>OW679196.1:91219849-91313307 GCA_940337035.1 Agriotes lineatus | reverse complement strand
GCCCCCCGCGGCCACCTGACCATCAGAAGTGTTTAAAATTATGCCACTGACCCATTCATTTAGACTGGTTGCAAACCTAACACCCTACATTTGAGGTGCATGCTTTTCAAGACGAGAGAGCACCACTTACTAAGTAAATTTTAATATCGTCGGATTTTCGAGACTAAATCACCACCTTAACACACCCATCTCAGTAATGGACGCAAAATACCTGGCTGAAGGTTTGATGATCACGTTGAAATTCTTGGAGCATTGTATAATTATACAATCCTAAAGCAATAGTAAGCGGCACTAACATTAATATTAATAGGGTTGCTACTAGTGAAATTATCGCGACAGGGACACCATCTGTGACGTCCAAACGAAATTATCGGGAAATTGCGAATTATTGTGTAAACTGACATAAGCGGTTTTTAAGTTGTTATCTCCTTGGCAGGTGAACTATTTTTGCATGCTCATTGCGTTGCATTCACTCCTTGTTTTGTGCGCTTGTTACTTCGTCGTTGCAGTATTTTTAGTTGCAAGTGTTATGGGCCAACGCGTTATTATTAGGGTTGACATTTTGTGGAGTACAATTAGCTGGGAAACAGAGATGGTCCACCATAAGAAACTACTGTTAGTTCGTTTTGTGCATGTGATACGAAAAAATAAAAGGGCTCAGCTTTCATAAATGAAATACGTTATAACCTGTTTATTGTAACATGACGTTATACTTATCTACAGTTACAGTCAGATGCATATTTATAAAATATATGTTAAATTGCAACAAAGACTGCCAATAATCGTAATTATAAGTCACTTTGAACATCAATACCTACACTGAAAGCGCACACTTGATATTATTTTTTTTCCAATTTTAGTGATAACAAATAAGCTAGTCTCTATGCAAAATTCCAGTAAAACTTGGACCATATGACCATAGCAGTCGGTGTCAAAAGTATCTAACGCTCAGCATGCCTAGGCCTTGTCCATAACAAATAACAAAACAAATACTACTGAAAACTATACAGAGATAACAAAGTTTCTAGAGAGAAAGCCAATATTGATTTCCAATGAAGCTCCGTAGTTATTTATAAAGCAATATATTGTTATTGTATTGGTACAGGGGTTTAAAAATTGAAATTTAAAATAAGAACTGAAAGAAAATAAAGAGTGAAGTGAGTTAATTTTAATTAAGGGAGTACTTACCATTTGAGATTGTGGAATGACAAATGTAACGAGAAAGTATTTGTAATTGATTTTTCAAAACTAGTTTGAAGTGTCAGTTGACAGATGTATTGAGTTGTCATATAAAATAAGAACATCAAATTTCAGACTATAAGCAATCTAGATTATAAAGAATCCGACCTGATTTTCAGTCAAGTGTTCTACTGAGGCTAGCAGTAAATAATTTTGATTATTCATAATAAAAAAGGGCAAATAAATTAATTAAAATTCAATAAAAAAATGATTGGGAATAAACTAAAGTAAAAGTGTAAGTCAATTATAACATAACATAGGCGTTACAACGTCGTAAAATCACCGTAACATAAGTTGGGCACACAAAGTGAAGCTAATCATCTTCACAATATTAACAAAATATGCCTATACATACCAAACATAAAAATACCCTTCTTAGGGACGTGGGTTTATCTTTGTAGGTTGATCAAATTGTGTTTGACGTATTATATTTAAAATTAAAAAAAGAAGTGTGGAAGGGAGTGGGAAAAATGTAAAATAATTATTTTTCTACAGGTTATACGAACATAATTAATATCATATAAATAAAGGAGAACGATGCAAACTTGTGTGTCCGTCACGACAATTGCAGACGCGATATCCCCCATTTGCGTTTGCATGGATGTCGCCGTCCCCTCAATTTCGCGACCGGGGCGGAACCCCGTAGGCCCCCTTGGAGAGGGGTGGAGCTCCAAGAGCCCCCTTGGAGAGGGGCCGAGCCCCGAGGGCCCCCTTGGAGAGGGTTGGAGCCCAGAGTGCCCTCTCGGAGAGGGGCGGAGCCCGAGGGCTCCCTCGGAGAGGAGCGGAACCCCGAGGGCCTTTTTGGAGAGGCGCGGAGCCCGAGGGCTCCCTTGGAGAGGGGCAGAGACCCAAAAGCCCTCTTGGAAATGTGAAAGGAAGGGAAAGACCGTGTGGTTATGTTGTGGAAGTGACGTCCATAGTGTTCCAGATCCTTTTGCTGATTTTCCAGAGAACTCAGAGCGTTATTTTAGCGGAATTTTGATGAAATCGATGCGATTTTAGAAAAGGACCCTAACCAATTTGCGTTTCTTTTTGAAAATGATGAACAAAGCTTAAAACTACTTCTCAGTGGTGGCACAAAAGGTGCTAAGCAGCGCATACGAAAGTACATCAGGATAGACCGCGCAATAGCGCGCGCAGCCCCGTTTATAACCAATAAATGATGAAAATGTATACATTTAGCACATTTGATGAAACACATTCTTTATGGAAATGCGTGCGTTCCTCTTGAAATCAAAATATTAACAAAATAATTTTTTTCTATTTCCATATTATCAGCTGGAGTTGATGATCAAACCATATGGTGATGATTCATTTTATCTGATTAGAAGTGACATTGTTTACTTAAAAAAAAGAGTTATTGTGCCTCGACTACAACGTTTTATCCAGAATTACATTTACATGTAGATTATTAAATGAGATGGAACAACATAAAATATTGGATTAGGTGTCCCGGTTTAGATAACTAATTTTGATTTATACTTTAATTTTTGTAATCTTCCATACGCCAGATTTCCATTTCCGTATTTGCCCTTTAATTTAAAACATTTCGTCATTAGATTTCGAAGCTAGAAAGGGCATTCATAAAGTAAACTCAATTCCATTAATTTCTAACTTCCATTAAAAATGGCTCCGCCCTTATCAGATACGTCCTTATCGTGTCAAATGTATAAATCATAGATTTCATCTAGTTCCGGCATTAAATGTAGATTGCTCCACAGGTTGCTATTGTAATATTATTCCGAAACTAGATGAAGAATCCAGATTAAGATATTTGCGTTCCTGTGCGTGGACGCACCTCTTTCTTTCTAAGTGATTTTTTATTGTTATATCTTGTATCGCCTATTGTGTTTTTATTCTTGAAGGTTAAATTAGTTTTTAAAAGGATAGAATTATTTCACTAGATTTAAGGCACATAATTTCCAATAACTGTTTTTGCTTGATATTCTGAATATGCAATTGGCTAAGATCCATTCTCTTGAAAATGCAATTTATAATGTAATAAACAATGTAAATATATAAAACTGCGACGTGTTGTCCCATTTTTACTTCCTTTTACGATAAAGGAAGTATTGGATTCACCCCAAAAATTCGAAATTGAGTTTTCAACAGATCTTCACGTTTTAGAGTCCCCTGATCCCAAAAAACATATTTTTTTTCATTGGTCTGTGTGTCTGTGTGTCTGTGTGTCTGTCTGTGAACAGAATATCTCAAAAACGAAAAGAGGTATGGCGTTGAAACTTCATATATAAGTTTTGTGTACTACGTAGATAAGACAGCAAGCTTTTGAAGAAAATCGCATAACCGGAAGTAGGTGTTTACTCTTGTGATTTTTCAGTTTTTTTCGATTTTTTCAAAAACGGCTCTAACGATTTTTTTTAAACTTCACATTTTTATTAAATTTTTAATGTGCATTGACGTGAGATAGGTGATTTCCCAGTTGAATACTTCTAAAGTGGGTTTCTTTTGTTTTTTTTCTATTTTTTTTTATTAACTCCTATTTTAAATAGAACACCCGGTATATTATTACATTTTTGAATTCTGCTTAAGATTTTAGATAAAATTTGTCTCTTCAACTAACGCTCTATTTTGTACCGTTTTTGTAGAATTCGTAATTTTTGAAAATTTTTGACAAATGCTTAAAAATTAAAAATTAAATTTTTGACTAATTATAAGATCACTGTAAAAGGAAGTTGTGTGAGTGTATCACACCAGATTTTTAATATTTATATTTCTGAAAATATTTTCAAACACTTGTAAAGCAAGTAATCAATTGCTGAACTACCCCCAGTAATGCTGAGTAGTCGCCATATTTAAACGTTTTGTTGTACAAAAAAGTACAAATTCACTTCATTACGTGTTTATTACCTGTTTGGGGGTTATGCCTATACCGACTGAAAAACAAGGCCTTAGCTGCCCGGCCTGACGTCAGCACACGAAGGCCGAATTGACCAATGATTGAATTCACTTCGCCTTTACTCCGCCTTAAACCGCTCTCATTGGCTAATTCGGCCTGCACTCCTTGTTCCGTTGCCAAGATTTCGCGAATCAACGCTGTTATCGTGATGGGTGCATGTCATAACAGATTCAGAATTTGTTGGTTATTGTAATATGGTTTCAAGTAATACAACAGAGTTAAGTACTGCGTATATGTTGTAGTTTTTTAGATTTTAATGGATGTATTTCGACATTATTTGCCGTAAGCATTTCATCGAATAGTCCTAGTCGGTCCTACCTAATGTACTTATAATTTTTATTATATAGAAAAACGTGTCAAAAATAATAGCAGACATTTCCTAGCCCCACAGTTTTATTGTGGCCGTGTAGGAATTTCTTTAATTTCGAAATTTTTACTAGTACTCTAAAATATAAGTAATTGCTAATCGTGTAGAGGCTATTTTTGGAAATTTGAAGGTGAAGGATGGACTATTTAAATCAATTGAATGTAATATGTAATTGTCTGCAGCTTCTAGAAATGACAAAGCCGTGATTTGTGGATGTCCGAATGAATTATTTTCACCTTTTAAGGATTAAAATAGGGCAACTGGGCGGTTAGTAGGTTAGCAGCTTGCTTAGCAACCAGGTGACCGTAGGTTCAAATTTGGCCGTCGCATAGAATTTTCTCGGATCTGGAATGGTTTTGAACCCATTAGTTAAGTTAATTGTAAGTTAGGGTTGTTGAGTGTGTGGTATATTGTGATGCGGGGAGAGCATAATGTAAGTCGTGTGCGGCCCATTACCTCCATTGCAGGCGCGTCATAAATGGTCTTCGACGCCGAAAGGTAAAAGAGGCTAAAGATAATGACTGAATAAATGAAGGATTAAAATTGGTTCATAAATGTTTTTAAATATATGAAACCCACAAAGAAATTTTTGCACGCAAATTCAATGAATCGTAAGTAAAGACATAATATGCACACATAAAAAAACTGTAAAGAATCGAAATGACAGTTTGCGCTGGAAATAATAAATAGGACTTTGTTGTATTATCTTGAAAATACCAAGCTACATTTTAGTTTACCAGAAATCTTTCGGGACAAAACTGGTATAATTTTAAGTGATAATTATTAACTTGGAGGTAGGAGGAAATTGTAGCTAATTTCTAAATGCTAAACCTTACACCTATCATATACATAGATCATACCAAATCCTCTACTAGGAAAACAAAACGTTTATTTTGTTCTCACGTTTTATGTTTTCATACGACGACTAGAGATCATATGTTATCATTGCAAAATCGCCGTCGATGCCAACGTAGCTTTTTTTCTTAAAGTTGTATTGTACAAAAAATTGGTAAGAGTACCTACAAACATTACAAAAAAAAATTCTCCAAAAAAAACTTATGCATCCGTCCTGAAAATCATGCTTTAATACTGTTCAATTCTTAAGCCGGAAAGTATTTCTTTACAGGCCTATTTTGTAATGTTCTTATTGGTTTGCAATATTTGTTTATTGTGGTTACTAAGGAAATGAATTACAAATATCTCTAGATTTTTACGAAACTATAATGCTTGTGTTATGTAATGTTTCAATATTTAGATAAAATTAAGGAGAAACGCGAGTGCCTAAAAAAAACGCCCTGTACAGGACTTGTAGGCTTTTCAGGCCTCGGCATCGGCCTGAAATTTGCCTACGATTACTGTAAAGATGGTCAATCCGGACTTCTTACGCAAATTACTATTACGGTACTAAACGATATCAACATACTGTAGGACGTCGAAACAAAGATAATTGTTTTTGGTTTCCTTTAGTTTGGCATTTTTTGAACAACATGACTGATACGCGCAGAAATGACATCTGGAGGTTAACCTTTCCGCTAAAAGTTAATGTTTACTCTTGATTCGGTTGTTTCTTGTTTTTAGAAGTGATTTATGTTTTAAGCAAAATATTTAACGCTGGGTTTTATACCAGGGTATTTCGGTGTTCAAAGAAGAAAATAGTTATTTTTGATTCTAGATTGCTACTTTTGCATTGGAGAATGAGCTTATTTTGCAAGCATTGCGAGCAAAAAAACATTCGAGAATGCAAAAGAATTTCGCAATCGAGTATCAAACAACGTTTTTTTGAAAACTGCACTGCTGCACATTAGTGGAAACTCATGTTGTCTACATTGTGACCTCTTCTTTAATCAAAAATTGCTGAACGTAAAAGTCTTTTTTGTTCTACATTGTAAAAGACTTTTACATCCAGTGAACAACAAACAGTCACTTGGACAACCAAATTAGGTCATGTAAATGGCAACACTATATCAGTTTTGGAAAAATATATTTTCACATTCGTTCATACAACCGATTGTCGTTTTTTGGATATGATTACAATACATTACAAAACGTTTCTGCTAAAAGTTAATTTGCAATATAACCAGTTGTTTTTGCAAAAAAACTTGTATACCGCAGTAAAAAAAATCAAAAAGTTCTCAACGTTTGTCGTTTTAATTGTGATTGTAATGCATTTCTGATAGGTCATTTTTATTGCACTCAAAAGTAGCACTTTCTTTCTGTTTTTTTGTGTGGGGCTCCAAATCTTGCTGGTTGTATGATGAGCTTATACAAATGTAATTTTGTTTTCGTGTGCACATTGCTGGAGTTAATTATAGGGCGCTTTATTAGCCGAATAAAATACTTACAGCTGCAACTTTATTGCATCTTGATGACTATTAGCTGAAATTAGTTTTGGAAACTTCTCAAAACTATAACTTATTAATTCTAACAGTATCTTGTCCCAAAAATGTGTAAATTGCAAAGTATCTGTATTTTATAGAATGTTGCTTAATTGTACCTTGATAAATTACTCCACGCCCAATTGCCCTGCGCCTAAATATTTGTGCTTTTCTGTTTTTACTTTTTATTCTTACCCAATTAGTTTTTATCAAAATCTATAATTCTTTACTAGTTTCCCTGAGAAGCTGATATTTTAATTGTAAAATCTTTGGACGTATACCCGTATAAATAATACCTTTTATGAGTTCACATATTTTCGGGCAGTAAAACATTAACTACCGCTGGTTTTTATTGCGTTGCTTGAAATTACTCCAGAGTGTTCTGTTATCGGTTATATTTATGTTTACTCTTAACAGTGCTACAAAATCGTGCTTAAAAGTGATGTCAGGCCATTACCGGCTCAGATGGCGCTGGAACAATTCATAAACCGCTAATTCGTAATTAAGAATAATCGAGTAGCAATAAAATTCTATTAAATTTCCCCTTCTCGACTATAATTATTTAGCGTCCCTTAAAAGGGCCTCATTAGTGGCTTGCGCGATACAAAATTCAGCATCATCTTTTGCTACTTGGTTTGAAATCGATTATTATGAATCCAATATGTTTCGAAAAGCTTTAGTGCAGTTTCTAAAACCAAAGTTTGAAAGTGGCATAAAAGACTCCATAAATCTTTAATAAAGTTAAATGAACCTTATTTTTTATGACTTGTTTATAGCCGACTTTTATGAATCGTCGGTCAACGTAAAATTTTAATAAAATTTAAATTACAAAAGACCATTTCAAACCGAATGTTTCCAAAATATTGCACATCCTGCTGTTCAAGTGGTTTTCGTTTCATTACAATTGTAAGCCAACCTTGGGCCAGGCTAATTCTATATAAATGAATTATTTAATATCACAGTGGGAAAGAAATGATGAATCATTGCCATGAATGCATACAAGTTTCGCCTAGTAGTTAAGATTATTACATAAACGTAAATAAAACAAAGATAATTAATTGGGAAGTCGATGTTAAATTTAGCAACGCAATCATTAATTTGTTTATTTTATGGATAACATTGAAATTCCATATTTAGAAAAAGTGTACATGGCATACTTTGTAATTTCAGAATCGTTTTGAGCTTACTACAATATCTTCTCAGGACACACCTTGTCATTGCAGTCAAATCAAGTTCAAGTTAATACACAAGGCTACCGCGACCGTAAGAAATTGAAGATTTTAAGCAGTCAAGCAGTTGATTTAATTTCTCGTTTACTTTGAGTAATAGTGACATCGTTTCAAAATGCAAACGAGTGTCGACATTCGCGTTCTTGAATTATTTCCATCGCTTCTGAAGTATGTGAGCTTATAATTTCTGAAAAATTTGCGTATTTAATAGAGGGTTTATTTAAAATTCTCAACAGTTGGTTATTAACCATATGTTTTTATTTGAAAAATTCGACTTTTCAAGTCGTAGTAAAAACATTTTCAGCTTCACAAACATAAATTACAGTTTTTAGGAATAAAATTTTGAGAAACCTATTTATACAAACGCTATAATAGATATTAACGAATAGTTGAGAATGTATAAAATAAAGTGTTCATTTCTAATTATATAAACCATAAGTGCATCGTGATATTAATCATCCGTTTTAATTCATTATACGATTTTTATATGCGTGCACCAACTGAATTTTAACTAAAATTATATTCCATGTTTGTATGTCCTATTCTACATTTGCAAGTAGTCAGGTTAGGATAACGAATATTTATATTTTTGATTAACTAACATGTGGAATTTTATTTATTGTTTTTCAAAATTCAAAATGAGGTTATTTCAACATTGGTTGAATTATATATGAAGATACATAATAGATATGTCTTCTTCTCAAGGTGTCCTCTCTCTGCGAAGGTTGGCTATCATGGCAATTCTTATTTTTCACGCCGCCGTTCGAAACAGTTGAAGTCCAACTGTATCATTTCCGTACGTTCGTCAGCGATGACGGTCTTCACCTTCCCACTGATATCTTCGTCTTCCCGCTGATCTTTTGCCTTGAATCTTGCCTTGCATAATTAGTTGTAATATACTATAGGTACCTCTGATAACACGGACAAAATACTGTAGTTTCCACTCTTGAACTTAAAACTTTTTTCAGCTGTTTTGCTTACTCGGTCTACGGTATTCTGAGTGTTCTTCCATATATCCAAGGCTTCAGAGGTACGAAAGATTTGATGATTCTCCCTGAAGGTCTGTGCCTTCATGCCATAGAGCAATCCTTATTCTTTTGCCAATTTGGATATTTCTGTCGTACAACAAGTTCTTCGTTTTGACGAAGATGCTCTGGCTATAGCAGTCCTCCTGTTAATTTCTTGAGTCTGATCGTTGTCTTCATTTATCCATATCCTCAGATATTTGTACTTTCTAACACGTTGGACAAGCTCGTTGTTAATGGTAATATGGGGGCAGTCTTAGGCGTGCCTTGCTTACCACCATATACCATAGTTGTTGCTTTACAAATTTATCGTGTATGACAAGCTTTTAAAATCATCTAAATATCGGCCAACACCACGATGTCATCCACATATCGGATACTATTTGCGACTTTATAGCAATACTTGAAGCAGGTTCCTGTAGCGCTCGATTGAAGATGCTGAAGAGTACAAATTGATAAGAAGTAGTGATAGTGCGTACCCTTGTCTCACTGCTTATTTCAATGTCTTTCATTCATTTCTCAATTATTTGAATGTCCCCACAGATTGAGGTTGGCGTTTTTAAGAATTTAAATTAAACAATACGTATGCCCTTATCAAATGTGATCTCATAGTCTGTGAACCCTAAATATATGTCCTTATTCGTATCCAGACTTCTTTCAAGTTCCCAAAGTATTTCTGAAACCAAATTGCGTTTCAGAGATTTCAGATTCTATTCTTTTGTATCTGCGATTGTGGATTATTTTAAGGAATACTTTCAATGCGTGGCGCAGGAATACATTTCGTGTTTTAAATTCTTCGAAAATATATTAAAATACATTTAAAAATGTCTATTAAGTAAGCTATTTTGTAATAATGGGGGACAGTGCATCTTCAAAAGTAAATTACTAAAGGGTGTTCAAATAGAAGTACATGAGGGTTTAACCATGAACAGTAAAACTTATTTCATTGCACGATTATGAGGCATGGCCAACTTTTAGGTATTTTTTATTTGAACACCATGTATAGATATAGTGAATGTGATGTACAGTTTAAAAACCAAGAGAGTTTTTAATAACGTACATGAAAACCACTATTAAGGGAATGGCAGTGATAGAATTAAATAAATATTGAGAATTAAATATTTTTAGTTTCTTAACTTGTTAGGAAAAATTCGACTTTTGCGAATCTATTTACATCAGTTTTAATTAGGAAATGACATGCTTTTCCATACCTTTTATAAAATAGGAACCGTTTTCAAAATCAGTAAGAAATAGAGATACTAGGCGTTTATTGATGTATAAAATTGACTCTTTCGAAGCAATATTGTATGATAGACATGTAGAAACTCGGTTATTTCCACACTTGGTAGACAAATAACTATTCTGAAACATGTTGTTCCCTGAATGTCATTTTTTGTCAGTGGTCTATTATGATGTTTCATCGGAGTTTTTCCACTGTCTATGGTGTATATCACACGACGTTTCGAGAGTATTTGATCTACTCCCGTCTTCAGACTACTCCCGTCTTCAGACTACTCCCGTCTTCAGACTCCTCTGAAGACGAGACTACATCAAAAACTCCCGAAACGTCTATACACCCTAGACAGTGGAAAAAGTCCGATCAACATTTTCGACACTCTTTTAGTATAGAAATAGAAACTATATCTTTAGGAAAACAGTAATGAAATTACTTTCCTGACTCAAATAAATAGCTACAAACAGATCTATACACAAACAGTCAGCGGCTTGATGTCCTCAAATTTTAAACAACCGCATCGTCCTGTAAAGCATCACTTTCCTGACTTGTTATGTAATATACTATTTACTGTAAAAGTGAAAAAACATCGACCAATATCAGCTTTAAAGAAACTTCCTGTTTCTACATTTTCAGATATAATAACGCCTTGTACTGAATATATTCAGCATTTTAAAAATTTAAAAACTGAAGGCTACGATTAATAAAAACTCTTCTAAACTTCCAGATTACCAGATTAATGGAATTAATAGTCTCTTAACGATTTAAAATTAAATTAGCTCTAATAAGATTGGACTGCGATATACCACATAAATTGCAATTATAATGCAAAAACATCGAACTAATTGCTCATATAATTGCCAGCAGGTTTCCCAATTACATTTTTGTTAATTGACTTCCCAAATTATTGTACATTTACCTGCTGTGTATTTAAAAAAAAGTTCTAAAATTAGCTACCTGTTATGACATATGTTGGATTTCATTACACTTGAACCTTTGCTCGTTCTGTGCTGTTAACTAACAGTGCTACTTAATTATTCAATTAGTTATTCAGCTAATTCAATGCATTATATCCGTACCAGGCATATACGGAAAATCTCTTTGGGTCAAATTCCAAGGTGAAGAGCTTTGAATGAAACTGCGGATTTTAGGATATATAGGCCATTCAGTAAACACAAAAACATATAAATTTTTCTGAAGTTGGCATATACATAAAATTTGTCTGCTAGGGATTCTGTATTTTGTTTTGCAAAGGTTTCCATACCTGCATAAAGGTGACTTTGAATTTAAAAATGACAATTAATAAATATCATTAATTCAGTGTCAAAGTACATACTATTCTGGAAATTCTTGCCTGAACTTTTATAAAATGTAATAAAAATACTTATTAATAAATGCTACATCAATAGTATCCAACACAGTATTTGTTTAACATCCTTAAAAGTAGTTATGACAGATGCTAATTAAATGTCACACTCTTAACCTATTTGTTTTAGTAACTTTTTGTAAGTACATTCCTACACAAAAGATGCATTTTGGAAGTACACTCATGAAATTTTAGAAATCAAAGGCCACTTTGTGTTTTTATGTTTAGTGAACAGACTATACACATAATTTTACTCATTAGTTCTCTTCGATTTTGTAAGGATTTTTGACAGTGCGAGGCAAAGAGCAAAAAATAGAAATAAACAGAATTTTACAAAGCAATCGTATAACGCAACAAGTAAAAACTCGTTTATTTTCTGGCTGGCATTAGGAATCAGAATGTGTCGCAGTACCAGTAGAGATCTAAGTAGGCACTTGATGACACGATGACAACTTTATTACGCGTCAGTTCACCGAAAATGAAATACTACTACTGAAACGAACGGAATGTCTGAATTTAGTATTTAAATTCGCTGTTCCATGTATCCATGAAATTAAATTTGTTTACAGGAGAAGGTTGGCGAAAATTACTTTTGCATTTTTTTTTGTGTGATACAAAACTTTTAAATGGCTATTTTGTACATTATTCCAACTACTTAAAAGTATATTACGTTAAAAGATCGGTAAGTGCCTTAGAACAGGCCCCCGAAGGGCCACCTTTTACTTTTTTTTAGCCTGTTCCAACAAGGCACTTAACGATCTAGTGTCGTACAACATTGTTTGCGCTATCAACTAATAAAAATAAAAATAAAAATACCGTCAATATTGCAATTATTGTTTGCCTAAATAAAGTGAACCATTATTGTTTCTATAGTAACCAAATACAAAACACTTTTCTATAACAGTCTTACGACCGTTATATTCATAACGGACCTGTTATTTTGTTGTTGTCACACCAACCAACAAGGATACGAACCCGAAAACAAGTGGAAATAGGTGGTAGCGCAAAAACTTGTGTGCGTCTTGGTTATTTTAAATTTGGAATGTGTTGTAAACATACTATGTATGCCACTATACGTATCTGCTTTTTAAAGGGACGCCAACTACTAAAAATATATTCCCAATCAAGCATGTGATTTTTATAAGAGTTTGAATAATTATTAACGTAAGCATTTCTCATATTAAAAAGCTCCCTTTCAAGTGCTAACGGAGAGAAACCACTAGATGATAGTTTTAAGCAGATTATTAGTTTAATGCGTTCCGAGTAAACATACTAATGGGTATAATCTAAGCAAACAGTCTCAAATTAAAGCAAAGATAAACAGGTAACGTAATATTCTTAGCTAATGCTTTTAAATGAGGGACCTTTGCCCAGGAAATTTAAATTTGTCTATATTTGTATTTGAGAGTCGTTCAACGACTACATAAGATTAATAGGTTTGTTTGAAGTGGTTATTGATAGTTAAACAAACCCCGAGGCGACTGAAAAGATACGTTTTTATTCTAATATTAGAAATTAGTTGTTGGAAATAAGTGGAGAAATCAGAACAAGTTATTTATTAATAGCTTGAAGATGTGGAGGAATTGAACATCAGCCTCTTGCAGTATTTTATAGACTTCTACGACAACTCTTAACATTATACTATAACTATATATTATGCAATAACAATTCAATTAGCTATTAAATTTATGATATGTTGTAATTTATGATATGTTGTTATGACATAAAAAAAAACTGGATAATCGACATGATCTTTATGTAGGGTGCTCTAAATTGTGTGTACAAAAAGTCGCTAAAATTGTTGGCGTCTAAACAAACCTATTTAACCAAACTTACCTATATTCAAGTATTTCGTTTCAACAGTAAAGTACGTTTTTTTTCTATAATAACTGTCAAAGTGTTACAATGTTGGTAGACATCTGATTAAAACGCTAGGAAATTTTTATACCTCGTGTTGGTAGAGCTTTATCAAAATTATGGTTATGTGTCAATTTTGAATGTCAAAGTTTCTTAATTTGAACTCTTGACAAATTTCTTTTTTAACATGGCATCATCATCATCAAAAAAATCGGAAAAAAAAGAAATCCAAGAAATATTTTAAATGCAAAAATGAGCAAGCGATATTAAATTATGACATATCTGTCAAAATGACAAATAATTTTTTTTAGTGGAAGAAAAGAACTAAATATCTATGTACCACCATTATTAAAACTAGGGACCCTGCAGGACTGCAACTTATCCCCTAGAAAGTTGACCTTGAAAATTATAGAAAAAAAATGTACTATATCTCGCTTCAAAGTTTTTGAAAAAAAATATTTTATTAGTAATATCAAAATCATAAATTAATCATAGATGAAATGCCCTGGATTTGGAACACAGATCCTAATGTAGGAAATAAAAAAATATAGATAAATAAAAAAGGGTTTGCAGAACCGGCCTCATCTGCACCCTTAATAAACAACCAGAGGCGAAGAAAAGGTGTAAAAGTGAGGATTGGAGAGTAGCAACTAGGAACAAAACATCAGTATGCAAAAGAATTGACAGAATTCGAAAAGACAAACAGAAAAGAAGATTAGTGGCTATGAGGAAATGGACGGGTTATTTTATAGCCGAGTCGCAAAACAAGAAAGAGTACAAGCAGGCGTAACTTGCCTGGTGCACAGAGAGTATATAGATTATAGATCAAGTAATCAATTGCAATTATGTATCTGTAAGAGTGGCGAGCCTACGAACTAAAATATGAGAAAACGAGCAATATATACTACGACCTACTGAGACTGATAGTAAGGGAATTAAAGAAAACATTCGAGAAACCTTACAAAAAAGTGGCGATTTGAACGGTGGAACCGGTAACAAGGACACCTCAAAACGAACAGTAAGATAATTCGGTTAAATCGCGTATAAGCGCAGAGTGTTTATAACTTAAAAAATAAGGGTTTTCTGTGAAAACGGGGTTACCAGTCGTGAACTGAATCCTCAGTCGCACCCCATTCGTTTTGTTTTAATGGAAAGCGGTAGTTTCAAAGCAAAAACCACAATTTTGAATTTTTGTTTAGGTAGCGTATATCAATCCCAAAATTTAATAACTCATATCTTAATCTACTTGATAAATTGAAAATCAAAATTTGGTTGAGTTGTGTTAACGTATGTACTTAGTTTTCGACTCTTATTTCCGTTGCTCGATTAGTTATTACTAATTTTACCACAATAGCTTTAAATGAAAGTATTTGTTATAGAATTAATTGGCACTCAAAAAATGAACTAAATAGCCTTCTTTTGTAACAAATTACAAACTCAGCTGCGACATAAAATTTCATTTATTATGAACATATAAAAAAAAAATTCAAAATGCTCAAGAAATTAATTCACTATAACATAAATAAACAAGAGTAAATGTGCATTGCTTCTTCAAACTCTGACCTTATACTTGTGATCATAAACAAGTAAGCCGTGGTAGCCAAAGAATTATTATAAGAAATACCTACCTTATTGACTTTTGTATAATTGCCTCGACACACAAAAATTGCACACATAGTCACATGATGAAAATAACAAACACTTGCACAACTATAGCATGTAAGTGCAATACACTATATTTATTCACCGGCAAATGTGTTAAAACGCTAGCAACTCGCCAAGATGGTGACAATGCAATGGCCTGTTTGTAACCATCATTTACGTGATTATTTGTGCGAAACTGATAGTAAATAACTTACACGCACAGAATCAAACACTAACGAAGGCACTAAATGACTATTACGCTCACTTATAATCGATAATTACAATCAACGTCTTCACGTCGCGGCCATTAATTACCTACTTCAGCCAACGTCATGAGCCGGTCACGTCAGAGACCGTTGGCTTTGTTTTTCGGGTGTTATTGTCAAACGCAAATATGAGTTAAGAACCGATCATTTTCTAGTGCAGGCACGAATGCAAACTCAGTCATAAGAAACTAACGCCGTAAAAAAAGAATTAAGTACATAGCCATGCAAAATTATACAATTCAAACGAAAGAAATAAGAAATAAGTGCAGAAAGAAAAATAATTAAAGAAATTTTTGAACTGAGTTAACGTCAGAGGATGTGCAAACACAATAGGAAACATTCAAAGAAATACAAAATATAGACAGCAGCAGAAAGATTCTGTGGAACATTTAAAAACACTAATAAGAAAAAGCAAGCGGGTTGGTGGCAAAGAATATAATAAAAGAAGTAAGCAGAAAAAGTGTTTATGGAAGAATTATCTAACAACAAAGAAACTAATACATTACGAAAAATACAAGGAGCTGGAGCATATTAGGAATTCAGTGAATTCCTGGGAGGGGTTCCGAGGAAAATGGAGAAACACAAGGAAGGACACGCAGGGATGCTATTTCGAGTGCTGAAGGGGATAAATGAGGAAAAACACTAAAGTGGATCAAACAAAAGAAGAGAAATTATTAAGATCAGAAAGGGAAATTAGGGATACATGGTGAGAACATTACATATATTTCATGGGTAGCCAAATAAAAAGCAAGACAGATGAAGAATAGCAAAAATTAACCCAGGAGACAAGTGAAGGTAATCATAATCACGAAACAGGAATAGAAAGAAATAGTGGATTTCACGAAAAACACAGCACGAATCATAGAACGCCATAAAAGTCTCAGAGAAGCTACCGTGAAAAAACTTAAAATAGGAAAAGTGATCGAAAAAGATAAAGTTAAACCAAAAATGCTCAAATACACGATGCTCCATAAAACCATGAACTGTACATGGAAAGCAAAGTGCATACCCAAAGACTCTGGCGGAGGGCAGTGACAATCTTACTACATAAAAAGGGAACAATATGAAGTGTGAAAACTTCAGGGAATTTCACTGTTCAGCATCCCTAGTAAAGTGTACGAAAAAGTATTGGAAAATTTAAGAAACCTTGACCACCGCAAGTTGCAAGAGGGATGTGTCATGTTTGATACCTCGTTTCATCTATTATCCCTGTTGCGCAAGTAGTAGATTTCGAGTTGTTGCGTATTGTAAATTTTTAATAATTCTGCCAAATACTGCAATATTTTAAAAATATAGAGATTAATTAATCGTGTACTTGCATTTCTTGCATATCTGTTCTTCCATTTTGTATCATCAACGGTTTATGCATAAAAAATAAAACACAAGCTGCTGCGCGTGAACCACGTGGTAGCTGTCGACTATTGCATTTTACAAAATTAATGAAAAGTATAACAAAATTCTATCAATGAGTTGAAGCGATTTATTGAAGCCAGCGATTTCAGATTAACTGAAATGGAAAATTTACTAGCTTAGTTTCTTAGTGGAGGGTTACCAATTTTGTGGTTTGCGCCACTGTAACTATTATGTTGATTATTACTGTGGAATTAAGTTCAGTAAAATACAACTGTTTGTGGAACACAATAACATTCCTTTTATTTCTTTAGAACACGAATTTGAGTAGCCTGGTTTTCGACACCGAATTAATCATTAATAAAAGACTTTGGAATCTGACCTCAGTATGCGACTCAGCAAAATGCTTACAAGCCCGAATATGTGAAAACGTCATATTAAGTCACAGTAAAAGTACAAGTGATGAGTGAGTGCTCTCGAAAACTAAGATACTGCCTTTATATATCGGCGCCTGAATAGAAGGCACATCCCTCTTCTATTGAGTACAATCGGATTGTCCAGCTCTATTGTAGCACAAGAGGTTGCAATCGTCGGTCGAAAAGAACTTTCCCTTTTCGAGCGTTTTATGGCTGAATTGTCTATCGGGCTTCACTCTCCCTTTTCTGGTTTATTGTTATTTGGGATAACGGAAGGGTTTGTTTACGACATAACCCCGGCTGTGTTAGCAATTGCATCGTGAACGTTATGAGAGTTAGTTTTGATTGTTCAACTCGACGACACAAATCACATTGGACATTACAGATCTATTAACTCTTTCACCAGACCTGTCAAATCGCGAATCTCACTTTTTAGCTGATCTAGCACTGCAGTTAGTGTCACATTTTAGTTTGTGGCCTTTCTTTGCACGACGGGCGTTTTCAGGCCATTCATCGCCGCTACGTTACACTATCAAGTTTACTTAGGATTTTTTATGCATAAATCGGCGAGGATGCAAAAATGGAAAAACATAATTATAAGTTAGACAATTAATTATCTTTTTCTACTATCGTGTAAAGTAAGCTTTTTAATGTTTGCTTCCAGAGTTAATTGGACCAGTCCTACACGCATGTTACGAGCTATTACCCACACGAGAAAATTAGCCCACACGGCGTATGACCTCGTGGGCCAAACGTTTTCTCTAGTGTGTTAATACCCACATAACATTATTGTATAGTAAATAACTAATAACGCTAGTGTTAAAAGTAAAGTTAGTCTCCGGGGTATCGTGGAATAAAAACACGCATTGCATGCGTTGTCGTAAATTTGTATGTCAATATAGGTTAGCATGTTCAATGCAGAGTGACGGAAAAAGTTTCGCCGCGAACTAATTTTTTATACTTCCGTATGCAAACTCGTGCTAAAAGTGTTATTGTACTTGACTTGTTATAAAACTCGGCCTATCGTCTCATTTGATAATTTTAAAGCCACGTGCAATAAACAGTAACTTTTAGCACTTGTGCCATAAATAGCTAAGAACCTACAATAAAATGTGTTGAAGAACTACTAAAAATCGACTACTTCCGCTACAGCGATAACAGGTCAAATGAGGCTAAAATGTGCTGCTGTAGCTTAATACCTCATTTGTGTCAAATATAAAATAATCAAAGTGTTTTGTTATAATTGATAAAAATTAGTTTGTTAATATTTTTTATCTACGACCACTACTAAAAGTAGGCCTTTTAGCGCTAGCTTGTTTCACTAAAAGTGACGTTTTATAGTTTACCGTGTTTAAAGAAATCAGCTGTTTACTTTTAGCACAGGGGCTAAAAGTGAAGTGAGATTACAAAACTACAATTTCGAACTGCAAGTGAAGTTGTAAAGCTATTCTAGTTGCTTCTTGCTTTACAGGTAAAGCGTTTTTGAAATAATGAAAGCGTTATGTAATGAATACAGTCATATGTGGAGTATCAATAATTACATTTCGTAACTCACCTTGACAGCACGGGCGTGGCCAAACAATTGCCCGCGCGGCGTAGCCTACTGTTCATTATGACATAAATTAAAAGTGTCGCAGATGCGAACCTTTCTTAAATCGATATTTATGGATTACTAACGGTAAAATTAAGGTCGTAGATAAAATATTGTATGCAACGCGTGCTAAAAGTCGTTTATGCGCGAGACATGTTATGAAACTCAGCCTTCGGCTTCGTTTCATAATTTTCATGTCTCGCACATAAACGTCGACTTTTAGCACTTGTTGCATAAATAGCTATTATCTACGACAGTGTGTAAAATTGATTTTTAATTGGCAGTTTTAAGTTTGTAAAACGACTGTTTAATAACATGTTCTCATTTGTTCACGTCGTCACTACCAACGTGTTTAAAATGATTTCATTAGACACGTCGTCAATAGCAACGTGTTTTAACATTTTTAACCACGCAAAATTACGACCTTGCTAGTAATGCTTATTTACATTGAAAATATTTTTTTTATATTCACCATGTTTTCTAGATTCTATTGTAGATAAATTATTGTACAATACACATGCATAAAGAATCTAATCAATCGCGGGCTTAAAACGCTCGCTCACTCGCACTTTAACTGTGCCCCATCTCGTGACTAAAGACCAGCTTTACGCACTTGTATCGTAAATTACTATTATATCATTAGAGAATGATTAAAACATTATTATTGTAAAATTTGAGATTGACATTAAACTTCAAAGGAGGAATTCCTGTCGTTCATTATGTTTCGTTTTATTAATATTTCTCGGTTTCGGGCGACTTAGCAATCTCAATAGTTACATTTAAAAACGCTGCATCACAAATTGATTTTTGATCGTTCAGAATGGTGCTGTCATTGGACGAGGATTTGTCTTCCTCTAACGTCACAGTTGCTAACTCGCAACCTTATAGGGGATAAACAGCCCTTTTAGTGTTTATCGTCTTCGAATTTATACCCGATATTGCCATGTGCTTTGGAAATTGGCATATAGTCTATATTGCTGTAACCCATCTCCAGCTATCTCGCTTAGTCTACAAACTAGACATCAGACTAAAACCATCAGCCGCAGACAGGCGACTTGTGGTTTGCGATAGTAAAACTTAAAAACAATGACCAGGCTAGACGCATTCGAAGCGTCTTCAGGGGATTTTTTTGGTACGCTTCAAAATGCTATCTCGAACGGGAACTTTTATTCGGCGGTTTCGCGGTTTTCGAAAGTGCATCCGCAGCTGCCGAACGGGAGCAGTATCAAATTGCACCGCCTCGGGCCAAGCAGGGGTTTACAAATGCCATCATGATGTTGATTTGTTGTACTGAGATGAAATCGCTTGTCTTAATTGTTGTAGTGCACCCTCTCCGACAGAACGTGCCTGCAGCGATTCTAATTGGGGGAACGCGTATTGATTTTTACGGTATTTAATTGATTTCGTAAAGGCGTCTAATGATGAGGAGACAAAGGTAGCTGCAGACGTAGAAAATGTCGACATGTTAGTTATATTAATCAATTGGAGCGGATAAATAGTCTCTTAATGTTTCAAAAACAGGTCCTACCTTATTATCATGGATTGTTCGGCCTGTCATACCTACAGGGCGAATAAAAATAAGGGAAATTAACTATACAGCCTTACTAAATGTTCACTTTAGAAAAAAAAGTTTCTAACAAAAGTATTGGCAACAATCGGCATTTGAAGTATAGCGTCATTCGTATACCGTGTGTCCACAGGAGGACGCACCATAGGGATTACCTAATAGAATGGAAAGATCTGCTAATGCTGTGATCGTCGGCACGCTAAAACGTTGTTTTCTGGCTTCTGACTCGCTACTGTATGAAACAATATTGTTATAAATGGTACAAGAAAAGGGACGGTGGTCACAACACTGGTTGATATTTATATTCTATTAGCATTATGTTATCTCTATGGTGCGTACTCCTGTGGACACACGGTATAATATACATTTATATTGTGCCTGTTTGCGTGTGTGTATGTCACATTTTCAGCCCCATCTAACGGCAGTGACATCGACCTTACTGCTATAAGACGGTGTAATAGTTTTTAGTATTTATAGGAGATGAGGTAGAATATTTGTAAACGGTTTGTTCAAATAAGAAGAAATAAAAATTAGAGCGACTAAAAAAATATGTACATAATTACACTTGTAACCTTAAAAATGGGGCCTCGATGGGCGAGTGGTCCCGCCGCTTGCAGTCGAGGTCACAACGAAATTTGGACAGTGCGGGCGAGAGTTCAACGCCCAGCTCGGACGTTCCAGGTTTTGCTTAGGTAAAATTAGCTTAAGTAAGTGACGCTTGCGCCCCCTGAAGTAATGCGAAAGCGGTTGCGGGGGGCAACGGTAGCGGTAAGGCGCATTAAAAAAACCTTAAAAACAGGAAACATTTTTATTTTAAAAGTAATCATTTAATTATTAAACTTCTGAGTGGAATTTACCTGGTTTTTCATATTTTTTCTTTGTTTTTCTCTATTATTCAAATGCTGTAGACATTTATGTGTCGCACACGTCCCAAAAATATAATCATTCTAACATCCCTGAACTCCATATTTTTAATTCGAATATAATTTTTTTACTTACGCTTATTTTTTAGCTTAGTTCATTCCCTTTTTTTTCTCCGCGCACTTATTACTTCGTATATGCTGTTATTTCTTTTTTAGTATTTATTGTATAGATGTCGGCGGGTACCCGGGTCGACCCGGGTAATAGTCAACCCGGGTATATTTTCAGGACCCGGGTACCCGACTACTAAATTATGTAATTTCTAGAAAGTCAGCCTGTTTCGGAGAAGATGATAAAAATTTAAAAACAATTGGATACGTTCTCGAAAAGCATAACCACGCAGTAATAACAAGAATCACCCCATCCCATACCACATGTTTCTTGTTTCATATAATAAATCCGCTTCACGGAAATATTCAACCCGTCAATAGTACCATTAAATTGCATCAGTATGGAAGAAAGTAACATAAACATCATCTATGTGATTTTGATGCTGCTACGAATTTAAAATAAAAAGTCACGTACTTGAATTTTATAGCACTTGGAAGTGTGAAAATATTTACAAATAACAAGACGACTTACAGTTTTGGGGAGTAGTACTATTTCAATTTAGTTTAGTTTAATACTCCCGGCGTAAAGAAAGAAATGGTAGCTACCTTAGATGCAGTGGCGTAACTTCAAATTTTGGGCCCTGTGGCCGTGATCTTCACCGGGCCCCTTAATTGCCAAGTGTAAGTCCTATTCTTGCCAAAATATTTTTGGTTCGCATTTTTCAATTATTTTTTTAAATTCATAAACAGAAACATCAAAGCAAAATGAACAATAGCGAGTGTTTTTTCCGAACTCATTGAAACTTTATACGGGACCGAGTTTGGACCTGCCGGGCTTTAAACTTCAGGAGGCCCGTTGGGCCCCCTGAAGTTCAGGGCCCGGGGGCCGCTGCCCCCTTTGCCCCCTCGGTAGTTACGCCACTGCTCAGATGTTCCGATGTAAGCTAACATTTTTGTTACATATTTCGGGTACCCTCAGGTACCCGGGTACTGTTTTCGGGTACCCGGGTTTTATTTTAGACCGGGTACGACATCCCTAATTTATTATATGCGTCTAACGTAAACTAACATTATTTTAATTCTTTAAACAAATCCATATGTTTTATGATTTAAAGTAAACATACACTCACTACGAATAGTTGTAAAGCCATCAGAGTCAAGGGCATACTCTACTTTCAGAATAAGTTAATTAAACGACAGGTTTATTTGCATACAATTCATAACCTTTTCGAGAGAATTTATAATTATTAATGGATTTCCATAACAGTTCTATGAACTATAATGGATGTGAATTTTGTCGTATTATTTAATATTACATTTTTTCCCGTAACTTTTATTATCTAATCAAGTGCCATGTGGTGATTTCCGAATCCAACCAATCATGAGTTTTTATAGTGGTAAAAATCAACATTTTCTCTTGGGATTTAATCAGTTTATTTTTGTCACTTGTGTATCCATGACCACCACCAAATATGTGTTTTAATCCAGGCGGTGTCTTTAAAAACATAATTTAAACTGTCATTGTGTATCAATATATATTTCATATTCATTTACATATCTGTACAAAACGAACCGTTATTGGGAGCTATTTGCCCTTAATATATTAGTATTGAGAATGTAATTCATTGAATTTTGAGCCAATCATCTCTTAAATTTAGGATATTGACCAATATTAACAATTTTGTACAAGTTACAAGCGAACTTGGTTTTGTTTCATCTGTCAGATACAATTATTTAGAAATGTAAGTTGATTACTTTTAGGTTATGTTGTGCGTTTAAGCTTAAAAAGCACTAAAAATTGCGTTGGGGACAAACATCGATCAGTAGCATTGATACTGAAGTAATAAAATAGTATTACGCTCTTACTGGTGCCTGTATAACATGTGAGCAAATGAAAACGAAATCAAGCCTGGCTTTTAAAAAATTAAGTGATGTGCTCTTATTACTTCTGATGTTTTTACTTTAAATATGACAGGAGGTATTATAATAGTAGAAGTGTCAAGTTGTTTAAATTATCAAATTTTAAATTACACATGCAGTTCTTAGAACTTAATACATAATTCTTGATGTAGCAGATGTAACATTGTTTAAGTGTTCGTGTTTATGTTAATTTTCAAATAAAATCTTGACAAGACAGTCTGTGACAGTTTAGGTTATGTATTTATATTAATTTCATTCTAAAACATTAATCTAATGTCAATTAATAATCGACATATGTTTCAATTTTCAAAGCCAAGCTTTCGTTTTCTCACATGTTATTTTAAATCACTATATTGTCTTCCTAAATATACAGGGTGGGTCGGGAGGAACGGACCAAACTCAGGAGTGTATTATACACCTGAAAATAATGTAACAAACTCAAATGTTATCCGATTTTCATTTGTTTTCAAGTTATAGCATCATAAAAAAGTCCTTTATACACTGTTTTTGCTTAAAAAACGTGTTTCCGGTCAAAATTCTTGTTGGCAAACCTGATATTCGTGTACAACGACCCAAAAAACATATAGGAACCAAATATCAAAACTCGCCCCTATTTTCTACCATTTGACTGAACTATATGGGGATTTTTTTATGATGCTATAACTTGAAAACAAATGAAAATCGGATAACAACAGTTGAGTTTTTTACATGATTTTCACATGTATAATACACGCCTGGAGTTTGGTCCGTTCCTCCCGACTCACCCTGTATAATAATCTATATTTTTTATTAATATAATTTCGTTATAATAACAGCTTTGGTGTTATAACCAATAATATTTATTTAAAAATCATCGGCAATAAGCCTACGTCGTACTATGTTACTGCTGATTATATACAGTGCTTTCGTAAAGTAGTGGATAAATTCGTTAAACATTCAAGGAATAACACATTTTTTTACTTACGCTAAGGTCATTTTTGCGTATAGGTCACATGACCAAAAATTAAGAAAAACAATTTTTTTGCAAAATACTAAATTTTATTTTAAGAAGTATGATTTTACGCTTTTATCAATGACAGCAATCAATAAAAAACATGTCGGTAGTCGTAGTTACTGTTAGGCAGACAACGGTGCACAATTTGTACATTTAGTTGTTTTTGAAATTATCACATATAATCTCAAAAGAGCATTAATTCTTTCCGGAATTTTTTTTGAGTGCGGTCCAACAATGTCGTATTAATTTGCCCAAGCGGGACGCGAGGGCAAATTAGGACGTTGTTGGAATGCACGAAAATAATTACCGGATATGAATTAATGCTCGAATGTAGATTCGGTAAGAAAATCGTAACGCCACAAACCCTCACAGTTAGGTTAGTCTACCTACAAAAAATATCCAAGAAATTTTTTTATTGTCTTGGTTACGGCTCGTGAACTAATTTGTCTATTGGTCATTAATGAGTGTCGTGCGATTTTCATTGCAATTAAATTAGTATTTTGCAATTTTTAAATGTTTTTCTTAATTTTTGAACATCTGACCTATACTTAATAATCAGCTTACGTTAGTAAAAAGATACTTTCTTTCAAATTCCGTAATAAAAAATCGGGAGTGTGCTCCCCTAGACTTTCTCGCAAATACCTTGAAGCAAACTGGTACTTTACTTGAATGGATACCGCTACCTGTTTAGGTAAAATGCCACTTCCGGTTAACCGATCATGCTGAAAAGTAATATCTGGTAGTTTTTCTACATAAGAAATGTATGTACAATTTTTTTTCAAATATCTCGAAGCAAACTGGTACTTTACTTGAATAGGTACCGCTACCTGTTTAGGTAAAGTGCCACTTCCGGTAAACCGATTTCGCTCAAAATTTGATAGGAATCTACAAATTTTGAATAATGACTATGTACATAATTTCAAGGGTCTAGCTTATTCGTTTTTAAGTTATCGTGTTCACACACACACACACACACACACACACACACACACACACACACACACACACACACACACACAGACATAATTCGAAAAATGGTTTTTTCGGACTCTAGGAGGTCTAAAACGTCAAGATTCGTCAAAATCTCGAAGTCGATTTTTTTGACGATTACAATACTTTCTCTATACTACCGTATGCGAGAAAGTAAAAAAAGGGTCACCCTGCATGTATAGATTTTATTTGAAAAAATGCGCAAATAAAAATAAATATCGACGGGTCCCAACGTTTTTTCCAAAAGTTACCGAGGTGAATAAAGGAGACGAGCCTTTAAAGTCATATTATGTATGAGTTATATACAAAGTTTTATGTTCGACTGCCAACATCTAAAATAATCGAGTTTATAAATTTGACGTCTATTCTGTGACAGAAAAAAAATTGACAACAGACAACTTTATTTTACTAGTACTATAGAGTTACTTTATTGTCGTGAAACTATGTCATAAACAGTACTTTATAATGCCGTCGTACATAAACATGTTTTCATAAAAAAAATAGTTACAAATGTATTATTCAGCTAAAATAACTTCAAGAATTTCCCTGTTTTTATTGGGAACGATATTATATAATCGGGATTTACTTTTTAAATTAAATTGCGTTCGTACATAAAGTTTTGTATACACCTCAGGCGTAACCAGCATCTTTGGCCGTTGTCGTGTTATATCCCTCGATACTCCGCACTCGTGCTATAACTTTCACGCCGTGGGCCAAAAAGGCCTGCTTTACGCCCGCGATACATACATAACTAATGTGAAATCATTGTAATGGTTTTAGTACTATATTCTGCTGTCAGTCATTTTGACATGTTAAAATTATATTGTTACTAGATTAAAATAATATATAATTGCTTTCTGAATATTTCACTTTCACAACGCAAAAATATTGATATAGTGATGCAAGTGTGTTATGTAATCTTTCACACTTTTGTGTGTATAGAGTCAATACCAGGTGAAGAACAATGCCTCAGCTGCCCGGCGTGACGTCAGCACAGGTAGGTCGAATTGGCCAGTGATTGAGTTTATCGAGTCTCTTTTCGCAAGGCGGAGTAGATTCAATTATTGACCAATTCGACCTATCTTTGCTGACGTCAGACCGGAGCGCTCAGGCCTTGTTCTTCAGGTTGTATTGATTGAACGCGTCTTCATAGACGTATTATACACATACAATAGAGCGGCGAGAGCAAAAAGACTGGAATCTCCAACGCGCTCTGGACCTAAAATCTTTTGTAATCACTAATCACTGTGTAGTTTAAAGTCGCTTTACTGTATTTAATCATATTTTCTATTACTGTAATATTGCTAAAACAATCCAAAACTTTGACTTTTGACAGTCAATGATTGTATAAGTTAGCGATACCATTGTTCTTGTCACTTTTTCAGCCCATTATACAGAAGTTAACAAAAATATATGGATGATTTTCTAGAGCTTCGTCTTTTTTGTATTTTATATATTTGCCAGTAAGAATTATTTATGTCATATTTGGTGTATAAACATGCAAGATGATTAATGCACTTTCAGTGTTGTAATTTGCACGATAAAAGTATCCCAAAAATAAACTTCAAAGGGGTCGAAAGGATGTAGATGACATCATTTTCAGTATAAAATATAAATAAAGTCCGGGTATATTATATTTCGTTGCATATACGCAACCTTTCAATAAAGCCCAACGAAAATTGTTTTTTAATAATTCTGAAACTACGTAAGGCATAAATGTGAGATTGAACGCAAAGGTAACACTTACAGCATACCGCTATTAAAATTTAAAAAAAATCTAGATCTAGATTAATCAACCGCTACTATATATGTATTAACGTAGGTTAGCGTTACTCTAAATCGGCCCCTTTGCAAATTTAAACCTTCATTACTTTTTCATATTTTATATATTTCTTACTTGATAAAAAAACATGATTTTTACTACTAGCGTTTTATGAGTATCATAAACAATTACATACATATTAAATCTCAAACTAATATTTTACCGGGTATCTTAAAAAGAATTATATCTAGTATGCTTTGAATTTTCCATAATGCATTATCAATAACAATCTAGCGGCACATACAAATTTACATGCAAACAAAATTCAAAACCTACTAGATATAATTCTTTTTAAGACGCCCTGTAGGTATACAGTGTGTCCCAGATTTAGTGGGATTGCATGGGTAACTTTCTTATCATTGAAGATGGAGATTTGGTTAAATAGGCAATGTTTTGTAGTTTTATATGCTAATTGAAAATCTGCTTTAAAAAGTTTAAAATGTCGAGCCTGTTAAAAGTTATTTAAAAAAAACTAAAAACTGTAATTTTCTTGTATGTCAAATATCTTCGTAAGTATAAGAGATACGAAAAAAAGTTTGCTATGAAAGTTACTGTTGTCGATGAGACCAATTTAAAATTGGTGTCGAACAAAAATTCAAGATGGCTGCTTTTGAGGTACTCGTATCAACTTCCTTCAGTTAAAGGGACGCCATATTGGATTTTCAGGTTACTGAATAGAATTTTTTATTCTTTCTAAGATAATGCAGGATTGAATAAAAAAACAGTAAAATTAATTGTCTTTACATTTTAATCAATTAGGCTTACATGGATCCAAACAAAATTAGATGAAATTTATTAGTAATTTATACTAATGTTCGAAGGCTAGCCAGATCAGCTGATCTAACGCCTCTTGACTTTTTTTAGTGGGGTACGTTAAAGAATAAAGTATGTGAAAGTAATTACAGCTACAATAATGTTCAGGAACTGCGCGATGCAGTGCTAGAAGCATGTGCTAGTATTAATCGAAATACGTTGCGTAAAGTAACCGGAAGTGTCGTCAAACGGTGTCAACTATGTTTAGCTAACAATGGCCCATTTTGAACATTTCATGTGATTATCAGGGTTAAGTTTTGTTTTTTTAAATAAATGTTATTTGTTGTGTGAATTCATGTAGGCCTACTTGATTAAAATATAAAAACAATTAATTTTACTGGTATTTTTTATTCAATCATACGTTATTTTATATCGTTGAAAAGAGAATAACAAAATCTATTCAGTAACCCAAAAATCCAATATGGCGCCCATTTAACTTACGGATGTTGATATGAGTACCTCAAAAGCAGCCATCTTGAATTTTTGTTCGACACCAATTTGAAAACAGTGACTTTCATATGAAACTTTTTTTGTATCTCTTATACTTAACGAAGATATTTGGCATACAAGAAAATGACAGTTTTTAGTTTTTTTTAAATAACTTCTGACAGGTGCGACATTTTGAACTTTTTCAAACAGATTTTAAATCGGCATATCGAATTGCAAAACATCGCCTATTTAACCGAATTTCCATCTTCAACGATAAAAAAGTTAGCCATGCAATCCCACTAGATCTGACACACACTGTATAGTTGTCGAGTTATTTCAACAAGAACAGCTTAATTGGTATCTTGTGATGTTGCGTTTCCTAAACGAAACCCAATTTAAAATTCTGTCATTTAGTCAACGTTAACATATAAATAAAGTTTACGAGAGGGCGCTAAATGCAACTACGGAACCGAAGCGTATTACAAAATCGTCAAAATTATCTTTCCATGTGCAACAAATTGATTGAAAATAAGCCATACTACATTAACTTC
Source organism: Agriotes lineatus (assembly GCA_940337035.1). NCBI lineage: Eukaryota > Metazoa > Arthropoda > Insecta > Coleoptera > Elateridae > Agriotes > Agriotes lineatus. The sequence goes on along the minus strand of OW679196.1, from coordinate 91,284,374 downwards.
GATTTAAAAAAATCAGTGCAAACGTACAACTCGACAAAGCGAACTGCTTCTGTTTTAAATAGTATGTAGGTAACTATCTCATACAAAAATGACAGGTTGTTTTTCAAGACTTGTTAGTAATAGCATTGACAATGAAGTGCTTGACGTGACGGTAATTAGAAGAACATTTTGGAATATTTCCAGTTTAATTGCCCGCCAATTAGTAATAAGTGTTGAGCAAACGCAGCGATTTAAGCCATTTAAGCGGCCGTTAGTGAAACGTGTAACTAATTTAATCTAATAACCATTCTTTCTGAACGTGCAACGGCGGCTTAAGGGTTAAGACAGCAATAACGAGGTTCGTCGTATGGGTTCGCCTATTAAACCAAGTTTTTCTTTTCCAGAGAGAAAGTTGTTCGTCGGAATGCTAAGCAAGAAATTGTGCGAGAACGACGTGAGGGCAATGTTCAACACACATGGGACCATCGAGGAGTGCACAGTGCTTCGGGATGCAAGCGGACAATCTCGTGGATGCGCTTTCGTGACGTTCGCTAGCAAACAGTCCGCTCTGAACGCAATAAAGGGCCTCCACCACTCGCAGACGATGGAGGGATGCTCAGCTCCCCTTGTAGTCAAATTCGCTGATACGCAGAAGGAAAAGGAACTTAAGCGGCAGCAGCAGATGCAGGCCAACGTGTGGAACGCGCTGCAGGCTGCTCCCCAGATTCAGCCCCAAATCCAGCAGCAGTATGGAACGGTGTTGCCCAGCGACGCCACCTCCTTGCAATTGCTGCAGGCTGTCGGGGGTTCTGCGCTGCTGCAACAGCATCTGCTGACGGGAACCGAAAACTTACTGGCACCCATCGGGGTGCAGAACCTGGTCACCCTCGCCGCCATGTCGCAAGCGGGGGCTTCGCCGCTCTGCATGCCCAGTATCCTTAATAAGGGCGTGGGGGCTGATAGAGGACTTACCACGAGCCTTCAGCCCAGCATTACCGCGACCCCCGACTTGACTAATTACGGATCGTTTTTAAATAATGCCACTCTCGCCGCCGCCGCCGTGGCAGCGGCAGGCAAACAGGTGGAGGGTAAGTTGCGTAGAACCGTGCCACATTTTCTGAACCGAAGGGGAAGATTGATCAGTTGTAACATATGTTGCTTCGTGTACCTAAATGTTTCTGTGTGAAAAATTGGGTACGTGGTGGTCCCTAAATGGCAGTAATCGGCTGCTCCGTTAAGTAATAGGTCGGTTTTGTTCTATTTAGTTTGCTGCGTTTAGCTGCCTTCACAAGTAATCACTCGTACCCTTTTCCTTTTATGTAGAAAGGGCGCTTTTATATAAAGACTATAGTGAAAGAACGTGATAAGTCGTTTAAGTAATAGTTTTTACTATAGTGATTTTAAAAGTTCCAAAATAAAATATTTTGATGGACTTCAATCTAAAAACCTGCACTATGACAACCTTTAACTACAAATTTACAATACATTTGAGAAAAAAAAAACATTTTATTCGCTTATTCTTTTCCTCCTTGTTGTCATTTAGTTTGTGCAAAATTTTATAAAACAATTGCGCTTCAAGTTAAAAAATAATTTTAATTTATGTAGGTTTTCATACTTCTCTGCAGAATAGGGCAGTTTGGCTGGAAAATAGTATAAGTAAAAGGTAGGCGCTGTATACACACGGCAGAAGCCCTTAATTTAAAATAAAATCCACTTGGTGTTACACGGAGGTCCTCAAATATGTCCTCTTCTCTTCAATTTGAATGGGCGTTGTCCATGCTCTACTATACATGTCACGCTGTTTTCTCATTCTTGGATGCTCTATTGCCATTCGAGTTCCCGAACTGGTGGTGATAAAAATTGACAGTTTCTAAGGTTCGATGGTTCCAGAAACGAATTCCCTTCTCGCCCAAGACTCTGATACCCAATCAACGAATATGTTGTAACAGTTGACTCCATATTTCTGTCGCATTTGACATGGGGGGGGGGGATACTACTACTAACCGTCAGCCGAGAGAAATGTATTTTACACTTGTTACTGTTTGCGTCTCAAAAATATTCCTGGAACCCGGGTCTCTTCCAATGAATCTTGTCACTGGTACCTACTGTATAACGGATACAGCATTGCTAAATCCTTGTATGTTGAGTGAAAAAAAGGACAGCTGTCTTTTATAGTATCTTCGTTAGTTTTCTGTATTTTAAGCCTTTTCTTGCGATGTATCGAGAAATTATAGCATTCTAAACATGGAAACGACGGGAAAGCTTACGGGTAGACACCCCAATGGTGTTTTGGAACGCTCGGCTAGCCTATTGACCTGAACTTCAGTTAATTTATGTGGACGGCCTGTTTTTGGTAGGTTTATACATGCAATACCCTCTTCTCATTCCCGAATTGTACGATATAAAGTACTTCTTGAAATATTTTACTCGCGAAGAATGTTGACTAGATCTGGTTTCGGCAGCTGTCCAACCAGGTTGTAGACGGACTTTCGAATTTCAAGTTTATATGCCATTTCTCAAATGACAAATAAAAATGTAAAATGTTAAGCAAATTGACAAAACCTCTAGCAACATGCTTCTCCATAGTTGACAAGATGTATTAGCTTGACTATGTCACAGAAAGCAGTATAAGTTTTTCCCAAAACTTATGTAACAGGTGGTAGAGTGAAAAAACGCATCACGAAGTTGGCATTCTTCCTATAACCGAAATTTTCCTTGAAAATAGATATTAAACTTTGATCATTCTTAAAAAAAACATTTCTTGAACAGTGACAGTCACTACTTGTTTCATGACTTTTTAATCGAATTTTTATTTGGCGTCTGTAATGGGCCACTTTACTTCCCTTTCTAGATGTTGGTGCAACTAATTCAGAGTGCAATGGCTCTAACACGTTATCTTCCTGTACTGTATGGGAATGGATTATATCAATTTTTTATGGTTGAGAAACAGGCTTTATATTTGGAAGAAAACATGGTTATCTTTTTTCACAAAAACTGGCTTTTTCACAAAAAACTGACTTTTTCACAAAAAACTGACTTTCGCGCCTTCATCTTGAATGGAACGCGCACATGTCTTTTTAAAATATTACATGGAGATATTGATTTGGTAAATGTTGTAGCTCATTATGTAATTGTTTAATAAGGATGGTTAGAATTTACTTAATATAATATACGAATTAATGCGACTATTAAAACGGATGGGTCCCAAGTTTAACTGGATGAAGTGGTATTTCCACAAAGGTATGGGGATTATCTTTCACTAAAGTTCCATATTTCGTGAGTTTCGTAGCCAGGCTTTATTGGATTTAAGCTATACATATATAAAATGTCGTCGTTGTAGATGTTTTCTGGAAAGTAATAAGAAAATAATCTAGTTGACGTAAAATTTAGTAGTTCATATGAAAACGTCTACAATCTGCAATTCCTTTTTTTTTTAAATTTACTACTCGAATAGATGTGGATTGGATAGAGCATGAAAATTCCCCCGTATTGTCTACTATTTCAGTTTCTTTGGTCTTCCACTATCCGATTTGCTTTTAACGATTTCTTTTTTATGAATTCTTCCACAATTTGACTCCAGTTTAACCAATACAACCGTACGAACAAGACTAACGGTCGTCAGCATGACGTCAACACAAATAAGTAGAATCAGAGCATTTATAACTTTAAAAATAAGGGCTTTTTATGTGGAAACGGGGTTAGCAGTCGTGAACTGAGCCCTTAGTCGTCCCCATTTTTTTTGCAATGGAAAACAAAGTTTGAAAGCAAAAACCATAATTTTGAATTTTAGTGTTAGTAGCGCAATAGCAACCGCAAACTTTGGTTTATTTATTTATTAAAGTACTTAATTTTCTACCCTGATTTCCTTTGCTCAATCGGTTATTATTAATTTTACCACAATAATTTTTAATTAAAGTGTATTGGTTGACGAATTCATTACAGTTGTCACTATTCTTTGCTCGCTATGATATTGGCACACAATAAAATGAAGTAAATAGCACGCCTCTGTTAGAAATTTTAAGACCTGCTGCGACACAAATTTTGTTTGTTATGAACATTTAATAATTGTTTTTAAAATGCTCATGTATAACATAATTCAACAAAACTAAATTCACTACCGCATTGTGTAGGTTACTGATTAAAGTCTAATTGTTTTCTACCGCAATAGCCAAACCTACCTTATCTACGTTTATATAATTGCCTCGACACGCATAAGTTGAATACTTATTCACATAATGAAAATATCTGTCTACAAACACTTGCACAAATATGGTATATAATGGCAATACACTTTACTTTATTCACCGGCAAAGCTTTTAAAACGCTAGCAACTCGCCATTACGGCTGCAATGCAATAACCTGTGTGTAACGGTCATTTACGTGTTTTTTGTGCAAAATGAAGTAACTTATACGCGCAGCACCAAACACTAACGAAGACGCTAAGTGACTTTTCCATTACAAAAAGATCAATTGTAATCGATAATTATAATTATTGGCCATTAACTAATCTACCAAGAGCCCTTGACGTCAGCGATCGTTAGCCTTGTTTTTCAGGTCATATCGGTTTAACTCTGTTTCGAGAGTAGAATTTTAATTTCTATGGAATTTTTTACAAACTATGTTCAATAAATAAAATAGTGATACGTAAAAACTAGCGAACTTAATTTCATGGCCGACTTGTTTTAATGCACCTTAGTATGGAATGCATTGCCAATATTGGTGATTGCACAGTACAATTTCAATTACCGAATTTTTGTCGATGTCTACATGAATCTATCATAGCCGAATCGTGCATCCTGATGACGGAAACATTAGTTGACTGCTGTCTCGACGTTATCATTCAATGTAAAATATCACGAAGCGATCCCTAGATAATCGAAAGCTGTCAAAATTATCATTACGGAGTGATATAATTGCAATGGTTCTGTAGGAACTTATATATCACTCAATCGGCCCGTTTTATCCCTGAGATAGGAGACTACCGCACACCGCCCGCCGTGTTCAAATATTCGTAGTTGCATAAACTAAACTGAACTTGCGAGTGAAGCAATTTTACCTCGACGCTACACTTTGTACGAATTCTTGATGGGCGAGCGCGTCTCTCAACACATCCTTTATTTTATCCTAAAATTGCACACAGTAAAATTGTTCTCGGCGAATGAAATTTCAAAATCTACAGGTGGTATATCACCTAGGATATAGTAACGCAAGCGAAACGTATTGCACGTTTCTGAAGCTCCAAATGGTAAAACACTAATAGAAAAATGTAGAAGCGTTTTCTGGATATGAGCTTCCCCGAAAATAAATTTCGAATGGTAACTGTATATGTATATAACATTTGCTTGAAGACGTGAGAAAATATATTTAAATTCCAGAGTTACGTAATTAAAATGTAATATCGTATGCACTACTTTTTGAAATATATAATTCGAGAATAAAATACGATATCGCTTTCCACCTTACTGGACCATACGCAGTTAGGTTACTGATGTCTTCAAACGTGTGCCCTACATTTTTTTTATTATTTATTCATTTCACTTGTCCGATTTACATAATTTGGAATTATTTTTCGTACTTAGATATTAGTCAAAGCCCTCTATCATAAACAGTTACGCTGTTAATGTCCGATAAGCAAATGAAAACGTATCCCCTATTATGTGACGTAATTCATTAGACTAAGCAGTGGTTCTCAACCTTTTTTCAGAACTAACTACATGTGTGTGTGTGTGTCCCACCCTGAAGTCAGGCAAATTATGGTGTCCACCGTATAATTATGCAGAAGGTATATCTAAGCGTTAGTCCTATACATCTCTTCTAGGAAACAACATCTTATTTTCGGACGAACTGTGTTAAACACCATTCAAGGCCCTCTATGACGGATCTGTTCTTGGAGTAGTGTCCCTGTAAGATTTCAACAATTTTTGTATTTGTTTGATAGACTTCCCTATTCGTTCTCGAATTGGTAGCACCATTAACAAGTATTCAGTAAACCAAAATCTTGATGTTGGTACCATCATCATATGCTTATATCAATCCATTTTGGATGTAGGCCTTTCTCAATGAATTCTATCTCTGTCTATCCCTACTATTTTCGTCCATCTATTATACTCCAATCTCCCCAGATGGGCTGTCCGTTCATTTTTTTTTCACTACACCTTCCACTTTAGTTGTTACTACCGCCATGGACCTTTCTATTGCTCTTTGAGTTGTTCGTAAATTTTGCTTATTCGTCTTCGAGATCCATGTTTCAGCCGATAGGTTAAGACTGGCATTATATTTTGATTAAAAAAGTTTGGGTTTTAATTTCTGATCTATTTTGCTCTTTTGAATATCCTTTTCATTTACTAAATGCTGTCCATCCCAATTTCATCCATCTACCAATCTGTTCTTCTTGGTTGCTTTTCTTCAAGCCAATTTTATTTCCTAAATATATCTATGTTAAGACGTCCTCAGCGCTTCTCAAACTGTTTAGCATGCTACCATCGATATTTATCCCTTTATTGTTCCAATTGAAGCGTTTAAAGACGTCTTCTAAACATAGGATGAACATGTTGGGTAATATTGTGTTACCCTGTCTTATTCTTCTTTTCATTTTCATTGTAGTGGTTTGTGTCTGTTAACCATTAAAATCTAGGTATCCCGAAAAAAGTCTAGGCTTAAAAATCGATGAGGCCACGCAATCGAACTTCGAAATTGTGATTGGCAATCAACTCAAGGAAATAATAAATCGCCGAAGCAGAAGAACCACGTTCATGTATTTGCCACTTTTTGAAATGTAATATATGTTTCTTTGATTTATCTTCTCATTTTTGCTTACTGGGAATAAAATATCGTCGAATATCCTAATTGTGAATATCACATGAAAACAGCCTCCCACACCTTTAATACGCTGAATATGCAGTGATATAAATTTTGGCTTCTATTTCAAATTCTATACAAATTACATCTATTTCTAGAGGAGGAACTAGAGTACAACGAATAAATATAACCGTAATACGTAAGCTGAATGTTGATCTGCTTGAAATGCCTGCAATACCACGCATTTTAATTAATATATCTGCAAAACTTCGAAAATTTATTAAGTAAAAATGCAGCAAAGTAATCGAAACTTCTTCCTAAATGTGTTTAGAACTCGAACGGTAGCCGTAAAATGAAAAATTAACAACTCTGCGGTTCTATTTCCAAATAAATATTGACACGAACCAGTTTTTAAAGATTATAAATCGTGCATAATATTGACATACAGAATATCCAACAACTCGTGCTTCGTTATACCGTCGTTACAAATGAGTTCTGTGTATTTAAATTGTAGTGCGCCGAGTTTATCGTAGTATTTGCTTTTTGCATGCAAATTATGCAAATTTTTACAGTTTCATCATATTTAAAAAATGCTGTTATCCTTTCAGCTGTGGAGGCGCGTTATAGTTAATCACAAGGCTATTTCGTATTTTAATAACGCAAAATAACCCAATAAACTTGAATTTTCAACTCAGCTTGAAAACTGCATAACATTTTTACGGCCGCGGTCTCGGTTTCGCGATTGAAAAGGCCGGTAGTTGAAGTCATATAAAAATAATAATGAATTAATGGCTCCGTACTCGGAAATCGCATTAGCGCTTTGCGTAACACATTGTCATCGACTTTCGCCGTTACAGAGGTGTACGAGTACGTGAGCGAATGCTAAGTACCGAAAAGGTGCTAATTTAAGCTACAGCACAGTTGGACGTATATGTACTTGTTATATATTTGATCAGAATCTCGATTTGGTCGCCTGATTGTAAAAATTAACACGTTCGGTAGCAGTTTTCAATTATCGCTCGTGTTGCGCTTAGCATTGCTTGAAAGTTGTATAGGAATGTAAAATCGTTGATTTTGGTTGCTTACGCGAATCACCTACAGTTAACGTAGGGAAACGGCAAAGGTGTGATTATTTTATACAGGCGGTTAACAAAAAAATACATACTTCGTGAGGGGGTACTCTAGACCAGGGTGCCTTGATGTCACTTGGACGTATTTATCAAAGGACAAATACGTCAAATTGCCATTACGACACCCTAGTCTAGACTAGACATCAGTAAAATAAGAGCAGGTTCAATAAATGTAGATTATAATTTTTTCTGTACCAAAGGCTTAAAGAAGGCGTATAAAGGCCATAAATGCTAGTTACGTACGAGGTGTATATATTGTTTTATATACAGACCGGAATCTTCACAACTAAAATCAGATTTATAATTTTTATAAATTTTGGCAACCTACGTCATTACTTATCAAACTGGCAGACAAGACACCAAGCGGCCCGTAAAGTACTTTATTTTCCACTGGTCTATTATTTGTTGTTTATATCTGTGATGAAAAATATATAAAGCAGCCCATTACGCCCTCTCTTAATGAGTAGGCGTAATCATTACGCTGTAGGGCGTTAAGGACAGGCATTACTTGATGTTTACACCCCTAAAGCGACTTACCAACTATCGGCTTGTAAACTCAACGCCCTCGAGCAGGCTTAAACATCTTCATAATGCCCTTGGTACATAAATAACTATTATCGCCCTTGAGCTGTAAAGTGACACGACCAATTCTTCCCGGTCACACACAAAATTAAATTATGAAAACTAAGGTTTCAATGCGACTGACGACCAGTATTGATGGTTGCTCCGGATTGTGAGTTTTAATGTAACGAACTATTTGTCGACTTTTTACATGGTGCGTATTGGTCACTTTGTAACTGCTTCGATAAGATCCCGCAGAAAAGAACAAAACAGAAGAGTCCTACTGTAAGGTAGGCAGATTTTCCGAGTCTATCTATAATTATTGCCCCTATTTGGCAACGCTGCTGACGACGATATCAATCTTGGTGCCCTTCTCTTCAACGGCCGTCCAGGTGGTCATTTTCATAGAGGAATTTGTGTTTTAAGAATTTTAGATAGGTAGTTGATCTTCTGCCATGTCGATTTACATGATCGATCCACTCTCCCAGTCGCTTTTTTACGAATTTGGAAATGAGTTGAAAATTTTCAGCTGTTTTAGAATGTGTTTAAAATCGTCTGATGAACTTTGCAACAAACTAAAGGGCAGTTGTTTGCGTAGTTATCCGCAACTCACCATCAGGATGCGTGTGAAATCGATCATGAAGAGATTGGGTCTTGAAATAGTGCAATATTGAAGATTATTTTTCATGTTTAAAGCTTCACTATCACCTCTTAGAGTGTACCACAATTTTTATTTCTTTAAAAGTTACCCTATTTTAAGAATCCCAAAAATGGGAAAAAGTAGCCAAGGTTGCTCACGAATAAACAGTTATATATGTTAAATTCGTCCATACATTTGACAATAACAAACAATTTCAAAGGTTGAAGTCCAAAACAATAGTTAAAAAATGGAAAAAAGGGGTATCTATACAATCTCCTGGAAATGTTGCCCTTTGTTTTTCTAAATACAAAAACTCATCATGTTTCCACTAATCCGAATCAATATTTCTTCCATGATTTTTTACGATTTTCCATTTTTAGTTCTCACAAATTTTGAGTCGATTTCTGTTAAAATTATTGCCGAAACATGAAAAACGAAAAAAATGGGAACTTGTCAAATCTGAGAACGTACCATGATAATCAGTCCAGAAATATGTAAAGAATCCCGAGTCCGGTTCGCAGTGGCATTGTGGGGAACATCCATTTTATAGCTCTGCGTTATACAATTGTTGAATAAATAACTGGATTTATTTGTTGTCAAACCCTTCGAATTCGCTGGACCTGTTTCCATAATTAAGTGTTCTCGCAGTATTCACTACGTCCACCACTACCTGCATCTTTCCTGTATGTTTCAGATAGAAAATGGCCGCCCTGGATGTAGGGCTTGTGTATAAAGTACTAGATTGAATTCATGTACTAGACATCATCTGCGATTTCTTTCTTCCTTGATTTTGTCTTATTTGCTTATTATTTTTCCATAGGCATTGCCATAGGAAACAATAACAATACAGTAAATGTTCCGTTAATCCGTCGTTCAGTGATCCGAATGGCATGGTAATCCGGAGCTTAGATTGAATTCAATTGGGTTCGGTAATCGGAATCGGGTTCAGTTAGTCAAAAATTTTGCTGATTTCACCAAATTCTCGTTTAGAGTCGCTGAATGTTGGTGTATTTTATTAATCACGTTTTCATAAAACGTGGCTATATTAGGACGAACTTATGCGAAATAACTGGAAAAGCAATAGCGTTAAAATACAGGGTTGACATAAAAAAAACAAGATAAGATAAAAAGTAGAATGAGAATTAAAAACTTTCGTCAACGTTATTAAAAACAAAATTTAAAATAAACTAAAATCAGTAATTTTTTTATTTCATAATTTATATTTGTTATGTCACACCCATAATACATATATTCCGTTTCTTTCTTAATAAATAAATACGTTATAACGTTTCATTCACTGGTACTTTCTTAGAAAACTCGCACATTTACCGTTTTATCAAGCACTTACGAGCCCTAACCACTATATATTCGGCCATTTCAATAATTTTACTCTACTAACGTTAAAACAGGATTTTATGAGTGGACGGAGAACAATTAAGGCACCGCATTTGCTTTTCCGTTAAAAAGATAATTACACATCTTCTAAATTTTTTAGGTTTTTATTTTTGAAAAATTGAACAACGTTAACAAACTTATAAGCCCCCACAAAACATTTTTATTGTTAAATCACAAACTTTTTTGGGGGTTGCTACACCTCGCGTCATTATTCACCAAAATAATCTCAAATTGCATCTGTAAACAAGCTGCTGCCAAGCGAATTAATTGAACACAACAAACTATCACTTGTTTTTCTGTTAAGCCAACGTAACTTGATTAATATACAGATTTAATAATAATTTAGATGCAGCAGCAGTGTTGGCGGAATATTTAGTTGTCGATAGTCATTGTTAAACTTCTAATTTGCTGAACTTGTTAAAGTTTACAAAAATAAAAACATTAAGGATTTCGAAGATTTTTTATCATGTTTTAACGAAAAGAAAATGTTGTATACCTTAATTGTTTTTTGTTCAATCATAAAACTCTGTTTTTACGTAAAGGAAATAAAATTATTGGAATGGCCGAATATATAGTGGTTAGGGCTCGTATAATGATCTCAAACCTTGCATCCGTTTTAGACACCGCATACAAGTGCAGCGTGAACACTAAAAAATGGGGCAAGAGCGGGAAATTTTGAATTAAATCGTAGGTTTTCTGGTTACATGTCATTGATGGCACTGTAAGTCTATGTCAAATTCGAGGTAGGCAGGTTAGGTTTTGTGTCAGTTTGTGTAATTGATTTGAATTATCGGTTCACCACTGTAGTTTTGAACTATGGTGGAAAGAGTCCACTAATAGTTGTTATTAATAACTTGAGTAGGCGAAAAAGCAGCAGTCAGGTAAATTTAATCATCTCTTCAGAAAATCGACTAACTATAATTTAGAAATAAAGAATTACAGTTCTAATAGGCCAACAGCTGATGTGTATTAGTTCGCGACATAGAAATATACCAGTATTATACCTAAATCCTAATTGAATTATTCTAATACATATTCTTTGGTTATCAGGCCATTCATGATATAATAGTTATTTACGCAAAACCGGGCAGAAAATAAAAATTTACATCTTAGTTACCACGACCACAAGTACAACTTTACGCCCAGCTTGCGTTAAAGTAATTTGCGGGCGGTAAAATAAAAACGCGGGCGGTAAAGTAACTTTGCTGCCCGCAAATTACGTTACCGCCCGGCACCTTAACTGTGGTAGCCATTTTTGGCATTAAAAAAACCTAAATTTGTTCCATGCAGTTGTGCGTAAAACGTTGTACGTACCTCAGGCCGGAAGTAGATTACGTCCTTACCCAAATAAATGTCCTCCTCCGTCGGGCCTCAAATTTTGGCTGCGGGCGTAATCTCACTCTTCCGGCCTTCTACACGTAAATAAATATTATGTATAGGGCCGAAAGTAAAAGTTTACACCCATGACCGAAGTTTGAGGCCTTTATTCGGCCATGGTTTTACTTACGCACACCTGGGCGTAAATGCACTACTAGATAGATTTATTTTTGGAAATAGCTGCGCACTCCGGGCGTCTGTTTTTTTACAGCTCACCGAATTGTAATAGATATTAACGATACACGTTTGATTATGAGCATCTTAACGACACGAGTTTGATTGCCAAAAACGAGGCGGTGAGCCGAGTTTTGCGGCAATCAAACGAGGCTTGTTAACTACCATAAGCTAAACGTGTATTGTTCAATATTTTATCTTCATCAGTAAATTCTGGTTCAACGTATTTCTTTATACACAAAGAGTGCGGTAATATTCATTACGGTAGTGCGGTAGTAAAGCTCTTAACGATACTAAAATTAATTTGGTTAAGAGTCTATAACAGCACTGATGAAGATAAAGTAATTTGCGGGAGGTAAAGTTGTACTTTTGGTCATGGTAACTACGATGCAAACTTTCACTTTCGGCCCAGTTGTGCGTAATGGATATTATTGTCCTTGCTAGAGTAATTGGGCCTTCTGATAGCGCCAGGGTCGCATTGGTTATGCAAAATGATGGATTACTTTGCACATTTTAAGGCGCGCTTTTAGAGATTTGACTTAGGTATGATACCATGGTTGATAAGAAGGTTGATGGCGCAGTGATAAGAGCGCTGAACTTGCAGAGTCTCATCTCTCCGGTCTGACGTCAGCAGAAGAAGGCCGAATTGGCCAATTCAGCCTTCTTGTGCTGACGTCAGGCGGAAGAGCTGCTGTTTTTCAGCCTATTGCGAAGGTATCCGATACAAATTTTGGCGGTGGAAAGAATTTTTCAAAAATGCATTCATTGTTTTTAAAAGTCGGCATCTGATCAAATGTAGCGGTTACTTGTCTGGTTACATTAAACCACTATAGTTGCAGAGTGGTCGATTGTAGGCTAGTTACAAGACACACACTCTACAATTTTCCGCGAAAGGCAACGGGAAACCACCGCAGGGACACACAAGACGTAAGGTCGCTTTGGCCCTCACATTAATGTCCGATATCGGATACGGCACTCTTAGAAGAGCGGTTGATAGGTTCTTCCAGAGGTTTAGAATATGTGGCATGGTTGGGTTGCTAATAAGAGGAAATATCTACAGACTAACACAGATTGTTTTCGTGTTAAAGGTCCCGAGGGCTGTAACTTGTTCATATACCACCTCCCGCAAGAATTCAACGATACCGATCTAGCCTCGACATTCCTGCCTTTCGGGCCCGTGATTTCAGCGAAGGTGTTCATAGATAAACTGACTAATTTATCTAAGTGTTTCGGCTTCGTGTCGTTCGATAACGCGGCCTCGGCGCAGGCCGCGATAGCCGCCATGAACGGCTTCCAGGTCGGCACCAAGAGGCTCAAAGTGCAGCTCAAACGCGCCAAGGATGCATCAAAACCCTACTAACCAAAGAGCAAAGACAAGACCCGCGTACCAGTGCATTGTTGCGCCCGCGCTCGCGGCCTCATCTCAGGATCAAGTAGCTGCTATTTATACGAACTGTGAGATATTTTTAATAGTTAACTGCGGCCCGTGCCGCTTGTAAAATATGACGAATGAGGAGGATGTTCGGAATCATGTTATGTTTTGGAGTTGTTTTGTTTGGTTCGGTAGGTTTGGTAAATTATATGTTTCGTGGCGTAAAGCGCAGACATCCTCTGTTGTTTAGTTATCGTCTCGTAGGCCAGGCCATATGTATTTGTTGAGTGATTATGTTTAGTTTGAATCTATATTATTATACCGATGATGAGTTACTTATTTAGGAGCATGATGTATTTGATTTGATTGTACCTTTTATTTTCTACTATTAATAATTAAACCAAAGTTACACCAAACACTTTGCTGGAATGATTTCGCATTGCAGGGTTTAAAGTTGTAGTGCTATTCTTTAGCGCGGTAACAGCAGCAGTGCCGTCGTGTGTGGCTTCTGTCTGTGTCTACTAATGTACATGTCTTCATCTACAGTAAGTGGCTCCTTGTACTAACACCGCTAACTCACTAACTTGCTGTACTGACGCACCTCTTTGTGCGGCTACACACACACATACAACACACCCATACACTTTGAAAAACCACACGTGGGTTGGCAAAATTTCGCTTGCCAGGAACTGGCCTCACTTTGGACGCCAAACCGCAGAAACGTTTTCGTACATAAACGTACAACCACTAGGGGTATTGTTACCCGTTGCTAAAATTTTAATTTTAAGCTTGGCCCGAATGTAGCTCAGCATTTGCAAAAAATTGAACTATTATAAGATAGGGAACAGAGTGTGATAAATAGAAAAAGTACTTGCCTGGCTGCTTGTCCTATCCCTTTCCAAAAGCAGACGTAGTAGTAAAAGGAATGAATTGATACCTTTAATCAGTTAATGATCTAAATATCACTTAAAAAGCATTGTAGTTCCAAACAGTATAGTCTAAGAGCTGGTGACATTTGTAGTGATCATTTAGTTTAGGCCTATTTTTTTAGAGAATGTTGCTGGAGGCATGTAGAAGTGTCATCTGTAAGGATTATCCTTGATGGTGGTATTGGAAGAAGGCAAAACACCCCCAATTTTCACTGTAAGTATATGTCAAATTCGAGGTTAGCAGGTTAGGTTTTGCGTCAGTCTGTGTCAAAGCTGACGGAAAATCCAACCTGATAACCTCGAATTTGACATAGATTTACTATTATTCATATGTTTCAATTTCCACAGCCGCCCCTTATGGACTTTTTAATGTAACTCTATGTCAAATTCGAGGTTGGCAGGTTAGGTTTTCCGTCATTTTTGACACAGACTTACGCAAAACCTAACCTGCTAACCTCGAATTTGACATATACTTACAGTAAAAATTGGGGGTGTTCTGCCTCCCTCCGATACCGCTATCAAGGATAATCCTTACAGATGACACTTCTACATGACTCCAGCAACATTCTCTCAAAAAATTGGCCTTAACAAAATGATCACTAAAAAATTTCACCAGCTCTCCTACTAGTAGTGTTCCAATGTAATAACACTCCCTAAACGCCCGCCATTTTTTATGTTCAAAGTGTTTGGTGGAATTTGCCAGCCCATTTATACACAACACTAGGGTCAAACGTTTTCTTCCAATTAACACGTCAAAGTCAAAATTGCTCCGCGATAAGGAAGAAAACGCGCTAATCTGTACTACCGTAACTAAAACACTGTTGTTAACGATTTATGTATTTTGTAACTCTGTTACATGTTCACATGTGTATGCCTCACACTATTTGTACCTACCTATTTTTGTAGATTACATCCTGTATATATATTTCAACACGTTGTGGAACAGAACAATGTAACACTTTAGGTTATTGAACTAATAACAAATACAATATGGTGACAAGAACGATAATGCACGACGTGTAAAGCGCTTAGAAATAACGACCAGTCTTGTTTGGATTGTTAACTTAAACCTACTTAACTAAAAAATCATTCAAACAAAGGTATAACTTTTCAAACGCGCTGACTCATTGTCGTGCATTTATCGCCACGTCCCTGATAACGCATTTTTCTGTCCAGGGCATCTAACGGGGTTTGTTACCTAACCCCAAATGGGACATGGACCTCATGGCAGCGTGTTGAAACGAAGGAGTTCCAAATCTCGGAATTGATGCTTGTGCAGGCGAAGGTCCCTGCGAAGACCCTGCGCGAGATGATCCAGAGTGTGACGCGAAAGAATTTAAGCCCTGAAAGTAATAGAATATATCAAGGTAGAATTTGAGATTTTGCATTGCGGTTGTGGGATTTTGCAGTTAGTGCGGAAAATTATATGAAAGTACTATTTATTTTTCATGATTAAAATATTAATCGACTTTGTTTTTGACTGATTAATTTAACAACTAATGTAGACCCGAGACGTAATTCACGTACTATTTTTCGGTGTGATAAATGTGTATAAATTCCTTCAAATTTTAATAATTATATATTATCAATTGTCGCTTTCTTCTATTTTCTAAACTGCTGGAAGCCCATACCAAAAGTAAAGTATGTAATATATCAAAGGATGAAACAGGGCAAAATTGTAAAACTCAAAAATTTAAGAATTTCCCAAATTGTAGTACTAGCTAACTGTTAGAACACTAAGTCACGATTTTTAAATTATTTTTATCGTTACAAGATGCAACTTAAGATTTCTATTTGTAGTTATAGCAGTAGTACAAATACATAAGGCTGATTAATTAATAAATGTTTGTACTTTTAAATAAATAAGTAATTATTTTGAATATGCTGTTTTATTGTCGTATAACTCAATATAACTTATAATTATTATTGAACATTTTGTGCATAGTGACTTGCAACCAGTGGTGTAGCAAAGCGGGGGAAGAGAGGCATCGTAATAGAAAAACAATTTTTTAATTTACAGTGTGTACTGTTTAAAGCTTTGCGGCACAAATATACACGGTTTTCTTGGGTCATCTACATTACTAATGAAATTAATGTAAGGAATGTAATTGGGAATGGGGTTGAACAGCCATGACGTCACTGTCAGTGGTACAATTTTCAAAATTCCTCCTGTAAAAGTAGCTCTTGCAGTGGCGGCTCGCTAGCCAAGGAGCAATGGCTTTACCATAACAATGCAGTAATTCAAGATTTTTTTTATTATGAAAGCAAAAATTGTTTCTAGTAATTTTTCCTCATTCTTCTTATTTTAAAGCTTAAACAAAGCGCTTGCTTAATTTCACGGACGCATTGGTGCCAGCTTCTCCACAGTTTATAGACTGCAGCGGGAGGGTAGAGCCGCAAGAATAAGTCCAAAGATAAGTATAAATTAACATTCAATGGGAGCCACGTCCGCGTAGATTCAAATGTCAAGCAGGGCAGGCTGATCTGACGCCTGCGATAAGACGTCCATAAAATGTCGAGTTTATGCTGACTTCATCTAGTGCAGATGAAGAAATGCCGCTTCTGGGGAAACGAAAATTACGGTTATCATTTTATTACACTCAAAATTTACTGGTAAATTTTTGCACATCATTGAAATAATACGCACATTTTGCCGAATTATATATTTATTTAAACGAAAAATGAAAGAGATATTCGCATGGGCTACGATCTGCAGCAGATTTGCAGAAACTGATGATATTTCAACTTACAATTTTTGTAATTTGTAAAAAATTCAATAAAACTATAATAATAATAATAGTCATTGATTGTGTAATTAAATGTATGCCCCCATCTAACTGGAATCCTGGTTACGCCCTTGGATATTCGACTCAGTTCATCATATTTTATTGGCCTGCAAAGTTTGGACAATTTTTTCACTAATCACTTTTGCCAGTCCATTTGCAAAATCTCTAAATTTCGATATATTGGAATCTGTCTGTGAGGGGGTGGAAATGCATTTTTCGAAAACTGTTATCAAATGTTGAAATTTCGTTAAATTCTCAGTAAGCAAAGTGATTCTTTTTGTCACTTAACTGCGAAATACTTTTATGTTCTAGAATGCAAAATTTTTTAGCGTTCTAGAACATTAAAGAAATTTCAAACAATTTGTCATTTTTTAGGAACTTATTTGTGATTTTTTAATTAACCTACATTAGTTTTTATTAAGTAATCTAAAATTTCAATAGATACTAATAACTATTATAAACATGATTATAATTTATATTGTACTACATGTAAATTGAAAGTGCCGATATTGCAGTGAGTTAAATTTATACGTCCACTTTGACGTTTGTCAAACAATTCAGCAGGCCGTGGTTCAAACATAAATTACTTGTTTATGAAATATAAAATTGTCAATTCTTAACGTGGACAGTTGCCTTATTTAATTTTTTTTATTCTCATACTAGTTTTAGTGCAGTTTTCGAAAAATCATTCTTTGCATCTCGAATGCGAAATGCTTTTGCGTTCTCGAATGGGTATTTTGCCTCGTTAAAGCTCGGCAAAATAACTTCCATTCTTAAACGCAAAAGTAGCATTTCGCATTCTAGATACAAAAATAGCGATTTGCATTCGGTGCTTCTAACAAAATTCTCCAGGAACCGCTACTGGCTCTTACCGACATATGCATTAAGGTATGGCACATGGAAGGTAAAAGTTTGGCGTCGCCCCATACAGCTATAAAAAATATCTAAGTCGTTTGATTCCCAGAAACGGAAACGTATAGTTTTTGTCTTCCATACTTCTAAAGAATTTAAATTGAAAGTTTTATTAAATGTTTCGATGAAATTGAAATTCAAAACGTGATGCATTATGGGGAATGGGGCTTCATCAGTTATTCAAGGCATCTTGACTCAATAATTAAGGTAATTTAAAAACAAAGTCTCAAATTACAAATGCGATGAGATCAGAGCAACATTAAAAAGTACTGTTTTAAAAATATTAAATTTAACCGCCACAGATAACAAAGAAATGGACACGTAGATACAGGAGGCCCATACAAAACTTAAAATAATAAAAAAAATCGCAGGAACGGCACCCCTTAATAAAAATTGATGACATATCCCTTTGGCTATAGAGAATGATACAGTAAAAAGTATAGGCAAATATAACAAATAAATGTATTTACAGAAATAAAGCACGAATAAAAAAAAAAGATTGTAGGTATTTGGATGTCATTGCAATTTTTGCACAATGGCTCGTCAAATAAAGTGCCACTTTCGTAATAAAATAATATACTATTTGGGATATACGTTGTCATTTTTCTGGGGGGAGGGGGTCAGTTTTATAGTTACGCCACTGCTTGCAACTAGCGAGCCTACATTTCTGGAATTAAATACTTAGAAGGACGCCAAGTTGTACCAAAAATTTGGTAAATGTTTTCCTTTGCAACTTTCATCAATAGGGTGTTAATAAATGTACCAAATTCTGTAAGTAAAGGATATCAATACAAGTGGCAATTTAATAGTTATAAAATTCGTTGTCAGAGATATAACGACGCTACACTCGACTGTACCAAAGTAGATTTGGAAGGACAGAAAAAGTTGTGTGAATTTAGGTATGAAGATCGTGCTGGCGAGTCAATAGGAGTCAGGAACACGTATACTTCGGGCAACATACCTTAAATGCCAGTTATGGCATTGGGTGGTCTGTATAAAAGGTAGTACATGCTAATACTTCTAGTACCTATGTATAATATGATCAAAAAGTATTTGGGTCGCGATTTCTGTGGAATTTAAAAGCCATCTATGAAGTGATTTACTTCTATTATTTCTATGCCAGTAGCACTTGTCATAATTCTAATAAAAGTAAATTCTTAGTAGAAATATAGCAAGTGCTTGAAAATTTTCCGGACATATTTGGAAAAAGTTTCGCAGCTATTTCTTCATTAAAAGAAGCTGAAAAATCCCGACTCCTAAGGAGGAGGGAGTTTTTCTTGAGGCATACACGAATCCCGTAAATTTTGAAACATTTCCGATTATTAATAATCACTGTTCCTATAGAAAGTTTCCAATTAAATATGCATAAGGAATTTTCTTAAAGAAAAAAACAGCATTTTCACCACGTTTTCCATTCTGGAGGTATGATTTGATCATACAAATTTTGTTCTATTTGAAAACATTTAATTACAATCTGTTTATTTTGAAAGATGTCCAGTAAATGTCAATGACTTAAAAATTACAGAAGTAAATAATTTCGTAGATGACTCTTAAAATCCACAGCAACACCGATTCAAAGACTTTTTAATCATGCTATACTACGTAAGCGAGTACACTGGCTTGCAAAAAATCGCGTATACCCATATTAATTATATTAAGTATTAAGTAGATCTTGAATTTATTATTTCAGTCAAAAACGTTCAATGTCAAAACTGACAGAAAAAAAGTAAATTCTTATCGTTTCTAAGTTAGAGGAGAGATGGTATGTAAGAGAAGTAGCAAATAATTATAGCCTAAATAAAAGTACTTGTTTTTTCAAGTGTACCTACTATACCACCGTAGTACTACTGTGCTCAAATAGTAGTAATAATATTTGCAATCTACATTCAATTTCGCCTTAGAATCAATCACCTACTCCAAATTTCGTAGCATCTACTAAACAACCCACAGTTCATGTCAAGCTGATGTTTAAGAATCTTGCCACACAGAAATATATAGTAGCTACATACTTATATGTAAAGAAAAATGCAGCATTCTTCGAAGAGTATGATATTAGCATGTAATATTTTTTGTTTAAATTGACAGTGAAGAACGTCAAACACGAGAAAGTGACAGTGAAGTAATCCATTGTTTTACGACTTTGAAGTTGGCGGGGTGACAGGTAAGTGACAGCGTGACACGTTAACATAATCTACTAGTCGATTAACAAATTTTACTTCGCGATTTCGATCATAGGGTACTATGCATACCACCCATTGTCAGACAACGTCTCTGATCAAGAGTTCTACTAGGTGAGTTTTTTAAAGTGTTACAAGGCGATATCTCGAACATAGTATAAAATATTTTGATGAAATTTTGGTGAGGTAATGGGGAGATGGAGGGACATAAAAAATATTTTTTACATTTATCTTCTCTCTCTATTTTTTGAGGGGTGGGAATAACTTTGGAATTTTAAATAGGATGATGTACTTTTGTTTATAAAATTAGAATTTACGTAAAAAACTACATAAGTGTGAAAAAAAATTGATGTGCTTTTTCGGTTACGGAATTATGATTTATTAGGTTATAAAAGAAACAAAGAATAATAATCGTTAAAACGTCAAACTTCTCACTGTCTAACTCATTTCAATGTAAACGAATAATAATCCTGAACTAAGTGAACTTGATTTAGTCCTAAAATGTACTTCAAAATTTTTTGTACACGTAGTTTTTTTACGTAGATTCAAAGTTACCCCCTACCCCTCAAAATAGAGAAGGGGGAAAATTATAAAACACGTTTAAATATGTCGCCCCATCTCCCTATTACCTCACTAAAATTAAAATATTTGAAACCGTTTTCGAGCTATTGCCTTGTAACATTTGAAAAACTCACCTAGTATACTGTAAAAAATTACTTGCATTTATGTCAGTCAGAATCTAAGATGTATAGTTTATTTTATTTTGTTATGTTTACTCCTTGCAAAAACGACAATTAAGGGTATCTTTGAAATGAATGATTTTAGGGCATATGTTCTTATATTCTTATACAGAATAGCGCTCTTATATTTGTTTTTGTGCAATTTTGAAACACCCTGTAGATTGCAGTCAAGAAAAAAAGTAGTTATCAGACAACTCTACGCAAAATTTATACCAAGTTTTAATATATTCCTCGTAATTCAATATAATTTCAGTAAAATATTTGGAATGAAAATATAAAGCTTTTCTAAGAAAACAGGTAAGTGCTACAACTTGTTAAATTCTGCAATAAAAGAAGAAAGCTGTATAAAAATCCTAGTTGCGGAGCGTTTGCCAAAGTCTTCTTAAAAAGGTAAGTGTGACTGAACTACCGAATCGTAATTATTAAATTATTGAGGAGATACTGCAATCGCATGTACAGACTTGCAGATTTAGATATACGATAGCGTGAGTACGTTACTTGATGAATAAGCGTTTTAAATAAAGAACAAGAAACTTTTACAAACTATTAATTAAAAACAATGCTAAATCTACAATTCGGCAATGGTCCAACGCAGGACCGGACTGGCGAAAAAATGCAGGCCGGGAAAAGAATGACGAGGCCGTGCAATAGGGTTGAAAGGTGCCCCCCCCCCCCCCCCCAGGAGAAAAACAGTCAAATATTGACACCTACAGACCCAATTTTATCACATTCTAAGAACTATTACCACACCAACATTGTATTTGAAGAGAAATCCATACATCGATCTTGAGCATCGGCAGAGCAATTTGTCAAGAACTCTTCACTCTTTGATTAAATTGTCCACAGTTCAAAGATGAAAAGTGAAAAATACAACTCGGTATTTATGCACAAAACACGTATTTAAAACGACCATAAGTGAATGATTCATAAAAAAATATTGGCTCAATCGCAATACAGTAGAATAGATAATATTAGTATGTATTTAAAAGAATATATTTTTTTATAAGTTTCCTCTTCTCATCCTTCAAATTTATTATCTTTGCATTGTCCAAATCACTTATAATATCCCTTTCATGCGTCATCAACATGAAAGCGTCTAGATCAGTGGTCGCCAACCTCTTCAATGTGTTGAGCTACTTGTTAATTTTGAATAAACAGCGAGCTACCCACACGGAAGCCACGTAACGCAACGTAAATGAAATAATCCACAGTTAATTTATCATTATATGTATTTATTTTACTATTTATTTAACTGGTAATACATAATACATAGGTACTAATAATAACTACATTCCTACCTACCAAACGAAGTTGTTTGAAAAATAAACACAAACTTTTATCCAGCAACAACGGCATGTCACGTAAGATTTAAAATAGTTAATAATAACAACAAAAAAGTAACGCACTATCATGAACATAAACATTGAAAAATAAAAAAGCACGTTCAATGAGAAGGCTGACACTCAGACTCATCGATAATTTTTTTAATGTTTGCAGTATAATTTGATACAGCCATTCGAATACAATTATCCAAATGTTCATCTGTAAGTCGATTGCGATATTTGTTCTTAATAAACTTCATATTGGAAAAAGAAGATTCACACAAATAGGTTGAACTGAATAATGCTTTCACTTTCAAGGCAACACGGCATAGAACTGAATATTTGTCTTTACTTCCAATAGGCCAGATACATTTGGTACTTGAGACTAACGATTTTAAGGCTAAATCATTTTGAAAATCAATTACTTCCATTTCTGTTGCAGCGCCAAAGTTCTGCATAACACAAGTTGCAAAACTGTTGGATATCAATTTCCATAAAGGGTGAAACAACAAACTGCGCTACTAAAGCCATTTCGTTGAAATCCTTAAAACGATTTTTGAGTTATTCTTCAGGGTAGAAACTATTTCTACATGATATTTGCTGTCATAGGGTTCTAATGATTTTGAGATATTTTTCTGAAAGAATAGGAAAATGCTTGGCATCGCTGTTAATTAGGTTTTGTTCCCAAAACTCCAACTTTTTGATAAATGCTTTTATATCAGAAATCATTTCTGCTAGTTCTTTGTCTCTCCCCTGAAGCTGCAATTAAGTTCGTTTAATTTCTCGGTAATGTCCACGAGACAAAATCTCTAAGCCAGATTGAATTTTCTAGTTCCGGAGTCGGTTCATCGCGTTTTTTGAAAAATTGAACTATGCCAGATAGGACATCATTAAACGTTTCAGCACCCGTCCTCTACTTAACATCGGACTTCAGAGTGAAGGAGTAGGTCCCCGTATTGACAGTCAACTTCATCGGCCAAGGTTTTGAATAATCTTCTTTGTAACGCTTGAGCTCTAATCTTGTTCACAATTTTTACCACCAGTTTCATAACGTTGTTTAGTTTCAGGAAATTTCCACATAATGCTTCCTGATGGATAATGCAGTGGTAAGAGAGAAATTGCGGAAAAGTTTCATCTTTACGACATAACGCCACCAGACCCTTATCAAAACCCACCATAGCTGGAGCGCCATCGGTTGTCAAGCCTACCATTTTCGATAATGGAATTTTCTCGGAAGAAATAATCTTTTTTAAATGAGAAAACAACTCCTGTCCAGTAGTGTGTCCTTTCAGTGGAATAAACTTCAAAAGATCTTCTTTAATCGTAAAATCACTAAAAACCATCCTGACGAACACGGCCATCTGGACAGTGTCAACGACATCTGTTGATTCATCCAGTTGAAGTGAAAAATAAACACAGTTATCTAAGTCAGTTCTTAACTGTAAAAAAATATCATTGCTCATTACTTCTACACGTCTCAACACTGTATTAGCAGAAAGTTGCATAGATTTTATAGCTGAAACTATCTCGTCTTTGTTTCTAAAGTTGGCAAATAACGAGTCAGCAGCTTCTAAAAACGCCTGTTTTAATCATTTCCCGTCTTCACAAGGTTTCTTTTTTTGTGCAATTATCTGGGACACACGGTACGATGCTTCAGTTGCAGCCTTATTTTTGTCGATTGTTCTTAAAAATATTGATTGTTGTCCAATTAACTGCTTTTTTAACTGTTTCAGTTTCTCCTTTCTGGCGGCAGAATGTAGTGGGAATGATTTTCAAAATTAGAATGTACAGTTTTATGATGTCTCTCAATATTTCCTTTTTTAGCAACGGAGACCGAAGTATTACATAACAAACACACATTTTTATCTTTAACTTCTGTAAAAAAGTATTGTTCTTCCATTCCGAATGAAAGTGGTATGTCTTTACCTTCTTACAACTGCTTGCCATAATATTATTTTTTGTTGTTCACTACTAACCCAACCGCTGGACGTTGGTTACGCGTTCAGTTTTAAACTAAGCGCAATGTCGCCGCGCCGTGCGTATTTATCCCGTTCAAAGCAATCCAGATCGTTCTCGAACACTAACGCACTGGTCCGGCTGATCGGTTCTAGCCGATTCTAGCCGATTCTAGCTTGATGGCGTCAGCGGCAGATCGCTCGCCGCAACGTTGCCGCTGTTTATGTTTAATATTATGACAATTAGATTTTTTTGTGGAATTTTAGGAAGCTTCTCTGATTTTGTATTTTCGTTGTGAGAGCTACCAGAATTGCCCCCGCGAGCTACCGGTAGCTCGCAATCGACAGGTTGGCGACCACTGGTCTAGATGATTCTGGCACAAACAACTGCGTAATAGTAGTTTATATATCAAGGGCGCAAGGTAAGCGATTTCAGCCCGCGATGATAGTTTGGAGCCCGACCGAACGGGAGGGCTGTAAATCATCAAGGGATGAAATCGCTCTTGCGCCAGAGATATATACATAATTTTATCCTCAACCGGACAGACGTGGTGCGATTTATTTTTATACGTGAAGATTTTCCAACTATTAACATTAAAAATCATAATACCAGGATCTAATAAAAGCAAGGTGCATTTCCGTAGCAACTACGTAAACATGGTCATAAAAATTTACTTTTCCGCTCTCGGGCGAGAATGGTTTACTACATGCGGGCGGGAATAGGGTACTTTGCGCCCGGTTGAGGATACACGATTTTTAAGATATTTCAAAATCGAAAAGCTTCGTTCACATGCAACTTGAGTGGTTGGCAAAGTAAGCCTGGTCGGGACAGGCCAACGGGAGATTTCCCGGTGTCCCGGTGGACCAGTCCGGCTCTGGTCCAACGGCTTTCTTTCAAAGCTGCCAATCGCAGGATTTGAGAAACAGAATCATCCTTAGCGGTGTTTTGTTTGTTATAATCTTATAAATTATGGTATGAGCAACGTCATTGTTATGGTATTTTGAAACAAATTATGGTATAGTCAAACTTTTTTCTCAGGTATTAGAAACATCACCTACTTGAAAGCAAAATACGTAAATTCAACCTTTTAATACACAAAACAATAAAAGTTTTTTTTATTGCAGAAAACTGGCCATTACCTTCATTTAACAAAATTAAATGTAGCATTAAAATAAGACACCTAAATTACAAATGTATATGCAGATTGATGGAGGCTAATACGAACATAGTGACACGCAAGACAATTATTTCTTTTTTACACTGTAATGCACTTTGATTTTCATGTAAACTTCAGTGTATTGTACTGGTTGAAGGGATAGGACGAGTTTCAAAAGCTGCAACAGATAAATTCCGTGTTACATGTACTGAATTTCAGCTGTAAATCCATTTGATAATTTGTGCACTTTATTATTTATTTTGTAGACATCACATTCAACATTGTTAGACAATCCAATCTTTCTGAGAAAGATACAAATACTGTAATATTGTGACAGCTACTTGACAGTATAGTATTCTAACCAGAAATTGGAAAGCTATTTAAAATCAGGCCAGCATTGAGAACAGTAAGTTACTTCGTAATTAAATTCATAAAATATACACGTTTTTCCAAATTTTCTGTGCTAGTATACGCTTTTAAAAACTGAGGTTAAACAACTAGTACCTACTTAAATCACGCACAATGTTACAATGCCTTAACAAAACAGTTACATACATGTACAATTTGCAGATGAACTATCATTACTTCAAAGCTGCTTGACATTAGAATATTATTTATTGATTATGTGAAACCAACTTAGACATGACTTACACTTTCCATGATGTACTTGATTTTAAATAACTTTCCAATTTTTGGTTGAAATACTATACAGGGTGGTCAAATTTTGATGTTTTCATACAGAATCTCGGTAACTATAAGAGTGTTCATGACACGCTGTTATTTTTGTGCTTCTGTTAAACTGTGAGGTATCCACCAACAACATATTTTTCTGACACCCAAATGATTATGTAAAATCTTGGTTATTGTTCGATTTCCATGGTGCACTTGATCTATTAGTTTGAAGAAATTATGGGTGCTACCCTCTTATACAGTGTGTCCAAGATACGGAGGGCCAGTATACGGATCTCGTTAATAGTAAGAGATAAAAAAAAATTAAAATGGGAGAAAAGTTGTGTAATTAAAGGACTACCAAAATAACGCCTAGAAATCCTTCATATGATTTTTCGTTTTTGAGTTATCTTAAAAAACCGAATTTTTAGATTTTTATTCTATTTTTCTGGCGCTAATATTAAAAATAGAGCGAAACTGACAAAACTTCTTTATAACAACTTTCAATGGTCTTAAAGATTACGTTATCAGATTTTTATCCAACGTTTTGTCCCTGAGCAACCATCATCAATTTAATTTTTTTAAATTCGATTTTTAGTTTCTGACGTGGAATTTTAAAAGTCCTTTTTATTATGAATTCAACAATATACCACGCATTATGGTTTAATTACGTTTCGAGTATTTTTGACCATCATCAAGCAATTTTTGGATACGGACCTGTCCTAGAGCATTTCATACGTTGTTTCAGCTTTTGTAATTTAAAGAAAGATGTGATGAGCCTCACTCGATGTTTTTTATTTCTAATTTTAATTATTGTTTATAGGTAAAAAAATTAATCAATAAATTAATTACTGACCATTGAAAATTATTTGTATTCCAAGACCAAACGTGATTATTAAGGATACACGTGTTTGAATCACACACTGTACCATTAACAAATATAGGGGCAATTGTTCGCAAGTTTGCTTCATGCTTGACACTTTTAGCATGATTCTTCAAAACAGCAATATCTGCAATTATTTATTTGTTGTGACATGCTGCTCTTTTCTTATCAGCTTTAACCAATTTTCGAATTCTAGAATACCTTCCCAGTCCAGGCAATATTTTTGAACATTTTTGTTTTGCTTTTGTTGCCGGCTGCTGGAACTACTTTCTTCTTTTTCGTTGTCGTATCCTGCTTGATACGAGCTGTCACTGTCGACTTCCATTCTCAAGCTCAATCACTCTACACCACACTATATTTGACCATCCACAAATAGAACAAAAGATCCAGACATAAACAATACAATATTTCGCGTAATCATAAACACCACACGTTGTAGGTACAGTTAATTTATTTGCTGAATTTAGAATCATAATAATAATAATAATGCAGTTTATCTGTACAAAGATATTTACACATGTCAATCTCCTCAATCCATTGGTTTACACAAATTTAATTTAAAAAAATTCACTTACATGATAGAGTGGGTTCTCGATCAGTATTTGTTTAATCGTAGTTTTGAATTTAGTAGAAGGCATGCTCCTGATATTATCAGGAATAGTATTAAAGAATTTGATTGCCCAATAATTAGGTCCGTTATGTGATTTGGACAGTCTATAAAAATCACTGTAAAAGTTATCTTTGTGCCTCGTATCATAGGTATGAGTACCACTATGGGATTCGAATTTTCCATAATTACTTTTGGCATAACATAGACATATATAAATGTATAATGAAATATATGTAAGTATTCTTAATTCCCGATATAGATGTTTACAGTGAGCAGTGTAAGATACTCCACCTACGATTCGGATGGCTCTTCTTTGTAGAGCAAATATTTTTTTGCTGCACGGAGCATGACCTCAAACAATAATTCCGTATAACATGTGAGACTGACAAAGTGCAAAAAATGCAGTTTTTAAAATTGTAGAAGATACAGATGTTGATAAGCTACGCAGAGCAAAAATGTTACTTGCCAATTTATGGGTGATATTATTAACATGCACATCCCAATTTAATTTAGTATCAAAATGTACTAAGAACTTACTTTCGCCAGAACAGTCACCATTAGGCACTGGTCGCAGGGTAAATACTCTGTTGTGAGTTTTATCTCGGTTCAACGTGATATGATTTGATAAGAACCATGTGTCAGTCCTATTGAGGGTAGCATTGCATTTATCTACTGCAGCATCATAGTTTGAGTGCGAAACAGTGAGGGTGGTGGGTGGTATCATCAGCAAAGAGGATAGACAATGATCAATTTAGAAAATAGGGTAAGTCATTGATGTAGATCAAGAAAAGCAGAGGCCCCAAGATGTAGCCCTGAGGTACTCCACAGTTAATTTGCAGTTTATTCGATATTAAATTATATATATTACATATATTATATATAATAAGCTAGACCCAACAAAGCACAATCCCGACGGTAATCTGCAGACGGATAATAATGCATGATTTCATGCTTGGACAAGCGATTGAAGTTTTGACGTCTTGCTATAATTTTAACATTTTAATGGAAATAATAGTATAATATGGCATCAAGATGTAAATTATGGTATATCTGGCAACACTGATCCGTAGCAACAGAGCTGGGTTTCTTGTTCCAGCGTTGTTCTTTTCTGAGGCCCCTACTACTAGTCAGAGCCGAGCCGTGCCTGGGGTGCAAAGCGTGCACAGCACCCGGGCGGCAAACTATTTGGGGCGGCAAAATGAAAAATGAAAGAAATTTAAGATAGGTATGCTTGTGCCTTGCGGCATTAGAAAATGCAACATTTTTTATCAAGTTATAGTCTTGTGTCTGGCTTTTTTTCGTATAAAGGTAACTTGATACAGAGAAACGGTTGCATTTTTAAGGCGGCAAGCATACAATAATAATTTATTACTTATAATTTATTTTTATTATAAACACGTCGCGTCGGTGCCGTTTGCTATTGTACACGGTGATTATACCGACACACGAGTTATCGCTCTGTCGCTATGGTGCAGCGTCATGAAACACGAAACTATATAGATCAGCGAAATCAGCTAGACTAAGCGGCCCTCTTTAGACACAAAAATAATGAGTAAATTGTGTATTTGTGCTTTGTTGCAACATGCTTCATGCTCATGCATGCCGCCGGCATATACGATAACAAACTTAAAAAGGGCAATTGGGGGTTAGTTTAGTTTGCGATTGAATGCTAGTAAGATTGTACTGAACTAAGCAGAAATAAAAAGGCTAAACGTTTCAAGCAAGAGCTAAATAATATAGTGCTTTTTAAAGTTGAAAGTTTTAAAACGTAAGTATTTTTCATTATTTTAAACATTTGAACTTTTCTGCTTATTTTTCTGTTTCGCTATCCTTAGAATTTGGTTTGTGCTTAATTCAGATGGCCGATGGTAGAAAGAGACTTTCCGGCTTTCAGTATCGAAAAAGAAAGTCCGAAAAAGACGAAATTAAAAAAGGACTGGCTGGCTCCTTAAAAAAAATTTTTGTTTCCACGGCGGCTGCAGCCGAACAACCATCAACAAGCCTGCAAGTGGAGGAACAGCTTGATTCGAACAAGGACACGCATATGGAAAATCCAGAAATAGGGCAAGAAAATAATAAATCCGAGGCGGATGCACAGGACACACCGGATTCACCACCACCAACCGAGGTTGCTGCTGAGGACGCTGGGATGGAAATATTGAAAGATCCTGCTCTTTGGCCGCAAGTTTTAACAGATAACATTAAAATGTCTATTTTTGACAATTCAAGCCATTACAATTGAAAAATATTGCATTTCCATTAGACGATTCAACAGATCTTTTTCAACTACTTATTATGACAAAAAATTAAGCAATAATGAAAAAGTTCCTAGAACATGGTTAGTTTATTCTAAGTCAAATAATTCTGTATTTTGTTTTTGTTGCAAATTATTTAAAGTTACTGATAATGTTTTTAACGATGATAAAGGTTATACTGACTGGCGACACTTATCTCAAAATTTAGACAGGCACGAAAAAAGTAAGGGGCATTTTGAGAGTGTTAAGAAATGGGTCGAGCTAAAAAAATCGATTGAAAAAGGGACAACTGTTGACTCAGTCAACCAAAATTTAATTAAGTTGGAAAAAAAACGATGGACGTCAATTATTGAAAGAATCATTTGTGTCATACAGTATTTAGCTGGACAAAATGCAGCTTTAGAGGAAGTAATCAAAAACTTTTCGAAAAAGGCAATGGTAATTTTTTGAAGCTAATTGAATCAATTGCAAAATTCGATAATATAATGGCGGAACATATTGGCAGAATTCAAAAGATACCAATAATATGCCACATTATTTAGGTGATAAAATCCAAATGAATTAATTTGTCTAATAGGTGAAAAAGTCAAGCAAAATATAATCGAAACTTTAAAATTGTGTAAATATTATTCAATTATATTAGATTGTACACCTGATGTGAGTCACGAAGAACAAATAACTGTAGTTGTCAGGTTCGTTTTCATTAATGATATTTCAAAGGGTATAGAAATTAGAGAGCATTTTTAGGGTTCTGCCCAGTTACAGATACAACTGGTGAAGGACTAACGGCCTTTTTATTGAATTATTTAAAAGAATTAAATATTGATATTAAGGATATGCGAGGGGCAGGGATATGACAACGGTGCCAACATGAAAGGCAAACATAATGGGCTGCAAAAAAGAATCCTTGATATAAATCCTAGAGCCTTTTTTGTCCCTTGTGCAGCTCATAGTCTTAATTTAGTTGTCAATGATGCTGCGAAAAGTTCGCTTGAAGTAACAAATTTCTTTGCTATTATTCAAGAAATATATGTTTTTTTTCAGCCTCCACCTACCGTTGGCATATTCTCATGAAAGAACTTCCTACCATAACTGTAAAACCTTTATCTGATACACGGTGGGAGAGTAGAATCGATGCCATAAAACCCTTAGATTTAATTTAGAAAAAATTTATGATGCTCTCTTTTCCCTTTATAATGATACATCAAGAGACAATGACACAAAAAACCTTGCAAAGTCACTAATTAATAAAATAAAATCATATAAATTTGTGTGTTCTCTAGTAATTTGGTACAATATTTTATCAAAAATAAACACTAAGCAAAATCATGCAAAAATCTAATATTATTTTACCAGAAACTGTAAAAATGTTGACAGAAATTCAAATTTTTTTCATTGAAATACGATCTGAAGGTAGTTTTACAGCTATGCTTAATGAGGCAAAAAAAATTGCTGAAGATATAGACTGCGAAAGTGTTTTTCCAGCTGTAGGCTTGGTTAGACCGAGAAAAGCAAAGGTTTTTTTTATTATGAACATAGAGATGAATCAATCGAATCACCAGAGTTGAATTTCAAAGTCAATTTTTATTTTTATATTCTTGATATAGTAATATCAAAATTAAATGACAGATTTGAACAGTTAAACGAGTGCAACTCCTATTTTGGCTTTTTAAATAATTTAGGCTCTTTGATCTATAGATAAAGAAGAATTAATGAAATGTTGTATGGATTTACCAATTAAATTAACCGATTCATCTACAAAACAAATGGATGTTAATGCAATTGATTTGTGCAATGAAATTGAAATATGTCCATTTATAATAAAAGCAATACGACTTCGGCCAAGGAAACTTTAGAATACCTGTGGCTAATGATTTAATTAGCACTTTCCCGAATTTATCTGTAGCCCTACGAATTTTTTTTAACGATGCCTGTCACTGTGGCTCATGGTGAGAGATCGTTTTCAAAATTAAAAATAATTAAAAACTATTTGAGATCTACTATGAGCCAGAACAGACTTACAAATTTGGCTGTAATAAGCATCGAGGAAGAGATCTGCCAGGCGTTAGATATGACGGATTTAATACGAGAATTTGCAATTAAAAAAGCAAGAAAAGTCGCTTTTGATATTTAAATTTAGAATTTATGTAGTTTTTAGTTCATGTTTATAACTTCTAAGTTACTAATAATAAATAATTAAGCAATACTTTGTTTTATAACTATTAAAGCATTATGTTAGTTGTTTTAAATATTTAATTTTTTAATTTATACAAATAATAAAGTTTATAATAACCTTTATATTTTTTAATTTTTAAAACAAGTTACAGTTATCAAGGCAACGCAGAATTTTAAATTAACACTATTTACGTCTAAGGAGCTATACGCTATAGGGGCGGCAAACTATATCTTGCACCCGGGCGGCAGATACCCTTGGCTCGGCCCTGCTACTAGTACTATTTTTTTAAGATTCAGCACTGGAGTGCTACAACCTATAAAACAGCAATGATCTACTCGTATATACGAGCTGTTGAGGAATACCTTTCAGTAATACAAGTACGAATTTCATAAATTCAATTATCTTATACGATTTTTTATAACGGGAATTCTTATAAATTGACAATCGACTGCTATTTAATATTTTAACGACGAACCCTTGGCGGAATAATAAACTGGTAAACAATTCAATTCGATTCCAATTGACGGGTTTGGTGTAGACAGAAAATAACTACGTATTGCAAATTTAAAAACAGTGTCGTTGAACTGCATTGTCCTGGATTTGCAGACTGCATTTGCCAATGCACAGCATTTGCGTGCGTGGTTCTTTTTTCAAAATAAATGAACGCCCTTTCTGCACGTTAAAAAGAGGAATAGATGATTCATAACATTTTAATTTCATTAGACATAAAATAGTAATAAGCTCTTGCATAACTTCGTCTAATCGAGTATACAAGCACGAAACATACACAGTACGTTTAAATCAAGTGGTGCGTGATTCTTTTAACCTTAGGCAACTCCTGGTGGGCAAATTTTAAAGCACAAATGCTTATTTTTTCACCTATTCACTGGCTTATTCATGTAAAGTTTTATGACTGCCACAAAATTGTCCTAGCATTTTATTGCTTGAAATGTGCATCACTCAGAAATAATACAGTTTTCAGTAAGAATACGTTAATAAAACGAATATCGAATAGTAATGTAAAAATATACTATTATCTACTGAGTAAAACCTTAGTTTTTCATGTAAGTAGAAAGTTTAGTCAACGACCTGTCGTTCAAAAACTTTCTGGAGGTAAATATAACTTTCTTTTAAGCGTTGTCAAGAGGATAGATGTTAAAAATTTAAGGAGATATTAAAAAAAAGTAGTAAAAGTTTCATTGCACTCTCTCTAAAGTTACTACAGTATTTACAGTCACGTGAATAACTGTGCAATTCTCTAAGTAGTTGCAGTAAACTCTCGTCCCTAAAGTGGAAGAATTAAAATTTTTCTTGGTTCTTAGACTTCATTTCCCTCTTGTTCTACGCAAATTTCGCAGCGAAACGTATAAATTACCGTTACTTTCATATACAGTGTGTCCGCGGATTGAGTTACATTAAGGTGAAAATAAAAAAAATTGAGTTCAGATGTTAATATTCTAGGAATCGCTCCTGCTTTTTCTCAAACCAAGATTTTGAGAAAATCAATCAAATTAATTAAATACAGGGTGTTTGAGAATCGGTTTATAAAAAATAGCCAAGAGTAAACTACCTTTATTAGAAGAGGTAACAAAAAAAGTATTAAGAAAAGTTGTTTAGAATTAAAAATAATGGCAGCTTTCAATTTTCAGACAAATCGGCCTACTTTGATTTTAAAAAATTTTTTTGGTGTTTTATACCTTTTATCATGGCTGTAGGAGGCATTCTAACTAGTTCATGAATTAAGATGCTAAAAAATAATCCAGTGCCTCCTACAGCTACGATAAAAGGTATGTTGGTATAAAAATATCCAAAAAAATTCAAAAAATCAAAGTAGGCCGATTTGTCTGAAAATTGAAAGTCTACCATCACTCTTAATTCTAAACAACTTTCCTTAATACTTTTTTTTGTTATCTCTTCTAATAAAGGTAGTTTACTCTTGAAAATTTTTTAAAAATCGATTTAAAAACACCCTGTATATTAATTAATTTGATTGATTTTCTCAAAATATTGGTTTGAGAACAAGCAGGAGCGATTCCTAAAATATTAACATCTCACTAGATTTTTTTTGTCAGTTATACTATATGTGAACTCAATCCGCGGACACACAGTATATATATACAATGTGTCTGCTTAAGTTCGCACCATATGGAAAACTTTTTTATTATTAATTTTACGAAAAAAAGTTATTCTTTATAAAAAGTTTTGGATGGTCCAAAACTTAAAATTCAATCATCAGATATCAATTTTTTAAGCCGTATACGAGGAATATAAAAAAATATGAATTCTGCTCAAGAGTAAAGTGGTGACAATATCGAAAATTGTTATTAAGAAAAGTTAATTAGAATCGAAAACTACGTTCAAATCTCCAAAATTTTCCAGATTTTGTATTTTACGGGTAGCCATAAATATCTGGAACGAGCAACGCTTTGAAAAGTGATGAATATTAACTACTAACTACTTAACCTAAATATCAAATGTCATTCATATCATCACAACTGATATTCCTATTTATAAGTAGCCAATTCTATCGTTACCGGGATCACATAGTGGTGGTATTTATGACGGATGAATAAATCAAAGCCTACGAGACAGCCATGAATTGGAAATATCTACGACAACCGCTTTCGAAAAAATCTGACCAATTCACTGCGGCACTACATTAAGGAGGCATACTTATAGCTTTCTAATTTTTTCGAGAAAAGCCAAGAGCGAGGAAATAACCTTTGTTTCTTCCAATACCTATGAAAACCTTATTTGTAGATGGTGTATTTGTGACATGTCCAAATATAAAATTTGAGCAGTTTAATGTACACCGTTTGTCTGATTTTGGGACTACTATGTTTTTAAGCTGCCCATGTCGTCTGGATATGTTAAATAAACTCTGCTCCTAATAGATCGCTGTAAAGTACGGCCCGGAGATCTTGTTAGCCATTCAGCTGGACAGTTTCTTTAGAACTATTTTGCAAAGCGTGACGAAAATCTTTGCCATCCAGTGGCGGCTCGTAGAGCATTTTGATGGTAGAGCCAACCAAACGTAAAATGCATTTTCTACCCCCTCACAAACATAGACAGATTCCGACATCTCGAGATTTAAATATTTCCCATATGGACTGGAAAGTTAGCAGCAGTGAAAAAATTACCAAACTTTACAAGCTAATTAAAGATGATGAACTGAATCGAATATCTCTCTGTCATGTTTCGCTTCAGTGTATAACTCAACCAAAAAAAATTGCAAATACACTATTTGAGAATTAAGTTTATCTTCACATGAAACGAGTAAATAATACGTATAACATAACAACAGAAATGTATTGCTAGATCTATCTAACTGCTTTATTTCAAGCTTTTCTTCGAGCAAATACGACGAAAGGGACATATAATACTAATAATAAACTTTTCATAGCTTCCTGTAAGTGAAACTTTAAATATTAACATACAGATAAATCTTTTTTTGACAAACGTCGCGTCGACATTTCTGTAGTAAGTTATCAAAAACCACAGAGTACTCGAGCTACCCCTGGTAGCTCCCATTCAATCTTGCAATTTCCTTATCTTTTCACCTACTTCTTGCCGTTGGCTCTTGCTGAAGTCTACAAACTGTCGAAGAGCTGAAGAGCCACTTCTATCCTACAGTTCATATCCATGAAATAAAAATTATTCGTGCTTAGTTTAAGATTTAAAATGAGAAAAATGATTGAAAAATAAATACGAAAATATTTTTCTTTTAGAATAACAAAATTCTTAAATGACTGGTTTGTTATGGTAGAGCCATGATTCATTGGTTCCTTATAGCGAGCCGCCGCTGTTGTTATCCCACACTGAATATTCTTTAAATTAATTAAAATTTCCGTGTGCCCTTTCAACAACCACCATCTTGAAATATGTAAAATATACAAAGTGAATTACATTTTCCTTCAAGAGAGCTTTCAAGCGCAGCGTTGCTCAAACTCTCCATTTAAGGACAAAAAACCGTTAGCATGGAGCGAGTTGAAAACAAAATTTGAACAATTTCTCAGAAGGTTACTATTCATCCATCTTATAGAATTTATTCCAGTTAAAGACAATTTTCTTTGTGCACGACAACAATAACATAACGAACTGTGCTTATTATGATGCCAGTTTGGCTTCTGGGTCGCGGAGTAAACACAAGCTTTTCATATTTTCAGCATGTTTTCTAGCCGGTGGGTGTTTAGTTTCCGCACTTTTTCATGGCCAGTTTTATTTCTGCGCGTTTCCGCATTTCCCATTGTGTTTTTATGTGTCCATCATGCTCTTCGTCTGCTCCGCTTTTAATGTTCGTCTGTAATTTCACAACGGCGCTAACCTAATAAAGTAGAATTCGTTGAGTGTTTTTTAACTGTAACTCGAACGCTCCTAATTTTTTAGGGTTTAGGTTCGGGTCCCGAGCTGCCGCCCGTAAAATCCCTCTTGAAAATTCGTTTTATTTTTAGGCGGCGAGCCCGAAGATGCTTTCAAAATCGCGATATAGGCCACGAGTAATGTGTTTTCCGATCTCGAATAGCTCTAAACGTATGCCACACGAGAAAAACGCCAGCCTGATGAGTATTTCTCGGCAGCACCCGCTGGGAAACAGTATAAACACAATGCATACGAGCACTTTAATTTCCAAAGGCTTAAACGTGGAATTGAGGCGAATGAGAAAAACGTCAGTCATGTTAGTTATTTACGATAGTCGTTACATAATACATGCGACCTCCGTCTTGTGAACTGCACTGTTAAAACCTAATGATCGACGTAATGACAGTTTGTTTGTTTGTTGAATTTTGTAACGCATGTTGCTATGTAATTTGGTTGGCTTCTTTAGACATACAGGGGCTGTTTATATAGCTATAAATTAACTTGTGATGTTCTATTTACAGAGCAAAGTCAATTTCAATTAAATTTTGTAGTAGCATCTTACGCAGTTTGTGGTTACATGGAATACATGATTAGGTCACTGTGACTACTTCATTCTGAAGGAATTTACAAAGTGATTATGAACTATCATTTCATGTGTTCTTAGCAATGAGATAAAAAAATAAGTCGATTTGCAGTAAAACATTACATTAAATTCACTTTTATGAACTTTTATGTTTTACCGATGTTTGAAAAGTTTTATGCTAGGATGGAAGACGGTTAAAACAATTAAAACACGAAAAACGAAGTAACGTTTACTGTTTTCATTTATACTGTTTATCGACTTTTGAACTTCACTATTACAATTTGAGGAAGTAGTAAGTAAACCAACAAAAACGTGAGTAACCCGTTACAGGAATATCAACAAACACTTACTGATGACATTAATATTAATATGATATGAAAAATATTAGATCTAATATATAAAAGAAGCGGGAGAAAAAACATTAGAAAGAGAAACCATGCGTAAAAAATACAAAAGTCAGTTTGAATGAAAAATGCTCGGAGGTAACAACAAAAAAATTCAGCATATCTGAAAAATCAATGCGGGCATCGAATACTCAAGGGTAATACCACAAGCAGTGGATATATTTTTGACAAATATTTTGTCGTTTCTATGTAAATTATTGCGTTTAAATTTCACGATACAAAATCACATCAAAAATGTCACGAGCCGAAGGCGAGTGACATTTAAATGTGATTTTGTTGAGTGAAATTTTCAATAATTTCTATGGAAATGGCAAAATATTTAAAAAATATATATCCACTTCGAGTGGTATTTGGGACGACTATTTAACAATATTAATACATAACGATTAACTTTATTGAAAAATATTCCAACAATTAATATAATTATTCATTCTCAATTAAATTCAGCGGAATACTTCCAAAACACAGCATTTTAAAATTTTTAGAACAAGCCACAAAGTTTGTTGGGATTTAGTGTTACGTAACCTAGCGATATCACTAAGGACAGAACATCGTTGCTAAGCGATACTGCTCAACAAGGCTATTTATTTTTTGAGTACGTACATTGTTTTGTGAATATTTTGCATGGTGCCCAATATTCAGTGATATACTGCTGTTATTGGTTGAAAAAAGCAAATGCCTGCAATGTGATTGGCTTATATGTTATAGTGTTGAATAGTCCCTTAAATTGAATAATATCCAGGGTGATTAAAAAAGAACTACATCTAGTTGCCTATGATTTTTTTGCATGTAAATTTGTATGTGGTGCAATATTATTTTTTCAGTGCACTTAAGCTCTAGCTAGTTCTAGAACAATAAAAACACATAATACGTAAAAATTTACATGCAAAAAAATTCAAAGATGTAGTTCTTTTTTAATCACTTTATACGAAAAGGAGCTGGGAACAAAAGTAAATACAGGAGAAAGAAGAAAAGAGTTTGAAAATAGGCATATAGAGGGAGCTAGAATTAGTAAGAACATAAAATGGCACCAGAAAGTTTTATAAACTAAATGCCTAAGGAATTTAAACTGTTATCTACAATGTGCCATGATAAATTAAGCAATATTATAACTGATAAAACCGAAATACTCAACAGGTAGGTGCACATTTTATTGAGCTTCTGAATGGAAAACACAACAAGGAAGACGAAAATAAAATACAGGTGGGCGAAAGCCTTACTACTGAAATCGCATATGGAAATATATCCCCGCCTACATTGCAATACATTCGGCAAACATAGAGACATTTTGGGAATTGGAGATACTTGTAACATCATAAATTTCATTCACGGATGTTTTTTCGCCTTCTCGTTAGGCAACTTTCGCATATGACAAGTAAAACATAACATTTATGTATGACAAGTCTTTTCGCATATGACAAGTAAAACATAACATTTATGTATGACAAGTCTAATGAATTTATGTATAGAGTTCTATTTGTTATCACAAATTGTTAGAAAATATTGACCCTGTTGGCTAAGTTTTGGGATATTGCGTTTCCCTGGTAACTTGGTGACAAAAAACAAAAGCTAGAGAGTTGTTGATGAAAAGTTGTAAGCAAAACAGTACAGAAAAATTTACGAAGCGAATTTTCCAGAGGCAAGTGTCATTTTTGGTTTCTTTACCGAGTGGTGTTTCTAATTACTGTCTTGAGAGACGTCGCCCAAATTCGAAAATGGAGATTTATAGTTTACAAATTTCACTTATAAGCCCGAACACCAACTAAGGGGATAGTCAATTTCATGCCAGCGTTAAAGTAGTTAACAGATATTTTCCCACAATTTTACTAGGGTTTTTATACGGTTTTCGACTTATTTCGATGTTCTTTTGCGTTGTCATATTTTTTCGTCTGATTGGGGTGTTTTTCTGGCGAGTAGAGTGAAATTCCTGTGTCCCCTTATCTATCGATTTAATATGAGCGCCGAACCTGCTGCAAGTTCTCACGGTTGGTGAAGTTTTCAGCTGTTTGCATTTAGCCTGGAGCGCTGCATTTGGAGAAAACATCCATATTGAAGGTTATGGTTTACTTGCACTAAAGTCATTATAAATTATTATAATGCACTGACAGAATAGCGTAAATACTTGAAAATTTGATTTGTTTTAGCAACTGTTTGTAACAAGTTTATAATAAAGTACTAAAATTGGTCTTATGGCACACGTTTAATGATGATTGGGTATAAACTTTGTAGCTAATTCATTAACAGGAGCAGGTTAGAGTTTTTAGAAGCCATTTAATAGATATTAATTATTATTGACAAATATTTCTCCTAAAAAGCGCATTGCATCAAAAACAAAAATTATGTGAACATATTACTTTTCCAGAATAATAAAACATCTAAAGGAATAATTAACATTTTCTATTATTTTTTCAATTATAAATTTAAGGTCTTCACCTAAAAATAATTGAATTTTAAAATTAAGTCTTAGTTTGTGAAATTTTGAAAAATATTTAAAACATTTTAAAATTTTATTTTTGCGAAGTTTAAAAAACAGTTATTTACTGGCCTTGAGATTGTTCAGTTAGCTAAAACTAACACACGCTAAAAATATCTTATTGAAATCTTACTTAATATCCTAAAAATGACACTTCCGATTTTACGCCATTTTCTAACACAGAAAAATCACTCGGTATAACTGATAGAGGCTAACTAGGTTTTCAGACAAGCACAAATTAATATAATATAACTATAATAGAAATTGATAATAATTCAAGCATTCCAAATACTATTTTAAAAAAATTCCATAAATGTGCTAATTGTATAAAATAGCATTGGCCTTGAAATAATTTGAATTTGTAAAAATGTAGTACAAAGTACAAATAGCATTAACATTGACTTGAATATGAAATTGTAATCAGAGCAGGCATTGACTTTATAATAAAAATGCAAGATTGATGTAAACAAGAACAAGTGGGGGAAGCAGAGCCAAGCTTTGGGTGTGTATTTAGGGTTACCCACAAAAACTAATTTAAAAGTTAATAAATACTCATTTTTCCAATTACAAAGAGTGTTTCAACGTAGTACAGTGTTTTTGCTAGGCTATAGAGAATTTTGCATTAATTCCTGACACCTGTGCTGAGGGTAAAAGTATTCAACTGTGTTTCGAGTGTAGCTGGTGTTGTTCGGTGGTTGATTTGCAGGTCCTAGTGAGATTAGAACCCTGAAACCTGCGACTTTCGTGGAAAGCAGCGAAGCCCTAGGTGTGGGGTAAAGGACCTGAGTTGAGAGCAAAGAGGAGCGAAAAAGGCAGGCCAACGGAGAATAAGGGGCCCATTTCGTCGCCCGACTTGCTGCGGGCCCGATTTAGGCTCAAATCCAACGCAGAAGCCAAAACAAGATCAGAAATTTGTTTATCCTGAAAGCAAAACAGTGAATTTTCTGTGTCGTATTTTTTTTCCTTATTTTTTTTATCACCTAGGCAAGGCATCTTACGTAACAGCACACGTAATTGTTAAAATTGTTGTTAAATGTACGGTTTGATCGCCATTTTTTACGTTTGAATTTAGTTCCCATTAGTTTAAAAATCCCATATTATAGTGATCCCAGTAGTTAAATAAGCAGTCTTTAACCGATTGAGATTTAAAAAACAAGATGAATTTATGATCAAAGTTAATATATTAGAAAATAACTATACAATTCAAAATAATAAATTGGTAGGTGTAGAGACCCAACCCATTTGAGATTAGAGCCATTAATTTAATTTAACACATGCGAACAGAGCTGCACCGCGATTACATTAACAGCAATATACAATGATTTCGTAAAGTAGTGGATAAATTCGTTCAACATTCAAGGAATAACTTTTGGAAGGAACGCTGGGACCCGTCGATTTTTATTTTTATTTGCGCATTTTTTTTTAAATAAAAGGGTGACCCCCCGCGTAGGAGGTATGACGTTATCGATGTTTTTTTGCGTATAGGTCACATGACCAAAAATTAAGAATAAAAATTTAAATTTGCAAAATACCAAATTTTATTTTAAGATTTATGATTTTACGCTTTTATCAATGGCAGCAATCAATAAAAAACATGTCGGCCGTCTTAGTTACTGTCAGGTAGACAACGGTACACAATTTGTACGTTTAGTTGTTTTTGAAATTATTATTGCAATTAAATTTAGTATTTTGCAATTTTTAACTTGTTTTCTTAATTTTTGATCATCTGACCTATACTCAAAAATCAGCTTAACGTAAGTAAAAACAAGCTTTCTTTCAAATTCCGTAATAAAAAAGGGGGTTGCTAATAAAAAAAACATCGATGACGTCATACCTCTTACATGGGTCACCCTGTATGTATAGATTTTATTTAAAAAAATTCGCAAATAAAAATAAAAGGTTTTCCAGCGTTTTTTCCAAAAGTTACTTCTTGAATTTTTAACGAATTTATCCACTACTTTACGAAAGCACTGTATATTTAATCTATTAGATAAAGGGTGTTCATTAGAATTTGTGGTCTAGTCGGCTTTGGAACTGATGAAGTCATGTCGTGCATTAAATCATATAGCTGATAACTGACACTGGTGACACTGTCAGTCATTGTCAAATTCGAGGTTAGCAGCTTAGGATTTGCGTCAGTCTGTGTCAAAACCTAACCTGCTAACATCGAATTTGACATAGACTTACAGTGTCACCAGTATCAGTTATCAGCCAGTTATTTAATGCACGACATGACTTCATCAGTTCCAAAGCCGACTAGACCACAAATTCTAATAAACACCCGTTATAAGCGTTATTATTGAAGTATGGTTTTGTTTTCTTGATGCTTTTTGTGCTCTTAATCGATCAGCGTAACTAACTCGAGAGGTCCTATCGACGCATCTTAAATCACGTTACAGAGCCTGCTGTCCAATAATTAATATCGCAATTATAATGATTGATCATTTATTTTGTATTTGATCTACGACCACTCCACCATTCTATTATTGGCAGCTAACGGGTATTTTACTAGCTGCATAAGGTTAGGATTTCGCGCTATGATTCATTTTGTTGCAACTGTCGATTATTGCACGTAACATACTACCAGAATAAGAAGGGCAATCAATTAAGACTGTAGCAACTATAGAGGCATCCCAATCCTAAACAAGTTATACATACAAAATCTCTTTAAATGTACTTTACCATAGGTTTCGGTCGTATGTTGAGAAATGACTTGGAAGTTATCAATGTGAATTTCGAAGAAACTTTTTCACTGCGACAACTAATCGATAGAACTAGTGAATATGACATATGTTTGTACATTTCATAGCGAGGTGGGATAGTATAATCAAGGGAAAGATGTAAGAGGCAATGATAGAAATTGATGTACCGGGTAAATGAGTAACGCTTGTTAAAACGACATTTAAAGAATGACGTAACACAGGAATTCCAAACTTTTAGAAAAAGTGATACAGAATTTACAAATCTACATGTCAAGGTCAATACATACGTATTTGGTATAAATATTAGATTATACAGATAATGTGGACAAAATAGCTGGAGGCATCATTAACTTTTGACAATAACATGGAACTTGAGATAAATGAAATAACCAAATTTCTGACAATCAAGATAGGAAGCTAGACTTTATTGATTATGACTATAAGATAGAAGTCGTATTTACAATTTAGATAGGTGGGTTCCCTCAATTATAACCAACAGAATGCGAACACAGAAGTAGAAATAAAAATCGCCCAGGTTACTGAAGACTAAGAAGGTAGCGGGCTTCCAAATACTTGACCAGAAACCAATAAGATCCATACTAACCTGTAGTTTTAAAAAACGTGGTCATTAACTAAAATGGGTGTGATGCATCTCGGAATATTTGAAAACACCATCTCAGAAAGATCTGCTGTCTCATCATAGAAGGAGCAGAAGAAGAAGTTGGAAGATTGTAATGTGCAGGGCATGCACCGAGGTAGGAAGAAACTCAGTTTGTCAAAAATATGTTCACTGTTAAACAAAAAAAAAGACCTAACGGCCAAGACACTGGAAGATTATGGCACACGATAGAGACGCCTGGAAAACCTTTTGTTGACGAGGCCAAGGCACAGGTATGGTTGTCGAACCAATGATGATCGACTTTTGAATGAATTCTAAAACCCCCGGGGTTCCTGATAAGTTTTTGATAAAGATACCATTAGAAATCACTATAGATGTACCATCTTTGTAAAGAAACCTAAAACTCTAGATTTTGTGGCCATATAAAGACTGTCTCCAAAAATTTATAATACCTAGCGTTTTAATCATGATCTGATTATCACTGCCTTCTTCTTTTGTGTCTTTCTAACGACTAGGAAATTTTTCTGCATGTTATTACGCTTACTACGAACACCAACGTTATTGCCATTTTTGCTAGTCTTTGTCATTTTGTTGTCGTCCATCCTTTCAAAGTGTTCTTCCAATAATTTCTTGTGTTTTTTGTCCATTTTACTACATTTTGTACGTCACGCCATTTTATTTCAGTACTTCTGTATCTGTATCTCAATTATATTCGTGTTTATTATTTGTATCTCTATTACTCTT
This sequence comes from Agriotes lineatus, assembly GCA_940337035.1. Classification (NCBI taxonomy): domain Eukaryota; kingdom Metazoa; phylum Arthropoda; class Insecta; order Coleoptera; family Elateridae; genus Agriotes; species Agriotes lineatus. Next base: position 91,240,493 of record OW679196.1, on the reverse strand, counting down.
GGTTTGCGTTTCTGGCAAATAGTCCCTTTTTGCCAACCCCATGGACAAGGTCTAGGCATGCAGAGCACTAGGTACCTTAGTCTTACATAGCATTTTACCGAGACTAAGGAGTTCCAATCCTAGCAAGAGATATTTTACATGTTACACATCGTAGTAACATGGGACCCACGGCTTTACATCACTTCCGAATGAAGGCATTCTGTAGAGGTTTTCATCTTTTCCCTCTAAATCCAGTTTGTATCTTGGTGGCTCTGCTATGACTGTTTTTGATGTCGAAATTTCCATGTTTTGTGCTAAACCTTTGTAACCCATTTTTGTCATTTGCCATCAGTTCATCATTGTCTTCGTATGACAATATGTTGACGTTATTTTTTCCAATCTTGTACACACGTAAGTTTTTAAGCTGTTCTATAATCTTTTTCGTTATAAGATATAAAAAAAAAACATTGAAGATAGTGGGATTCGAACTCAGTCCCGTTTGGCAACGACTTACTTTCGCTTGCAGCTGCACGGAATGTATATTCGGATTTAAGCCAGATAGGCATACAATCCGCATGCAAACATCGTCTTCCTCCACGAAATATTTTTCGAGCTATACCGCCCAACAGACGGACAGACAGACAAACGGAATTGACGAAACATGTTTTTTGTCATCTAGGTACCCTGAACGTGAAGATCTGGAGAAATCTCGGAAGGTGATTTTTTCGCGATTATAGTACCTCCTTTGTCTTTTAGACGAGGGAAATAAAACGAAAGAGGCTCTGATAATCCCCTTGTCGCATCTCTTTCTTTCCTATTATGAATTCTGTATAACCTCTAAAACCTACGATGTGGGTTTTCCGTCAGCGTTCAAATCATCTACTACGTCAACTACTATTTTCTCTACCTTCTCCTTAACTATGTACAAGGATTGTTAAATTTCCGGAAAGTACCTTTATCTCAAAAACAAATTGACACATAATTCTACACAGTACATGATATACACTACAACTGTTTATGTAATTTTAGAAATTTAGTTGGCTGTGTATGTGCAATTGTTTAGTGAATGTCAACATGGAGCAACATAAATGCATCGTTCGGAAGCGATCAGTGATTCGTTTTCTAGTATTGGAAGGTGTTCCCGGTATATAAATGTGTCAAAAATTAAAAACTGTCTTCGGAGATGATGCACTAAAGAAGACTATGTTTATGATTGGAATGGCAAGATTGAAGCCAGCGAAACGAACGTCCAAAATGCAGCGCATTTTGGCCGTCCCACAACAACCACGACAGGTTAGATGAAAATCAGAATTGACGAAAGCAATAAAGCATTAAGGCTGACAGACGTACTACAATTCGTGAAGTCTCCCGAGCTATAGATGTTACCACGCAAATTGTATGGAGCGTCATTGGTGAATTGAGTTATCGCATGATTACTTTTAAATGTTACTGTTAAAATCAAATAGTGATTGGTGATCAGCCCTGGTCTCCATACTTACAACCTGAGTCCAAGGATCAGTCCAAACAATGGGAGCATCCGAATTCCACGAGACCAAAGAAGTTTAAAACTGAGCCGTTAGGGGATTACATAGAATAATTGATAATTAATTGTAGTTTTCAGTAAATTTTTTTTTGTTCTACTGCATCGAAAAGTTACACATTTCGACACTGTTTGGCGGCTGAAAACACCAACTTTTTTTTGCTAATAACTTTTACTTTTCAGCAGTAATAGCCATAGCAACAAAAGCCAACGCCGTGTTTCCATTGGTCGAAATCACAATACACACTGCCATTTTGTCGTATGATCATGACCTCCTCGACTCTTCGCGACCTCCTCGATTAAGAATAATAATAAGAAAAAACGCTTCCAAAACAAAAAATTATGTATGTAACTCCTACGTAAGCGGACTTTTAGACTCGTCTTAGGCCCTCGGTCTGTAACCATGTCAACCTCAGGGAAAAACATACTCATATCTCCCTTACTGCATAACTATCTAACGGGTGTTCATAAACAGTCGTCATCCCAGTTGCTTTGAAAAACAAAATGTTATGTCTGTGATTAATTCGTGCAACACAATGAAACGTCATTGAGTACTGTCATAGCGCATTTTTTCTCAATTTTAATAGACATACGTTTCTGAAGTCAAAACCTACTGGGATGACGACTGTTTATGAACACTCGTTATTTTGTATAACATCTACGCTATAAGTAGCAACACAAAATCACCTCTAAGCACCTTTCCTAAGCGACTTTCATCATTTTATTTACCTCCAACTTAGTTCAAATAGGGTTAATCGGTACTGAAAAAAGTAATCATAAAACTGTAACGCTATCATTAGGAGCAGCTTCATCCACGGCATATAACTTCAAAACATTTTTATGTTTACTCGCCTTTAAACATATTCTTACCGAAATTAATGCCCCTTTTTCTTAACCAGTCTTGAATGGTTTCTTTACGTGAGGAACATAGACGTAGCGCTTCTCACAATATACTGTGTTAAAAAGCATTGTGCAAGTCTTTTTCCATTTTCTCTAAACTTTTTTGAAACCAAATTTCAAATACTGCTGTACTCATCACTGTATGATAGTCGCTATTCCTTATGTTGGATTCAAACTTCAATAATACAGCAATTAGAAAGCTCGTATCGATATCAATATTATGTGCCAATGATCAAACGACGACTTTTGCCATTAGATTTCAAACATGTTGACCATCTGTCCATTAATTTTCGTCTATTGCTCTTTATATTTTGATCCATCCAAACTATTAAAGCAATGTGTCATTGAATCATAATTCGCAAGAAAATAAATACATTTGCCATCATTACATAAACCACCGCCAATCTCCACCAAAAAAACGATTCCACCAAAATACTTTTGCACTGTTTTTTTACATATGAAATAATTTTACAATGCTTTAAATTACTGACTACAGGAATATTAGTATCAGCACGAATTTTTACCAAAACTTTGTTTAAAGTGGGAGGCTACTTGTTTCAGTACTACCATTTATATTAACACGTTAGCTAGCACGTGGTGGGCTACTACATTGTTTTATTCAGCCGTCTGGTTACTATATTATGTCATTTTCTCTGGGTAAACTGGGGAGAAGGTCGTTGATCAGTTCCCGTTCGTGTCGACCCAGGATAATCTTCTATCTATAAGAACTTGTAGTTTAACGTAGAGTGAAAAAATACCGAGCTTCCAAGCGCATCCTTCACCGATTAAAAAAGAAGATTAAGAAAAAATTGCTAACAGATGGAAACAAATGGCCCAAATCGGATTTGATAGTCATGCTAACATCTCCGCTAGAACTTTCGTTGTATTGAGAAATAAAAATAGTGAGAATAGCAGTGCTTGAAATAGCTACTCGAAGATCAGCGAGATGATCTATATTTAAAAAGAATAAGCTCCCTATATTATCGCAAATTTACCTCCAAGTTGCTTATGATTCTGTGTAGATGCCGACATTAAGTATTAGTTTGATGACAATTGAGATAAATTGAGATGCTAAAAAAGTTCGAGAGAAGAAAATGTTAACAACAAATCCATCTGATTCATGGTCTCCAACAACTGTCGAAAAAATGAAAAGATTCTTAATTCTAATTCTGTGAATGGGGTAGTCCATAAACATGATCAAACGGTGTTCAGCGTTCCCCAAATGAAGAACGAGTAGAACCGTAACATCCCCAAGATCTACAGTGAGATGTAGAACTTACGTAGTGCTGAAAGCACCATAAGCAAAAATAGGTTTGATCAGGTTTTACGGTTTTGGCATTTTGCTGCTAACGACAAAGCGAATAGAGACAAACTTGACAAAATTCAAACTTTAATAGATGAACTCTAATTTTGTATATTCTAAAATTCGCATTATATTCTAGGTGCGAAGCAAACATTTTAAAGATTTGCCTATAAATATAAAATTATAATTTATTACGGAAAATCCATCAAATCCCTAACAAAATGTATTAGTAACTTTGTTAATTAAACCTCTCTATTGAAATACTAACTTTATTTTTCAATTAAGTATTGGTATATATCTAAATAAGCTATTATTTTATATCAGGATGGTTATGCTCCTAAACTGATAGCACTATATCGAATGTATAGTCTAGTTATCTATTTATATGCATTTTAATTAATTCATATGATATTAATTTAGATATACTCCGTGTACACGAGACATGTTTACTTAATGACCTCTTTATCATTTCAGCCTTTGGAGAATTTGCGGTGGGAGCAGGAAGCAATTGGCAAATGAAGATTATGATGGGACACATTATCACAAATTACGATGTAATTTTTGCGTAAATTTGGTAGACACTTTTCTCGTGTAAATTTTTCATAATTCATTCAGTTCATGATTTTGCGAGAAGCTCGGTGGCGCTGTGGTTAAGTGCCCCCGACTCCTATTCAAGAGATTTTGGATTTTAACATTAACGGCCGAAAGGATTAACAAAATCCATCCGTTGTCTGAGATATCTATGTAACCCAGTGAAGCCATTAATCATCTGGTTATACAAGGGTAGTACCCATAATTTCAACAAACTAATAGATCAAGTACACCATGGAAATCAAACTGGCTATGAAACAAATGTTTGTTGTGTTCTAGTTTGATAGTTCAAATTTAGTTGTGATGATTGCAACAGTTATTATACAAGATAATTTTAAAATGACTGTTCTGCAGCAAAAATGAGCTTAGCGACAGAAAATTTTAGAACGGTGATTTGATATGATTTTAAAAATTCCCTATCTCCGAAAGAAAGCTTTGGACGACTTCGTGCTGCATTTGGTGACCAAGAGCCTTCGCAAAGCACTGTTTATAGCTGGTTTCATGTATTTAAAGAAGCACAAAAACAACAGCGTGTGAAATGGTATCAGAAAACTCTTAAGAAATATGATGAAGCTAGATCTAAGGCAGTCTACAACATCAAAACTGGTGACGAAAGCTGGATATATGTATGTATTTGAACCCGAATCTAAGCGGCAGTCTGCATAATGGGTGTTTCTAACAAATCCTAATCCAATTAAAGCGAAGCGATCTCGAAGTGTTGGTAAGAACACGATTGCTTGCTTCTTTTCAAAATCAGGACCTCAGGACAGTATGCCTGCTAGATGTTATTGAAAAAGCTCAGTTACGGCGCCCAAGAAATGAGATCGTTCTGCACAATAACCATGGTTGAAGTCATATCATACATCAAACAAACGCATTTTTAGAGGCTTCCGGGTTAAAATTGCTAAGTCATCCCCCATACTTTCTATTTCCTTGATTAAAGCATAAAATGCGTGGTGTGCGATTTGGAACTTCCGAAGATGCTGTGGAAAGCTTCAAAAACCTTGCTTCTCAAGTGACTCAAGAAGAGTGGTGAAGTTTATGTTTTGAAAACTGATTTTATCGAATGCGTAAGTGTAGAGAGTAAGGGCGAATATTTTGAAAAACAATAATAACAATAATTTTGGCTACAAAACTTTGTTTTATTAGATTGCAGAAATTTACGGTGCTACTCTCGTGCTAAACGAAGTGGCCGACTGCAAATTAGTAACAAGAAACAGAAAGAAGTACTCTATACACGTTTACATACACGAATACATTGTCAAGCCCGATTAAAAATACCACTTGACTCTCACTCTAACGCCCGATATCGGATACGGCACGCTAAGAGGAAGAAAATATTTTCGCTTCTCTGGAACTGCGAGCATACACTTTATTTTTTTTATTATTACATTTTACCAGATTTCGAATACTACCTCATTAGAAAATAAGCTTCTTGCAACAAATGCGTTCACGTACAGATTCGTTACGAATGCGAAATGGAAGACACAAATTTGACATAAAATCCTCACGCAAAACTTTTCCCATTTAACGTGATTCTGAATATTATCCAACTATAACAGTCCTTCAATAAAAAGTTACAGACACCCAAATATTTGAATAACTGACATTTAAAACCACTTGTCAGAAACTTAAAAAAAACATATTTTACGACAATTTCTGCTAAAAGGAAAACTTAAACCTAAATTCTCAAAATCAACATTCCTATAATAAATTTTCACTGTTTAATCAAAACTAACTGAATGATAGCCGGGGTTGGTAGCTCAGTGGTAAGCATCCTGACTACTGATCTAAGGGTCGCGAGTTCGATTCCCGGTCCCGGTGAGGTTTTCAAAAATGAAAAATGCAGATGAAAGCCTCTACAGAATGCCATCATTCGGAAGTGATGTAAAACCGTGGGTCCCATGTTACTACGATGTGTAGCATGTAAAAGATCCCTTGCTAGGGTTGGAACTCCTTAGTCTCGGCAAAATTCTAAGAGGGACTTTGACCATATGACCCAAGCAGTCGGTGTCTAAGGTACCTGGTACTCTGCATGCCTAGACCTTGTCCATTAACAAACAAACAAACAAACTGAATGATAATTAAAAAGGAAACCATAGCCATGGAAATATTAAAATTTCAATTATTACATCACGCAAGACGTCACACAAAATGTTGAAAAATTCTAAATGCCGAGGGGAACAACGTTTCTTTTTTCCAATCCAATTCCACACATTTCACAAGTGACTAAACATCAACAAAATTTTTACATCAATGCTTACACCACTCACCTTCCATTTGCTTCGTAAAACATTATTCACAACCTCATTTTAAATTATTGAACTACACACCTTTCAGTACCTTAACTTCAACATTCAATGGTTATTTTAAAATGTTTATATAATTAATACTTAAGGATGTTTCATTAACAATGATCTTTTCAACCCTGTTGATTTTTTCAAAACTCATTATTTTATATAAAAAAGTCAATTAATTACACATTTAACAGAGATTAAAATAAAACAAAGAAAAATGATAATTAATGAATATACAGTTTCTAACAACAAAACAGATTCACCTTTAACATATACTGGTCTTGTTAACTTAATATGTTTTTAATATGTCTGATGAAGCTGTAAACATGCAGCGAAACGTAAAGTTTTAATAAAATTTACGAATTATTGAATTGACTAATACGGTCTTTTTTTTGAAAAACTAACTTTAAAAAAATGAACTGAGTAACTAATTTAAATACAAATCTCAGCTGACATTTCTCCTACTTTAATAGTAATTAGTTATTGTCATATTTTCCTGTATATCTGTACGTAATCACCGGTCCTAAATATGTCAAATGTGCGGATTTGAAGTGCACTAGTTGCTGCATTACCGTTCGTTTCATCTTCAACTTGCATCTCAAAAGATGAGATAGTTAATTACAGACACTGCCGTTTTTTGAACAACTTGGACATTCAATTCCATTAATTTAATGTTGTTAACAACATGTATAGCATCTTTTCAGACCATAATTATAATAATCAGGACAGCAATCTTTTGCATCACATTTTTATTTGTGTTTGCTTCTTTTATACACGTTGCGTGCATTACTGTTTTAACATTATAGTTCAAATTTAAGTAAGCGGTTTAAAATCGAACGATTTAGCAATACCTTTAGCGGAAGAGTCGGAACGCGACAGAAAGCGCCAACAATGTCGCACTTCAGGATTAAAGGTGCGAAGAGACAGACATTTTCATTAGCGTCTTTTGATAACTTAAAAAAAACTTGTCCGGACCGAGATCCGAACTCACGACCTCAGGCTCGGCAGTCCACCAGTGTGCCACTCTGACAGCGCAGTTACACGACCGCTTAACGTATGTTACTGGTAACGCGAATATAAATAAGTCGACAAATACATACAAAAAAAGAAGCGACCAATCTCGCCCAAAAGCTTGTCAGTTCTTTGCATTAATAGTCCACACAACTGACGCAAAAAGCATCTTGGTAGCTTATGTCGTCATCGACTTATCGTGTTTGCGTTCATGACACACTCGACATTTATGAATTTCCCGACTTTCCTTTAACGCTAAGGCGGTTACTGGGTTGATAGCGATCGATTGAGCGGTTGCCACAAAAATTCTAACTTTGTCAAAATGGTCGAGACCGAGAGCAATACTTGGGCAGCTAGGGCCGAAATAATAAATTTATAAATTCTTTCAACTACTTAGCATTTACTTTAATAATATATTATGTAACAAGAGTTGTAAATGGCATATTACGCACGACTGGAAAAGTTGCGCACGAAACGCGCGTTTACCAGCTCCAACGTACTTGTGGCAAATCTTACATCGGACAAACGGAAAGAAGCTTCCAATTCGCATAAAAGAACACCAGAGTTACACACGACTTGGAAACACAAAAATCAACCATCGTAGAACACTTATTAGAACCAGGGGACCACAGAACAAATTTCGGCTCAACATACTAGCCACGACTAAAAAATACTTCCCTCGTGTTGTTCGGGAATCCCTATAAATTATTAAAAATTCAAACAATTACAATCGGGAAGACGACTACCGCTTTAGTAACACATGGAAGCTATCTCTGCAAACCAATCAAACCATAAATAAGTTTCACAACCAAGCGGAAAACGACAAATCGCAATACTTAACATACAAGATCTACATAAGCAGCCAACCGTAACGACTCCTCGGTATGTAACCAGGAGCAAAATGCACCAATCTTTAGAAAACTTCTAAAGGAACATGAGCAGCGAAACGTCAAGTTCAAATCGACCACCACCGCATAACCCGGAAGAACCTAGCATTATCTGACATAAATATCACATTGTCAAGAGGAACTATACACCGTTATTCAGATGAAGTTATCATCAAACGCATCTCCAAACGGTAAGAGATATGAAGTCAGTTAAATGGGGCTAAATTACTGAGCACCAATGTCTTCTTCTTCAATCACAAAATTTGAAGCAATCTCAGCTGTCACGGAAATTTTGAAAATAATGGAAATGAGCTGCATCACAAAGTAGAGTCGCTGAAATATATACCGAGAAAAGTCCTATACGACCCTTTTTCACTATTTAAATATTTTAATTTTGCCTTCGTAATTGTTTACGAAATCCTATCTATCATGTGCCAGTGAACCAAAATGAACAGGTTAATGCAATATAAGCAGCTTGGGATAACATCAACAATGAGTTCATTCAGACAATTTAGTGTCCCGCTTTATATTTCCGTAATAGTACATGCAAGGCTTGTACCGTAAGTGATGCCAAACAAAATCATTAAGAAAGGCTTTGGTCACTTATTGTTTTGTTATAACAGTTGTTTATTAAACTGACAGTTCATTAATGAATTCGTGTTGAAAACTATGTTCAGTATAGTATTTTCGTTATAGTTTTTGAAAAAAGAAGGTTGTTCTGCCTCTTCTGTGGGTTTTAAAAGTGTTTGGTGAGTCGACAATTGACGTTAGTAGCGTGCGTAGATGGGTGAGCAAATTTAAGGCTGGTGATACCGATGTTTTTGATAAGCCATGATCAGGAAGACCGGTTACTGTTGGAACTGATGAAACAAAATTGCGCATTGATGCATTGCTTCGTGAAGATCGATGTGTGACTGTTCGAGAAATTGTTAGTGCGTTGGAATCGGGACACAATGTTGGGAGTGTGTTAGGTGGGATTTCTGCTGATCTCGTAAACATTTCGAAGAACGAGGACTATCGTTTTTTGATAATGTTGTGACTGGGGATGAAACATGGGTGTCTACATATGATCCAGAAATCAAAAATCAGTCAAAAGAATGGTGTCACACGATATATAGTGACATTAAAAAATCTTAAAGATGGCCTTAGAAAAAACCATGATAATTCAATGCCCCATACTGCATTTGCTACTAAAGAGGCGATCCAGAAGTTGGGATGGTCAATTATGCCATGCCACATCCAGAGCTTAGTCCTGAGTTAGCTCGATCGGACATTCGTTTGTTTGGACTACTGAAAAAAAACGTATGAAAGGAATTAAATTCGAATCATGGAAGGAGGTAGAACAAGCTGTAAAGCACTGGGTGAAAATGCATCTTTTTACTTCCCTGGTCTAAAAGACGAAGGAAGTATTGTAATCGCGAAAAAATCACCTTCCGAGATTTCTTCAGATCTTCACGTTTCAGAGTGCCTAGATGACGCAAAACAGATTTTCTCAATTCCGTCTGTCTGTCTGTCTGTCTGTGTGTCTGTTTGTTGGCAGTACCTATAGCTGAAAAAGTATTTGTCGGAGGAAGACGATATTTTGCGTACATATTATATATCTACCTCGCATGAAACCGGTACAATTTAATATAAATAATATATTGAGATGGTTTCAAGCTCACAATTTGGCTCTGTATGCAGTAAGAAATATTAACAAAGCCAACTGAAGCACAGAGTTAAAACATTTTATGTAATTGCAATTTAAACAGTAGAAATTATTAAAATGCATTGGTAATGAGATGCAAGAAGCTTTAATTAGAGAGGATAAAGGCAAGCACAAGCAAAGCGAATTTCAGAGGGTTTGAATTTGAGATTTGAATAAAATAAAATAATTAAAATGGTAGGTTTGTGCATATTTAAAGCCAGACCAAACGAAATTAAATAACACAAAAGATTTGTTATGTGCATACTGAATGTGCGTAGAATTATTAATAAAAGTACAGGCCAGTGAAAAGCAAACAAGCTGAAAGGTAGTTGAAATCGAAGGAGAATAAAATAAAAATTGCAAAGAGCAATAGAAAATGAAGGCAACTGAATAGAAGAAAAGCCAGTGACATGTGTTAACTTATGAACTCAAGAACCAGTGCATTAATAAAAACAAAGTGCTAAAGCAGAGCAGTGTTTTAAAAAACGTTTGTGGGTAACGAAAAAGAACAATTTTAGTTATAAGTAATAAAGACAATGTTTAGATTTAAGCAAATATTAATAGTAAGAAATATGTTATCAAACTTTATTCCATTAATGTAAATTTGTTATCAAAATTAATTTCCATTTAACAATACCAGATCGCGGTAACATAGCAACGCGATGCTTTTTTGTTGATAAGACGAAAACAATTGCTGTAAAATTAATGAAGCTTGGGGCACAATTTGTGCTCCCTCGAATTAATGTTTTAACTGAACAAAAAGTTATTTACCCACATAAAAAGTATACAGTTTATTTATACAAGCGTCCAGGCAGCTGTACTAGTGTTTGTGGCAGTTTCTGCAACGGAAAATTTATAAATTTTCCAACACCGATTCCGAGTGGACAACGGCAGCTGACACCTGAGATCTTCAAGCTTCGACTATGGCCCATTTAAGCAGCTGAACCCAGGGGACTCTTTTCCTAGACATCAGGGAGGTGTGTACAAGCAGCCCAGAGCAGCATTTACGGCCAGGTGAGCGACTCCAAGACCAGAAATCGAACAGCGTCAACTGCGACCCCATCTGCGGGCTAAGTTCGGCAAGAACGTTCGAGGTAGGATCTGGCTAATTATTTGAGTGTGGGGATTTTGACAAGCTGTAGAACTCCGACAATCAAGCCTGCGGAAGAAGGCCATTACATTTTCAAGCGTCCAGCTACGCCTTAATCTTCGTAATCTGCACGGCGTCATTAGAATTTGCGGTTTTGGCCGGATTTTCAAGCCACTATAGGAAGTAAGACAAAAAAGCATCAGGCGTCGATTTACGTCACAGCTAAATAAAATAGAGTCAGTTGTTGCCAAGCGGGATTATTTAAATTAATTTACCTGACGTTTCCTTGCTGAAATTAATCTTGAACTACTCAAATAAACACGGTACGCACAAGCGATTTTATGTGTTTAGTATCAGATTATGAGGTTAGGAATTATACGTACTAGAATCGCGCATATGAACTACTGTGAGGCAAATAGCCTAAAACGAAAATAATTTTTGAATACACTCAAATTCTGAACCCACCTGAGAGGAGTTTTGTGTTTTGCCGTGAGCTAGCCGAAAATTATTGCAGTTCAATAAAATATAAAAAAGGACAATTAACCATTTCATTTGAACAGTAACAATTACATTTCATTTTTAACTAGCCTAAATTGCTGACAGTCAAAGTACAATAAAAATACCCTGATAATTGTGGTGATTTGCCCTATTATTTTCCAATAATAACAAAATCTTTATAAGTTAAGGCAGTCATTACAAAATACAGGGCGAGCACCTTAAAAAAATAAAATTTTGTTTATTTTTGGATCAATTTTGAAATAGAAGGAAGTAATAACTTTCACATACGTCAGGATTTACATTTGCAGAAAATAAGACTCAACCGATACAGGATTATGTCACAAAAGAGTAAAAACATTTCAACAATAACACCGTTCTGTTCAAGAGAGGCGCGCGCCAGACTTATCTGAAAGAGGCTCGATAGCGTCGTTGGCTTTATCGGTGCAGATACGATCGCTCTGTAGATGCAGCGGGTTCAAACCCCAACGGGATTCATTTTTTTTATTTGAAAATGTATTTAATTTATTAGAAACGTGAAGATATTTTTACTACTAACTTAATTTGATTTTTAAAATTATTTAGTGTCAAAATGTCGACGAGGGAAGTTCTGGGTAAAGCCTTTTACAGATTTTTTCAAAGTGGATTTGAGGGATGGGTTTCAAGGTTGCGCACACGTTTAGAAAGAGAGGGGGATTATGTTGAAATATAATGCTTTGTAGTTCAAAGTTTGAATAAATATTATACGAGATGACTTCTAGATATTTCTTAATTTAACGGTATTATAGGCCAACAAGCATTACTTTCGGCACAAGCCTCGTAAGTGATTTCATACTCAAGAGTTCTGATCTGTTCTTAAAAATACGAACAGACAAATCAAGAATATCTTGTACAGGACGCAATTGCTATTAGGCACCGTTTTTCGTTCTTTGTATCCTTAAATAACATCAGGTATAAATAAAAGTTCCAAAACTATTTTTTTTTCGATCTCAAAAACGACTGAACATTTTCCTTGACTGAACGTTAATTGACACCACATTAATCAATTGACTTTTCCGTACTTTACATCGCTTAAAAATATATTTACTAAGAAACACACTTGAATTACCCTAAACAACTTTAAACCTACCCGGCCTAAGGGCAAAGAGAGCTCACAGAACCACTTTGTGGTAAAAACAGGCCACTGGCCTATAATAAGAGGAAGAAGAACTTTAAATTCTTAACTTCGTAATCAACACGGAGCAGGCGCAATGCTGTCACTAGTCCTTTGGAGATGTTCCAGAATACAAATTGGATCAATATGCCGCAGTCACATATGAGAAACTTTGTAAATAACCCTGGTAAGCATAAAGAATGCGAAAATTTACAGTTGCATCTAAACTAGCCAATTTTTGTCTTACGTTTCTCACGTTCCCAGGAATGTCATTGATGAAATCGCGCCAAATGAGCCAAAAGTCAGTCATGCGCGACCCGGGAAAAGGCATTCGTTCCACTGCATTTGAAATTAACATTCCGGATTTCGAAGCATTATCAGCGCTGGTGCCTGCCTGCTACTTACCATACATTATTATTCCGAACAAAACTTTGTGACCCTGATTACAATACAAACAGTGTATTTGTTGCGTCCTATTAGGTATTGATAAACTACTTAGCGCGATAACGACGCATTGTTAGGCGATAATAGGCAGACTGATATTTTTCAAAATGGTTTCAAAGGTGACGGCCTTGTTTACTCGTTCTGACATGCATAATACATTTAACAGCAGAGTAATTTTCTATGATGGAGTTGCGTGGGATTGGGGTGGTGCTAGGAAATTCGGGACGGAGAGGGATAAGGTCTCCATGCACCGATTCATCAAAATAATGAGCATCTAGAGTTAGTTACGTAACAGCATCTAGGAATAATAGGATCATGTAAAGTTTGCAACAAAAACATATGGTATATTGTAGCTCATTATACAGGAGCATTATTTTTCAACCCTTTGCAAAGCAAAAATAATATTAAACAATAGCTAGGTTTTACAGCTGTCTAATTTTACATAAAATGACAGTATGTTCGGTATTGATGTCAGACACATTAATAATAGAGCCAGCAGAGAAACTACTACAACAGCTGGCCCGAATTAAGCTGTGCACACAAGAACTTTCGTTGCGAACAAACACTATTACTAGAAAAGATCAGTGGCCAAGAATTTCTGGGATTATCCCTTTTAGTGCCAATGGACTGTTCTGGTAACTTCTGAAAATGTTTCGAGGGGTTCCTAAGCTGTTAAAGTGGATATGATTGTGGCCAGTAAGAACTTCTCGGATGGAACAGTGGCAATTTCAACGTCAAGTGAAACATTTTTTAGATCGCAACCTTAGCCTAGAAGGTTAAATTGAAAAATTCAAATCCTAATTCCCTTTATTTTACTGCTAAACTGAAATTCAACACTGCGTTCGGTTACGTAGGTGTTGCATAGACACTTTTCTCCACTTTTTTTCAAGCAAGAGATTCTTTGCGTGATTAATGCAGTTTTTACTAAATTTTCAAGTTAAAGCGATATAATCAGCGTGACTACTGTTTTGTTTAAATTTTAAGTAATCATTGTGGCATTAAGGAAATTAAAAGTTGTTGTTTATATACAACTTCCTTAAACACTCACTCGTTTTTGTTCGCCGCTCCGAAATCATCGCAAACTTCCACAAAGAAAAACGCATTCTGATCACCGTTTATGAACTTTCGAACAGGAAGAATGCGCTAAGCCCTAAATCAGGACTGTGAGGTTTATGTAGGACTCGACAAATATAGAATCCTGAAAAATTTTCTGTAACTTTTACGCGTTATGAATAAGGTAGTTATGGAAAAAGGTGTGTTTGTGTAAGAATGCGGTTGATTTCCATGCACAGTTCTCTTCTAAAAATGTTTTTTCTTCGTAATCGGAAAAACAACGCGGTTTTCTTGTACTTCGCTCATACGCTTTCCCAGAAAAACCACTGCAAAATTTCAAGTGCGCTATTCTAAAGCACAGGCCTAACAATTTTCTCCGAAAGTTGTAGGTTCAAAAACGCTTACACCCGTATGCATAGTCGTTCGCCAGCGACTCGCCGGAGTTTCGTTATGAATAGTATGTTGGCGGCACTGTACGTCTATGTCTAATTCGAGGTTAGCAGGTTAGATTTTGTGTCAGTTTCTGTCAAAACTGACGGAAAACCTAACCTGATAACCTCGAATTTGACATAGACGTACAGTGCCGCCAACATACTATTCATAACGAAACTCCGGCGAGTCCCCGGCGAGTCGCTGGCGAACGACTATGCATACGGGTGTTAGACTTTTTGAATATTGCAACTCGTTTAAAATTTTTACAAACGTAATTCCTTCTCGTCCTCTTAGAAATGCGTACATAGTGGTATACGAGGCAAAGGGATTTTTGCCGTTCTCTACTTTGTGTGCCTTAAAAAACAATGTAACCCCGCCTGCGGTAAATAAAAATGTACGGACTGAGTAGTGCATTGGATACCGTTGCCGGTCCCAAGCCCCGGTAAAGGAGGAGGGTTGGTTGGCCAGACTAGCACCCTACCCACCGTAAAAACAAACAATGCTCATACAACCCAACGATCTGGCAAAGAAATGGATACGATATGGAAACGATTGCACTAAAGATTGTAATGGAATAAACAAAAGAACATTAATAGTTATGGCCTCCGAACCAGACTGCTCAAATGGTAACGACTCGGCGAGAAAACGTACAAAGAAAAAGGAACAATAGATTAAATAAATTGACGATCACGACAAGAAGAGACAATTGAGAGCAAATAATACACGAATGGCCACCTGGAACATCAACGGGTGGAACAGAAAAGATCAGGAAGTCGTGATGGAAATGGAAAGAAATAGAATTGAGATATGCACATTAACAGAAACAAAAAAGAAAGGGCAAGGCACACGGCAGTATGACTCATACATTTTGATCTATAGTGGTGTTAGTAAAGAAAAAAGAGGTAAAGAAGAAGTTGCAATGCTAATACATAAAAAATACGCAAACAGCATTAGAGAAATTAAATACATCTCATCAAGATTATTAAAAGTGACCCTGGAAATTGAGAAAGAAAAGTTATCTATATTTACAGCATACGCACCAGAGAATGCAAAACCGAAGCAAGAAAGAGAAGATTTCTTTGAAGAACTAAACAAAGAAATGTCACAAATAACAGAATCTGAAAAAACGCTGTTAATGGGAGACTTAAATGCCCGAATTGGAGATCAGATAATAAGCGGGATGAAACAAAGATTTAACGAAGATGTAGTAAATCAGAATGGAGAATTGCTAATACGACTGTGTGCAGATCATAATCTACGAATATGTAATACATACTTTGACCTACCAACTAAATACAAGTATACTTGGTATAACACAAGAGGATTAAAGTCAACAATTGATTACATAATATGTAATCGAGCAATAAAACCAGAACAAATATTGACCATAAGAACTCTAAACTCAACAAATGTACGCAGCGGCCATAGATTAGTACTAGGAAAATTAAAGATGCAAATACCGAAGAACAAACCAACTGCAGACAACCAAGAAGACAAAAAAGAAAAACTAAAGATTGAAGACAGGACCAAACGATACGAAATCTGTATCACAATCGTCTAGCAAACAACATTAGAGATAATACAATATTAATAACAGACAGTGTCAACGAGGCCTGGAATAAACTAGAAACAAACATAATAAAGGACGCTAAAGAAGCACTAGGTACAAAGATAACGAACAATAAAAAAGGAAATGAAAGGACACCATGGTTTACAAGAGAAATCAAAGAACGAAGTAAGGAAAAGAGAAAAGCATTTATGGATTACAATACGAATAGAGCACCAGAAAACTATGACCAATATAAAACTGTGAGAAATAAAGTTAACAGTGACATTAGAAAATTAAGGAAGGCTATTGGGAAAAATTTTCAAAGACACTGGAAAGTGACTTCTATGGCACTCAGAAACAGATACGGAATACCAAGGCCGATTTCAAGGAATATGTAGTGATAAATAGTATCGACTCGGAAGGATGGGTGAACTTCTTCAATGAATTATATAAAGCACCAGATATGATAGAGATACAGAACGAAGATCAAGAACTAATAACTATAAATGAAGAACAAGAAATAAGTTTTGATCACAAACAGTAAAATTATAAACAGAAAATCTCCCGGGCACAATGAACTTTTAAAATAGGGAGGTCAAATGCTTGAAATGAATTATTGCAACTCGTACAAAAAGTGTTCCAAGAACAGAAAATACCTAAAACATGGAAAAATAGTATGGTTTGGTTATACCAATATTTAAGAAGGTGATAGACAAACTCCAGGTAACTACCGAGGAATTAACTTACTAGACACTTCACTTAAGCTAATAACAAATATAATAAAAGAAAAAATAAAAAACTCTCACAGACGAACAACAAGGATTTAGAAAGGGAAGGTCCTGCAACGACGCTATCTTTATAATACAACCACTAGTAGAAAAATCCTTACAGTATAACAAACCTGCGTTTATGTGTATGATAGATCTGCAGAAGGCTTTTGACACAATACCGTTGCAAGATGTATTACATATACTGCAACAAAGACAAGTGGCAAGTGAAATTATAAAACTAATAAAAGACATATATACCAAAAATAAAGTAATGATTAAGGTAAATGGAAAATTGAAAAAGAAAAGAAGAAAATACAATTCATAATGTCTTGTATCCTCCTTCTATTCTTAGAAGAAAAATTCAGCTAAAATTTTTAAATACGATGCTAATCGTTTAAATTGGATTAGTTGAGTCAAAGGGCAATTTTTTAAATATTAACGTTTCGCTAATGTATTTAGCATCTTCAGAACGTGCACGAAAATGTAATGGCAGATTGATGGTCGCTATTTTTAAAACACCTCAAACAACTCATGTTAAATCTCCATTTCCACCCACAATACCTCCCAAGAAATCCAATAAAAAGGAAAATTATTCATAACAATATACAACCAACAACGTTCACGGAAATACAAAATGGCCAAATCTTATCATCTTTGCTAAACAAATAGTAATATTTAGAATTAAAAAACAAGTACTCCACTTCCATACGAAAATTTAACTCCAAACTAAAGAATGGCAAAAACCTTCCAGAAATAAGTTTTCAACAAATAACCTAAATACTGTTCATCGCCCTAACACTGCGCTGTAACGAACACGATTTTTGACCTGAAAAGAGGAAAAATAATATAAAAATTAAAAGAAACAAACACAATACACAGACGAAACCAAATTATGATTAAAAAGACCCTTAATCGAAGTAAATTAATCCTGCCAAATGCAACTACTTATAAAACAAATATTCCAACTCCATACGAAAACCTAATTACAAACTAAAGAAGGACAAAAACTTTCCAGAATTACTAAGTATTTAACAAATAACCTAAATATTGTTTATCTCACAAACAAAGTATTGCAACGAACACGACCATTAACCAGAAAAGAAGAAAAATAATATAAACATTTGAAGAAAGTAATACAAAACACAGACGAAACTAAATCATGGTTTTTTTTATAAAAAAAAAACTATTAATCGAGATAAATTATTTCTGCCAAACATAACCATTAAAACAACAGAATCATTTTCCCACCACAAATGGTGAAGTTCAAGGAAAGCTTATCTTTAATATACATCACTAATTTATCAACCTCTTACCAAAGAATAGGAATAATTCATAAAATGATTAATACCAACAAGTGCCAAAATATTTTAAATGTAATATGTCAATAACTTTTAACATGTTTTAATTCTGAAGAAGCTAAATACATTAGCGAAACGTTAATATTTAAAAAATTGCCCTTTGACTCAACTAATCCAATTTAAACGATTAGCATCGTATTTAAAAATTTTAGCTGAATTTTTCTTCTAAGAATAGAAGGAGGATACAAGACATTATGAATTGTATTTTATTCTTTTCTTTTTCAATTTGTAACTAAATACAGCTGTAACCAACAAATTTACATAAATGGAAAATATTTGGAACCAATAGATGCCACAGCTGGAATTCGACAAGGCGATTCTTTAAGCCCCTTATTATTTAAGATAGTGATCGACGAGGTAATCAAAGAGGTGAAGACATTAGAAGGCTACAAAATACAGGACACAGACATAAAAATTGTATGCTACGCTGATGATGCCGTGCTGGTAGCAAAAAGCGAAGATCAACTTCAGTAATTACTAATGAAAACTAAGGAGGCATGTAAAAGGCACAATATGAAGATATCGGCCCAAAAGACTAAATGTATGACGATAAGTAAAGAGCCTATAAGATGTAAATTACAAATACAGAATGACATAATAGAAGAGGTATCCTCTTTTAATTACTTAGGACTCAATATAATCAGTTATGGAAATCTTAAACAGCAAGTAATGCCACAAGTTATCAAGGCGTACAAGATATCTGGCGCAGTAAATAGTATAATATGGAATAACAAATATACAAATACAGAAGTCAAAAGCCGCATTTATAAATCTACGATACGACCAATACTTATAACATATAGTGCAGAAACACGAGGGAATACACAAAAAACTAGACAGATGGTTTAAACAGCTGAGATGAAAACTTTAAGAAAGATAGTGGAAAAAACATGTAATGATAGAATCGAAGCGAAGACATAAGGAACCACTGTAACGTACAACCAATAAACGAATGGATCTCCACTAGAAGGAGAGAATGGAATAACCACATCCAAAGAATGAACGAAGATCGGATAGTCCGGATAGCAATGGACAGATCACCAAGAGGAAGACGATGGAAGGAGTCGTTGAAATAATAATGAGAAAGAACAGGAGAAATCCTATATTGAAGAAGGAAGAAGAAGAAGAAGAAAAACAATGTCTAGTTATCTGTCATTCCGCAACTTGTCGTAAGTCAGTTTGGACCTCTATTCGTCATTGTCATTCTATGTTAATTTTATTTTAGTATAGTGTGTTGTGATAGTTTCTGGAAATGTTCTCCATTGAAATCTGTCCACTGATTAAATTTCGGTCGGTCAATGGGCAAATAGGTTTAAGCGTGGCAGAGGGAGCCTCGAAGACGATGGAAGAAGTGGAACACCTACAACGGTACAGAAATCTGAGACTCTGGGCAAAGTGGGGAAGTTGTGATGAAAGATAGTCGAATTACTTTTAAAACGGTAGCAAAACGGTAAATATCGTCGAGAAATGGGTTAGATCGATACTGTATGACAATTTGCACACTATGAACAAGATATCAGCCCCATAGGTGCCTTGAATATGGCATTATTTTTTAAAATAGTCACTATGAACGGAAATTCGATCCATCACTATGGCTCTGTCATCAAACACGTGAGCATGGATGGGGGCATTTCAATTTTCGCCTAAAATGAAGTACAGAGTGAAACCATCGACTTTCTTGCCAATGGTACTATCCTCAACGACGCGGCGTGTACTATTGCGACCTTTTGACCAAACTGGGGGACCAAATCAAGGTCAAACGCCGTGGAAGACTGCGAAAGTGAGTGCTCCTACAGCACGACAATGCGTCGTCGCATAAATGCGCTGCACCGACATCAAGAGCCGCAGAACCGAGCTTCAAAATCCCTCAAATCCCCGTTTCGGCGCTGGATATCGCACCCTCGGTTTTCTTTCTCGGAAAATTGAAAGTTCACCTTCGTTCACCTTCAGGAATGATGACAGCTTAAAAACTGATGCGGTTTCATGGTTAGAGAGTCAAAGTGCGGGATCCTATACAGAAGGGATTATAAAATATCGGTGGGCCAAGCGCATCTATTGGCAAGAGATTACATAGAGAAAATGTAAGATGTGTTTAGAAAATTAAA
>OW679196.1:91179885-91219749 GCA_940337035.1 Agriotes lineatus | reverse complement strand
TATGTTATGTTGACATCTTCTTGGATCTAGTTTTACATGTTTTAAGTGGTATCGAAAAGCTACCTCCAGATCTCGTTACTTAAACCACAAAATAATACCACCGTACAGACATCAAACAGGTAGAGACACTCAAGGTCAGCTCCTTTGATGTCAAAATTCCAATTTGGATGATCTTGAACGGCTCCAGGGGGTGCCTTCCGCTAGTACTAACAGATGGCGCCACTACTTAATCACATCATGATTGGTAGCAGAGCCAGTAACTGGCTCTGATTGGAAGCAGAGCCAGTAGATATAGAGAGTACCGCCATTCTTTGATCCGTGAAAATGCCGCCATCGCCGCCATTTTTGTTCCCATCAGCAGTAACTGTTCGTGTTACTTCTTACATTTTTAAGCGTTATAAAAGTTAGTATACTATTTAATAGATGTATTTCTAATACTGACTTTGTAATTGTTTTATTTTTTTTTTATTGTTACCGCCACTATTATTGCTACAGTTGTATTTAGTGTACTAGGACTCAAAGGTTCGTATAAATATACCTAGAAAATATCCTGGACCGAATGTGTACCGGTATTTCATGTACCGGTACTTTTGTATACGATACTGCCTCGAACCGATGCTTTTAAATCGATACAATACGATACTATTGTAACGGTACTTTTGGGTGTATCAAACATCCCTAATATGGACTGTTTATGGCTGGGAGGCTAGTGCCCCTGCACTCTTAAGGAGCAGCCGCCACTTATGTCAGATACCAACAAAACATTAGCCAGTTTGGTACAAATAAACCTTTTTCAGCATCTAAATTGCGTTTTTTTGGCATGTTGGTATGTTACTGACAATATCTGAATAAAAAATTGTTTCATAACCTAAAATGTATTTTGTTCATGATTGTACCATAATATTAATGTTATTAGAGAAAAACTAAAAGCAATAAGAATGGGAACTAATTTAAAATAAGATAAAAATACAAAGAATGAGCAAAATAAGAAGTGGCATATAAGGAATTCGTGCAGAAGAATATATAGGGCCGGTTGCAGAAAGCAATGTTAAGTCTGGTGTTAGCTAACGCGACGTCAAAGTGAACAAAAACGAATCAAATCTCAAATGCTTATGGTAACTAATACATTAGTAAACAAAATTTGATGCGATTTTGTTCACTTTGACGCGACGTTAGCTAACACGAGACTTAACATTGCTTTCTGCAACCGGCCCTTAATGCGCTAAAACCAGCTTTTCAAAGTGAAAGAAGTAACTAATCAACAACATTACAGAACAGCAATTAAAATAAGCCAAAGCACTCTTTGAGGAACACAAAATAAGGTTCTTGCACTGCTAACAAAACCAGCTTAAATGCGTTCTTTAAGGCCGTATAAATGAGGCCTCATACCAATTTTTTTTCTTAAATCTATATTGAAATGTTATTGCGTATTTCATTTAAACCTACTAAAATCCTGCAAAAACCCCAATTGTTTTGTTCAAGGTTCTTCAAGTCAAACTCCAAGCAGATCTATGTCTAAATGCATTTTTAAAGTTTAATGTAGTGTAAATGCTTTCATTTGCACAATTTCAATGTAACATTAAACAGCAAACCTAATAAAAAAATTAAGTTAACTTTCAAAGGATACGGATTGGATCTAATGATCCAGTGTCGAGCCAGTCCCTAATTCGCACAATTTCTTCGTGAAGAGCTGTAGATTCAAACAATTCCCTAGTTTTGAGGCCATTGCGATATAGATGATCCACTAAAAGCCACAGCTCTCGAGGTATGGAATAGAGCACAGGACTCTGCTGATTTTCCTAAAACAAGTTTTATATTGTCACCATACACTTAAAAAATTTACGTATACATTTTTACTACAATCTCTTAATGATTTATTATAGTCTAAGAGCCGGCTACAATATGAGAAGGAGAATTATACCTTAAACAAAAGATTGTTTCGAGATTAATACGAAATGCCAAGTGTGCCAACCGTCAATCGACGAATAATCGGCGGCACAACAGAATTATTATTATTATTTCCAGTGAATTGCATCCGTCATCAGTGAGTTGCAAAAGGTACCAAATAAAAGTTTTTAAAAAAATGTAGGTGTGCCGGATATTAACCGGCAAAAAATTAATTGTGCCGTAGATATTTTACTGTATTGTTCAAAATTTGTAGGTTAAGTTTTGTATCAGTCTGCGTCAAATAACAAATAAAACCTAACTTACTAACCTCGAATTTGATGTAGGCTGACAATACACTTCAGTACTGCCATTAGTCTTCCTTATCACATCACGTAAAATTATTATAAAAAACCACCGTAAATTAGCTTTTCTTTAAATTTCCCGACAGAAAAAATCCGACACACCTGGCGTGTTGTATTAATCTCGAAACAACTATTTAATGACATCAAATGTCAACGTGACTTCTACATTTATTCAAACCAGGTATTGACAAATCTATTTTTACATCGACATAACTATCAATTAACTCACCAAAGTAAGTACTGTTTTGTATTTTACCCTTTCTTTTATTGTTCGTTATTCAAAATGCTTTGATATTAATTACTAACACAAACCTTATCACTTCTTCAGCTCACACTGCCAATATTTAAATACCACTGCTCCTACCCTCAAGAGATCGCGATGTTCACCTTACGCAACACCTATAGCTTATTCCTGTCAACCAACTCCAAACGTCCGCAGAATCCGGTATCGCTCACCTCATCAAACGTCACCTTCACGACATTAGACTCCTGGTAAGTTTCAGCTTTATAGATGAATCTGTTCTTATCTTGTTTATTCCTTAGATAGTCCTCTGCACTCAGCAACCCCCACAGAAGCCGTCCAATTCCAGTAGGTACTCCTATTCACCTCCTTCTTGATGAATGACCTCACTTCCACATAACCACCAATGTAACCAATGAATATTTAATTATGTGTCACCTTCACAAATAAATCCAATTTCCTCCAATTCGGTAGTTCTCTGGTTCTTTCTATTTAATTCACTGTATTAGACAATCTCTTCACTGATTGTTTAGTTTTAATAAATTATTATTTCATTTTCATTTCTGCACCTCGTAGATTTGTTAATAACCTTTATATTTGTATACTACCAAATAACTATACAAATAAGGCATAATTTCTAACTTTTATTGGTCAAAATTAAACATTTCAAGATTATTTGTACATTTTTTTACGAGTTTGTTTATTACAACTCACTAAACAAAATTTTCATTTCTATTAGATACAATTCTTCTTGCCCCCTTATAAATTTTAAATATCCTATTATTACATACTATCAATTCTTATTATTATAACAAATACATTTGTCAATTGTAACCTTGGCTTGAAACTTAAATTTAAAATTAACTGCAACCATCAAAATTATTCACTCAATTGCTATTTATACCTCAAATTACCTTACTCATTGTCTTAATTAATTTTATCATTCTTATTGAACTTTACACCCTTTAAAATTTAATTATAATTAACCTTCCAAATTTATCATTGATTTCTATCATCCATATTTTAAAACTACCTTTTGCATATCATAACAATATGTATAATACATATATGCTGACAACTCAAGTGACCGAGCGGATTGAATTATGGGTAGAGCGATGTAATAATTTACGTGTAAACACATAACCTCACTTTGAAAACTGACAACTCAGTGACTCAGCGCGCTGATTCTGGGTAAAGCTATGTAATAATCATCGACACGCAGTCGTTAGACAACACGCAGATTCTATTTGCAAATTATGTGTTCTGTGTAATAGTGCAAATTGCATTAAAAATAGATTAGAAATCATAATTTTGGTTTTATTCATACCTATTTTCATACTGACTCACTCTAGCTCTCTTTTGTATAGTGATGAGCGAATATTACAAACTGATTTAATCATTGATATTAAAAAATCACTGGTAACGACTGTTACTAAAGTTGCTAAAAAACAGACGTGATCGTGACATTCCAATGAGGTCAGGTCTAGATAACAGTGTGTAGCAGTTATAATTTCTGACAAAATAAGCTTATTCATAGCAACTAGATTGCATGTTACTTGTTTTGGTTTATTTTTGAAGTACTAAATTATGTACTATTAAACAGTTTTTAAACCTATTTAGTTCAACTCGTAGAAAAAGTCATGTGCATAATGAGCATGGAAAGTTATTTGCTGGCCTCGTGCTCTTGCAACTCTCCCTACGGGCAGGTCGCAAATAATGCACTCGTTGCAGCAAATTCAAAACTGATTATTTTCATCTAGTATGGTTATGAAATAGTTCCTAATTTATGAATGAACTACGTTTATACTTAAATAGCAAACTTGACATTTGATTTTTAATAAGTGAGTTATAGTTGTATATGAAAATAATAAATTTTTGATCATACTATACTTATGCTTATTATACAAATAACTATTTTCTACTTGCTAATTGAAAGATTGCCTTTTTACACAGCCTGCTGAATTGTATGACAAACGTCACTTTATATGACCTGGGCATATGTGAAGTTTCGCGATTCTCCGCAGAGCGCTGTATACCCACGAGCGGGAATTTCAAATTTACAATGTAACATCAGTTACCACTATGACTACGATGCAAATATTTATCAATTCCTACTGGTTTTTTTGTGTATTTTCATATTCACGTTATTTAGGTTCCCAGTTTAATTTGTTGATTACGTTATTCGTTTTTATTGTTTATGATTTGGTTTGGTGTTGTTAAAATGGAAACCAGTTTTGCATATTGTACGTATACAAGGTGTTGTATTGCAACCTGCAATATACAGATTGGAGAAGATCTTGTCATTAATTTCCCTCAAATCAAGTTTTACGAAGGAAATGGTTTGAAAGTTAAATTTGGTACTGATCCTTCAATCCACGTATGTGCAAACAATTTCTATTTTTCATTTTTATTTAAATACAGATCAATAGCGAAAACCACAAGAAAGAAATTATTTGCAGTTTGTATTTTCAAGAAAGCTGTTTGCGAGTAACTTCTGGGCAAAGACTATTAAGCTCACTGCAGTGCCTGCACTTTTAATTACTACTTTTACAGATGGATGTCCAATAAAACAAAGAACTTTTACATTTTAATTTTAAAAATCTTACAACAGTTAATTACACATAAACTACAACTCTTGTTCAAAGGGTTAGGTTCAACACCTGGTATAACATCTACTGTTGAGTATGACTTATTAACTTGTATGGCAAATACCCGACCTTGCATCTGACATAACAGTTTAACCTCAAAGCGACAACAAAACAGATATGGTTCGCTTGTACAAAAATTGCGTAATTGAATTGAAAACACCAACAATTAAGAAAAAAGCCTCAGGTTAATGCAATGCAAATAATTATAACGTAATCTGTTGCTAACCTAGTCTTTTGTGATGTAAAGATGCGCTCTCCTGCAACTGTTTCCCTTCCTCTGACATCAAAAGGCACGCCACCCCGAAATTGTTCTGTATCCGGCTGTAATCTTCTCCAAATTCTACATTTCCAAGGGACGCTACGGCGATGGCCAAAATCTGGATAAATCTACCCAGCTGGAACCACGTTCACAGACTCGTTCGATGTCGCTGCTTGATCCTACCAAAAATTGATGGAACCTCGGAACTGCTATCCCCTTTAAATTTACCTCGAAATGTGCAGCTTCATAGGCTGACTACGTTTTCAAATCTGGTGATGGCTTTCTGCTCCAAATCTCTGGACGTAGGGCTCAATAAAGGACTCCCCTATACGATGCACATAAAATTTCAGCTGGACGATGCCCGAAATTGCTTGAAAACTGGCCTCGATGTTGAACGCACTTGGTCGAAACATCGCACAGCTAATCCCTCTTCACCAGGAGTTTCAAACACGAAGAAACTTTACACAACTGCACTCTGCGGATTTGCGAACAAATAAAACAACTTTTTGGACTCACACCAATACTTTTAATGTCAAAAACTACAACTTTCCGGGAGCCAAGCTTAACAACCACCAACTTTATTTATGGCTTGATTTGTCAAAAATATAACAATTGAATATCTGGTATCCTAGCAACTAATTTTACAATTGTTTTGAATGTAAGTTTTGATACAATGTTATTATTTAAGAACTAAACTGTCTTTCGAATAATGTCAAATCGTAGCACTTTATCACTATTAGTTTTAAATGCACTGTTTTTCACAAATTTTATTATTAGCACTTCACTATTGTTGGCTGCCTTATCATGCTCTTTTGCATTCTATTATTCCTTGTACTACTTCTAAACCCTGAGCTGTCTTGCCGATTGCTGGCTTCAAAACTTTTACTCATAACGCTCATATAATTTTTGTAACGCCACAAACCATCCCTGTATCATGTTAAATTCACATTATTGTATTGACGTTACCAAATCAAATCTGTCATTCACTTAAGCTGAGGTGCGTTTGCCATTACAAACATCAATTATTAATAAAATGTTAAACCTAACCCTTTCGATATAGTTTAATCTAATGCCAACCTCTATCGATCCAATTATAATTACTGCTAATCGTAACTTGTGCATTTATTAGTGTAAAATACTGACTTTATCTTGCAATAAACAAAATATCAATTCTGTGCACATTTGAATTATTCTTTCATTGTCGTGTTAGTTAGGCAACCAGAATTGCTATGAGCATTAAACCATTGCAATACGTACACGGCACTGTAAATAGATTACACCATTCATATTTACATTAAATTCAAAACAATCAGTCCTTATTCTACTAATGCTGTATTTGAAGAATCATTTTTAAAATGCATATTTGACATGACAGCTGCTGCCATTTAAATGTCATCGTGGGTATGTGGCGCCAAAACAGCCAAAATTGGCATTTTCTTACACAATTCAGCAGGCCGTGCCTTTTTATAACAATTGGACGCTTAGAAAATGTTACATTTCATTTATGTAAGGATCGTTGTTACGGAAATGCTGCTGTAAACACCTTCTGTTCGTCCTTAAGCGCTTTGTCAAACTGACAGATAATTATTTTTGATAAAACCACCTTATTATTACTACATTATGTACCGTTAAACAATTTTTAAATTTATTTTTAAAATAATTTGCATAATATGCATACAAAGTAATTTGTTGACCTCGTGCTCTTGCAACCCTCCATACGGTCGGGTTGCAAATAATGTACTTGGTGCAACTAATTCTACTTTCTATACTTATTTCAGAAATTTTATGTGAAGCTGAAATACTTTTTGTAGCTCATCTGAAACAGAAATCTACAGAAACCCCATAAAAAGTGTCACTAATATACTTTTTTTTTATTTTGGTCGTAGAATTAGTAGCAGCGTATTATAAAACATTTTAGTCAGTGAAACACAAAAACTTTGCCCCTTTGTGAAAAGTAAAAAGTTGCAAAGTAGTTTGGTGTAATAGGCCCCAGGTTAACAATAATCATATACAGTTGTTATGAAATAACTACTTACCGCATGTTTATACTGATCTGGGGTAAGCTGCAGTAAAGGCACAGGGGCTCGACACAATGTTGCTATAGAGGTTGTAAAGCAAGATCTCTGACACTCTCCAGATACTGTAATAAACATGTCCTTTCCGCCTATTAAATGCAAAACTAAGATATCATAAATTTTTTCCAAGGGCTGTTCTAGATTAACTTTTAACCTCAAATCACACTTTTCACCTGAAACAATTCTCGTTAGACAAAAATCATCGACACTGAAAAAAGACGCACCAGGTTTTATACACCCGGAAAATGGAGTAATACTCAACCAATCTTTACAGTAACTCACATCATCCAGCTTTTTAATGAATTCAAATTCAGCTAAGACCTAGAAAATCAATAAAATGTACAAAAATACTTAAATAACTAGAAAGTAGAAACATACCTGCCCTGTATTGGCAATAATAATATCCCGAAACTGAGGTTCCCGAAACTTCACTAAACCAAAAGTGACTTCGGTCTGATCCACCGTAACTTGGGGCAAAAACTCATTTTCAAGTTTGTCCATCTTCTTGAGCAATTCTTCATGTACTTTTCTGTATTTGTTCGGATCAACAACGGAAATTTCCGATTTAAAGAGAGCACTGACAGGCTTGTGGTCGCTAATCTTAAGCTCCATGTGACTGCGGTATGCTGCTTGATGAATACCTCTACCACGCCACAGAATCCTATCAGTCCACGCAGGGGCTCGTGCCTTTTCGCTGGTATCAAAGATATCTGTGTTCAGATCATATTTATAAGTGGGGTGAAAAGTAATGTCTCCTTCCGTATAATCCTAATAAAAAATGGGTATATTACAACGGTTTACAATACTCCACATATAAGTTACCTGCAATACTTTACTAAGATCTTTTTGCTGATTTAACTGATCTGCCAGCAGAACAGCTGCTAAATCGTCAACTGCTAGATATTTTTTAACTTGAGCTGCAGTCTGTTCCATTATCCGATAGTTCAAGTCGCCTAACCAGTAAACTTGACTGCAATAAAATATTTGTTTCAAGTTTCTTAAAGGATTGACCAAAAATATTACTTAATAAAATGATACAGGGTCTTTCATATTGCTTATTTTATATCAGAAAATACAAGAAAACGATTTCATAAAATATCATTGGTGAGACTGGGCATGTACAAGAAAGAAAAGAAAAGTGAGGAAGGCAATGAGAGTTCGTGAAAATTACAATGAAAATTTAGAGACAGAACTGAAAAAAGTCTGCACGCTGTAAATTTGGTGACACAGCCATAGGTGAGGTGTGGCTTTAATTCCCTCTGACCACTACATGGGTTGAGCAAATATGTACGGAACTGATTTTAAAGCAATTAAAAATATAGGTAGTCATTAATAATTGTGACATTGTAATAGTATATTACATAACAAGAGCTGTAATTGCTTTACAATTCGAGTTGTGTACTATACTTTTTCTACGACCACACTCATTTCATTAAATGAAAAAGAAATGTTTTATTGACTGTCAAATCATTACAGTCACACCACCTTAAAAATTAAGCGGCTACAATCATAGCTCTTCACCGCTTCGTACAAACAACAACTATAAAATGTACATAACTATAGTAACCAAAGAAAAAGAGCATTGTTTCTACCAACATAATAAGTCACTAAATCCTTAATCATGCAATCGACCCACTTTACGCACGCTGTGGGTAAGAACACAAACAACTTACAGTAGTGGTCGTAGAAAACATTTATAAATGGAAAATATGGTTAATCAGAACTAGCATAATACTATTTTGCTTATTTTTACTTACATACCGAGGGATTTTTTAAAAAGTCTGTGTCAAAACTGACGCAAAACCTAACCTGCTAACCTCGAATTTGACATAACTTTCAGTGTCGCCAACAATAAATTTCAGTATTGCCAACTGATTCAAGCTGTATGTGTATATATTTTTACAACATTTGATAGATGTTTTCCCACATCACAAGTATCTGTCATGAAGCTCATTCTCTTGAAACGGGCCAATTCGTGCCATCTGTATTTACGTATTTTATACCTTTTATTATATACTAATTAGTAATAAGGCCCAGCAGTATGTGTTCTTATGTTTATTTACGTAGTATCGTACTATAAGTAAGAAATGCTGTGTGCGTAAACGCTAACTGAGTTTTCGAGTGTAACGCGCTCGAGCTACGTGAAAAAATGTGCTAACAATGTAAGTCAATTCAGAGAATCACAAGCCGCGGAATTGAAACGACGCTGAGAGCTGCATGTATTTGTGTCTTTATCATTTTCTTACAGATTATATGTATTCATGTAAACTGTTGTGTCCACGGGCTGACTCCAACAATATTAGTTTTCCCTTAGCTACACTGACGATGTGAATAGAGCTTGATAGCTCACCGACTGGATAAGCTAGTGAACCAGGGCATTGTAACGTAATAATTCAGTAAGTGTAAGGGCTATTTAAAAGGTACCATTACACTCTTCAGTATGCTGCTAATTATGCTGGTGTTTCTTATCAAAGACGTACATATGAAGGACAGGAAAAAACCGTTTGTAGGGTTACTTATTGATGTGATAGAAACGTGTGACAACTTATAAGAACAAAAAAGGCAACATAACTATACGAGTCATCGAAAGGCCGATAGAAAAAATGAAAAAGAAAAGGATAGTCGGCACAAACAATATACCAAATGAAGTGTTTTATCCTTTTTGCAAGCAGTATTCGACATTATAAAAAAAACTCTTCATAACAATACAAATAAATTATTAATATCAAGAAGAAAATATATCTGTGAAGAAGCAGAGAACATAAGAAAGGAATAGTAACACTAAACTTTGAACAAAAAAATTTCTAGAATTTCTAGCAAAAACATTTTTAATGATCTTTGTTTCAGGCGACCTAACCACCTAATTCTTTGTTTCTTGATCCATCCTACAAGATCTTTCTCGTCATACAGTCTTTTCACTCCATATACCTACATCCCTGTCGAATACGTGGTCAAAAAATCCTTCTTTGCACCTTCAATTCGAATCTGGTTAATTATTCATTCTTTTTTTGTAAATATTGAGTATTCGTATCCACAACAGACTATGGGTCTTATCAATAATTTGTGTAATTTGCTTGCTCTAGATAATTCCTTGATTTGAAGATATTTTGCAATGTAAAGGGGCAGCAATTTCCAGCTGCAATGCGGAAGCTGTTCTCTTTGATTATGATATTTAAATTCCTTGATAGATTGGAATGCCAAGAACGTAGCCTGGGGATCGAGACTAACTAATCCTAAAAGGCGTAACCTTCTCCGAGCAATACAAAACCACAATTACAACTACCTGTCAACCGGAGAACCCACTTACTGGCCTAGGGACACAAATAAAATCCCTGATTTGCTCGACTTCGCCATTTCCTGTCATATAGCGAACACATACACAAAGGTAGAATCAAATTTGACTGTCCTCTGACCACACCCCAGTTATAATTACCTTAAGTACCTCCATTATCACCACAGAACCATCCCCAAAACTCTGCAACACCAGGTGGGACCATTTTAGAAGTATACTGGACCATGAAATTAATCTAGCTATCCGAATTGCGGACGCACACGACCTAGACGAAGCAACTCAGTATTTAACTACAATAATACAAAACGCGGCATGGCTAGCCACACCCAGTGCAACAAGCACCCACCAGGCAGATATCACCATTCCTCGTCACATACAGAAAAACGCAAGGCATGAAAAAAATGGCAGCAAACTAAACAAAGACAAGACAAGACTTTATGTAATAAGCTCACCCATCAACTCCACACTGAACTAATAAAAGTCAGGAATGACACATTCCAGCATTACATCACCAACTTATTACCCACCCATCAACCACACGATATGAAAGGCAACAAAAAAGTTCAAAAGACCGACAGTATCGATACCTTCAATCAAAAAGATCGATAATAGGGCCAGATCAGACAAAGAAAGAGCAGACACATTCGCTGACCATCTCGCTACTGTTTTTTCAACATCTCAACCGGTAAGGAACAACGGTGACACCCAAATTGCCTCGTTTCTTGATGCCCCTTGCCAAATGTCCTTACCACTCAGACCCTTCTCACCAGCTGCAGTAAGCCGTCAAATCAAACTAGCTCACCCTCGTAAAGCACCTGGCTATGACTTAATAGTAGGAGAAGTTTTGCAAAACCTCCCCCGAAAAGCCCTAGTGTTACCAGCATATACAATTAATAGCATCCTACGACTCTGCTACTTTCCCGTTCAGTGGAAACATGCCTTAATCATTATGCTTCCTAAGTCTGACAAACCCACGCAACCTTGCCTCCTACAGACCCATCAGCCTGTTTTCACTCATGTCCAAAATATTTGAAAAGTTGCTCCTCACAAGAATCCATGTAGACCTATTCCAAATTTTCTCAAACTACCAGTTTGGCTTCCGACAGCATCATTCAACTATTCACCACGGACATCGAATTGTTAACAGTATTATGGAGACCTTAGAGACTAAGCGCATACGTACAACGGTATGCCTAGACATAAAGCAGGCTTTCAACACAACAGTCTGGCACACTGGTCTGCTACATAACATTAAACTCCATTTCTCAAGCCAATTATATCTAATACTACAATCATATTTAACTGAGGAGTCTAGCTAGTGCGACCGTCAAGTGTGGTTGTGCCAGTTATTTTGTGAGTTTTCTTAAGTTTATTTATGCATTTACTCATTTGTGCCCAGCGTGATTTGTTGTCACCGGCGAGTTAGCCTTAGTTATCGGCGTTTGGCCCCTCGCGGGACCTTATCAGCCATATGGCAAACAGCACACCTAGTACATCAATAAAACGAAAATTAACAGCTATAAATGACTGCCATCAAAAATATATCTGTTCAGAACTCGCTCCATTATCGAAAAACCGGTACTACTTACCAGAAAATTTAGAAGAACAGTTATCAAACGAAACACAGAACTCATCACAACAATTAAAAATTCCTCCTATATTTTTGCATGATGTAAACAATTATCAAGTAATAGTTAATGATATCAAGGCCCTAACTACAAGCGAATTCACCACTCAGCACAGAACAGATGGATTAAAAATAAACCTAACTACAATTGAGGACTATCGTATTCTATCTAAATACTACACCGAAAATGAAATACCTTATCATACATACCATAATCCAGGACAAGAAACATTAAATGTTATCCTACGTAACGTGCCAATCTCTCTTCAAGTTCAAGAAATTTACAATGAACTTATTAAAACGTATCCCATTCAAACAGTAACTAGATTATTGAATAAAGATAAAGCTCCCATGCCGCTCTGTGCTGTTCAGCTTACAAAAAATGATAAAGCGAACGAAATTTTTAAATTGGATAAATTGTTATATTCAATAATTAGTGTGGAACCTAGACGCAAACCGAAAACTATCCCTCAGTGTATGCGCTGCCAACGTTACGGCCATACAAAAAATTATTGTCGCCTGCAACCCCGTTGCGTTAAATGCAATGGTGAGCATCTATACAAAAACTGCACAAAGCAACCTAATATTAAACCTACCTGTGTCAACTGTGGTGAATCCCATTCCGCAAATTACAAGGGCTGCACATATTATCAAACAATTAAAAATAGAAGCAGCCAATTTAACAATAGTAGATCGAACTCAACACAACAACCACAAAGAGTACACTCAACAACACCCAATCAGCCAGGATCTCCTAATGTTTACACATCCTATGCTCACGCAGCCTCGAGTAATTTAAACAAGCATAATCTCAATATTCCTATTACACATACAACTCAAAACTTCAATGACAATTCACTCATTAACTCAATTCTCAACCAAATCTTTGAATCCTTAAAACCTCTCATCACAGAATTAATCTCTAATGCCATTGCTGGATACTTTAATAATGGCAAATAATGACAAAAAATTAATTCACAAATTAACTCTTCTAAATTTTAACACCAATGGCATCAAAAGGCAGCAAAATCTCTTCACTCTTTTCCTTGCAAGATACGATATAGACATAGCTTGTATCAGTGAAACACACCTAATTAATGATGAACCCCTGCGAATTAGTGGCTTCAATATTTATAGAAACGACAGGGATGCTCGTCGTGCATCTGGTGGTGTCTCCATAATAATCAAAAGGAAAATAAAGCATCACCCAATAACGTTGCCTAACCTTACATCAATTGAAGCAATAGCTGTCAAAGTTCTGATGGAAAATGTCAGTGAACTAACTATTATCTCCGGATATAAACCGCCACATCTTCCTTTGAATAACAATGACATTGCCTCCTTGTTTATAAATAATAATCCAACGTTGCTATTAGGAGACCTAAACAGTAAACATAATAATTGGGGTTGTCAATCAAATAATCTAAATGGAGTAAAACTGCACGCCATTACTTCGAGACTAGGCATCCACATAGCAGCTCCCATCGAACACACCCATGTTCCATACAGGACTAACCAACGTCCGGATATCTTAGATATAACTTTAGTTAAAAATGTTGCACTACCATTACAACAAAATGTAGTCTGCGAGCTTGAATCTGATCACCTACCGGTCGTTATTACTTCCAATTCTACCTTTACCCCTAACAAACCAGTTCCAAGACTAATAACTGGCAAAGTTAATTGGGAGTATTTTCAAGAAATATTAGACCAAAATATAGTTATTAATAAAATAGAAACTAATAATGATATTGACAACAGTATTAGCACCTACACAGAATTATTAATTAATACAACGAAGGCTGCCACAGATCCCAGTACAAATAAGCGGTACAAACCTTCAATAGATCCGCCTAAATATATTTTAAACCTAATTAAAGAAAAAAACAAAATAAGAAGACTTTGGAACAGAACAAAAGATAGACAATACAAGCCAATGTTAAATCATCTTACTCATCAAATCAGATATGAGCTCGATAACTTACGAATTTCGTCCTACCAGCAACACCTATCAGAAATAAACCCCAATGATAATTCGTTATGGATACCCACTAAAAGAATTCTACGCAAGCACGAGGAAATTCATACATTAAAACATAATGGAAATAATATAGCAAGCGATGAAGAAAAATGTAATCTATTTGCGCAGCACCTGGAAGAGGTTTTTAAACCCAATCCTTCTCAAGGTCAATATGAACAGCAACACAAAGAACTTGAATCTTCAGCTAAACGTAATATTCCAACAATATCCAGAAATTTAGACCCAACCTCACCTCGAGAAATTCAAATCATCATTAATAAACTCCCACTTAAAAAATCCCCCGGACATGACCTAGTACCCAATATTGTTTTGAAAAACTTAACCATCAAAGCTATTGTTTTCTTGGCAAATTTGTTCAATGCCTGCTTAAGAAATGGCTACTTTCCTAGCAACTGGAAGCAAGCAGAAATTATATTATTTCCTAAGCCAAAAAAAGATAAAACGATGGTGAACAATTATAGACCAATAAGCTTACTTTGTACTCTATCAAAGCTGCTTGAAAAAATTATTTATCGACGTCTCAATGATATATTAGACGCTAAAAATGTTATCCCAGTAACGCAATATGGCTTTCGCAGTAATCACTCAACTACACTCCAATTATTACGATTAACGAACATCATATCTAATGGGTTTGAAACTAAGAAGCACACAGTAGTAGCCTTCTTCGACATCTCACAGGCCTTCGACAAAGTATGGATAGAAGGTCTTATCTATAAACTTATTCAAATTAATTTACCAACTTATCTTATTCGAGTGATAGCATCGTTTCTAACAGATAGAACGTTCAAGGTTAGAACTAACTCACAATATTCAGATTTAATAAAAATTACTGCAGGAGTTCCTCAGGGCTCAGTCCTTGGGCCAATTCTATACAACGTGTATACACATGACATACCTCGCTTTAATAATGTGGAAATTGCTATGTATGCAGATGATACTGCGTTTATATCTCAAAACGTAAATATTCAACAAGCAATCGATGTACTCCAAACTGCAATCGATCTCTACTACCAATGGTGTAATACATGGAGAATTCAACTTAATACGTCAAAATGCCTAGCAAAAATTTTCACGCTAAGACGACCTATTAACCCAGCTGAACTGCAAGTGAACGCAATCACAATTCCCTGGAATCCTAGTGATGACGCGGTGAAATATCTGGGAATGTACTTAGATCAAAAATTAACATGGGCTATTCATATAAACAAAAAACTTTCAGAATGTTATAACAGGCTGAATCTTCTCTACCCATTAATTAACCGCAAATCCAAGCTAAGAATTACATGCTCTACCCTGCTATACAAATCGTTAATACGACCCATCATCATGTATGGCTCCGTCATCTGGGGGACTGCTAGCAAAACTCACATCAATAAAATTCAGGTAATGCAGAATAAACTAATACGCATCATCTGCAATGCCAGTTGGTTTGTGCGCAACACTCAACTACACTCAGAACTACAACTACTAAGTATTGAAGACTTAATAAAAGAAATAGCCACTAACTTCTTTGCTAATATTCACAAGTGCTCCAGTGCTATCTACCATCGCCTAAACACTCCTCCTCCAATACGAAGGCTTAAAAGACGTACACCCACGGATTTAATCTTAGACAGTGACAATTCTTTGGAAAGTGAATAAACTATTTTCAAGTATGTAGTAATATTATATATGTATATATTTTTGGAGTATTAACCTCCTAATGTTATTTAAGCGTTATATTGTAATATCCTTATTATACCTACTATGTATAGCACTCACGTGCTGATCTGGTAAATACACTTGTTAAAAAAAAAAAAAATTTAACTGAGAGAACCTTTCAAATCAAAGTAAACAACGCAACTTCTGAATACCAGGAAATCACCTCTAGAGTGCCGCTGGACAGCGTTTTAAGGCCGCTACTTTATCTTGTAACAGTGCACACCCTGGTTACCTTTTGTTCGTGTATGTGCCTACGTTGTGTATTTTTTTACTGGTTCCTGTGCGTGATTTGACGGAGTTACAGGTGCTTCAACTAAGCGGCCGTACTTAGGTTAACTTTACTCGTATAGGGGCCGGGGACAGCCAGCTCTTACACCAAAGAAAACAACATCATGGCAAGCGATCGTTCTTTATTAGGACCAAAGTAAAAGCACTACATTACTCTTACAATTATACACTTCTATCGCTTGCTAGTAGTAGCAGGTTTGCAGTTTCCACATGTTCCTTCTCAGTGAACTCTATTTCGTTGTTCAAAATCAAGGTGGCCAAAGCTAGATTTGTGAGCATGTGAGCTCTGACAGCCCGTGAGTACGCTTGCCCATTTAGGATTTTGTCCACACTGTTCTCAGTGTATATGGTAGTGAGGAGTTCCTTCAATCCACTACCAGCCATGATGGGGCCAATGGCCCCCATAAACGACATTAATAGGTGGAACCCCCCCAGCCTCACCACCACACTGCTGAGCTGCGGATACTGGCAGCTCTCTACGATATCTCGGGCTTTCAAGTAAAAAGGTTGATCATATGTAACAATACATGTTTTTTGGCCATGAGATGAGGTTCTTTTGCTGGTTTCAAGTAGGGATGTTAGGATAGTGTCGTACTCGGTTGGGGGAGCGTGAATGAACGGGAGAAACACTACTTTCGAACGTTTATACGAAAGTTCTTTCGTCACTTGCTCCATAAAGCCATTCCAGCCAGGCATACCTGGCAAGTTGGTAGATTTCCAATACAACCAGAGCAGGTCTGGGGCTGTGGGCAGTACGTCTTCATTGATTGTCACATCAGCGATTGAGATGCCTGACAAGCCTGCTTTCTTTTTACTTCCTTTTACTATAAAGGAAGTATTGGATTCACCCCAAAAATTCGAAATTGAGTTTTCAACGGATCTTCACGTTTTAGAGTCCCCTGATCCCAAAAAACATATTTTTTTTCATTGGTCTGTCTGTCTGTGTGTGTGTCTGTGTGTCTGTGAACAGAATATCTCAAAAACGGAAAGAGGTATGGCGTTGAAACTTCATATATAAGTTTTGTGTACTATGCAGATGCGACACAAGCTTTTGAATAAAATCGCATAACCGGAAGTAGGTGTTTACTCTTGTGATTTTTCAGTTTTTTTCGATTTTTTCAAAAACGGCTCCAACGATTTTTTTCAAACTTTACATTTTTATTACATTTTTAATGTGCATTGACGTGAGATAGGTGATTTTCCAGTTGAATACTTCTAAAGTGGGTTTCTTTTGTTTTTTTTTCTATTTTTTTTATTAACTTCTATTTTAAATAGAACACCCGGTATATTATTACATTTTTGAATTCTCCTTAAAATTTTAGAGACTATTCAACTCACCCCCTGCAAGTTAACTATCCACCAATCATAACTTAGTATTTATGTCATTTGCCACCAATCAGCGTAAAATTGTGCAACAATTCCGCTAGCGGAGTTTTAATGATTATTCAACACTATAATGAACGAACCAATGAAAACTGTTCAATTTGTCAGAAACGGCCAATCAAAATTGACTGTCATTGAAAACACCTAGGGCCGGTTGCAGAAAGCAATGTTAAGTCTGGTGTTAGCTAACATCGCGTCAAAGTGAACAAAATCACATCAAATTTTGTTTACTAGTGTATTAGTTACCATAAGCATTTGAGATTTGATTCGTTTTTGTTCACTTTGACGCGATGTTAGCTAACACCAGACTTAACATTGCTTTCTGCAACCGGCCCCTAATGTCACAGTGTTTTCACGCGATCCCAATTGGTTTTAATGATTTCAATTTAGAGAGTAGCCTTTGACTGACATTTCACCAAAACGTCAAAGTCAAAGTTTGCAAATCAGCGTCGTTCTAAAAACTCATAATAATCGTGTTGGAAGCTCTAGTATTTAATTAATAGTAGAAAACGTTAAAAATGTGTGCTGTCGAACACGGTAAAAGTCATCTACCCATATTGTTGAACAATCTTTCCAAATACCACTCAAGGCAACATTTTTTAAGAGAATTTTTTCGTCAACATGCAAATTATTGCAAATTTCTCTCAACAAAAACTGCTCAAATTCCACTCGACCTGCGGTCTCGCGGAATTTTTAACGCAGTTTTGGTTTCGAGAAATTTAAACGCAATAATTTGCATGTGAACAAAAAAATTCTCAAAAAATTTTCACCTTTTGTGGCATTACCCTTGACAATTTTTTTCTCTTCCTGTGACATTTATTTAACACCCTGTAAAATTAATCAAATGTGATATTAGAAATGTCAAATTTGACAAACAATTTATTTTACGTCAACAGATTTTTATTTTCAAAGAGGACGTGATAAAATTGATTAATTACTAAGAAATGTCAATTTTGTTCGTTGAATAGTCCTTCAAATGCCACTTGCAGCCGACGAATTGCATGAATTTTTGTCATAGTGTTTATTCGTGTTTATTGCTTCAAAATTGGTCTCGTGCTGTCGCACTCGACCAATTTATATCGAAGCAATAAACACTCATACACTTTGACAAAAATTTTCGGCAATTCGTCGAGCGCTCGCGGTATTGTATATGAAAATTTGTCTCTTCAACTAACGCTCTATTTTGTACCGTTTTTGTAGAATTCGTAATTTTTAAAATTTTTTGACAAATGCCTAAAAATTAAAAATCAAATTTTTCACTAATTATAAGAACACTGTAAAAGGAAGTTGTGTGAGTGTATCACACCAGATTTTTCATGGTGGAATGCTTCAGCTCTGAGACAGTGTGTGAACTGATTGCATCTGCAGAGACATACCTCAAACGTGGTATGCTTTTGTCTGAGAGGACCGAGGAATATGGTGTGATGATCATTATCCCACCCATTTCGTGGAATGTATTCTCTCCATCTAACGTGTTCACATTCACGTCTGCATGAAGGCACCGTTCTCAATGAGTTGTGACAATTGTCCGCGAAGGATAGCAGAGCTTTCAGCTCGCATTGCCTCGCTGTAAGTACAGGAAAATCCCATCATGTGACAGAGGTTCACAAGGTGCTTAGACCCAAATTTCCGGTATAAGTAGGTACCAAAGCTTATCTGAATTGAGAAGAGAAAAGACTTGGCCCTCACTGCAGCATGAGCATGAGCGAATCCTGTACATTTCTTTTTCCATCGATCGAGGGAGACGCATTTGTACAATCGTTTCAAGAAGCAGTTTCAGAGTATCAGGCACACATTCATCTGCGTCTTTCAAGAAGTCATCTGATGGGGGATAGTGAGTGGTGTTAAACGTTTGAGAACGAATGTCTTCTAAGATTATCTGTGCTGCGGCTTCTACGACTCAGAGTCGCTCTTCAGCAGGATCGCTTTTCCTTCCATCGTACCAATTATCGTACAGAATTTTCTGTCCAATGTCTCCGAAACTCAAGATTGTGCTGTGATAAGGACCCACCTTAGTAAAGCAGATTTTTTCCCCATATCGTTTTTTCAGATGAGCTTCAACAGTTCTCACATCAGGTTTGTAATCACCTGTGAAGTGATCTGTGATGAAGTGGTCACTCAGGGAAAATTGGCATTCCTCTCTGGTTTCTGCCAGGTATGCATAGATACGCTCCATAACCTCTAGGAGCTGAGGTTACTCACTTCGATTAGTGTCTGAATACCGCGTTTTTTCACTGTCACTAGTGTCACTGTCCCCGTCCCTTCCTCAAGTAAACGCCCACTTCGTAAGAAGAATAAAAACAACAAACAAAAAACACTTCAATAAGTTCGACTAGAAATAAGATTTTTGATTGAAAAGTAACAGTTCGAACAGTTTGATCCGGACAGGGCCGTTTCACCAAGCACACTGAGTTGCGTACTGTAATGTCATTTTTATAACATTCTATAGGTAACTGCAATATTAATAACAGAAGCTCCATTTCTTGAAAAATCCGTTATCCTTAATTTTTCGTTTTTTCCTGATAACAAGTGAACTATTGGTCCTATAGAGTTCCACTTATACTTAAATTAAAGCTAAGTAACTGCTCTACAACTATATTTCCCATGACTTTCCTCGTAGGATGAGTATTTTAACCGATATTCTGCTCGGAAGGTGGCTAAAACTACAATTTCGAACTTTTTGAAAAAAATAGCCAATCTTTGAAGCGTTGTATCTCAGGACGTATTGGACCTACGAAGCTGCTGTCACACTCAAATTGTAGAAAATTTTGTCTACTTTAAAAGTGTACAGGGCGACTTTTTCTGTGGGATACAGATTTTAGAAGTAATAAGCCAAAAACTCAAAAAAAGTCCAAAAAAAAAAAAAGGTTTTTCGAGCACCGCGCAGTTAGCACACGTCTTTCGAAGCTGCAAACTTGCTTTTACACTATTGGTATCTATCCTAACAACATCCCAAAAAATCAGAACTGTGCAATTTTTTGCGACCTACGACGTTTTAAATGACTGGCCTACTAGCAATAAATTCAATAATAATGCGTTGTTCTAGCTCGAATGCACTTCTACTTCACTTATACTTGGTAAATGAACAAAAGTGAACTATGGTGACTCAACGACTGCATCAAGTTAGGACTTGTTCCAGAGCATTAATTAATGTATACAACTTCCGTGCATGTCTCTTTTGACGAACAATGCAGATTACAATTCATATTTTAACGCTCCTCGTACATAAATATTCTTTTATAATCTATATTTTTGCAATAGAGTTCAACTAAAAATGCGCAATGTCACCCTATATATTTTTTTATTGAAACATTCTACATTGAATCTGCACCTCAAATATACAAAATTATATACTCCGAAACGAGGACAAACTATCAAAATTTATAAAAAGTTACTCACTCATGTTCTTTAATTGTAAACGGATGTCTCCTAAAATTAACCCTTTGGTTAATATCATTATAATCCTGATTGCGCCTCTCAACCTCTTCCGTTCCTGCAGCCAAGTGGGCATTAACAAAACATAATGACGTATTATGCAATTCCAATCGAACAGCAACACCACCTTTATTGCCCTAAAACAATGAATGATGATGATGGACGACTAATATTAATGAATTAAATTTGCATACCATTTTCCCCAAAATCCCTGTTCCGACAGTATCGACAGCAACATTTTTGACATGCTGATAGTGGCTGTTGTTCACTAATACTTCCAGCTGCATCCCAACTAGGCGAACGTAAGCAACGGATCGGTACTTTGTATCTGGGTGGATAGCGTCAGCGATAGCTTTCCTACAATATAAAACAATCATGAAATGATTTAAAGAAATCTAAATATTTAAATACCAATACATCGACGAGATGTATTGTTTCGTTAATTTATTTTATCGCATTTCATTTGGAAATGTACTACATTTCTTCATTCAAAATCGATAATAAATGTGGTACTTTTATCGTTAGCAACACTTTTATCCCTAGCAACAGCGATTCGTTTTACATTTGGCAATACTGAAGTGTGATGTTGGTGACACTGTAAGTCTATGTCAAATTCTAGGTTAGTAGGTTAGGTTTTGCGTCAGTTTTGACATAGATTGACGCAAAACCTAACCTGCTAACCTCGAATTTGACATAGACTTACAATGTCACCAACAACACACTTCAGTACTGCCAAACGCATAACATCAACTGGAGCTGCTTATTGTGCTTTAGTATAGTCAAAATTATACCCATTCGGAGTCACGTGACTTTTGTCTGTCTCTGTTCATCTTTAGTAAAATAGATGAAATGGAAGAAATTTGAAAAAAAGGCATGTCGATTCATAAAATTAATTTTAAAAATTTGACGTTTCTAATCTGTCAGATTATATTTTTCGTGTAAGTTATTGAGATAAGGGTAATAAAACCTAAAATTGTTGAGCCGAAAACTGGAAATTAAAAGAAACCATCGGACATGCGGTATAACGAGCAGTCACAACAATTAATTTGAATATTATGCGTTTTTTTTTAATGAAGAGTACAATATTAATAATAGTAAATCAACAGTTTCACCCTCCAACGCTGTTCGCCTTGCTTCTCTTGCGTT
Organism: Agriotes lineatus; assembly: GCA_940337035.1. Classification (NCBI taxonomy): domain Eukaryota; kingdom Metazoa; phylum Arthropoda; class Insecta; order Coleoptera; family Elateridae; genus Agriotes; species Agriotes lineatus. Next base: position 91,197,361 of record OW679196.1, on the reverse strand, counting down.
AAATATCTCGGAGAGCACAATTTACCGAAAATATGAGCCAGAAAGTGAAGAATGCAAAAACGGAAGTCGACGAAGCAGTCAAGACACTGTATATAAAATGTATGTAGCTAAAGAATTTCTAACCATAAAAAATCTAAAAAATGCTTGGTTGAAGAATCTGGAGATTTTTCACATTCAGTTTCTTCCCTAAATAGATTGTGCAAGGAAATAGGCTTCAAATGGCAATGTTCTATAACAGAATATGCATGCACAGAAATTGACTTAAAATTTGCTATACGCAGCAGGTTTTTAATGTAGCAGCTGACATATCTTTATTATATTTACATTTTACGACATGTTATGTTTTCTTTAACCTGTAAATTCAGTTTGATTTCATATAAGAGAATAAACCCGTAGCAACCTTGTTTTAGAAATTGGCATATGTCAGGATAACCTACAAAACGGAATATCATTTATTTCCCTAAAATTGCATTTTTAAGAATCGACATACGTAAAATTACTAGATTATCACGTGACTCCGAATGGGTATAAATCTGACTATACATAGGAATGAGTTATGCTCATCTTGGTTATGTTTTGACAGTTAGTATCACTTGTATGTAAAAATTTAATGTTTTACATTCCTTATGAAATGCGATAAAATAGTATACTCAACACGTTAGAAAAGTGGTTTTTCTGAACTTGTATGGCCGTTTAAGTACTCGCTAACGCTCGTACTCAAAACACGCCATACTTGTTCAGAAAAACATTACTTTTCTCAACTTGTAGAGTAATATACTATTTATTTGTATCTGTATACACTATAAAAGCAAACAAAAACATTACATGTTACCTCCTGTATGTGGTGTGAATACAATAAGTACCCATTGAAGAAAAATTTCATAAACAGTAACATTTAGAAAGTTAGTTAAATTAGAAGAAATGTGTAGCATCCTAAGTGCTACTATGACCGACGCTCAGATCCTAAGATATTCCTTCATTTTTGATACAAACAAAATGCACTACAATTTATATTTTGTTATTATTAATCATCACGCAAAGCAGTTTTCATATTATTTTTGTATATACAACGAGTTCGGTAAGGCCTAGGTCGGTAGCACTTAACAACCGCCCTTTATGACGTCCGGTAGCACTTAACAACGGCCTTGACGACGTCCAGCAGCACCTAGCAACGCCTGTGATTCGTATTATACGTTTGGCAGTACTGAAGTATATTGTTGGTGGCACTGCCAGTGCAGTTAGGTTTTTCGTCAGTCTGACACAAAATGACTCAACACCTAACCTCAAATTTGACATAGACAGCGTCACCAACAATACAATTCAATACTGCCAAACGTATAACAAGAATCACAGCATTTTGAAAGCAAATAGTTTGGGATAATTCTTAAATAAAATCAAATCAAAATGATTCTTCTTCTTGTTCAGTATACAAAAAAATTTTGTATAACACACAACCGATATTTGCATTTAAGGCCTTGCTGGTTCACGCGTTTCGCCCTGACGAGCTCGACAATGATGTACCAGCTTGGCCATAAATGCTTAGCTACCGGCCTAATCTGGTAAGTAGCTATTTCAATACCATTGCAGCGTACCAAGATCATGGCCTAAAAACGCCTGTCGTGCAAGGGATGGTCATAAACTCAAACTTGACACTAAGTGCAGTTCTAAATCTGTAAACGTCAGTGCTATCTAAAACGTGAGTGTAAATGTCAGCGCTACATATGCGAATAAAGTGTTCGCGAGGTGCAGTCTAGAACGTGTGATTTGTGTCGTCACGCAAACAATGCAGATTAACGTGTCAAAGTATAAATTCGAAAAACAGCAGGACAGATGTCACAACCGTAGAGGCACCCGACGACAAAAGGAAGGGTTACGTAAATATCCTGGTGATCCAAATGTCCAGGCAGGCAGCAATGACCAACCATGGTCACAATACAGTCATAAATTCTGGAATATGAAAGGAGCACATGCAATGACCAGACTCGTTTTATTATCGAAAGTCATCTCAAACTTGCCCATCACAATAGGGCAAAGGGTCTGCTGGACAGTGCTATTGAATCCGAAAGAAAAGCCGGCGATTCTTCCATTCAAACACTTGTTATAGAAACTCGAGTAGCCTAGTTTTCGAGATCAGTTTTTTCCCAGATCAGTCTTGATCACATCATTTGCGCTTGTACCACTCAGACACATTTTTGCTATGTCAGTAACGAAAACGGGGCTACTTACAATTCGTATTCGTAATTTTTCGTAATATTAACGGATGTGTACATATGTGTATTTGTTTATTTGTTTAAAATTTAAATAACATTGTTTTCCACAAGCATGTGTATTTTACTGAACTAAATTCTACAGTACTACGCATTAACTAAATTGGCAAATAGTAACCAAACCTTTTTAAGTAGATTTCAAATCTGAATTCAAATATTTTAGAAGTCTTCTAGTTTCAAGATATTTATACTGATTTCATATTTGTGCTTCAATGGCAGTATACAAACAAAACGAAAAAAAACCAAACCCAATTACAAAATTTCCGCATATTTCAGCTCTGAAGAACGTTTACGTTAAATCGTACTTGCCCATTCATATCTGTTATAAATGTGGCTCGGCGAGTCCATAAGATTTTTTGAAAAAATTACAGTTGGCTGATGAGTAACCATCGACACAATATCATGGGTAGTCACTGGGTTCTTGCTATTTTTTAGGTATTTCGTCACCTATAAAATATTAAAATACACAAAAAAAAGCATAATTACTAGAATCATGTACAGACATACTGCATACTCTGAAAAAATGTACTACACAACCAAAATAAACAACGCAACCAAAACAGCAAAAAATTGTAACACGAATTGAAAGTCAACAAACTGAAAAATGCAGACAGAAAAATGAATAACTCAGAATATTACCGATGCATAAACGACTAAATATTTAAAAATACTTGAGGCTGTTCTCTTTTGGAAAAAGTTGTGGTGTCGGAGAGGTTTTACTTGTAGTTTAATAAAGCATACCGATGTAGACAACAACAACATACATTTTATTTATATTAGAACACCACATACAAATACGTTAATATGTAGAACATGAAAATAGCGAGTTATATAAACGAAAGCTGGAAACTAACTCAAAAATAGGCTATGGAATCTGACCAAAGACCTCCAGAATACTCAAAGTGAGCAGACTGGCTATGGAATGGAGACGCAATGTTGAGATGCCAGACTGTCTGGCCTTATATACTGCTCCCTTATGCAAGAAGAAAGGATTCCTGAATCTTCAGACATTCTTCGAATACAATACCTATTGTCAGCTGGGCACAAGGGCTGACTCGTCTCTATTGTCGCAAAAGGGTTGATCGCACTTTCGCTTCGACGAGCCATTCTTTTTACTTTCTCCATCTCGGGTATATGGCCCATTGTCCGTCAAGTAGAATGACCAGGTCGTTTATTGTTATTGCAATGGCCCTGTCACATTACGCAAAGGGTAAAATCATAACCCTTCGGTAGTGTCCTTGTTGCTGGACTCTCTCATGCTGTGATGACATGAAATGCACGCTGTATGGAGAAATGTAGTCTGGCAAATTTTTGACGTTTCCAAAGTTTGCTTCGTGCGACGTACGCTAGTCGAATGTTTAACGTTAAAGCGTTTTCTTAACTACGCTACATACAATCTTCTAATTCAAAATCTAGGTTTAAAAAAATGCCTTAATTCTTAAAACAAACTCACTTTGTGTTATCGTTGACAATTACTACATGATTTCAAATTTTGTCGGCCTGCAGCTTTAATGTATGTACGTGGATACAGAAATTAAATCAAGCCTAACTAAAAACAGAGATAGCAAATCACGATGCAGACAAGAGTGAAAAAATAGAAAAAAAAAATAAAGGAAGAGATTGAAAAAGACAAGAAAATAAAACCAAAACAACCACTGAATAAAAACAAATGTTAGTAAAATAGGTATCACAATTATTACAATTTTATTTTGAATATTACCTCCTCGCGGGCTAATTAAGAATTATAATTATTCAAATCTGTTTTTATTGCAATTATAATGGTATGTTGCCCTCTATATTTTACCAATTGGCAACTTATTTAAATTAATGCGCCGGCGCTGGCTAGCTATTTGAGACTCCAATATCTGCAGTGGTTGGGTTGTAACACAGTATAAATTTTACCATAGTATAGCAAATGTGCACTTCTAAATGAATGATAATTAACCTCGATTATTGAATGTAAACAGAGCTGTTCGAACGTACAGAAATCCAGCGTAATTTGAACGCAAATCATCCAACAATTAATAAGTTCACCTCAGGTATACAATAACAATGCAATTTAAATAATGACGTTGTTTGGCTAACCTTGTATTTGTTTCTTTCACATCATAGGGCACGCCAACTGGCATCTGTTTCTGCTTGCTCGCCAAATCCACTTCCGCTTTATGCAAAAAGGAGCGACACCAACCTCGTAATTTCCTCCTGGAACGCTTTCAGCGGCTGCTGTCTGCCTCTGGAAAAACAAAGTTTTCCCCAGCTGTTGCACCTTGCTCTGCACCTGTCGTAGCTCCCAGCTTTGTCGAATCTGGCTCGAAAGATGACCCGGACCGGATCACGTTTGAAAGGGTCGCCAACCACATACCTGCCTTCTGGAATAGTTTTAGCTGCTGCTGCCTTCTTGTATACTACAGACAAGAGCTCCTCTAGACACTGCACACTGCTTTCTGCTTCCCGCAGTTCCAAAACTTAGCTTCGAAAACTATCGCAAATGAGCGAAGCTTCAGGTTCAATTTTCTCTGGGGCTGCACTTTGAAACTTTACAAAATCAAGCAAAACTGGCCTTTGCACACTGGTGAATAAATAGAACTCGACAACCGGTAGAAATTATAAACTTTTATGTACAAAATCAATTCAAAACTGAGGGCCAATGTTACAAACAAGCTTTGTGCTTGGCTTCCCTAATAAAACAACAACAATTGACCATCTGGGTCTTTATAGCAATATATTAACAATTGTTTTAAGTAAGTTTATACGATCTTTGATCCTTAACTATTAAAATTGTTTTCTTAAATGTCATCTCGAAACACTTTGGTTGCATTTTCTCACTTTTACTTTAATAAACACTGCTTCACAGGTTATTAGCACTTCCTTGTAGTCTTTCTTGAATTCTCAGGTTGCTTTTCAAATGCTCTTCGCATTCTTGTCCCTTCTGACACTGCTTATTAATTATTTAGCTGCGTTATCGATTGTTGGCATTATATGAATACAGAACGCTGCATAAAACTTCTGTAACGCTTTGAAACACCTCTGTACTTAAGCAAATTCATTATCGTGTCTTGACGTTACACAATTACCCTGTCAGTCATCATAAATTAGCTACATTTGCCACACCGAGCACAAATATTGAAAAATAAGCTGAACGCAACTCTGACGATACTGCTTTATTCAATTACTAACCTCTGTTAATTAAATTACAGTTATTGCTAATCATGTCTTATGTACTTATTGTTGCAAAAAATAGAATACCAATTCTGGGCCTATTTGAATAGTTTTCGTACATTAGCAATGCAACCAGAATTGCTGTTAAGCATCATACCATTACAATATATCCCGAATAAATCAAATAAAACAAAAAACTCTCTTACACCTTAAAAACCTCTATTTCACTAATTATGTGTAGAATCGCCTTTGGTTTTATCACAACCTTAATTACTCTGATGGGCAGTCTATACAACTATGTATTGCTTTCTTAATTCTTTCATCGTTGTCCCATACGTCTCTAATATTTTCACTAACATAATATTCTTAGTTGTGTTGGTTCTCTTTTAAACAATTGAATTTAGCAAATTCCAAGTGCTTAAGTCAGGTCAGACCTGTCCAAGGACAAACACGACAATTGTTATACTTTTTTGCTTTATAACGAGGAACACCATCTTGCATAAATGTAATAACTAGGTATGTTTAAATGCAAGATGCAACGAAAGCGTAATTACGATTTTGCAATTTTTAGTAAACATTTAAATTAGTTTCTGATACAACTAACATACAGTTTTCAGCCCGTTAAAGCTTCATGTTTTGGAAAATGTATTACATTCAACTTAAAGAAGTTTTAAGAAACAGTCAACACAACTAAATCAAATAATAATATTAATTAAACCTTGCCTTAAAAGGTACGGTGCAAATAGCAACTTTAAAGACAAACGTTACTCCAACTCTATATTATAACACTTACTGAACATTGTCATCAATACTTAAAAATCCCTCTCTTAACAATTATTGAGCCAACCTACCAAATATGCTTTGTAACTAGACGTGAAGAATAAGAACAAAATCATTCAACATAGTAGAAAAGTATACACATACCGCCATTCCGCTTCTCGAGGAGTATCAAACATCAGAAATGCTTCCTTGCTGAGATCAAGTTCTTGAAAACCGACTGCATAAACATCGGGTGGATCATTATCACAACTTAACCACGGTTTTAACGAAACAGTAGCTGGTTGGCCGTTGACATTCCATGTCCCAACAAAAACGCTATTACAGAAAGTTTATTAATTTAATGACGTGTCTAATCTGATTACACCCACCTAAACTCCTGTTGATGTGTGTACTCTGGTTCCTTGAGCGAAAGCTGATACCGCAAGAACGATTCACGATTGGCTGAAATTCCTCGTCCTTGGGCAATTTTTTGTCTTGAAACCGGAAGATCTGGAGACTAAATACACAATTAGTATTTCACAGTAATTAAATATACAGCACAAACCTGATCGTTCATTTCAGTTTGTTCCAAAGTCACCGGTGCCTGTGTAAGCCCTGAATTATATTTATCCAACCACTGAAAATCCAAATCTCTGAAGGAGGAAACTGCAGATATAAAATAATCAATAACAAGGTATATTTTTAAACCGAGAACTTACTTTCTTTTGACCTAATAACCTCCGATGCAAAATTGGAACTTTCAAAACCAATTTCAATATTGCACTGCAACTTGATTTTCTTATAATTTATATTAAAAATAATATGTGTATAACTGCCTGGAATGGGATCTGTATCTATAAAACAACTTTATGTTCGAGCGTTTAAGCATGTTAAACGGAGCAACAAACCACAAGAAAAGTACTGGTCAATGGGAATTGCTCGTTCGATTGTAAGATCTGAAAATGATTCGGGTTTTGGTTTTTCAGATATGATAACAAATAAGGCATAGGATGAATCGTGTTCCACGAGAGCCAAAATTCTGTTTTCACCGACCCATCCTTTTTGAGTCACGGAAACATTCAAGTGTAGCTATTTTAATTAAGAAAAATATTGTGCGTTTTGTTGCAGGAACTGCAAGTTCTAGTTCAAGGATACAGTTTTTACTACTTCTGTAGACGAAAATTTTGCTTGGATAATGTTAATAACATTTTGATGTGTAGCTAACAACATATCTCACGTTTTCAAGAACTACGTAAACCATTACGTAGTTGATGATTCATAAACATCGTTATAATCATTTTTATTAAATGGTAAACAAGATTAGATCTCTTCTTAACAAGTAACATAACCTCTAAGCAAATACTACGGCAGTGTTGCCGAAGTTCCAAGTGAAGTTGGTTACCCAGGGTGACCAACATTAAATAAATTCATGTCGAATCACAAACGCCAACAGTATCAAACAATGCGAATTAAAAGTAGAAGCTATAATCAGACATATTACAATTATAGCATATTTAATAATACCTAATTTATTTTATTCCATTTTATTATCAATGTTTGGAGGTGTAAGTATCGTCATATAAAGCTAATTCCATTTTCATCTCATACCTTCCCCCGTAATTATTAAGTATACTTATCTAATAAAGATACATTGAATTAAATTACTTTTTACTAGCAAATTTATAATATTCCTAATCAAATGCCACACTTTCAATTATATAGTTATAGAAGACTTTATTAAACAGCTTTTAAAAATTAATTGGAAAAATGAGTACAGTTCGCAGCGAGTTTGCAATCAATATTTAAACAATAACCATCTGGCTGTTAAGCACCCTCAGTGGTTGTTTGCGTTTGCAATGATAAGTAGGCTTATAGGATAACGCTGTATTTATACAATTATTTAGGTTCAATGCTATTATGAACATTTCAGTTATACAGGGTGAGCCTGCTACCCGCTGTTTGCTTTATACATATTAAGAATTCGTTTTACAAAAAAAAATGTTTATAGGATTGTATACTACATTCCGACATTCGTTCTTTTAATCTAAGGAATACGAAGTTGTATAGGTACTAATGTACTATTGTGCACAACATTTTAATGTTAAATCATATTCTTTATGTTTCTACTATACTCTGTTCAAAAATGTAAAAACCATCAACGTTGCATTCACATCGATAATTACTGTCGGTAACACTGTTTACTGGAAAATTTGATGATAATTGTAATTATAAGATTAGGCGTTTGTTTCACTGCCAAGTTCGTTAGTTCGTATGAATTCTGTTATTGCAATGTATACCTACTAAAAAAAGCTGGTAAGAAAACAGATCTGATTAAAGAATGATGAACAAATAGTTATTAATATAAAATATTAATGAACTCTACTGGAACGCTGGAACGTTTGAGGAATTTTCAAATCTGTAATCCTTATTTGCGAACGAAACCATTTCCGTCAAGACAAATTAAGCCACTGGCTTTGGAATGTAATATCTCGTCCGTAAAATATAATGCAAATGTACCAATGTGACCCTTTGGTGGAGCAGCATAGTACAGAGCTGGGGCAGATGTGGACATTATGGCTAAAGTACATACGAAATTCTTAAACAAGTGAAAATATATCTTTATTTTTCTCTCATACAACTAAACTGGCAAGTAGTCCAAATGAAGATATGAAAACTAAGAGCACACTATGGAGTAAGAATGAACTATATAGGGATGTATTGATTTCTCATGGTCCTTAGGAAAAGGAATAGCAGGCTGTGACTTCTAATATTTTTTACAGTGTACTAACATAACCTTAAAAATTCCACTAACGGCACTTTTGACAGCTGTTTGAGCACTGCAATAATTCTTACAAGGTTTTGTAAAATATACCTTCTAAATGCCTACAATTTCTATCTACAATCACAGTCTATATACAAAACAGTCAGGTCACTCCTTTTTCGGCACTTTAATGTTGGTGTCCCCGAAAAATTACTGCGCATATGCCAGGAGTCGCTCACAGAGGCAGGAGTTACCAATTTAATAAAGCGCGCGCAAGCTGTGCAGCTGGCGCGAGTTACGAATTCGAAAAGTTTACGGTTGTTGGAACGTAACCGTCAACCGCCAATATCAAGAACACGCCTTCTGTAGCTACTGCGCATATACTGGGAGTCGAAATGTTGGAATATGCGTCCTGGAATTCGGGGACATAATTTTGGCCGAGTGAAACGACTGTTTTGTATATAGACTGTGCTACAATCATGGCCTGCTCTGAGTCATGTTGAAAAAAGATAGACTATACGTACTTTTAAATTAGGTTATAATTTTTGACGCTTGAGAACTATCTTTAGTTAAGAGTATTTACCAAACGTCAAAAATTATTATAACCTAATTTAAGAAGTAAACGTGACATTTTGTCAGGTCAGTTTCACATAACTAAACATGACCTACTGGGAATACTTTTTCCAATGACCATTAGAAATCGATACACCTCTAACGAGTTTACTCTTAGAGGTGAAAAAATAATAGCAATCTACAAAAAACTCATTTTTTGAGCTTGTACGACATATTAATTTCTTTGAGCCTTGGAAGTTTGATCTCGATTTGCTTAAAATCTAAAAAAATCTTATCAATCACAATAAAAAATGCGAAACTACTGCCTTTTTTTCCTCAAAAAATGTAATTAGAATTATCATCAACAATTTTTGTTTACCTCACCTTATAGAATATGACTGTTTTATTTGTCCAATATTTTACCAATAGGGAAGTCTCCGATTAATGTTTGGCAACTCAGTTTGAGGATTTAATATAGGGGTAAAATCTAATGCATACATTCATCATGAGAATTTTCCTTGCTAAATTCACTAATACATCCGTTACTACGCCACTATCATCTTGATTTTCTTACTCCTTCTCTTACTTGACTTCTGGGTACTTTTTACGTTACAAAAACATTTTTCTTTCCTTTGTTTTTGTCTATTATTTTTTGTCAAAAACGATCATTTTCAGGGGTTCCTGAAGGTATCTCTATTTTCTTCCGTTTCAGCGTCTTTTATCTACTTCAACCTGTTTCCCAATGTTAATTTGTTCATATTATGTCAATTATGTGTCACTGCTGCATTTCTTATGAAGAACCTCCCATCTATTACGACTTTAATTGCAACGGCAATGTCTTTCTTAGATATAGAAGCGCGATCTGTTTTTCGTTTGTTTATATGCATATGACTGACCCATTGTGGCCTTACTTTTTTTTCAAAGTGCCCACAGTTGCCATTGCCAACAGTAAGTCATTTTAAAAAAAGTTATGTTCAGTTTACACACCAAACAAAACTAGCAATTAAAGCTAAATTCTCTGTGTTAGCAGTTAATTAGTTTTAAAGGATTTGCACATTATACCCTGTGTTAAAAAACACTCATTTAGGGTAGGCCTTGGAAAGGTCTGTAGGTGAATGTCGGATTGCATTTTGAGTATGAAAACATCTGACACTGTGACAGGCAAAAGTTTACACTGCATTGAGTTTACTTGTATCAAGCAAAAAGAAAAATAAGATGGCATTTACACAACAACAACGAATGTATTAATCATAGCAGTCAACAAAGATTGTTTTTATTTAGTGTTTTGTATATTTTTAGATCAAGATGTAATTTAGTTCTCTCTGACTGATGGTAGTTCAATAAATTGCTTGAATGGGTAACTATCAAGTTATAGCAAACTTCAATTTGAACATAGCATTCTGCAAATGAGTTTTTTTAACACACGATACACATAAACGATATCTATAGTATGATCAAAAATTATTTTTATCTAGTATGGCCATGGAATAGTTCCTAATTTATGAATGCAACTATAATCCATTTAGGAAACTCCCGTGACATTTACAGTGTCAAATGCAAAATGTGGATTGAATCGTGTACTTCTTAAAACGGAAAAAAGAGAATTATTATTATAATCTGAGTACAAGAAAAACTGTTTAATTTGCATTTTTTTAACAGTTCCACGTATCAGGCCATTTTATTTTTCTTTAATTTCTAAAGCTACGTAACTATTTCGAACAGTTTCAGTACAAAGTTTACGATTTCTCCTGTATATAGGTTCCGTTTCAGTCAAATTTCACCGCATAACATTTCTGCTATTTGCATCTAAAGTTGACACGTACGCAGCTTTTGGTTTTATTTAAAGGTTTAGCGTACCGCTCTAATCTCTATGCAGTCGTATTTACAGCTGCTTTTGGTCCCGTCGCATTCAAGAGCGCTGGTTTACAGCATTTTCAAAACTTAGACCGTTGGAGCAAGCGAGATATCTGTCTCGAATAATTTAAAGTTCAGTAGTCCTGTCTCGCGCGCGGCTTGTTTCGTCGATGTCATGCGAGGCTTGCTGCGTTCTGATTGGCCACATCTGTTGGCGTGATCGAACGTTTTGGTGCGGAAGTGGGCTTTGCTTCGCTTGGGCAGTTAGTTGATCTCCGGCTGGGGTTTGAGGCGCTGAATCTGTGAGCCTCGGCTCTTGACGGGCGCCGTGCCTTCGGGCCCGGCGTCCGATGTTTGTGCTGTTACAGCTTGTTACCGTGTTGTTATCCCAAGATTTGACTTTGTGTTGTGTTGGAGTGAGTCAGACGGTGCCTAGGGAGCTGTGAAAGTGGGTTGTTGTGCGTTTGGGTGCAGTTTTGGTGATGTCCGTATCGATGGCCTATGCCACTCATTAATTCCGGAGGCCTGTTGGGCTAATTAATCCGACTTCTGTGCGGGATCCATTCTCCCGAGTGAGCTTTATAACGGCCTCGCCGATGTTTGTGATCAACAAGGGGGCGTAGCATCTTTCGTCCCGAGTAAGTAAGGGAACTCATTGGACGTCGCCGGCTTCCACCCGCATCACGTCAACGACAGTAATAGCGATATTGGTCGCCCGCCTACAACAAACAACGCCACGCATTGATGCCAAGCCGCTAATCAAGGTAGTGTGCGCTTTGTTGTTCTTAAATGTAATCAAATTCAACATATTTGCCGTCCGCCGCTTAATCAAGGCGGGGTATACCCACTTATAAAATTTAACCTTTGTTGTAGGGATGGGCGCGTGACGTGAAAACAGTCGTGTCACGTCGTGTCACGGCGTGTCACGTCGTGAACGTGACTAATATTTGAAAATCGTGACGTGAACGTGAGTGAACGTGAGTGAAAAATTTCCAAGGCGTGATTCACGTTTCACGTTAATTTCACGTTAAATATTTAATAACGAATAAAAAAACTCCAGGGTGCCCCGGGTGCTGATTACATATTATTTTTAAATCAAAATTTTAATGTGTAGATGTGTAGATGAACTTATTATTCTAATAAAAGTAATGTTTTGTTTTGTATACTCGGCTTAACGCTGAAAGTGTTAATTACGTTTTATTATTAAACCAAAAATGTATTGTGTAGATGTGTAGATGAACCTATTTTTAGAAAAGTAGTGTTTTGTTTTGTATACTCGACTTAACACTGAAAATGTTGATTACGTTTTATTTTTAAACCAATTTATTGTGTACATGTGTAGATGAACTTATTATTCTAATAAAAGTAATGTTTTGTTTTGTATACTCGGCTTAATGCTGAAAGTGTTAATTACGTTTTATTATTAAACCAAAAATGTATTGTGTAGATGTGTAGATGAACCTATTTTTAGAAAAGTAGTGTTTTGTTTTGTATACTCGCCTTAACGCTGAAAATGTTGATCTTTGTACGTAAAAGTACTTTTAAACCTACGAATTAAGTATTGCCTAGCAACATATACCTTCTGTACTCATAGCAATAAGGGAAACGTCAATTCCAATGACAGCGTTTGGTATTAAAAGTAATTTCTTTGAAGACAGCTGCAAGAAATGTATTTACGAGAATTTTATCCCTTGTCGTCAGTTATTGTAGTCAATTTTCATTTGTTTTTTTTTATGTCAACTATTCTGATTGTAACATATCACGTAAATTAGGTCACGTGTAAAACATATTTTTAGTTATGTTTAGGGTTTTTTTCATTGGTTTTAAATTTTGGAATAAAAGCTGCGTGTCACGTCATGAGCGGCGTGTCACGCCGTGAACGTGAGTGAACGTGAGCGTAAACGTGCGTGAACGTGAGTGTTTAAAGCAAGCGTGAAACGTGCGTGACGTGAACGAAAACTCACTCACGCGCCCATCTCCACTTTGTTGTACCAGTCAACGTTTGGGCATTGTCCGTAATAGATGTGAATAAGATTTGTTAGTTAAGGCGTTCCCCAGCTGTGCTCTATTCCTTTTAGTCTTTACCCTTATAATCGCAAGATTGTTGTACATGACGTCCACGTCAGTGCCGCTGAAATTTTCGGCCATGAGTGTGGCCTAATAGACAAGTTTACTGTATTTCACTTATGATTATCCCTTGTATTTGTGCATGTTTGTTTACATGATGACTTTCTCACTGTGTCAAGATTGATGAGGGGTGAGGCCCGAAAGCGGTGTATAAGCGTTGCAGGTAGGTTAGCGCGCTTGTCGCTACAATGTTGTCTCCAGAGTTAGTGCTTGAATATTCTACCCAGTTTGGCTTTCAAGGTTCGGTTAAGCTCGGATTTTCCCCTATTGAATCTTGTGGCGCCCAGTTATTCTGTAACACCTTATACATACCGTCAAGCTTGCCCTATGGTGTACCGTTTGTAGGACCACGCCCATCTCCCTGAGCGTATTCCAGCCGTGGCCTTTAGCCTGTTTTGTGCTATTTCCAGGGTAAGTGTGGACGTTTCCCAAGCAGGTTTAAGTGTTTGGCACCCGCTCACTCGTGAGTGTCGTTGCAACAGTTTGATACTGTAATACACGTCCTATTTCTGGAGTTCGAAATCCTTTTGAACTACAGCTAAAAAAATTAGCAACAGTCATGTATAAACTTACTTCACATAAACGAGAATATTTAGTCGATTTCCAATTATCGCGCCCACAAAAACTTTCCCACACTATGCATCGATTTTTCTTCTAGCACGTAATGTGCCATGTGGTGTCAACAAGGTCTCACAAGATTTTTGTTAGCATAAGCCGTGCGAGACCGCTGTGGTCCCATATTTTCGACTACTGGTTTCAGCCATGTGAGTCCACGTTGGTGCAAGAAATCAGTGTTAATCATATGGGGCCGTCAAATGGGTAACCTAGCGGTCCCGAAACTGCATTTGGCCGGTGTGTATATGACACCAAAGTGTCACCACACAGCTACGAAATTTGCTTATATTAAATACTCGAAGATATGCTTTTTCTTTTATTCAAAAACTAAGTACATTTTGTGGAAAAAAAATATATGATATTGGAAACACTAAAAAACTAAGCACATTTTGTGTAAAAAATTATAATATATAGCGAATACTAAAGAACTAAGTTCATATTTCGTAAGAAAAAGATCCTTTATCTAATAGACATGTCTGTCCGGGACGCTGGTCTGTCCGGGACGCTGTTTTGTCTGTCTGGGATGCTGTTTCAGCAGCCAAACCGTAAGAGATAGAGAAAAAAGTTATTAAAGTTATATGTTTGGAATGGTCATGTCAGGTCAGGAACCGAATTTCAGCCTCTAACACTAATTATTATCTTAATTATCCTAATCCTAACTTTTTAGGTTAGATTCTAGGCAAATTTTATCAAGGCGAATGCGACTGGTAGTTTGCTACCAACAGTGACGTCATATACGTACGTGTGGTGAATACGCGTTCTATTTGCAAAACGGTCTTTTTTGTTTTATTAAATGAGACATTTGTCTCACTGGACTGCTAGTTATATTGATAATACAAAGAAAACACCAGCCTACAAGCTACAAACTTGCTTTATGTGTAGCAAAAAAGCATTCTAAACAATAATGTTTTTCGCAAATTACGGACTTCAGAGTTGATTGAGGTGTTTTGTTTATTGCTTCTTTTCGTCCAGATTCATTGATTATTTTGGAATAGCAAGAATATGCAGGTTCTAACCTGCAAATTGTGGTGACACATTGGTGCTCCGTGGCCATATATGTTTGAGAGAATCCGTGTGGCTGCGAGGGACCAACGTGTCACCACAATTTTTTTTAAATTTTTCCTCATCATTTTCATGTTTTTACAAAAAAAAGTAATTAACTATTGTTCCAAATATAATTTGAGACATAAATTCGTAAAAAATTCTGGATGGCCAGGGTGACCTCATTTTTCGGTTGTATGGTGGCACAATACGTGTTAAGTAGGAAGAATGAATACTCTAACTCCCTTACGGAAACTATTTGAGCAAGTTTTGCTGCACACCCAGGCACGTTGAAGTCATTAAATATAATCCGTTACTCACACATTATTTTTCACTTTATATGTGTCAGGTTAATGCGTTACGGTGATAAACGCACCGACTATGATCTAAATTCTGCTAAAAAATACCCGCATTTTAAATTTACCGCCTCTGTCCGCCATATTTGTGCATTGTCAAATTACATGAGATGACCTGATATGCACAAAGCAAACATGATTGACAGGCATAAGCAAACATGATTGACAGACCTTGCATACACATAGCCGTTCCATTTTCTGTTGAAATTTCATGGTGACTTGACGAGATTGACATGTGTAAATATATGTTCTCTGAATGATGTCATTTTTGGCAGTGGTCTATTATGAATATTATGATATGTTTTATCCATATATTTAATACTGTTACTATATTGCTAACGCCTATGAGTGCGGAGGTCACAGCGTAAGTGAGACAGACAACCAACTCTTCTACGTACTTGGTGAGCTGTGCGCAAGCGTCGTCCGCGAGGTGGTAAAGTGGTCAAGTTTAAAATTCCCTTCTAAAGGAGGAGTTTGAATTCTCAGGCATGCGCACGAGACGCGTAGTACTCAGAGTGAGACTATGTCGGCGCCGTAATGTTTTCGCCCGTTCCCAGACCCTACTAGCAATATAGAAGTAAAAATATATTTTTTATCGGACTTTTTCCACTGTCTAGTGTGTTTATCAATATATACGCTGAACACGCTATGCGAATAGCTCTCGAGGACTGGAATGGAGGCTTCTCTATAGGAAGGCGTAAAATAAGCAACTTGAGGTGCGCCGACGATACCACTCTTGTAGCGTCATCGGAAGAAAAGCTAGCTGAACTGACAGCCAAAGTACAAAATGCTAATGAAGATATAGGACTTAAATTGAATCGCAAGAAAACAAAAATTATGCATGCTGATCGGGAAAACAACAATATCACAAACACACAACACATAGCAGGATGTGAAATTGTTGACGAATTCGTATAGGCCTACCTGGGCTTTCTGCTATCCAATCAGGGAGGATCGAGCGCTGAAATAAGAAGGAGCATTATTTTAGCAAAATCAGCAATGACCCGGCTACAGAAGATCTGGAAAGACCGAAATATTACCATTAGCACAAATAAAAAGCTTGTACATACGCTAGTATTCTCAATCTTTTCCTACGCCCTACGCTGGTGAAACATGGACGATACTCACAAGCGATAGAAAACGAATAGACGCGTTTGAAATGTGGTGCTGGCTACGCATGCTTCGTATACTTTGGACTGTTCATCGCACAAACGTATCTATCCTAAGGGAGGTAAACATAACACAGCGGCTTTCGTCAAGGATCTATCAACGAGTGTTGTGTTACTTCGGCCACACGATGCGACGAACAAACGGTATGGAGAGACTGATAGTTAAAGGAAATGTCTCTGGTAAGCGAAAGCGGGGACGGTTACCAACTAGATGGTTGGATAGTATAACCCATCTAGCCGGCACACCTTTTCATGAAGCATCCCCCCTAGCTCAATATAAAAATAAGTGGCGCAGAAAGGTTAAAGATATTTCAGATCAGCATTCTTGATAATCACGACGTTTCTGTTATGAAACCATACGACTAAAGAGGGAGTGTGTTTATCACACGGCGTTTCGGGAGTTTTTGATCTACTAAGCAGGAACACCTGAAGACGGAAGTAGATCAAAACCTCCCGAAACGTCGTGTGATAGACACACTAGACAGTGGAAAAAGTCCGATAAAACATGTCATATGTGTAAATATCTTTGTACAAATAAACTGCATCAATAAATAGTATTATTATTATTTTCAATGTTTTGTATTCCACGATAGTTTGCACTATCGGACTTTCCTCCTTCTGAAAAGACAATTCAGTCTAGCCCAGAGGGGTAAACAATTTATTATTATTATTATGTACCCAACAAGAAAAGCCACAGATGCAGAATAAAGACTGGTGTCACTTGCATCATTAATTTCTAAAGATTCGATCTTAAACTTCAATTCTTCGGCAATGCTTATACCTTCTATATCTGTAGATGTAGTGGGAAGAGAACTA
>OW679196.1:91088160-91179785 GCA_940337035.1 Agriotes lineatus | reverse complement strand
AAATAAATTGCGTAAATGCTTAAAGTAATGGCTGCAGTTTTTGTTCAAACATAATTCGGTATTGCAGTGTGTATTATTAATTTAGGTAAAGAACCTGTAACTCAAATAGCTATAGCTGTAATACATCGTTAATGTAATTTATAGTGCATTTACGTGGCACTATTTAGGCGTCGCTATTAGTTTGGTCGAACTAAATCTGAACTTTGAACTGTTTTGACTATTTTTCATTTGTACTACTATTATATTTCTGTTAGGAATCTCTTATCTATAAAGATGCGTTTTTGGAGTATCTAATATCTGTCTGTGTGTATATTTGATTTGCTTAAAACATGTGGATTCAGATTTATATATTTTTACAGGAAATTTAATAAATTATTTTTTTCTATAGCACATGTTAAAGTGTGCTTTTATCAACTGAAAACAAAAGGTCAAGTTTTACTTTAACAGCAAGGGTAGATAAAGTAGCACTTTAACATCAAGGATAGATAAAGTAATTTAATTTTCTAACTTTTGTTTAAATTAAATATGACAGCGTCGTATTATCATAGCAACCCAATCTAGCTACTGACATTTTGAAATGTAATTAACTGTCATTATTTTCTTTTGAAATTGTTAAAGTTCTTGCTATAGAAAAAAATATTGTATTATACACGACGATAAAGTTATTTCTATCCACTCTTGAATCATTAACATCTCGACTACGTCTCGACGTTAAACGATTCACTCGTGGATAAAATTTAACTTTATCGTCTTGTATAATAAATTACTATTTATAGCAAAATTTAGAAAGCATTTGGGCCTTTCTTCCCACAACTTGAAAAAAGTAATATTGGTGTGTTGTATAGGGGGACCAAATTGCAGCGACTTCTCTGTCTACAAGATAGATTTTGATTTGGCAATGCAAGTAAAGTCATATCTCTTTAAGCATTAGAAGTTTTTATTTTAAAAATGTTAGATAAATAGATGAGTTATCTTGTTAAAAATGTATAGGCAGCTTTAACAGTGGTTAATATTAAAATACGTTTTAGCTGACAGTTATTATTTATTTTTATATAATTAGGAAGTTTTGATGGAATACATTGTTTATTATTAATACATTATTAGTATTATTGCACATAAAAAATTTATATATAAACATTATGGCCACAGAAGCAAAGCTTGCGCGTGGCTCTTAAACAAAAAAAAACCTAACTATATTCTGTAATGACAGCAACCAAAAACTTTAACAAATTAAACAAAATATATATGTTCACGAAGCCGGACAACTCGGCGCCGCCATCTCATCGCCGCCACTTCGGCGCCGCCAACTCGGCGCGGGGCCAGCTCGGCGCCGGGACAACTCGGCGCGGAGCCATCTCGGCGCCAGCCAACTCGGCGCTAGGCCATCTCGGCGCGAATTCAAATTCGCAAACTACAGTGTGCATTACGTAAGAAAATTATTATAAACAAATAATCAATAAAGTGATAGCCAACAAGCTGGCATCAAATAAAAAAAATATTTAGAATTTCTTGGAAAATCAAACACTGACGCCCAGAGGTGGTTGCAAAGTGATTACAAAGGGGCCAAACAAAAGTTGTAACGTGACTTCCGTCATTAGTAAAAATTTTTTTTTTAAATAATTACGAAACGTGCATTTACTAGTCAAGATAGACACACATTTTACGAAAAAAAGTTTTTTGGCTTTGAGATTGTTCAGTCAGCGAAAACTAACACACAATAAGAAATCTCATTGAAATCTTGCTTAATTTCCGAAAAATAGCACTTTTTGCATTTACACAATTTCGAAAAACGCTATTTTTTAACTAAGTAAAGTGCCTTTATGTGACAAATATTTCTTTAATGTTTATTTCAAAAATAAAATAAAAAATTTTAACAAAGTTTTTTTATTACGACATAAAAAACTTTGTAAAAAATATTTTTTTCCATAGCAGTCTTTGTTAAAAGTAAAATTCTTTGATATGGGACCTAAGCATAAAAGAAAATCTAAGAGATCAAAGTTGGCCGAGGATTTTGAAATTTGGTATAGCAGCTTAGATGTTGATTCTAAACAACTTTTCTTAATAACTTTTTGTCGTATTTGCTACATAAAAGGCACGCAGTAAAATAGGTTTTTTGAAAACTTCTAAGGCATACTTGATTTTTCAAAACTGAAATGCTGTTAGAAATTCGCCTTTAAACAAGCAGGGCTAAACCCCAAAAAATAAAAATTTAAATCGAGAATTTTTTACCTTTAAAAGAGTCGTTTCACCTATCCGGGGACACACTGTATATACTTGGTAATTTTTAAGTTGATTCTTTTCTTTTACCAGGATATAAAGCTAAAAAAATAAGCTTTTTTTCTCATTTGCCACTTTTCCGAAATATCAAAACTAAAGGAGGTACAGGGTGTTAAAGTTTCAAATTAAAAACTAAACTTTGGCACAAAGGCGGCTGGACAATTTTATTTTTGTTTATCTCTGTTGTCAAGCAATGACCTCTCAACTAGTTTCCCATTGTAATTCTCTTAATGTTATTGCTACAATAATGGCTTATGTTTATGAAAATAATGAAGGAGTGAATATGCTTATTATTTGCTGGGAGTGTCGTCAAAATGCCGCTGCCGCATCGCTCTGATACGCGGAACATGTGTGTAGAAGCGAATGCTGATAATTTTGAACATATCATTTAAGTTAGATTAAGTTTAGTTTAATTTTTGGTAAGTAATTTTAGTTCTTAATTTGAAACTTTAACACCCTGTACCTTCGTTAGTTTTGATATTTCGCAAAAGTGGTAAATGAAAAAAAAGCTTACTTAAAAATCACCTTGTATACAGGGTGTCCGGAAAATACGTGTACAACGGAAGACCACAAGTTCCTTTGCCCAACATATGATGATTTAAAATGATTAACTTTCAACCCCCTGTATAATCACTACAATTTTTTCTCTAAATAGTTACTTTAATTTATAAGCTATTTCCTCTCTTACAATATTCTAGTTGGGTGAACGGTTTAGCCACAAAAAAATATGTTGAGTTACAATTACCTACTGATTCAGGCTTCTAGAAAATATTTTTTTTGTGGCTAAACCGTTTACCCAACTAAAATTTTGTAAGAGAGGTTATAGCTTCTAAAATAAAGTAGCTATTCACAAAAAACATTGGTAGTGATTATACAGGGGTTTAAAAAATATGGATGGATAATTTATTGTGACAATGTTTTTAAACACCCTGTAATTTTCGAAATTAAGGTTTATTCCACAAAAGGCTATAGTTTACTGGTACAAACGCATGGCCAAAAAATGAATAAAATCTATCAAAGATTTTTCGACTTACTTGAAAAACTAATCATTTTTGAATACCTCTAGCAGCTAAACTAAGCAACTTTGTATATAAGTAAGATGAGTTAAATCATCATATTTTGGGCCAAGAAACTTGTGGTTTCTCGTTGTACACGTATTTCCGAACACCCTGTATACAGTGTGTAACCGGATAGATGAAACGACTCTTGTAAAAGGTAAAAATTTCTCGCTTTAAATTTTCATTTTTTGGGGTTCAGCCCTGATTGGTTAAAGGCGAATTTCTAACAGCATTTCAGTTTTGAAAAATCATGTATGCCTTGAAAGTTAAAAAAAAACCTATTTTATTTGAAATCGGCATTAAAGTACCTCGAAATCGTCATTAAAATACGAGAAATCGGCATTAAAGTAATCTATTGTTTTACGACTTTTTTGTAGGTGGCGAGGCGACAGATAAACGTCAACCGACGTCAACATAACCTACAAAAGATGGTTAAAATGATGTAATTTCACAATTTCTCGATTTCAAATAAAACATAGTGTACACCTCGGCACTGAAGTCCCTTTTTATCCCTCATGTGGCTTATTTTCCAAAGTTAAACTTCAGGGCCTTGGTATGCAAACTACTATTACTGTAGAGTAGCGTGCCTTTTGATGTAGCAAATACGACAAAAAGTTATTAAAAAAAGTTGTTTAGAATCAACATCTAGGCTCCTATACCAAATTTCAAAATCTTCGGCCAACTTTGATCTCTCACATTTTCTTATATGTTTAGGTCCCATATCAAAGAATTTTACTTTTAACAAAGACTGCTATGGAAAAACAAATATTTTTAACAAAGTTTTTTATGTCATAATAAAAAAACTTTCTCAAAAATAAAACTCTTTCATTTGGAAAATAAACATTAAAGAAATATTTGTCACATAAAAGGCACTTTATTTAGTTAGAAAATGGCGTTTTTCGAAATTGTGTAAATCCAAAAAGTGCTATTTTTCGGAAATTAAGCAAGATTTCCATGAGATTTTTAGTGTGTTAGTTTTAGCTGATTGAACAATCTCAAGTCCAGAAAACTTTTTTTCGTAAAATGTCTCTACCTTGACTATTAAATACATGTTTCGTAATTATTTTTAAAAAATGTTATATTTTACTGATAACGGAAGTCACGTGACAACTTTTGTTTGGCCCATTTGTAATCACTTTGCAACCACCTCTGGTTGTCAGTGTTTGATTTTCCAAGAAATTCTAAATATGTTTTTGCATTTGATGCCAGCTTGTTGGCGATCACTTTATTGATGATTTGTTTATAATAATTTTCTTACGTAGTGCACACTGTAGTTTGCGAATTTGAATTTGGCGCCGAGATGGCCTAGCGCCGAATTGGCTGGCGCCGAGATGGCTCCGCGCCGAGTTGTCCCGGCGCCGAGCTGGCCCCGCGCCGAGATGGCGGCGCCGAAGTGGCGGCGCCGAGATGGCGGCGCCGAGTTGTCCTAGACCCATATGTTCATACCTCAAACTATCAAATCAATTTACCAAATTTATAAAATATGAATAATAAAATCCAATCCCACTTCTTTTATCCCTTTTTTAATTTTATTTTTAAAAGAATTTAATGAGTAAGAAGGCTTAATCTCAACCGGAACAAGGTTAAATAATTTGACACAAAGGTAGTATGCATGTTTTTGGGAATGTCCTGTAGTCCTGTACTTGTTTTGGGAATTAAAATATTACATTTCTTCTTACCTCGTGCTCATGAGACAAAACACTAAAGTGCTGTTTATTTTTATAAACACATATAACATTTGATTGTAAAAACAATTGACGAACAGAAAAAATGTTTGCTTCGGAATAAAGAATATCAGTTGGATAACTATAGGCTTTTGTAAAATTTCTAGTGGGTATAAATAGCAGTTTGCAATCCCACCCCAGCCAATAATTCCATATTGAGTTACAGACTGAACTAGAGTGAAATAATAGTATATTATTATATGAGCGATTATGACAGCCATTATTCACGAAGATGACATTTGAGCCACAAGCCGAAGGCGCGTGGCGCAAGTCATCTGAGTGAATAATGGCCATAATCACGTTTAATAATAAGAAGGAATTTTGTGATTGGCTACAACCTATTCAATAATGAAAATAGAATTTTCTGATTGGTTGCAACTTGGAAACTATTGAATTCTGAAAATAGAATTTTATGATTGGCTGCAAACAGGGGATTATGAATCATAATTCATGGCCATTATACCGTAGGAGTAGATACAAGCGTTTATAATCGCCATAATCGCTCATATAATAATATACTATTAATAGTGTTAAGTTGTAAAATATTTTTGAGCAATTTTAATTTGTATGTTATCTTTCTTAAAAATTCTTTTACATGTTTTTTCCATTTTTAAGTATCGAATCAATTATTATAACTAAATATTTCACCTGAAAAACTGCTTTTATAGTTTGTGTACATTTGCAATTGACTTTGTTGTGCTTTAAACAGTTTAATTGATGAAGAACGATTTCTGTAATTGGCTGTGTTTGCGAATGTATTACGGAAAAGTTAATAAAATGAGTTTTTGATAAATTTAATGATTGTATATCGCAATCCAGTTGACTTTTTATTAGAGCCATGCCGTATTTAACCTTCTGCAGTAGCTCAATGCAGTTCTCCGATGCAAAAACAATCACAGTATCATTAGCAAATGAAATAATTTTAGCATTTACGTCAAGCTGAGTTAAATCATTGATATATAAGAAAAAGAATGGGTCCTAATACAGTTCCCTGCGGTACACCCACCTCAAATTGTAATTCATCGCTGATGACACCATTGACATTAGCAATCGCTTTCTATTTGCTAAATATGACTTTATAAAGTTATTAGCGGGACCTCTAATTCCCATATTTTC
Organism: Agriotes lineatus; assembly: GCA_940337035.1. Classification (NCBI taxonomy): domain Eukaryota; kingdom Metazoa; phylum Arthropoda; class Insecta; order Coleoptera; family Elateridae; genus Agriotes; species Agriotes lineatus. The sequence continues at coordinate 91,173,610 of OW679196.1, read as the reverse complement.
TAATTTGCATAAGAGAACCCGATGAGACACAGTATAAAACGCCTTCGCAAGATCAAGAAAGACTAAATGTTCATAAATAGTTCTGGTTAAATCATTAGTACTCATATTATCTCTAAAGCCATATTGTGTTTACTAATCTGTTTTGTAATATTTTTCTATAATTTTACTATTCGTGAGTGATATGGGTCGGTAATTATTCACATTATCCTTCTCTTTAGGTTTATAATATGAAGGGATTATTAAAGCCGTTTTAAATATTTCAGGAAATTTACCCAATCTAAAACATAGATTAATAATGTGAACTAACGGTTTTATTATAAAAAGAAATATATATTTTATTAAATAGATTGATAAACCGTCAATTCCAGAAGAATGTGAGTTTTTTAAAGTTTTTATGTCTTTCTACTTCACAGTCAGTAACAGGTAATAAAAATATTGAGTTAAGAATATACGTATATATATGATTATACGTCAACAGTAGAATTAGAAATGGGATGTGATGGTGCAGCTAAAAAAATTTTGCAGTGTACGTATGTTAGTTGCTCGTTGCAAACTAATATCTATAATAATTTGCTATATCAGATGTTTGTCCACGTGATAATACAGTTAATATCAGGATATTATGACTTTAATACTGTCTCAAGATAATCATGCTATAACATCAGTAGACGAAACTACTTTTTCTAAATTTTTGGGCTTCTCAAATAAACAGGTGTCATGTGTGTTGCCTACACGCGAAGATCTCACAGTGGAAAGACCTAAATGGGTCAGCGCCCCCTTAAACGGCGCTTTGTGAGGGCAGCTCGCACGGAGATGCTCCGTGTGCGTAATAATAGATATAAAAGTGGGAATCAACAATGACACCGGAATTAATGGAGAGCCTACGCAAATTTCGGGCCGACTTGCCGACGCAGCACTTTTTTTCATTCCGTCAGCAACACGAAGCCGATGGAAGGTGGCGGACGTGCGCGGAATTCGAACGCAAATCTGAATAACGTAACGTGTCTCATAGGACTCACCCCTCGGAGCGTCTTGACGTTGTGCAGGGCGTCCTGAGCCAGCAGGGCTGCCTTTCGGGTGTAGAACGTAACAAAACAACAACCTGAAACAACGAGATATACACATGAAGCATAACAAACATTGTAAATGTACAACATCAAAAACGCACAAATAAAGACGGGCTTCGGATCGTAAACTCCATTTTTGAATGGTAACACGTTCAGCATACACCACGGGAAACAAGAGACGTCGGGTTTTATTACGGCGGCTTTCAGATATGGAGGGAATTGCCCATGCCCGAAGCGCAATTTTTAAAAGCCTTTTAGGTTTTTTATTAATGTTGGTCAATGAATAAAGTTCAGAGTTCAAAGCTCGTTTTCTGAAAAGGCAGGAAGTAGTTTAAGGGTTGGTGTTTCTGTAGGGGCCGATAGATTTACTACGGGAAATGCTTCTTTTCAACGGCATAGTTAAATTGTAGATGGAAGTAGTGATATTGCAATATATTAAGTTGTTCTTATTGTGCGATATACTTAAGAAGCTAAGACATTTAGGTAGTTTCTTTATTCAATTCATACATTAACATATGGCGTTGCACTATGTGGTAATTGTCCTACTGCTATAAAAATCCACTACAAAAGCAAACACGACATACAACCAACGAATTCTGGCTATGGTTTACCATTCCCAACCTTTATATAATGTCAGGCTTGGAATTTGTATATTGCCCAGTCAATATATTTATATACCTGCGTGTGAAATCATCAGAATATGACATGCGTAATTGTTGGACAAAACATTTGTTTTTCGTGAAAATCAGTTTATTTTCTGCCATACGCAATCATTATTCTGCAACCAAACTGGAGTGAATAAGTATTTGCGAGATTCTCCAACTATACCACAAGTATAGCCTTTTTAAATATATGCTCAATGTTTGAAGATGCTGAAAAAATTGATTGCATATTTAAAGCGCCCGGAGAGATGCAAATCTTTCATTCAGTACAAAAAGCAACAGCTGAAACAGTTTTCAAGGAAATGAGTATTTCATGTTTAACTCTTGCCTAGTTGAAGTCGGTATTCCGGAGATTGGTTGAATTCAGGCATGTCTTTCTATTGATTTCAAAGTTTCGTCGATGTGGATTTGTATTTATCTGTACAAATACATCTAATTGGTTTAAATTCCTAACCGAAAGTTTGTCTAATCCAAATTATATTAGAAATTATACTGTATACTTTCAAATAATAAAAGTTTTATTTATAAATAATGCATACATGCACAGTTATTCAATATAAGACAGCATCGTTAATATCGAGTACCGTTTGAAAAGCTTAGGGGCGCCATCAAAACCACCAAGGAGTCCAAAAGTAGGAATTAACAAAATAGCCTTAAATTTGCATCTGTAATTTTTATAAAACAATGCGCTAAATATTTATTAGCTTGATATAAATGCAACTTTATGTAAATTAACCCATGTAATAAAATCTCTATGCAAAACAACAAAGTATGTTTTAACAGAGTACAGAGGAACAATACGAAGTAATTAAAGAAGTAAAGAAATAGAAAAATATACTCAAATAACACGTATTGTTTTAACAGTTGCAGAAGAAGCTGCCGCTACATAAATAAAATTAAAAGTGGAAAACACAATATTTAGTTAGATGGCAGAGTAGAACTCGAAAAAAAGAAATGTCAGAAAATGCGAAGCACCTGCCTAGAAGAACATGTGGAAGATTCAAAACAAGAATTAAAGACAGGGAAAGTAGTATACACAAGAAATAAAAGAAATTACAAAGAGCAACAATCACCTGAAAACTAACCAAAAAAATACAAAATCAAGAAGTACATAAAACGCAGAAAAGATATAGTAGTTAAAACAAAAAAGGAGTTTCTCAACCAAACTTAAAACATAAGGTTAACAAACAAATTGTGCTACACAACATTGAAGTATTCTGGTGCAGAAGACCAAACAAATTGATGGCTGGAAGAACATGCCAACAAGAAAAGAGGTTGTACAACAAATTATAAACATAGAAACGATAACCAATCTAAAAATAGAATCCACGCAGAGTTTATGAAATATGGAAGTGAGTAGTTGTAAACAAAAGCAGGAAGCTGGGACGAATGAAGAAGCACAGTGGTGGTTCCGATTCACGAAAAGGGAAATAAAAGTGCACCACATTTACACATTAAAGCAAATGAAAATACAGACATTTATATTCTTTTATGCACTTTCGATTGGTATACGACTAAAACCAACGAAAGGAACCATGGAGATTTAAAAATGCCAGGGAAACTTATTCATATGGTTAAAATGATATTGAAAGGTGTAACAAATAAAATACGAATAAAGACAAGGCCAATTTCCACTGCAGTTTGATGCTGGGAAAACCAACACAGGGTAATGGAACAATAGAAAAGGGAATAATAATTACCAAGAAGCAACAGCGAAAGTAAAAGTAAAAGCTTAGCGAAGACTCGAGAAGATTCAAAGGGTGAAGAAGTGCAGAATTTATACAAAATAGTATAGGGCCCACAACACCACATGGGAGCTTAATAATCATCACCAGAAGTAGATGGAAATAAGGAGAATTCTAGAAGGAAAAATATAGAAAAAAACAACAAAGGAAGAAATGATGCACTTCTATTAGAAACCAAGCACAAACCAGACGATAAAATCTAACAGGATCAGATGGCTAGTTCACCTGGAAAGGACGAGTGGTCACACACAGGGTGATCAAATACATTTTATCTTATAGCTGTGACTGTATAATTTAAATCGCGCCACAGCACTCTAGAGCTGAAATTTATTTGATTACATGATATATGGGAGAATAAATCATGGTTACCACCAAGAGCGACCTTGTTTCCATCCAACTTAAAAATTCACAACTGATTGGAAAACCACGGCCACTGACAACGAGGAATGAAGGGAGATTACTACGCTATTCGCTACTAATACTTCAATGAGATGTACAAAAAGAACGGCTTTTCTTAATAAATTCAGAAACGGGTTTTTAAGAATATCTGACTATATCATGTGTTTGGTATGTCGCATACATCCTTATTTTGATATAGCCATCGAAAGAATTTCTGCTCAACTGATCTATGATTTTTGTAAAACAAAAACTGTTACGAGGCAGCTTCATTCAGAAAATATTGTCAAGCTTCTATTAAGAATAGAATTTCAAATGATAATGGTAACAGTGAGGTAACTTCGAGGAGACATTTTTTCCATCACTCGTTATTAATTCAGAACATTCGTATTATCAGTTCTCCAAAAAAGCACAACTATTTTCCAACCATTGTCGAAAGCACAATGCATCAATAATTTGGAAAAACGATTTTACAAGCTTCAAAGGGTCGAGTAGTCTAGATCGTTAGTCTAGAGCCATTCGATATTACTTGGAGGTAGTATGGTTGGCATTATGTTTCGAGTGGGTTATTATACACATTAATGGTTGAGAATATGTATAAAAAAATAATAGAAGTATCTGTATGTTACCTGAAGAGACGTGAACTGGCAACCTTAAGCTACCTTAGCTGGATATGTACCCTACCTTTAACTTGTCTTGGATCAGATTACTTTCTTTCATCTTACAAGACCTGTCGTAACTAACTATTCTTATTTTTTGATCCCGACGCTATTAGAATAATTGGAGACTAAGAGCACTTAGTTAAGAAGGAGTAAGAACCTCATTAAAACAGGATTCAGCTGGCCGGGCTGGTAGTATCTTGCAGGGGTCTCTTTCTCAGGTATACAAGTGAAACCTGGTCAACCACAGAGAAGATGAGGAAGATGAGATGAGATGAACATAATGAGCCCAACCGAAACTAAGAAAAATGGCGAGGAAACAGAATATAGACGACCTCGTACATAATACATATGCGAGCGTTCATAAATATTAAAAATCAAAAGCAGGCGTACCACTCCTATTACGCAAGGCCTTACAAAAACGTGTAAGAGACATCCAACACATAACGAAACAGTGCCTAAAAGTAACACTTAAGACAAGAGGCATAGAAATAGCGATATAAGTATATGTAGTCCAATAGAAGATGCACACAAGGCAATCCAGGATAACTTCCACGGAACCCTGTCCACAGTGAAACGGGCATCTTGTCATCCTTACCTGGATTGTTTATTTTTATGTTTACGTATATAGCAAGTTGTAAGTGCAAGCTTTTTTATTTTGTTAATTAGTGCGATTCCCTACCGTGCGCAAATTGTGAAGATTTCATATGTACAGCGATAAACGAGTATCGCGGGTAATTTGAACTTAAGGATCTTTGAAAGGCGATACAAATCACTAGTTAGCGAGCTTTGCCCCAAGCTGCATGTCTTTAAGCGACGAAATGAATGTTCCTGGCGGCGAGTTAAATAGAAGCGGCTTAATAGGCCGTGTTGTATTAAAGACTGCCGCATAAATTTTTAAGTAGCATGCCGTGTTTTCCTGTCCAGAAAACGACATTTTCATTGTCTACAGGAAAGGGCACATTGCGACACCTCAAAGGCATTTTTGAGGCGTCATCGTGGCACCAGGGTTAGCAACAAGGGTATTGCTTCAGCATCGTGCGTGGTAAATGTCCACGCGTCACACCGTTCGAGGTTTGTAGACGCACTCCATAGCGAGCCCAATACGAGTGTACGTTGTAGTTCATATACACCAATTTCCAGGTAACCTAATATAGGAAATGGTTGCAGTTACGCGATAAGTGTTAAATTGTGGGAAGCTTTCACGAGTGTAGCGAAATGCACAACATAGACAACTAATACGTAGGTACGCGAACTGAGAAGACGGATTTTCTTGTACAAATTCCGATAGCTGGTATTTTTGTAGTTTAACGTTCCCGCTTCTAAGGGCAGTTATTTCGGCGTTGTTTTAGTGTACCTACTTGTATGGCAGACACAGTACGTCTGCTAATATTTAAATGTAAATGCGAGTCGTCCAAATTATCACACGTAAATTATACATTTTTAGTTTACAGTTGGGTTTGGGAATGGCCAATCATTTGATGGTATTAATCCTAGTTTCTTTAGTTTTTTATTGCTTTTAAGTGCGTTATATATTTATCTACTTGTATAAGTAAAGTGGATTTTCTAGTGCATATGTTTGAAGTTAGTTTCAGCCCGTGAACTCTACAGGTTCAGGCTAGTTTTATATTTTCGGCAAATGATGATCATTCGTAACCACGACTGAGGTATTTAAGAGATTTATGTATTTTGAGCTAGCTAGGTGCACAAACAGGGTAAATAATTTATAAATTTACTAGGCTTACGAGACAACTCATCATAGTTTAACGTCCCGACGGAGGGGCTAAATAAACGTACAGTTGCAACAGAAATAAGTAAAGCGAAAAAGCAGCTACCAATCATAGTTGCAGGGGAGTAGGCCCTCATGATGATCTACGATCTAAGATATGTGATAATGAGAAAATACTCAAAAATATGTACAAACATACTTGAGAAAGACCATCACTTAATTAGAAATCACTGATAGACTGCGTAATAGCAAAGCAGTTATAGTATTTAAATTCTAAATGCACGAGCGATCAGATGCCCAAATTGTAGGTTAAATCACTACGTAGCAATAAAAAATACGTATTTAGATACAGATGAGAAGCGAAAATGGAAAGGAAAAAAGACAAACGACGAAACAGTGTATTTTATTATAATAAATTCTTACATACTTATGTAGTCGTATTTTAGAAAATATTTTTATACCTTGTTGTTGTACTACTTTGTTCTGATTTTACTGTGCCTTCAAAAATGTTGACAATATTACGGATACGTGGATGTTCGTTTGTTTGTACAGCGCTACTTCAATTCAGAGTTCTCGTTCGCAATCCTTACATAAAAATAGTTTGGTGCTCGCCTTTGAAACTAGAAAACAGGCCACATTGGTTTATTATTCTATTGCCTTCATAATACCGAAACATGAGGAAGAATCAAACTGGAGTTGTTGAAAATACCATCGTCGTGCTTACAAATGTTTTGACCGAGTTGGATTTTTTCAAAGGCATTTTTCATTCAGTAGCAATTCGTTTCGTGCAATTACTGGCGTACGGTAAACAATTTCAAACACGTATAAATAACATCAAAGGGTGTTTTTAAACGTGTGAATTGCTAGAATCGTTCGCATTCGCGTTTTAAAGCGCAGAAAAAAATGTCGCAACACTCACAACTAACAAAAAAACAACGACATAGATATAGATGCCTCTTTTGGTATTTCTAACTGGCCATATTTTAAACTAAGGCATGACATGCCCGAATGCATGTAACTTATCGTTCAATAGTATATTAAAGATACATGTCAACTTTGTGTTGCTAAAAGACATTTGGTTTTTTTGTCTGGCAATATTTAAGTTCTAAAATTACGTTCTTGTCTTATCGCTTTCAATTCATTTATGTTACTTTCAGAAAAAATTCTGTAACATAATTTAGAACTAAATGCCCAGTAAACATTAATAATATTAGTACCGTACGAAGGCTTTTCAAGAATACATTAAATTACAGTAATCACTGAATTTGAAAAAACTCATATTTTTCAACCTTCTTCAACACTATAAGGTTTAGATGCCTAACTGTAGATTTTAGATATTCACCTACAAACCACAAAACCTTTGCACATTTTAGAATTACTTTTGTAACAGTACAGATGCGAGGTGTCCTGTTTGTGGATTTATATCATTTGAAAGTTAATATAAATTATCTCGAAGATGACTCAAGTTATCCTCACTGAAAGGTACATCATTTAATGAAGCGTCGATACACATAAGTGATTTTTGACTAAAACTATTTATTGCTCTAAACCTAAACGAAGAAGATTAACTGTTGTAGATAGATTGCAATAAATTAAAAACTGCATATGTTATTTACATTGGTTCTCTGTATTTCGAATAGAATTTTGATGGTTGCAGAGAGGTAATAGGGAGTAATTATTATACATAAAATATATCTCTTATTTGATAGTAATATTAAGGAACTTAATACTTTTAAATCAAATATCAATGAAGCGATCAACGTTAATTTGCGGCATATTTAATACGTTTAATTCCAGTACCATGTATAAATAGTTCTCTGATACAGTTGAATCCATTTACACTGATCTCGCTTGTAATATGTTTTCACAAATAATAAACCAACTTTTGTTCTGTGGTTCATTATAATTGCACCCATTAGAGGAATATTTTGTATTAAATAATTACCTAATTAAATGCTTTTATTAGTTTTTAGTTTGAATCTATTGTACAGTTATAAGTATAGAGTGTCTTGTTGTCGGTTTAAATTATGCCAAATAACTTGAAATGTGTTTAGGCTACAAGGAAAATTGGAAAAAGTGGTTAAAGACACTAAAGGTGGTTCTCAAAAAGTTAACAAAAAAAAAAACAAAACGTTATTGAAATGGTTCTAACAGGAAACTGACTAATCTGGACGCCTGTAATTGGCCTAACGGCTGTTGGCTGAGTGCGAAATAAATAAAATAAATTAAATAAATAAAAATAAACTATCTTATAAATCATGCACATAAAAATATTGCCAAGACTGAAAATCAAGTCTATTTATGATCATCCTGAAATTTCAATTAACTAGGAAGACGACTTTGCCTTTATTCAATTTTGTTGCTTGGAGCCGACCTAACTGCATGGTTGTAAAGGCCAAATACTTTTAAGAATTGAAATTTTTAATTTGTCGAAGCAGTTCATGCAGTTATCGACGGTAAACATTAACGAATTCTGGATCAGTTCCAAGTTCGGGGGCAGGATGGTTCTTAGAACTGCTTGCTATCGTCTCACTAATTAAATTTCGGCTTCTTAAAGTTCGTGGTGCCACAATGGAGTCCCTCGAGCTTGTGAATCTCCTTATGAACTTAATAATGAACCCCTTATCGCAAATGTTTGTATCTGATGCAAAGTGGGTTAATTTGTGAAGTTTCTTGCCTTTTGAAAATGTAAGCAACGGGGTCGATAATGGCCAAGTTATATTTTTGAAAGTTCGATTAAAGTCGTACCTATTGCTCGCAGACTTTAATAGAAAACTAAATACAAAAATGAGGCTGATCAAAATGTTGAGCAAACCTGTAGAGATTTTGTAAAAGTCCAAGAATTATTTGAAAGCCAGTAAATATAAAAGTCTTAATTAATTTGTTAATTTTTCTTTTTACAAAAATGTCCTGCCTAAATAGGAGAAACTTCAAAGGCAATCGGAAAATGTGTACAGCACAGTCTGGATTTGCTTGTATCTAAAGAATCTATTTAAAAATGGTTGTTTTTTAAGTATTCAAAGTTTTCAGTGAAATAGAAAATTTTACGTTTTAATCAATGTTAATCTTAATTACAATTAACGGTTCATCTGAAAGTTCTCAAAATCAAGAATTAAGATCTTACAATTCTTCAAGTGTGGTTTCAATACGAGAAGTCTACTGACGTTTTGATCATGACTTTATGATATACATAAATAATGAAGTGAAACCATAAAGTCCAAAATTATAGGGCAGAAGTATGATGTTAAAATAAATTATTGCAGCATTCAAAACAGAAATATTAAGAAGTCATTGTAAATCTTTGTAAGTGTGACGTCGAAGTTGCAATGACGGTAACAGGCAATGAATTATTATGTCTTAAAAGTGTTGCGATTGACTTGCATTGTCAATCCAATTCATATTACAGCTGTTATTATTTACCCTTTTGGAAGGTCATAATTGTTATTCCTTTCGTTCTTGCTTTGATAATTAAACATTTGTAGAATTTGGGCTATGATAGATGTCTGTTAGTCATTTTGAAGATACATCTGAAGATCCATATTAATTCAGTCACGATTGTCATACATTACTGGTAGATAATCGATTTCTGAATGCAGGTGATTGCTGAGATAGAAGTCAATCACATAAAGAAGGTTTCAGTTAGCATGTCACTAATAGTCTCGGAAGTGGCTAAGCGATGAAGAGCCCCTTAAAAAAACAGAAAGTAGCCGTGTAGCTGATAGCGTCCATAAAGCCCCCGCGAAAGACCTACAAAAGCAGGGTACCGAATCATAAAAAGCTAAAACTTCGGTTAAACCATCTGTGCAGCTTAAATCAGCGGCTAACTAATTTTGAATGTTATGCTACGTACAAGTAAGTGACTAGTGTCGTAAACTGAGTAATTAATGTCACGAGTGGCGAATTGCATCCGCGACTCTCAGTGTGAAAGGCATGCAATTTAAAACTTAGATCTTGGCAACCTTACGCCATCTGCGTTCCATTTTGGGGGACAAAAACCGACTGCACACGAATCGAGGCAAGTCCATTGACCGCCCGAAGATGAGTAATCTGGTAATGAAACCTTTTGGTGGCGCAACGCGTTTGGGCAAAAGTGACCTAACACTTTGGCCGAGAAGACATACAATCGCAAAAGAAGGGTAATCTCCGCTAGCAGAAACGGTGCACTATGGGAAAATATAGGATCCATTCGGCCATTAGAAATCAATAAACAATCCTCTACTTACGCGACTGGGAAAGCTATATTATAAAAAAACGGACACGAAAGCGTCAGCAACCACTCATTCGGTCGACTCATTCAAGTCAACTTATTCCCAGCAATTCATTCCAATCGTTCATTCGGTTTATGACTTTCGAAACTGTGTGTGTAGCAGTCGCCTGGCACATGTCGAACCCGCCTCATTTTCTATCCGTTTGTTAATATCGGTCTGTCGAATACCAGAGCGCGTTAACTGTTAGCGCATATACATGTACGAGTATGTGTATATATTTGTGATAGTAAATTTTGCTTGATTTCCATAAAAGTTATCATTTTGAAATGCTCAGGCTGTGATCATCAACACTCGTAGATCAGTGGCACCCAATGAAGCAAATAATATACAATCAAGTGGTTTGAACTTTTCCATAGCAAAACAAAACGTTAGAAATATTTTTTTCAAAAGATTCCGAATCTGGTGCTGGTTTTGGTCTCTCATTTATTAATGCCATGTATAATTTTGAAATACACATATTTAAAGATCTCTTTATCTAAGTGTAATATTCAAATCGAATAAATATTTCCGGCACTTGTAGTCTAACCATGGTTCCAGAAGAGACATTTCCCGTTGCACAATGTTATTAACTCGATTTTTTGCTAAGTTAAGGTTTTAGGACATGAACTGTCGTAAAGAAAGATTACAAATGGGTATACTAGCGGTTACATTAGAAATTTTAGCATGCAAGAGGGTATTTTGTAGACTAATTCACGAACAAAAGTTAACAGGGTCTTCTCTACCCGCTAATTTAACTAATTTAGCAGTTGGTTTGCTAGTAGGCAGGGACAATGGGAATCTGGATAATTCACTCATGCGCGTCACCAATTAGATGACGAGGCATAATTGGGATCTGATTGAATGAATCTCAGAAATTTAAAAAAATTGATTGGCTTAAATTGTGTGAGGGAAATAGTCAATAAAATTAGGTAATTAAACTAAAAAACAGAAACTTCACCTAAATTGCGTCATTTTGTAAAGATAAAAGAGAAATCCCACCCAAGTATTTGCCTAACAGAATACCAACAAGTTTTTCTTCACTAGAAAGAAGCACGCAGATCCATCTTACGTACAAAAAAAAAGGAACCACAATAAATATTCATCGTTACACTAACATAGTTTGGATTAGTAACGTTTCTATGCTCAAATACGTACTATTGTTGCTACTCCCACAAATAAATAAATAAATAAAAGAACCGAGTAAATGAACAAACTAAAGTAGTAGAAACAACCACAGTTAATACAACGTAACTGGCGATATAATGAGAGTGCTGCAAGCTTTTACCTGCTTTGGTTTCTCAGACAATGAATAATCACTTATAATACCATGAGTAGTCAAAGTTATGTCGACTATTTTTGTGGTGGTGTCACGAATGTCCATTGCGCTTTGGTACGATTAGGACGAGTGCGATAGCACGAGTCCTAATCCCAAGCGCAATGGACATGAGTAGTGATACCACCGCAAAAATAATCTACTTAACTTTGACTAAGAATGGTATTCGAGGGACTATTTAATGAACCAAACTACTTTTTCAAATTAGTTTTCAGTAAATCTAGCAACAAACTACGCAATTTCTATAGTAACAGAACACTAATATTGACTTTTTCTAATAAAAATCACATTTGTTTAAAATAGTCACTTGAATACCTTCTAGGAAGATATATCCACTGATATTTTTTTGATTGGTCAAGAAACGTCAGAATTCTGGATTTTCATTGGTCACTTTTTGACAGATGACAGGTGAATTGAATAGTCTCGGATATTTTTCAAGGGATTACGATGTCTGTGAGCCCGTGCTACAAAACTCTTGAAATACGTATTGCCAAGATTTGTTTTCAATTCCAAAGAACTAATGTGAGTATTATATTACGTATGCACTTAACAGTTTCGCTTGAAAATCTGCAGAAACCAAAAGAAAATATTGATGAAAAATTAAAAATATTTTTTTTGTTTTCATTCATTAACATAATTATTTATGGTAATGTATTTTGTATAGTAAGTTTGTAAGGCTGACAACGATGAATTAATTGTTCCTGAAGTTTAATTACACTAACAGGATTACCTGTTTGGTAGGTAATAACACCTTCAACGCTCCACAAAAGAAAAAACAAAAACAGAAAAGCTAGACGAATTGAAAAATAATTGTAAAATATATTTATCTTCATTTATTTAACAGAAAATAAGGAGAATACATTCACTGTTGTTGATCATACGCTGAAAAAACTGACATTTTCTGAAACGTTACGATAAGCCAGAAAGTTTTGTTGAAAATTCTCTTTGTATCGAATGCATTTCAGATCCACAGTCAACACCATTTCCTTGCATTCTTATAAATACATCCCGCCCATGTTCTTTCAGTTTTTTTTTCTATATTAAAACAGTGAACAATAACGAGATGCAACAAAACACTGCTATCAGCTTTGAATTCTAAAGGAAATGTACGAAACGGAGCCTTCGCTGCCTTGAAATCCATATCGCATTCCTCAACTTAGACAAAGTAATTACAGCAGATATCAATAGCACTCAATTTAATGACCTTGTCTTCCCTTGTCTGACGCATAATTATAAACTAATTAAGTTAATTAATGATTCCAATATTATCATTACTGGTTAGCAGTTCATCCACTTCGCATCAGCGCCGATAAATCCCACATAGTTGGCTGTTTTTTGGCTGTTGAAAAACGTTAAGAGGTTTGAGCGTCAATTAAACACGGTATGATCATAAAATGGTGGAGGAGATAGGATCACCGGCCAGGGAATCCCTTGCTCGAGTTGAAAAATTTCCCGTCATTCCAACCACCATCAATCATTTCAGAACCAGGGCAGTGCTGTCTGCTAGTTAAATATAGATAATCGAGCCTTGTTTATGTTTGAGAATGCACGATTTCCATCAAATATGGGGGGCTTTCCCTAATTTCAACCGGAAACTTTGATGGAAAAGCGCAGATTTTCACTTATCTACGCACAGCGAATGTTTGCTGCCTCGTGACATGTTTACCTTTTTTCGTTTCAATTTTTCAAGAGCACATGAGCCGGCTTTGACGTGCACAAGCAAACAATTATCGCGTTAATTATTCTCACCTCATTTGCCCATTGCTCAAGGGAAATGATTTTCTGAGATTTTCTCGGTAAGTCGTGTCGTAAAGCCATTTCTAGAAAAAGAAAGTGTTGTAAGTCGTTTGTGCGATACGCTCGTTGCATCTGAAGTTTGCACCAAGCCAGTAAGAGCAAGGTTGTCGGTTGCAAAGGTAGAAGACACGTTATGTAGTATTACGCAAGAACGACTCGTACTATAAACATATTATGCTCCAGTGGCGTAACTTCTCCAAAACAGTAAAAAAGTTAAGTTTTGAAATCCTTGGTTTGGAACTGTAGTTAAATAGTTTCTTGCCAACATGTACTTAATTTTATAGGGGAAGGAGAGCTCTCCAGATATTGCACAAAATAAAAACTTGGATGGTATGCCCAAATTGAATCAGTTCTGTTGATTTGTGTATGTAGGTAGAACACGCAACAATTTCTATAATAATATTACTCGTATTTTAATGAATGTTTTTCCTTAATTTAATTTAAAACCCGCCACTGTGTTAATCAGTTCTAAACACCACAGAGCAATGACGACACGTCCCTGAGCGTTCAAGCTTAATATCGTTTATTTAGCTGTATGTCTACATAATTATCAGCAATTTTATCTCCGGTAGATTAACAATATGAGCGTTTCAGATAACCTAAATTAGCTACATCGACGAGATCCCTAAGATTTGCTGTGTTTTACAACACGACTATTCCTTGCTGAAATATATATTTTGGAGGTTGCATGATTTGAAACGCTCAACAGCTAAAACAAGGAAACAAAATATTATGAAGTTATAGGATCAAGCTCTTCTCGATTAAAGTTGATATGAATTTGAAATCCACCAGAAAATGAATGCGTACCGTTTTCCATTTACGTAACTGATTGTGTTAATAAGAGTGGCAACCTAGAAAACCTTAGGTACGATGGAGCAGTACAACCTGTAAATTTTTAAAAGCGACAAATAAAACACCTCTAATCGGAGTGACCATGTGAAGATCCCGATTGCACAATAGTAAAAAGCGTTAATTTAGTGTGAAGGTGAAGTTTTTAAAATCGTTGGGAGCAAATTGCTAGGCAATTATTTAAAGATTAAATTCGACATACATATGTAACATTTTACAGATATTCAACTTAAGTACGGAAGTCGAGTTTTTCCGTAATAATTGTATTCAATTGTCATCCTTAGTTTACAAGTTTCGATTTGTTTTTGTATGTTTTTAATAATATTGAGTACAAGTATGTTTATTTGGAACTTCTCGGCTAAATATAAAGTTCTATTTTTATTATTGTAAAAATAGGTTTTGATAAGTAACACAGAATGTGTATTAAATACGAACATTGCCACGTACATTGTCTAAATGTCTAAAAACAAATTGCGGTAAATATAAAACAACACGATCTAGTTAGTGTTTGTACCCTTTATTGTTATTCCAAATAGCAAATTGATGCAAGTCAACTCCTAATCAATTTCACATCAATTTTAATTTTTGGTGGAAAGAATAGCAACTTAAAATGTTAATATAATTGGCAGAGATAATTTTTCACGTAAATATCTTTTCCTGCAGACAACCTAAGTCAATAACAGCTAGTGATGCCCTATTCGAGGAAAAGTGATAAACGGTTAGCATAATGGAGACACCACGTTTCATCCACTAGTAGTCTAACCATACTAACCACTACCATCTCAAAAGGTGACTTATAGCCGCATGGAGTGCCATACCGATCTATATCGATTCAAGCATTATATTATTAAAGTATTTTTTTAAAAGGACGAATACTGGTTTAACTAAAAACATTTCGATATGGGCAAGTAGAGTAATTTTGTCTTATTTTGGGCCTAAGAAAGACTCAGAAATTTGCTGGTGTTTCTCGAAATCATCCGAAGTTTCTAAAAACTCTGATTTTTTTTAGAAAGACCTGTTACACTTTGAACTCATTTGTTAATAGAACTAACATCGAAAGTAGTTCTAATATATCGTCGGTGTATAACGTCTGTCGCCGTTGTCCAAGCTCCATGCTTCTTCGCATACTTCTTCTTTGTAAATTTCCTTCTCTTAAAGCTTTTCGAATTCCGTCACCCCATGATCGTCCGGTATTACTGTTTTTCTTCCTTTGGAGCCCATGCCATGGCAGTCCTAGGCAGTCTTCCATCTGTCATTCTCATCATGCGGCCGTATCAAACTCTTTGTATATTTTTTATTATTGTTTCATCTACCTTCATCATTTCTCTAATTAGTTCGTTTGTTATCCTTGTTCTTCGCGAAACCCTACAGGACTTTCTTAATACGCCCATCTCCATTACTTTAATTACTCTTTTACTTGCTTCTGTAATCCTCCATACTTCTGCTCCATTCTCCATATAATGTAATTTTCTTCACTATTATATTATAGAGTTGCAATTTTCCTTTTTTTAAAATGCCTTTGTGTCCCCATATTCCATTTAGTCTTTTTATGGCTTTTCTTTCATTTCTTATACGTTCCTTTATTTCCACTGCATCTTTGCATTCGTTACCTATTTGTACTTCCCAAGTAGTTATATTTAGCAGAAAGCAGGAGCATTTCTCCATTTTTCAATATTAAATTCGTTTCTGTACCTCCAGTATATTAGTATTTCCTTGTCATAATTATATTCGAGGTCAGCTTTATCTTGACCATCCGTAAATTGTTAAGTATATATTGTGTTGTTATTTACTTCTAGTCCCATTCCTCTGCGTTTCCTTTTCCATAGACGCAATGCGTGTTTCATATATATTTAGAATAATGTTGGAGACATGCAATATTCTTGTTTGAGTCTCTTTGTTACCTGAACACTTTTTGATATTGGATCTTCAATTTTAATATTTATTGCGTATCCTTTATATAGTTCTTGTACAGTTGTGATTACATTCTGGTTCATGTTTGTTTCTTGTAAGGCTTTATACAGTGCCTTCAGAAATGATCGAACGATTTTAAATGGTCATTATTTTGGCGTCATTTATTTTAATTATTTGATGTTGGCTATACGTGCAGCCTTATATTTTGACGTTGAAATACTTCATTGGCGTTCGTTCGTTGTGCAAGGTGTTGTACCAAGTGTACAGCCGGTTTCAGTATTGTTCCGTGGTTTCAGCGTACTATTATTTTGCAAAATCATTTCTCTAATTAACGTATTTGAGTTTGGTGTTTGGTGTAAGTTTGAAGTTTTGATGTTATTTTCTTATTTTAGATTAAAAATTATAAACATGTCGTTCACACCTGAACTAGATGCTTTTATTTTATTGGCTCAATTTCACAGTGGAACCCGAAATCAGCATGGTTCATGGTCATATTCCATTGAGACATTCATCGAACAATTTACTGAGGCGTTTCCAGGTGTGCGATGCCTTTGCTCACCATAAGCGGATTATTATTTACCGTTTCAAAGACAAACACTGCATCTGCAAAAGCAAATCAACAGCCAACCTACATTTTTTTTAACCGAAAAAGAGGTAGCTGGCATTAATAATCGAATACAACTAAGCCAGTAGAAATCAGTTTCCACATTGGCTGCCCAAAGTGGTATGAAAACAATAAATTGCTCATTTATAGCGTATTTTACGCATATATTCCTTTATACTTAGGTATTCCTGTTGGATCGTGTCATAAGGATTTAAGAAAAAATTCCATAGGTATCCGTACAAGATAACAGTGGTACACGAATGATTTGAAAATGATTGGAGATCACGAATGCAATATTGCCAGTGGTTTAATAAAAAAAAAAGTGAGGAGGAGTATTTGATAATATAAAAGGACGGATTAATTTGTGTCTATAAAATAATGATCAACATTTTCAACAATTTTTATAGACAATTTCTGCCTTATTGTGGAGTGTTTTAAGTCGGCTGTCAGTTGGCTGTAGTGATCAATTCATCGTAACTTTAGTACAATAAGATAAGTGTTTCCTGTTTTCCAGTTAATTTTTAAGTTTTTATCGTTATTTGTTGATGACAGGAGCAGCGGTAATCCCTCAAACAGCATTTAGGGTAGTATAGGCGAATTACTTATCTTAAGTGAAATGTACTATTTTGTCCTAAAACTAACTGAAAATTGAATTGATGTGATTGAAATTGGAGTTTCCACGTTACATGAAGACACTTGAATAAATATTGTATCAATAAAATGTTTCTAATAAAAAATGTATTGTATAAGATTATTCCGATTACTTTAGTTTATTCCTTGCGAGGTGAAATTTTATGATTTTGAATAATTAAGGCTGCTTTCATAAGAGCTAGGTTGATTTGAGTGTCATTTATTTCCACTGATGAGAAATTAATAAAATGGTAACACAATAAAGTGCGTACCCCCAGTACCCACTCGGATACAACTGCCACGAAAGCTAAAATGTGTACGGTAGTACCAACTCCTGTTAAATGGGTTGTCTACATAGTCCTTAATCAGTGTTCGGTCATTTCTGAAGGCACTGTATATTTTTTATTCGTATAGTATCGTACGGTTTTGTTGGGTTTATAAATATAGGTGTAATTCCCTTCCTATTGGTATCCTTTTCTCAACGATTTTTGAAGCAAAATATATTATCCGTTCAAGATCTATCTACTTGAAAGCAACTTTGCTCTTCAGCTTCTTGTCCTGAATACGCAGGTTCGATTATATCCCTTAACACTCTTCCGTATAGTCGACTTATCGTTGGTGTTATCGTTGACCCCTGTAGTTTCCACATTTTAATTGGTTTAATTTCTTGTATATTTCTAACATAAATCCTATTTTTCATTCTTATGGAACATTTTAGTCTTGCAAACATCTATTGAGAAAGTGTGGCCGGCTGGTAGAGTGCTAACGCTTGCAGTCGGCAGGTAATGGGTTCGAGCCCCACATCAGCACATTGGTAACATCGAACGCTCTCCGGCCACCATACTAACATCGCTGGTGGTCGTGACCCCTGGAAAGGGCATTCTTCCTAGTAGTTCAACGGGATAGGCTTAGCCACATTCCCGGGCCACCGCCGAAGAGGGTTTATACAACTGCACTTGGTGCGGTAATAACAGGCTAGCAGCCTATATTAAGAGGAAGAAGAGGAAACATCTATTGAACATTTTTGTAATCATTCTGACCAGTTTTGATGTTCATTTTTATCATTTCATCTGTAATACCTCCCTTTTCGGGGTTTCATCTATTTTGTCGCCTTAATAAACGTTTCTGTGTTAATATTTACTTTTCCTTCTTCAATTTCCACTTGGATTTGTTGTTCTTTGAATTCCGGCATTTTTACCGTCAACAGGATATTATAATATATTTCCCATTCTGCTGTCTATACGGTCTGCAACTTGGTCTTATTTTTATCTGATCTTCTGTTTATAAATTTCAATTTTGGTACACTTTTCCGTATCAATATAACTATCGATTGGACTTCTTTCGTCCACGACCTTCTTCTTCTTCTAATATAGGCTAAAACCCTGTTTTCTCAAACTTTCGTCTTATGCGTGCTCCGATGTGAAAACCCAACTTTAGGCACAGCGTTTTGGAGGCCTCTTTGGCTCTCATTTCCGATCCGCCGGACTGCTCTTCTGGCCAGTCTATGGACAACCATCCTATTTCCGTGCCTGTTCCATTACGTTCTTCTATTGTTGATCCATTTGGTTATGTCCTGTATCTAATTTCGTCATTAGTAATTCTGCCTCGCAGAGTCTTCCCTTGGATTGCTCGCAGTGTCTTCATTTGGCATGTGCTCATTAACTGCTTTGTGGTTTGTGTCCGCCCTGGCTTTTGATCGATATGTCAGTACCGGTCTTACAGCCGCTTTATCGATTCTGACTTGTCTCAGTTGTCATGTGTTTATTTCGCCATATTAGATTTTTTATGCATCCTGATATTCTTGATAGCCTTCAGGTTTTTGTCCACGACCGAGTTTACTTTATTCAGCGTTATTTAATGGCACACTTTTTAGCGCCATCTAACGGTAATGTCATGAACTTTACTATTACAGGATGCTGTTTGTAACTTCTTTTGGTATTCATGAGTTTAAACAAGTGATAGAATGTCACCAAATAGTACAAATGTAGAGCGACTGATCTATCTAATACAAACTGACGAATTTGTTTAGGATGGGTGGTGGAGAGGGGACACTGGACAAGGATTCCAGCCTAGAATACAGGATTGAAGTGAGACTGGTGGTAGCTAAAAACCCCTCGAGGTTGAAACAGTTGAGAACAGTCCCTCCTCCTTCGGTTTTATGCCCAGTATTTAAAATACAAATGAAAATTGCAGTTTACACAATATTTAAACAAAGCTAAAATATTTCTGTTGTTTAATGTATTCTGAAAAACCCTACAGACACAATAATTACATATTCTGTAATTTATTTTTGATTGCAATTTGAAAAATTGGAATCACCGTATGAAATTACCTTAAAACGTACTAATAACAAGTTATACATTAAATATACTTATAATTTTTAATTTAAATAACGCAACTTATTTAGTAGTCTCTACAGTAAATCTGAAATTACACACTGTCGTGAACAATGTAATACAATAAAAGTAACTGATTTAACCAATGATGCTTAAAATTGACATTTATTGCCAAAGCTAAAGCTCTCAGCTTTTATTAACTTAGAAATGATTCGATCAATCCCGTAAGATGTTCCGGCATATGGTATTTTCTTGTAGACTTCCGCAAAGATGATCGATATAATAATAAAGTCATATCATGTTGCTGTCCATAATTTGTCTTTATTAGTCTTTCCTGTATTAACAAAGCAGATAGGTCACTGTCATAAGGAACTTATTAACAAGAATTGCTGATGATTGATCAATCGATTTCTGTCGAAGCTCCTAATAAATACCGTCAATTGAGACTTTTCAGTTACAGGAATCATACCGATTAAAGTTTTAGGCAATTGTAATTGCAGCTATTATACCGAATGCTAATTAAATAAAGTCAAGAAAACATACATTGCGATTTTTCCCAATATTGCCAGAAAAAAGCAATCATTAAAATTACGTTAAATGCCACCTTTTTGAAATATGAGTTGTGCCAAAGAAAATATTTTCAAATAAAAAAAAACGTTGGCAAATCAATTAACTACAAATTAATAAAATTCAAAGCGATGTCGATGGATGGTGCACGCGTTTTAAAACGTTAATTGCTTCACATCATACAACTACACAATTTATAAATTTTTGGTATTATTGATTTACCTACTTTTTTTTCGAAAATGAATCTTCCAGAAAAATAATATGTTTAGCACTGGAGTAGCTCGTTCAAATAATATCTAATCAGTGCCGTCGAAAAATTTTATTTAGATAACCAGAGCTACGTCACTGTAAGCACTGTGAGAAACATAAATCGCTATATAAAAAAACTACGTATCTTCATTCCAAAAATAGAAGGAGATATCACCTTTAGAATGGTCTATATTTACTTAAAAATCACCTAGCATATCTACTAATATAAATATTTTAACATTGAAAATGTTTAACGAATTGGAAGTGTGACGTTAATACGGGGCTTCAATAGCAGTTTTCGGGAATTTTTGCAAGTTGTACGTATTGGAGGTGAATGTCGTTGTTGTCATTTTGAAGGTTTCGGGCGAACTTTCTGGAGAGGTTGTGAAAATGTAAAATTAGAGGGGGCAAAAATACGGGGGTTGAAACGATTTTTGGAGCACGAAAGCGTTCGGTGCTGTTACATCGCATACTTCTTGAAAGATCCAAATGTTATTTGGGGCTAGTTGGAAAGAGGGTGAACCAACGCTCATCGTACCTACTGGCTGTTTTTGGGGTCTGCGATACAAGGGGGTTACAGGGTTGCAAAGGTGAGGTGCGTTTGTAGCAAATTCGATGTTCGTATAAACAGAGGAAAAGAAAACAAAATTGTTTTTGGCAGTATGTGGATGAATCTATGGGTTTTTAAGAATTTTGCGGCCCAGGTGGATTTGGGGGTTGCAAAATGGGGAAAACAATTATCACATATAATCTCATAAGAGCATTCATTCTTTCCGGAAATTTTTTGAGTGCGTTCCAACAACGTCGTATTAATTTGCCCGAGCAGGATGCGAGGGCAAATTAGGACGTTGTTGGAATGCACGAAAAATAATTTCCGGATATGAATTAATGCTCGAATGCAGATTCGGTAAGAAAATCGTAACGACACAAACCCTAAAAAGAAGTAATGTCTACCTGCAAAAAATTTCCAAGAAATTTTGTTGTTGTCTTGGTTATGACTCGTGAACTAATTTTTCTATTGGTCATTAATGAGTGTCGTACGATTTTCAGAAAAAAATTAAAATTAATATTTGTGGAGACTTTCTACTGGTCGATTGTATTTTTTAAGAGAATTCGGGATGTTTTGCTCTATTTTCTCAATTTTTAAATAAGGAAAATTGCAATTTTGTTTGATTCTGGCTCTTTGCGAAATTGTAAATGTGCAAGTAAATATTAAATAGCGTGATACTAACTGAATGTCGGATTGTATTTTTCTCTAACATGAATAATATTTCGTGGGGTTAAGCTCATTGCCACGCTGCACTTGTTGTCAGACGGTGGTAGAATGGTAGACGGCTACTAGCAGGGTTGGGATGTTAGTGTTAGCTGTTTGTACTAAAACTTAATGTGGGATTGTAATAGAAAAAAATTGGAGGGGACTTTAAAAATATAACTACATATACATATGTACAGTGCCTACAAAAATAATCGAACATTTTGAATGGTCATGGTTATACAACGTAAGAATAATATGTTGGTGAAACTGTAAGTCTATGTCAAATTCGAGGTTATCAGGTTAGGTTTTGCGTCAGTCTCTATCAAAACTAACGCAAAACTTAACCTGATAACTTCGAATTTGACATTGACTTACAGTACCACCAACATATTATTAATACGTTGTATAACCATGACCATTCAAAAACGTTCGATCATTTCTGAAGGCACTTTATATGTATGGAAAATGCAAAGTTACATAGTTTAGACAATGCAAAACCTCCCCAAACAGCAAATCCTTTTAAAATTTATTTATTGTACAGTTAATACCAAACTAAAGATACATATTGACTAAACAATTCAAAGATCTATTCGCATCTAATCCCTTTTTCATACTGCCCCGTACCTACTAATAAAATCAGCATCATCTTTGCTCCAGGTGATATATTTGCTATTAAAGCACGTTTCATGAGTAAACAAAATAAACTGTGAAGAATAATATGTGGAGTCGCCGAGCGGATGGGTTGTAATTCTCAGACCTCATTCAAAACAGCTAACAAATGTAATAAAGATTGACTCATATAAGCAATACATCTTCTACAGTTATATAACAAAAAATTGAATGTAATATGAAATTCAATATCGTTATCTAATTGCAGATTAATATTAAATTGTACAAGATGGTAAGAAGGTTCAAAATTGTAGTACGTATTATTTATTAATTATCTGCTATGCAGTCGAACTTCGCAGTAACGTTTCGCGTGGCGTATAATAAACAATAATAATAAAGACGACCTTTTTTAAGTTCTATCCCTTGCAAATTTTATGCCAGATTTGAAAATTAGCCAAGTTCATTTTCAATGCATTAACGAAGGTTGGTAAATTGCAACTTCTGTAAATTTTTTACGAAGGAGCATTCTGATTGAGAAAAATAATGTGAAAATAAAGAAGTAATTAAAACATTTCGAATTCTTAAGTGATGATTTTGAAAAGTATTATTAAATTTTGCTAGACGAGCAGTGAATATCGACTTCTAGATATTACAATAAATTCCAAACTATTTTGCATATTGCTTAACCAGCGCTATAGACACGAACTCCCGATTGACTTTGAGAATAAGCACAGTCTGGCAACAATTCATGCTCATTAAAAACATCAATACTGTAATTCTTCCTTGGATTTTAACGCAGCTCATTACGCAACACCATCGATAAACCTTCGCACGTTCGCCTTAAGGCATTGACACAAACATTGTTAGAAAAGGAATCTCGTGATTCCTAAAACTTTATTGCCCCTTAAAAAACTGTATCAGTCTTTTTTTACATTATAGGCACATTTCTGGTTTATGTTCCGTTTTAGTGACTAAAATATCAGTTTAAAGGACCGGAAAACGTTATGGCGGGAGTCTGAAAATCAATGTTTGCCTTTCTACATGGATATTTCTCAGCCGCAGCATCTTAAAGCTGAAAACTGATGACGCCGACGGTGCTGTTGTTGCCTCTGGGGGCCTTAGTCCTCAAAAAATCGCAAATGTATAATTCAACGGGCAAAAGGTTTATTTTACTCCACAGTGGTGTGTGACCTAAGTTTTATCTTACATAAAATCCGACATTTATGAGAAACCAGTAGATAAGAACATATGTTGCATAGTACTAAAAATTCGGAAGGCAAAACATTTGAATTTTTTTAAATGACTTCTTTAACATAAAAACTTCCCGCTTCTCAACGTGTGCTTTCGCTACAAATTTATTTATAAAAAACCTTTACATGGTTTTACCATGCACGAGGCTGATTTGATGAAGACGTAAATATTTTGGGGGGTTGGCAAAGCGGTAAACGTGAAATCTGTAAAGGTTGGAAAACGACCCTTTTCTTTGATACCAAGATTAAGCTTGAAATGTCACGCCAACTGTTAATTTTGTTGTCACTTCGGTGCGTAACGCTTACCTAACATTTTTCAGCTCCGAAGTTGTTTAATCCCATCGACGAGGTCGGCACGGAATTTTTATGTAGTTTCGAAACACGACGGGAAAAATTTTAATCTAGTTAGCTTGGTATTCCGGCCGAGAATTATGGCTTTACGGCAAATAAAGAGTATTTTGGAGATTTTATATATTCGGGTCATTAGCGGGGGGAAAATAACATTAAAATTTCGTTCCGTTCCAGCCGGAGCAAAATAATGCAACGCTAACTCGTTCTGTTTGTTTAAAAATTAAAAGGGTTTGTGGAAGTTGTCGCGGCCGTTTTATCCGGAATTTTATTCATTGGGGTCATTAGATGCTACACATGCTTTTAAACCGGGAGCACATTGATTTTTCAGTAAATTCGCACCATTGAGTTGACAGTCAGTCAGGGCGGGCGTCGGAGTTTATTTTTGCCGACGTTTTCGCAAGAGGAGGGTGCGGTAAAAATGAATCACCGCGTTTTCCGGTTAAATGAGGTAAACGTGAAAATTTGCGAAAATTCGTACAGATGCCACCGGGAAAGACTAAGTGGCGGGGCGGATTCCGGCAATCGAAGTGCTCCCATTTCTTATTCTTGGCTTTTTGATCCCTAATTCAATATTCTGGAATGAGACGCGTTTCTTATCGTATGCAACTTAGTGATAACTCTTTATCGCGCTTAACTTCTAGCCTCTTAACGATATTTCTTTGTTCTATGACTTGGCAGAAATGAATTACTTAGGTACTCACATGCCATAAACTTTTCTATTGTTCTTAGAAATTAGAATTAACTGATTTTACATACATACAGCTAACTAATTACAGAAAAGTTAGTTTAAACATTGTCGACTCCAGAGGTTGCATTATTCGGGCTTTATCGTTTTCACTTCCAAAAAGAATATATTTTGAAATACAGCCAAACAACATTTAAAACTATAATAGTAGAAGCCTTTTGGACGTTTTACACTTCGATAAGAGGTTTTCTTTATTAATGGTCTATGCTTGTCAGCTGGGCAGTAATTAATTAAATGACTAATTAAATTCCTTTTTGTTTATTTGCTTTGGAATTGAATTACTTTTCAAAATACGGTAATTATAATTGGGAATTGCCATATTTGTTAAAAAGTAGTTGAAAATGACTTTTTGAAGGCAATTTATTGCTACCTTCAATTACTCAATTACTTTTGTGTAATTAAATTACTCTAAAAGTATTTAAATTACTTTACAAGTATTTGAATTACCTGTGGTAATTAAATTACTCGAGGTAAGTGAATTACTTTGTGATATTTCAATTACTGAATTACTGACCTCGATTGGGTACTAAATCTCCAGAACGCAACAGATAAGATATTATTAAGTTACATGTTAAGCAAATCGGAATAGGGTTTTCCCCGTACAATATAAGCCTAATTTATTATTTCCATCTGTAGCTTGTAATAATGACACTAACATTTATGTGCAGGACGCTAAAACTATATTTGCGGTAAGTACATTACAGATTACAATACCTACGGTAAAAAATAATTTAAAATATCTTCATTAGGCGACATTGGTTCATAATAATTATTTATTAATTTAAATTTGCCTGTTTTAAACGATGTACTAGCATAGGTCTATACTGTCGTGCAAGTGTAACAGGAGTTCAACTAAACGGCCAAAATCCGATAACAACATTTAAACAGCGTAAAACACATGAATAAAATGTATCTAATTGCAAAATTCCATGCCTGGTTGACTCAAAAATGCAGTATGGAGTATGGTACTAATACAATTTAAAAACGCCTTATAAGTTTACCGCATTCTTGCATTGAAAATTTTGTAAATTATTCATTATTTGTCGCTTTCTTGCCTTGTAATGCTCATATGCTAATTTACGTTATACAGGGTGCTGCATTGGCGGACTAAACATACAAAACCCTCATGCTAATTACAAGGCATTCAAATATTGGCTTCTTAATGATTTTACACAAAATTCTACTTAGTTAAAAAAACCGTGCATAATGACCCAATTTACGTAATTTCAGATATTTTATTACCCTAAACTTAAAATCAATAGGTATTATTAAAGATGTTGATAAGATTTTGAAATTTGAAGTAAAAATATGAAAGCAACCTGAGCAATTTAATTGTCGAGCGTTGACAGTTATTTTATGAAATACGTATTTTTACCAGTTTATTATACGGTGTGTTCAAAACCAAATTACCTAAGGGTTGGCCATGGAATATAAAAGTAATGTCAACGGCAAGCTTTAGAATTCATTAACTGTCATCAATGTTGTTGCTGTCATAAGTTTATATTATACGCTGGTATCGTGATTGAAAATTGTAAAAATTGCTGTCTCTAAAGCTTGCTGTCGACATTAGTTTTATTTGGAAAACCCTTACGTAATTTCTTTTTGAACACATGGTATACAGCTCTCTTGAATGTAAAAGTGACTTCATTGTTACGTGCTTGAGCAAATGTCTTTTGTTTTTGTATCTGATCTTATTTCAATCATCTGTTTTCAACTAAATAGGCTTCTCAGTCACCTGTCAACTTTCAACAGTCCTTGATCAACACCAAATTGATATTATTTTGTTTTAAAATTTCAAAAGTTAGCTAACACATTTTTTATAGCTATTTGTATTATTAGGGAGGAAAATGTATCATTCCCTCCCGCGAATGTAGTTTAATTCTTCAGAGTTAGCGAGAACAGTACCTAATCAAATGTAATCATGCAAGGGAGGAAATGACGTTTTAGTCCAGAGTTATACATACAATACTTTTACATTTTATGATGAGACTATCTTTTGTATTCAGCTGCGTTCAAAAATATTTAAATATGAAAACCAGAAGGCTAGTTGATTTATTACTAATCACATTGCCTCCCGTCTCTAATGGCAACGGCAGTCAATGTACTATATTCCCTCCCACTGCCATTGGAAACCGATCAGGAAACCAAACGTATATTTTCGAGAAACTCCTAACAGGCGACAGAAAATTTCACTTTCGTATAAAGGGGTAAAAAAAGTATTTTCGAACTGGGCCAACAAAAATGCTCAAGTTGCACCAGTGTTCTTCTACAAAATCTTAATAAGAAATTTTCTGTCAAACAATTAAGTTATCCAATGCTCCACCCTGTATACTTAGGTAAGTTACATATTTGCGTCATTCAGCCTCATGTTAGGCGTATTTAATAGTAGATTGTTCTACAAATTACGAAAAGTGGAAAAATCACTTTTATAACATATTCAGCGTGCTATTTTTTCTAATACCATTACAAAATCAAGCCAAAATGAAATTCGACAATTCTTCATATTCGAAAGAAATATTTTTAAATCGGTAGTGAAGAACGTCGCAATCGTCAAATAAAATACGACAAATCGGCAGTGAAGTAATCCATTGTTTTACGACTTTCGTAGGCGGCTGGGCGATAAGTAAACGTCAACCGACGTCAACATAACCTACAAAAGTTGGTTAAAACGTTGTAACTTCGCGATTTCTCGATTTAAAAAAACAATGTACCCCTCGGCACTGGAAGTTCCTTTTGTCGCTCATGTAATTTATTTGCTTTGACCCTACAGGCCTCGGCAACTAAATCCACAATCGTGATAAAATGCTCAACTTCAGTGATCCTATGTGGAAACTAATATAAAAAAAATATATAAATTTGAACTTCCAAGTTCCTATACCTTCTCTGAAGAGACTTTGTACTAAGGTATATTATGTTTAATCGGTTTATTATAACCTAAGGGCCGGTTGCAGAAAGCAATGTTAAGTCTGGTGTTAGCTAACGCGACGTCAAAGTGAACAAAAACGAATCAAATCTCAAATGCTTATGGTAACTAATACATTAGTAAACAAAATTTGATGCGATTTTGTTCACTTTGACGCGACGGCGACGTTAGCTAACACCAGACTTAACATTGCTTTCTGCAACCGGCCCTAAGGAGTGTATGCCAAATCGGTGCCCCATTTTTTTGGGACACCCTGTATAATTGTTATCCTTGAATCTATTTATTTACTTACATCTTACATCAAAACAAACTAAAAACTTTTGGTTTTGGTGAACGGTGCATGTAACTACAAGATTTGATTATCAAAAAACCTTCAAGAGTGATAAAGTATGTAGGGGACTATAGTTAACAAAAGTTATAATTATATTGCAATAATTTTTATTGAAAGTAATAATTGATGTTGTACAATTACAATTACTAAGTAATTGGTAATTGAATTACTATTTCCTGTGAGTAATTGATTCTCTGGTAATTAAATTACTGCATTGGGCGATAATTGGTAATTAGTAATTAATTACTTTTTAAAAGTAATTTACCCAACTCTGTGCTTGTGGAATACAAGGTACTTTCGACACCATCCGCTACAGTTATATAGGTTTTTTTATATAGGATTTTGTTAATTATGCACTTATTGAAATTACTACTGATATAACCTTTAACGGTATTATTATTGTTTTACACGATTAGAATCACAACTAGCTCATATATTATTATATAGGAGAATATATAAAACAATTTTAACCTTACGTCCCAGTTAGTTAAAACGGGATTTGTCCCAGCTACACTTGAGCTCATTTATAATAATTAATATTCACATACCGTGTGTCCACAGGAGGACGCACCATAGGGATAACCTAATAGAATAGAAAGATCGGCTAATGCTTTGATCGCCGGCACGCTAAACGTTGTTTTCTGGCTTCTGATTTGCCCCTGTATGAAACAAATGTCACTTCTGACAGTTTATATGTGTGATTTAATGAGATTTGATATTGTTATAAATGGTACAAGAAAAGGGACGGTGCATACAGCACTGGTTGATATTTATATTCTATTAGCATTATTTTATCTCTATGGTGCGTATTCCTGTGGACAATGAGATTTGATATTGTTATAAATGGCACAAGAAAAGGGACGGTGGTCACAGCACTGGTTGATATTTATATTCTATAAGCATTATCTTATCTCTATGGTGCGTATTCCTGTGGACACACGGTATATAGCAGCTTGAGCAGTTTTACATTGTAATATTTGAATGTGTATTCAGTGTGGGGCTCTGAAAGAACGCCACACCTTCAAGACTTTGTGGTTTTCCAAAGGTTACAGCGTAAGAAGCCTAATAACATACCAGCCGCAAGCATCTCCGATCCTGCAAAATCGTCCATTGCAGCGTACGCCATTTATTCAGGGTCAATTCCTTCTGGCGCTGTGAAGAAACTTGCCATTAGGTATAAAACCGCGGTTTGGCATTCTTAAATGCAAAACAGGTTGGTGATGTTTACCGTTTGAAAGCAGCGAAATGGCGAATTGAATCACATTGCATATCATCTCCCGTCCCAAACCTGAAGACGTTTTTATGCTCGGCCTAGAGCCATTGTTGAGACTTGTGACGTCAACCGTTAGTTCGTTGCTTAAGTATCGGATTACCTCCCGAGACCCGATGTAATACCGCGCATGAAGCACAGCGTACAGAACCGAATTTCCTGCAGTTAAATGTTCGCTTATAAAAGGACGGTTGTTTGGGGTCTTTTTAATATTGTTTAATTATAAATATATTTCAGGCATAGGGATGATAAAATTGTCCGAGTGCGAGTCTGTAGTTCAAAAATTCTTGGTGCTTAGGATAATTTATTTTAGGATGTAATCCTATTGGCTTCATTTTGGTACTTGTGTGTATTTAATGCTGCATAATGCACCCCGATGCGTGGATCAACTGAAAAACCTGACCGGGGAGAGCCATCAACAGACTTGCAACATGATGTCACTACACCCTTACCTAGGGTTAGACCAGAAGAGAGAGAGAGAGTATTTAAAGTCAATTTCTGTTACACCGATTGTGAGTAGATTGGCTCTTATTTGAATGGAAGCTCGGAGTTTCGAGCTACATCGGTTCAACAAGATCTTTCTTGTGTAAACTATGGGACGAAAAGGCAAATAAGTATAAAAATTAAACACAACGACAGTGCTGCCAAACGACTCATTATAGAGTCTATTACATAAATAGAAAATTCTGATACACACCTCTACACAAATCATTTTTCAATAGAGATGTAAAACTTTAAAACACGATCTGTATGATGTAAAGGATCCCTCGCTAAGGTTGAAAATCTATAGCCTCGGCGACATCCTAATATGGCTTTGACCATACGATCATAGCTGTTTGTGTCTAAGATACCTGCATAGACTTTGTTCAAAATAAACAAACATATGGTCTCTGCAGACTATGAAAAAAATACGGTGGAGAACTTGGCGGTTAACATTTATAATTAAACTACTGGTTTTTAAGAGGTATTTGAAAAGGTATGGTCCGTACTTTGAGGGGTAGTTCGTCATGCTAAAAATTTACAAAATGCATTTCTGTAGATTTCTTATTTGTTTCTTCCAAAGGTAATCTGATTTCACAAATATTAAAGCAAAATAAAGAAAATATTCTATAACTGTACAGCAGCTGAGAATCAGACATGGCTTTATTGGCATTTTTTGTTTCTTGTAGTATCATCAATTACCCTTTACGGAATGGATTATACCTTTTTAAATACCATGTATATAAATAGTATACTAATTGGGCAGATACGTTATATAATACCGGATATGTTGTAGAATGTCTAAAAATTACTTTTGTTAATGCAAAAAGTCTACGTGCGGGATAGTTACTAATCGTAGAACAAATACAGAATCAGAACATAAGAAGCCATATAGAAAGAGAAATAATTCAGATGGAACATGCCTAAAAACACGATGACGATGCTAAATATTTTTCCATATATATATTTCGACAGCACTATCTGCTAATGTTTCGCATTACTAGCCACTTGAGTAAAGGCAATTTATAGTATACGAGCGGGCGAATAATTTCTTATCCTAAGATATTTGCAAATAATTTACGACGTTCATATTGTAAGTACTCATAAGCACTCTACCATATGATCGAAAACTTTTAACCTCTAGACTGCAGTGGATTTTTAAAAAATTTAATTTATGTTGGCAGTGATGAATAAAGGTACTTAATAATATAACCTATACAATTTTGACAGAATCACTTACCTTTTACATGATGTTTAATACTGAACACAAGGCGGTGCTGTGTATGGAAAATGCAGGAAGCCATTTTGAACAGCTGTAGTTGTTTTTCTTATCAACAGTTTTATGTATTCAACAAAAATGTTTGTATTTGTTAAAATGACATAACGGATATAACCGTAAACTGACAGATATAAAATGCCAATGTGACTTTTATTACCACGACTGCCAACAAAATTTTTTGACAAAATAATTCCACAGCCCTCTAGAGGATAAAAGTTTCCGATCATACTGTATGAGTGCACATGGCTCATAGTTAATTTATTTATTTATGTGTACGCGATAAACATCGCCGTCTCTAGCGAATCAGAAAATTTGCGAAACATTGACCATTGAACTATTAGTAAATATTTCGTGGTAAAACGCCAAAGATAATTTTTGAAGAAATATCAACTGTTTCTACATATGACATGGTGAAAAAATGGCACGTTAAAATCTAGCAAGTAGCTGAGAAGTTAAGTACCAAAAAAGCTAACCCCATTTTACACAGACTCACTTTTTGAGAGTTCGTAGGAATTTTTGGACTTAGCGACAGACCATTTGAATAACATATCCAGCAGAATAGTGATTGCGGACATCAATATTACCCTAAATCAAAACAGAAAAGTAGAGAGTATTCTGTTAATAGAGTATCTACCAAAGTGATCCACAATGAATGGCTAATTTCGCCGATTTATTGGGACCCATGCTAGGCAAAAGGAGGCGTCCTGTTTCTGCAATACAACGCACCTGGTCACACTACGCGCATCGCCAGACTCTGAAGAGAAAAAATTTCAGCAGGCTACTAGAAAGTCCATTTCAAAGAAGTCATATGAATTCACGTTACCAATAACGATATATGTGTTGTTCTCAAAAATATAATTACATTACTTAAAATCTTATGTTTTTGACGGTATCACGTAAAAAAGTAAAAAACAAATAAAAACAAAAAAAAATAAAAAATAAAAAACAAAAATTTCATAACATAAATACCGGGTGGCCAAGATAAAATAGGTCCCGTGTCCTGTACCATACTGAAAGTGATGTTGAGCGCTCGTGCGGGGTCACGTAATGTCCACTGTCCAGCGGCCATTTTGTGTTAACTGTATATTGCTTAGTGTTGCGTTGTCACTTGTTAATAACGGTTGCGAATACAGTTCTGCAGATTTTAAATAAAAATATAATATTAATTTACCTTTCTGTATTCACACAGGACCTCTTTTATCTTGGCCACTCTGTATTTATCACAACAAAAGTGATCGCTACTCTCACTAACACTTTTAAACTTTTAATTGGATAAAAAAAAAAACAAAAACGAGAAAAAAAAACACTTTTAAACACGACAGTATTTTTACTGCCAGTCCTAACCCTGGACAAAGTGTGATGTGAAGTTTACTTCAGTATTTGTCGCGCGATCATTAATTTCCATATAGATTTTTTTTTCTGTTTTTGTAATGTAGTAAATATACACGATTTTTTCTATCTCAATGTACGGGTAGGTTTATAATTGTTTTCGTATGCGATCTTTTGTCGCATGTGATCAAGTGTCGCATGCGATCATTTGTCGCATGCGATCATTTATCGTGCGACATTTTGACCGCGATCTTTAGTCGCATGCGATCATTTGTCGCATGCGATCATTTGTCGCATGCGATCATTTATCGTGCGACATTTTGGCCGCGAACTTTTGTCGCGCGACCTTTTGGCTGCGATCTTTTGACGTATATTCGTTTTTGACATGACAGAAGGAAAGAGCAAATGAAAATAATTCAATGTTATGTGGTTTTCGCATAGTCTCATCAGGACTGGTTTTTGGTCTTATAATCTATCATCTTGTAAAGGTTGGTAAAAAATAAATTACAGCTGTCACTGTCACTTCATGTCTAGCTCATCACTTTACTGCGAGAGTCTGTATGTATGTATAATCTGTAACCTCATTTACCTTGCGGTGTAGAGGCTAGTGCTTTATGCGCTGGCATCTGGCGGTACAATGCTCAATTTTCCCCGGATTCGGTATACAGAGTTGGAGCGTGCCTTTGGTGCTTGCG
Organism: Agriotes lineatus; assembly: GCA_940337035.1. Taxonomy (NCBI): domain Eukaryota; kingdom Metazoa; phylum Arthropoda; class Insecta; order Coleoptera; family Elateridae; genus Agriotes; species Agriotes lineatus. The sequence continues at coordinate 91,140,312 of OW679196.1, read as the reverse complement.
CAGCAACCATTGTGTAAGTTGTGTGTCTTGGTGATGTGTTGACCTTGTTACTCTATCTCTTAGGTCTGTGGTTCTGAGTAGAGCACAGTTAATTTGGTGCCCAACTGTGAATGGTCTCACTGAGCCCGATTCTAATCGCCAAGGATACGGAAAAGTTCCGACCCCAGCGGTATTCGAACCGAGGACTTGCTTAATGCAAGCCTGGCGCTTACCCATCTGCGCCACGCAGCTTGCGAGAGTCTGTATGTGCTCAAATTGATACAATAAATCATTGTGTCTTTTTTACATCTTTTATACTTAAGGCTATTGATTACTTTCAATAATGAAATCGGTACCAAAGAAGTTCACTATTGGACCACCCTGTGTAACGAACTATATAGAAACGAAACGCAAATGCCATTAAATCATTGAGGTCAAATAGCAAATTAGCATTAATCTTTGGTAATTTATACGGCCCATTTTAATACATAAACAAAATATGTATTTTATGTCATTTCCATGATGTAAAATGTTTGTAAAATGATTTAATGATAACGAACAAATTAGTTATAGTTTCGAATTAGAAGAAGTTGTAATATAATTGTATATGCTACGAACATTTTTGAAAGCAGCGACTTCAGTGCAGCTATAAAGATATTTTTAATCAATAGTTTTAAAAGCAATCCTGTGATTTAAGGCTTTCAACAATGTAACACAGTAAAACTAGATTTATCAGGGATTGGCTTAGAAGCACTATACTCGTACTTAATTTTGTACTTGCCAGCTGCCTTTTGCAGTGAAGTGTTCGCTGGTGTCGGAAAGCAATAGAGACAGTCTCTAATGAAAATACTAACTACTTAGTTGTAGAGAATCAAGTTAAAATTTTGATGAAGGCATTATTGCTCAAACTGGGATGATGGGGAATGGAAACTGAAATTAAAACAGCGAGCCTCCCCCATAAACTTCATTGATGAAATTAACGTCAGCTACATGTTTCAACAATACGGAATATAATTGTCACCCCCAGGCTTTTAAATACTTGGCGAGATAAAATTTATGTACTATTTAATTAGTATACATGGTGGCTGAAAAGAATAACGGAAAGCACGAGAATAATAATTCTCCAGCTTTGTTGGAGTTTTCTGTTACTTTGCTATTGTTTACAATTTCTAGAGACGATGCTTGATACTGTGCTTTTAAAAATTAAGAAATTAAGTAATATTTAGGTTTTAATTGTTCTTGAAAATAAGCTTCTGAACCTTTTATATTTGCACACAAGCTCATTGGATGACGCTTTAAGTTCGATACAATTTCCACCTCACATGCTCTATGATAGATAGCACTGAATCCGTTATTAAAAGTTCGTTTTACTGAAGATATATTTCTTGCAAATCTTTGAAATTATTCTTCACTTCAAAATGCAAGAACAATATTCAAATGACTATATTTTATAATTAAATTCGATTCATTTGCATTCAAAGTCTCGTAAAATCCGCAGGAGCTGTTCAGAGTTTTTTTGCTTACGCAAAAATTATTTCTACAAGCCGACACATCCAATTTTCCTTAAATTTAAAATACGAACTGTATTCAAAAGTTCACATCAATATCGTAACTTTTCTGGGGATTTCAAGCATTCCCGGAATTTTTCGATTCCTTTTCGCAATATTCCATCGGTTCAAGTTGTTTACTTCCTGAGGTGGGATCCAAATGGCTAGAACATCAACAACATCCAAAGTCGCCTATACATTATTTCCCTATACAGGGTTTTATAACTGGTCTTGTAAATAATTTTGAGCATGCCATTCGCAGTGAAATACAAAAACCAATTATAAAATATTGTACGTATAACTAACAGCATTTCAGCCCATCATACGATTTTTGCATTTTTCAAATTTAATTGTAAATAGAGAAGTTTTACCAGAAAATGTTTTATCTTTAATAAAAAAAGCGCGCTGCGAAAAAAAACTGTTAGATTGAATAATGGTTAACGAGCGTGTTTACCTATACACAAAAAATAGGTAAAATTATCTTAGTGTTTCTAATGAGGCTGAAACGGTCAAATGAAACCCTTTTAGTAATGTGAATTACATTAATTCGCAAACAATTCGAGGTATCGCAGTCATTAGCTTTCGAACCTACGCTCCTGGGGGGCGGAGGCTAAATTTCTAGTCAGACGCCTTAACCCCTCGCACAGTAACGCACTGGCTTATCGTTACCACAACTTATTAACTTCTTCAGATAATCATTTCAACAGCAAAGCTGTCATTTTCTGTAGTATTCTGAACATAAGTTGTACTGGTTTAACTTTAGAGATACTAATTATGAAATTAATTATTTTTTAATGATTAGGTGCAAGATTAATACATACAATTTAGATTAAATTGTAAATGTAGTTTTAAAATAAATGGGCCATATTGTTACTTAGTTAAAGCATGTTTATGTATGTTTACATGGCAGCGTTATGATTACATTTTTAAATACGGCCCAATAAGTTTAAAGCGGCATACGTAGAAATACCTAATATGTTTGTAATAAGACTGAAATGAGACGCCATTAATTAAATTTACATATACAGTGTGTTCCATAAACACTGTAATGATTTTTTTATTGATGACATCAAAATATTATTATGCTAAATATATTTTACTAATTAAAATTTTTTTACCGTGATAGGAATAGCTTATTGAAACAGAAATCTGATCCCCTTGCCTGTATGATTTGTTTTAACGTTTACATTCACAGCCAATCTGAATTTGCATGCTTTTTATTGTTATTTAGACGTAAACATTGTAATTAAGCATAACAAAAAGTGAGTGTGACCCTCAGTAGTGAAGTTTGATTTCGCTGTGGCAGTAATAGAAGCAACCTCAAAGCCTGTGCTCGGAAAGCTTTATAGTATTTCAAGTTCTCTTTCGTAAGTTTTAATGTAGTAAACAATTTCTGTGTTTTTATCGTATGTAGAGCAGATACGCGAATTACGACACACAGAAAGGTGTATTTGAGATCGAGACATTGACACATTCCGAGAGGTTAGTGACGTCAGCTAACTGAGCGGCGCCATAGCAAACAGAGCCGATAGTGAGCCATTCCCAAACTAGACATTCAAGCTTTGGATTACGCAATCAAGTGCAAGTCTAATATGCAACACAGAAGTTTACAGGTTCGGGTATTAACAGGTAACATGATAACCATATGAAGTGATTTTAGCGTCAGCGATAAGTGTTCCAGGAAAGCTGTGTTAGAACCGTGCTACAAAGGAATGTGCTTATGGACGTGAATTGTGCCGCGTTTTCATGCATGCAAAACATAGACATAGTTCAGAGTACCGGATTCAGGCATTTTAACGTTCGTGCTTTTAAGCCCAGCTATTTCGGCGCTATTTTAATATTGTTTTATGTATGCTAATCATAATTACAATAGTTGATTCGACTAGCAAATACGCGTAGAACCAATCTGTACCACCCGTGGTTTTATTTATTTTTTATTTTTATTTTATTTTGGTACTCAGACAACAGCCGTTAGGCCAATTATAGGCGTCGCTGTACATTTTATGGGGACTTCCAACCCCACTAACGACTGTCATGATGTTATTATGACATCCGGGACCCACTATTTCCGTGACAGCCGTATCACGAGGCGCCGAGAGATGCAGCCATGGAACTCCCATCCAAGTTCTAACCAGAAAGAGCGTTGCTTAACTTTGCTGATCGAACGCTTGTTCAAGCTACACCACCCGGGACCTAACGATGAATTAATACTGTGTGTGTCAGCAATGCCATTCATTTCAAAGTTTAGTCCTATGTTCTTCTGTTTTCTTTATGATTTTATAAGCGTTTTAGAGTCAATATTTTGTATAAAAAAATTGGATCGCCTGTGTGTTGTTTCAAGACATTTTCACCTCGAGGACACTACAGGTGCAGATTAGTTTCCTTTTTTTGGCGAATGGTGATCATTCCTAACCACGACTGGGTATTTAAGAGTTTCATGTATACTGAGCTAGGTAGTTGGCCAACAAGGAAAATTAATTATTAAAATGTTAAAGCGTGCGATACGTCTTATTTAAATTTAATGTCCCGGTGGAGGGGGGGCTCAACAAACGTATCGTTACACTAGAATCAGCGAAAAACGTTCAAGTTATTTTAGAGAACATTTTAGAACTTGTTTGTTTAGAAATTACTTTCAAACTCTACAGTATATGATGGTTGACACTAGTTATTTGACAGCTTCGATTAGACTAACTTGACAAAATATAATAAACTAGCTGTAGCCCGCGGCCTATGCCGCATTTAAAGTTTCGCGCAGTAGTGTCAGATGCGCGCAGATGTTCCTGCGACGAATGCCACCTGGACTAGCATTGGGTGCCGAACTCGGAAAATCGATTTGTAAGGGTGTGTTTAAAGGGAGCGTGTGGGTCCATTCAGCGAGGCAGTAATAAACCCTTCTTAATAGTAAATGAAATGTACTTGCGTTCGTAGTTTTAAAAAACACAACCAATCGGCATAATAATGTTTTTTTGTGATAATATCCCTATTAAAAGTCATGGGAAGTTTGTTTGCAAAAACTCAAAAACAGTAAACCGTTGAATGAAGCCTTGATACTCTTACCGGTTTAACAGGGCGTGTAGTGTTGTGCATTATTATAGAGGTATGACAACCATAAAGGTAATTGGTAAATCTTCACTACAAAATGTAGTATTCTGGTGGCAGCTGCAGTAGCAGTATTGACCTTTGGATTTGTAACAATGTGTGCATTGTATGCATGTATGTATTATGCAAGACAAAAATTACTGGGACAGTTAATATAGTCTGTTATAAATGTGACTGCCTTAATATGTATAGTTGCTAGATATTTCTAACTGAATTGTCTATTTGTTTAGACGTTGCTATGAATCACAATGGTTATAGTAAATTTAACTGTTTAAAGCCTCGTTTAAACTAATCAAAGTACATATACTTTATATACGTTTTGTACGAAACGATTTAAAGTCAATATTATAAAAGAAAATTAATGCAGTATCTTATCAACACATTTGCAACATACAGAATTAAATCAGCAAAGGTAGAGACAATTTTGAGAACAACCTGATGCCGCGTTGAAATTTGTCGTAAGCTCCGCCCTTTTAAAATAGCCCCAAAATAGACTTTTAATTTATAAAATACATAAATGAACGTACATGAAATCTTATATTACTGAAATATGAAAAAATAAGCTTTCTAATGAGCTCATAGTATATACACTACAACTTCATCTAAAAAATATGATAAAATTTGCGTTCGTGGTTATGGCATGATTTGAAATTTTCCAGGGTTTTCGTCCAATTTTTTTAATTTAACCAATCTTGTATGCGTTGTAATATTTACTTTTGTGTTCTTTGAGTTGTTTGAAAATATCCAATCAGTTTATTTGTATTGGTATAATTATGGGCTTTAGTCTAAACCAACCACTGAAATATGATACTTTCTAAATTTCGGCACAGAATCGAAACGAGCCAAAATTAATGACCTAGGGTTGTTTCTAATGTCGATGGGCCTTTGCGGGGAGTTATCCGAGAATTCCCAATGGGAATGTTGTAAAGCCCGAGGCTACTGGGGGTGGCATTTTTACAATGCGGAGGTTCTTATGTGTTTTGGCAGTCTGTGGACGAGGTCGCACGCGTGTGAACGCGAAAGCTAATGCACCGCGGGTGTCATTCCACCGCGATTACATGTGTTTTTGAAGTGAATTGAATTGTGTAAGTTATATGGATTATAACTTATAAGAGAGCGGATGAAACGATGAGGTCTGTAAAAAGGAATACTAGTGCTTGAGTACCTTTGTAAATATAGTTATCGTATACAGAGGAATCGAACATTCGTGTATTGTTCGTACTGATGTTTATTATAGACAGCTTTATTAATTGGTTCGGTGTTCATTGTTATGGTTGGCCTGGGGTCTAACCAAACCGCAGATAGCGCTATTGAGGATTGCTTCCGTAACCACGTAAGCACCTTGCTTATCAGTGATCCTAGTGAGCGCGACTGGGTGTCTTGGGAAGCCCGTCTCCCAAAGATGCCTTTTGACCTGTGCCTCTCGCGGGTGGATGAGGCCACCGCGATTGCGGGTTACACTGACATGGGTTCGACCCATTGATGCAGTTAACGTTCGGTCAAGGTATACTAAATGCGGTAAGCATCCGTGTTTTCAGGATTATTACACGCACATCATCAAAGGTGCATCAAAGAATATACCTGACGGTGTCTTCTTCGAGAGGCGACATGGAAACGCCGCGGGGGGCCGTAAAACCCCCTGTAAGTATTATATAATGAGCACATTACTGCTAAAAGCTGAATGTTTGTTGTTTTGCTTGCATGACTGATTGTGGAATTGGCTGAGTTTGTGTTCGCGGTCGGGCGTGTGTGACCACCTAATATATGAAAGACTGGCCGTTCGCCTTGCACCCCACAGTATCATGTTTCGGATTTACAACCCCCAGACCGCAGGGGCGTTATGGAATTTCTGGTACGTCGTCAGTTCTTGTAAATTTATGCATGTGAACCGATCTGAATCCAGGAAATAATAAATTAGCCCGGGGCACTAAAAATATGTGCCTATATTATATGTTTCCTAATAAGAAAGTTGTCAATACAATCGGATAGAAAATGAGTACCCTGTAATAGGGTGAATGCATTGATTATAGTATTTTTAATGAATTTTGCTGCAGTGTGATAAATGTTTTGACATTATGGAGTCTTTAGAATTAATTCTTCTGAATTAGTCCCCACATATTCTTCGTGATTGGTTATACGATGTAAGCTTCTGGCTTCATTAAAGAACTTAATTGTTTCTCAGAAACTTACTTGTTAGACAGTAGTGACGTATAGCGATATCATCTAACCCAGTAGAAAGGCGGTAACGCTCTTCCACTTTTGTATGGAGATCGACAAGAGTACAACACAAGTGACAGAATACAGCAGTTATTTAATATTACTTTCAGTGCAGCAAGAAAATAGAAAAGTCAATGTTTGCTTTGCTAATCATTAATCATTATCTATCAAAACATCTCACTATTTCAGAGCGATTTCAAGTACCAAATTGGGAAGAGCTTTCCTGAATCTAAACGAAGTTTTCATTAAGGGGCGCCTACCACCCTATACTAATGGTTGCCTACCGCCAGGTTACGACCAATCTTCAGAAATAAACTTTTTTCACAACGCGAATGCAGCAACAGTCTCGGTAAAAATACCCTCGTACTGGAGATAAAATTGGCAATAAGACGGTACAAACCGCTACGAGTTTGTTTTTTGAGGGAGTAAAACTGGGTGAGTAGTTTACGATGTAAAATTATTACGGCGCTCGTCTTTCTGCCCTGAAGTTATTGAAGGCCGCTGTTTCTAATAAAGCGCACTTAAACTTGGCTTCCGTCGCGGTCGCTTTTGTAACGCGATATCAGAGATACGGAAAGTTTTTCCCTGGATCGATGGCGCGCGCAAAGCGCACCTATTAAATTTCTAAATTATGCACGTGGCTTACAAATTTAATTGCATTGCGTCAGCTACGCACGCCCAATCGTGGCAGGTAAATAATGGAGGTTATAGGTACTTATTTGTAAACTAATTTAACGCCGTCGTTTGGGGGTATATATTACGGGCGACAGCCCTCCAGACAGCGGCGTAGTTGCCGTGGAACAGGAACAAGCCGAATTTATGAACCCGCGAATGCAGAGGGCCCACATGCGAACGTCTGCAAATTTTAGAATTCGTGCTTTTTGATCTAAAAGAAAAAACTTAATATTGAATCGGCATATTCATTATTTAGTATCTAATTCAAGTGTTTTAATTATCCTAATCCTAGACGCTTGTAAGCATTCATAGGTTTGAAGATGCTACCTAGACTATCTGAACAAATTTGCGTATAAATGGAATTGATTAAGTACAATCTTTCATAAAAGATTTCGCTACTGACTGCTTGCATCTTCATAGAGGATCAAGTAGGCGACCATTCCATCAGGAGCTACGCATGTTGGGTTGCATAACCAGAATATCAATGTGTTGGCAAAGCGAGCATTTCTATTTCTCTAGCAATCTGTTGACGTCGTAAAATACCTGAGCGGTCAGCATCAATAAATGTCACTACAACAATGCGAGTTACATAAACGATAAATAATGGCAATTATTTGTACTCTTCTTCATTTGAAAATTAGTTCACTTTTGCAAATTATTATGCGAATACCGAACTGTTTTAATAGTTTTATAAATCAGCCACTACAATCTCTACTCCTAGAGCATTTTCGTTGTCAAAAAGATTTAGCCATTACGAGCTCATGATTGGGAAATTGTAGAGTGAGTTGCAGCATTAGATTTTTATTACTGCATAGTACCGCTGAGAATCCAACTCTTTCACACAACATATCCGAAGTTTTATCTGCGAGAGCCGTTCACCCGACGGCGCCGCTTACAAAGGTCATATAATTCTATTATTATATAAAAATATACGCCCGTAATTTGTAAAAAAAAATCCTGTTGATCATGTTATAACTACACAAGGCTCGAACTGTTCAGAAGAGAAATAACACGAATTAAAATTCCTCTTATTTGTCAGAAACAGGTGCATAAACAGTACAAGCAAAAAAATTTCATGGTCTAAAGATATCATAGGCTAAATAGTCTTCAGGGAAACATTTGAAAACATTCTCCCGCAACCAGGCTCGTTGTATGATAATTTATGCTGTTCCAATTTAAATTCTACAAATAAATGAATGTGAGCATGTGCATCTGCCCAAAAACAATTTCGTCAACGTAAGCCTATAGTGCTCGTAAGGGAATGTTCGCACTTGTTGTTTATTTAAAATAAGCTTCATTACATATGTATTGATATTCATGGCAGAGACGTTTGGAACAAAACAATAAGAATTTTGTAAATGCGACTGAATGTAGTATTATGTTGGTTGTGGTGCATTAGGGCGAATATTTTAAAAGCGTCGGCGGTGGCTCAAAGGTTAGAGCCTCTGGTTTGGGCCAGAATATGTGGGTTCGATCTCCACTGACTCATACGGCAACAAAAATCCTTCACAGCAATTCTCCAATTCGGCTTTGACAACCGTGGGGTCTTAATGCCTAATCCGCTTCAAAGTTGACGTTATTTTAAAAGTATATGAGTTGATGAATGATTACAACTTTTACAAACTATAAATATGATATTAAATTATAATCAATCATGCGAAAATCAATGAAATTGTACTGAGCTTTATCCACTGAATGAGTTTCCAATTTTTTTTTGAGGAACGCTATTTTTCAAATAAGTTTTTTATATTACTATAAAGTAGGTCAAGCTTAATGTTTGATAATTAATTGAATACTTTGTCTACTGCGTGTTTATGTAATAAATGTTTACGTCTTTACAGTATAAAATGAACGCATGACCTCTGTCATTAGCAAAATAATTTTTGTTGCAATGTCCATTATACATAACAGTTGCTTTCTGTGCGTATTTTAAGTACCTATTTCAAAAATATAGTTAGATGCGTCACCTTCTTACTGATCATTATACTGCAAAAAACATTAACAATTATTTTCATCTATAGGAAAATATAAAAAATACTCGTTAGGTAGATTACTACTACGTCTACGAGCGAGTTTTGTGAATGTAATGAATAACACCGCTTTGATCCAGCAATGTAAACACCTTTAGAATTCTAAAATCCTATAGAAACTGCGTGTAACGTAAGAGAGAGAGATAGATGCAAAAGTGGCTTCAAAAATATGCCACGAAACGAATTTCGTCCAGCTTGTTCTATGTTTTAAATACATTATTAATACAATGACGTATATGATCACTGGTTAGAAAGTATCCCGACTGATTTACATGAAACAGAGTTTCTGAGATGAAGGGATATACATGCTTATCAGATTAAACATTTATTAGTTCTTCTACCTATTCTGGAAGTTTCGTTTTTCTAACTTTTCTCGCCCTGGTAATATGCATTTATCAATAGTAGTATAACAAGGGCGAGACATACTTACCGATAATTTTGCACACTCCAAGGGTCGAGTGCTGGTTGCAATGAAAACTGTCCCGAGGGCAGTTTTCTAAGGGCAACCAGCACGATGACTCTTGGCACGGGCTAAATTATATGTAAGTGTGTTGTCCGCGTTTATATTTTGAAGATTATTACACAAAACACGTATACCAATTATGATTTAAAATTGATCTAATAATGCCAATAAACTCAAATTGCTTGTTTCTTGCATTTCTATTTCTAATTATGACACCATCCACGGAGTCGATAATCATCCCTAGGGAGCTTATCGCTTGGTAAGCAACCCACGGGCGCTTATCAGCTAATCAGTTCGGGATTGGTGGATTTTCAAAAAATGCATGGTTGTCGTTGGCTGATATCAGTCATGTGACTGTGGTGTGTAATAATCGATCTTATATCGTAGTACTAGTACATTTTTATGAGTGGGATTTGTATAAGATCCTCTACTACCGTTTGTATAATTTATTAATGGAATATAACTGTTTTGCATTGACCTTGATAGAAGTGCTGCTTATCATCCTTTTTTCTTCCTTTTATGGTCAAATGTCCATTATCGTAATCATAAAATTCATCTCCCGAACTAATTTACTCATCGTGTTAACAACTTATTTACATGTTGGGAAGAGCACTAAAATGGTCTCGTCGTAAGAAAAGTATTGTGCAATACATTTATACCGTTCGAACTGTAAGCTGAGGTCCAAAATTACTTCTGGTAACAATTTACAGAAACTACATAGAAGAAATTGTTTCCGAATTGTATACCGTAGTATCATAATTTCAAGTGTTTTATAACACTACCATCATCAATCCAGGATTGAAATAGAACTTAGCTATGTAATACTATTAATAATGTTTGAATAGTACAAGATGCTTAGTTATGTTAGGGAAGTGTTAGTACAATCAAGTGTTATAGAAGAGGTATGGGGATTTCAGGAAGAACAAATAGTCTCAGACAGAGAATCAAGTTGAGAGAGTGATAATAAAGCACAGTCAAGATTAGACGTTTATGGAAGCTATAAAGATAGGAGAAGAAATTACAGAAACAAATTTGCTTAACAGTGTGGATTAAGATAAAATCAATATAGCTACTGAAGGAACTCGGTGTACTTTAAGAACCTTACCAAAAATACAAGGAAGACTCTTTTTAAAACCTTCATGGAGAGTATGAGCCCAAAGTACGAGTTACAAGGAGACGACCAGAAAAACTTACCTACCCTGGAAGTACACTTCTACCGAAGCAATGGTTACAAACGAAACAATAAAAGGAAGTTTGGGAATAAATAATTTAATCTTAAAACCATAGTCTGAAATAAACTACTCTGGTAGAAATATCTGTGAAGAATGTCGGAAATACGTACTATGTCCTGATGGTATATTTTATAGGCTTCCATTTGAAGACAGCTGCTCTCCAGATTAGCTCCTTCCATTAAGTATATGCGTACTATTTCCCATGTATTTCTTCCTCCTATACCAAAAATTTCGTCTTTTTATATTGATCATCATGCTCACATTCGTCTCATTATCATGGGACAGTTAATTTCTTTTCCCCAAGTAATGTGTTCGATGTTTTAACTTTAGCAAAATGACATATAGTAGAAAAGCGTAATGCAGTTATCTACCATCGGCTTGAGATACTTCTTAAAAATTAATTGTAAACAACAGGGTACAAGATCAGCATGGCACGTCTGGTATACAACTAATCAAGAGGTACATCGATGATATGCTAATATGCAGGAATCGAAAATGTTCAATAACTTAAATGTATGTGCTGTTAGAGCACATAGGGATCCACGAGACCGATGGTCGTTACTTAAGGGTCAATGATCCTTACAATTCGTTCTGCATCCCTCTATTTGGCTTGATCATTGACCAATATTTTCGCTTCGGTGTATGTCGTGAAGCCCTGATCGTTAGAGCCTTATGCGCTTGTTATTTGAACGCCCTCTATAAACATAAGATTAAGAGATATAAAGGTTTAAGTCCTTCTCCAGCTTCCTGAAGACTCATTCTAGTACGCCACTGCTCCATCCGCCATGGAGGTGTTCGGGCAAAATGAAGCACTCGCTGAAGTCGCGGGCGGAGCCGGCTAATGTTCGCGAGCTATACAAAGTTTGGCCATCAAATAGATTTTTATGTCGTCTCGAAACATAAACCCGGCGAGCTCGTTGCTGGTGTTTAACAGGAAACCGGCGAGTCCTGCTCATAATTACAGGAAACCGCCCTAAATAATGGTGTCCCTCGCGTTTGTGTTATTTCTGGAGGACATCTCGGCTGCACAATTATCGAAGTGCCACATGCCACTAATGGCCGCATACAAATGCATTTAGCGTACTTCCAGGCGGTGGTGCAGCGCCGATTCCCCAAGGTGTCATGTATTTAGCGAGTTATTCTTCTTGAGAAAAAGTAAATACCGCCCGATAAAATATGGCGGGAATTATCATTATCTCGGGACGGCGTGCCTTCAGTTGCGAACTTTGCAAGGGATGCATTAAGTCGCGCTATCTAGAACTCCTTATACTACCACTTGAAGGCAATGACGGCAGAATTAATGGGTGCATCAACGTAATTACTCCCGTAAAGAATGTCATTAGATGTACTTGGGCTAGGCCAGTACAACAACCCTGTTTTCTGAAATCTCAATTAGCATTATAACTGTCTATCGACCACAACTTGTTCCAATTCAAAGCCATTATTGGCGCTTTGCAATGCTCAAAACTATGATTAAAGAGTTGAGCAATTGATGTATCGTTAGCCATCAGCAATGCTACTTATACTTAAGTATATTAACTTAATACTTTCCCAGCAAGAACCATTGCTAAGTAATTTATTACACCACTAGTCACCATCCACCCAAGCAAAAACATAAGAATATCAAGTAATAAAAATATTGCTTAATGTATTTGAGGAAGTTTTATTTACTTGGATGTAGTATTCGAACCAATATGTATATTTTAAAGACATAGCAAGGAGGAAATATAGATGGGAAGAAATTCGGCAATAAGTGGAAAATAAGAACAAACAATGAACAGAAAACCCTATTCTGCCAGGTAAAAGGCTAAGGTGGTAAGGATATTATGTATTATGAAAATAACTAACGAAGGACGGCATCAAAGACGATAGATGAGAGGAATGTGAACCAAATGCAAGAAAACGTGACTTATTTTATTATTGAAAATAGTGGAAGAACAGCTGATTGAAGAACCTCATGAAACAGTGTTAAAGACGTTTTTATATTTAAGAAACCTGTAGTGGTCTAAAGCAACCTAAATAAAAGCAGCGAGTCACTGTTTGAATTTTAAGTAAGCAAGTGCCAATTAGCCGCGTACTGAGTAAGTACGCATTTGCGACCCCGCTAAGGTGATTTCGTAACATCACGCGTTTTCCGTGACCCAAACAGCCAAGCGAGCGCGCAGCTAGAGGCTTTTCACTGCGCATGTGGGAAGTTTCCATATATCGAGTCCTTCAAGGTTGGTTACGTGGGCCAATCCGAAAGCTACACAGCAGTCTCCGGACACGAGCTTAAGGTAACCTGATACAAGGAATCCTTGTAGTCTGAATTATATACGTTCGCGCCAAGCTGTGGGAAGATTTCGTTACCGCAAAGGAATGCGGTTAATATTTTGTACGGGGAACTTAACCATTTAATGCATGTGGATCTTAGTATTTGCGCGTAGGGCAATGCATGATAAAGTTGTTCTGTCTTTTATTGGAAATGTATCTATGTTTATTTGTGGGAGTGTATATGGTTTGAAGTAACGTTCAGCACCCGAATTGTACGTCAGCTTTCTCTTTTTTTGGCAAATTGGGATACTTCTTAACTACAACTGGGGAACAGGTAAAGGAGTTTCATGTGTACTGAGCTAGCTAGGTAAATAACTAGGGTAAATAATTTATTAAAATATAAGACGTACGAGACGTGTAATTACAATTAGATGCCCCAAAAAAGGGGCTATGAAAGGCCTCATTTCAATATACATATGTAAAGTATTCAAAGTTGAATAGTCGTAAAGCTCCAACGAGTTTTTCTATTAGATTGAACGCTATTCTAGAAAATTATTTTTCATTATAAACTGTTTTCAACTAATCACAACTTTATTTAGCTTTATAGACTGTGAAACTCTATAAAAGATTATTCATTATCATTTACCTTCTCCACTAATCATAACCTTGCTGTGGTTTGTTTTGAAAAATGTTTGAATTCGTATGAAATATACTATTCAGGTAAAATGGCCATATTAATAGTAGATAAATGAGCAATTATAAGGAAATTAAAACACTTTCAAATGATAATTACAGTAGTTATTGATTTGATACATATATCATTACAGTTTAAAGATGAAAACGTTGACAGTTCTTCTCATTAATTCAGAGAAAACAAGAAACGTTTAAAATTGATAAATTGCTATAAAATAGAATTTATCTTCCGGGATAATTTAAGAATCCCTTATAAATACAGAGTAGGTCAAAAGCCACTTCCTCCCATCCATCTGTTTATATATATTTATTAGACCTGACAGCACTGAAAAATGACACTGTAATGCATACAAATTGGCCTACATCCTCGAGAAGTCCATACTGGTGAAATAGGGATCCATTCTTTCATGCAAATGTTGCTTATAAGAATTTTTCAACTGGCAGTGTGGGAATGGAAACTTATGGCCTGCATAATATATTAATATTACTAAAAATCTCATCCAGAAAATAAGGCACGGAATATTTAGTGGAAGGTTTTTATTCGGCCCGTTAGCATGCGATTGCAGAGCAACAGCGTAGTGTTTGTTAAATTTGAATAACTCAGCTGACCTTTTGTGTTTGCTATACATTGTGATCGTGAATGATGTCTCCTTTGAAAATTAGACAATACTTCGTTGTACTGCCGTTTGGCAGAGGTGCCCTTTTGCTTGGAAATTATCAGCGCGAGCTTGTCGCTCATACTTGTTATCATTATTACTATTGTAATCAGTAAACATCACCACTCTATTGTCGGCGCTCTAAAATGTAAACAGAAAGGGTTGACTCAATTTATGGAACTGATTGTCTGAGGGGGTAATAACTGTTGAGCTATTTATCAAAATACTGGTGTTCCTCAAAGTAAAAGCAAGAAGTCACATTTTGAAGACTTAATTATAACATAAAAAGACAAATTTGTTGAAATATGTACTCATTATTGTAACATTTACTTGACAGTGACGGTTCAGTTCAATTTACTTTATCATTATTGTACCAGTACAATAAAGTGCCACTTTATGTACCCTCAACAGCTTAATAAACAAGGCCCTTATGATGCAGTCGAACATAAATAATATTATTGGACTATTTCATAAACAATTAAGCAATAAACGTAAATCATAAATCAAAACAACCTGTAATTGAATACATATAAGTATTGCTACATGTAACAGGGTTGGGTTAAATTTAAACATAAGAAGAGGTTATGCCATCATTACCATGATATTAAAAGAGTAATCCACTGCGATAGTCTCTTATCGCTTTTTGAAAAATGTAATCTTCCTGAATTACTAGCTGTTACTGGCGTTCACAACTTTAAAAATGCAATATTCGTCGCTATAGCAGTATTTTATTGTAATAGTTTTTTTCCGAAAAAAATGAAATTCTAATGTATAAGCGCCAACTATAAGAAAAAGAGACAGCACAGACAATGCTACGTAAGTGGCTGAATGTTAATACAATGCATTAATTTATACATAACAGCATACGGAGAATGATCGAAAGAGGATTGCACAAACCGTGTCAAATCGTGTTAGCTGATGTTTGGATTTGGTGGAGGCGCTGTCTACCGATGCCGATGGAGCGAACACGATATCAATTATAAAAGCAGGTTCGGTTAATTCATTACTAAATCATCTCGCATTAATAATGAATATGTGTGGGGGAGTTACGGAATTAACCCGGTCGAGAGATAACGGAGTTAATCGGTGCCGCTGTGGAAGATCTTACCAACGTTTTTCTGCCCAATCTAATTACCAATATATCAGGTTAGCTGTAATGCTAATACAATCGCTGCAGTTACGTTTCCTCTCTTAACAAATCCTTGAAAGTCTCAGAACGGGAGGCTGGCATATTTCTGCTGTTTCAATCTTGGCTAATATAATTCCTAATTAATATTAATGATGAATATTATTTTCTTTGTTTCAAAATAAATTACTGCGAAAACTACATAGTTGTTTCTACATCTGCTAAGTTATTTAATAAACGTAATTTCTACTCGAGTCATATCTAAAACAAGTTGTTTATATAAGAAAAGTAAGCTCTGGCATGCACGAGTACATCTATCTTCTGGTCGAATCATAAATTCCCGGCGATGGAAACCCTTCCATTTTATAAAGTTGCATAAATTATCTAAAGTTTTCAAAGACAAGGGTGTAATTTGTGGCAAAATTATTCCACGCCGGCACTTTGAATTCGCCGTAGAGCATTCGAGCAGTTTAATTAATTGGCCGAAAAATATATCGCACTCATTAGAATACTATCTATACACGGTGTAAATCCTACTTCAGCTTAAGTAATTCCCGGAAGACATGCGAATAAATCGTTAACAATCATATTTTGCCCCAGCAGGAAGACGGGCTAATTCACTTAATTCGCAATTTGCGGAGAGATAATCGTTACATTATCTGTTTAGAATCTACGACAGAAAATGGCGGCGAAGCTTACTTTTACTGCCACTATTGACGAGACCATTCCACTCCCATTTAATGCCGAATCGATTACAGAAAAATTGCTCGCAGGAAACACTTACGAGCAGTAACACCGAAGGAACACCCCCGAATCAGTCATCCGAGCCCAGAATATCCAATATGATGACTTCATTTTTCCAGCACGCAACATAGCGTTAACATTGGAAGCATTCGCTGCTTTCACAGCGGTACTTCCGATCTTCATTAATAATTACGATCAGTCCTGTACTCGCGCATGGTATAATAAATTATTCATTCCTACAGCGGAATATTCTTATTGAACATGTAAACGCGATACTTCGAGGTCTCATTTTTAAATTATTAATGCTTCCGACGCCACCAAATTTTTGAACCGTCGCGTCGCTGGGGCCCGAACAATATGCACCGGGGAATTACCTATAATCAATCAGCTTCGACATAAAAGGGCTAGAAATATAACGTTTGTGCGACTACATCCTGTTTGGTTAGATACAGCATGCGTGAAAATCACGCAGGTAACTATAAATGATCATAAACCTGCCATAGAAGAATTAGTTACGCCATTGGGCTGATAGTTCGATAACATGTAATGGGAAAATTTAAAAGACCAGTTAATTTGATTGCACTAAATTTTTATACTTTTACATATTATTTTATGTTGATCGGTGATGGATCCATGAAAGGCAAACGCTGATGGTTTACAATTATATTTAAAAAAAGGCGATTAATAAAAAAATGTTTAAGGAACAAAATTGTAAACCCTTAGCTGTTCATTTAAGTATCTAAAAAAACTTATAGGGGAGAGTGGGCAACAGTGAGACATGGGGCACAATGAGATAAAGCACATAATTCAAATTTCGCTTTTGAGTAACCTTGAATATAATTGCAAACAAATCACTAACAGAGCTACAAAGCTACAGAATATGTGGAGTGATTCACTGACATATATTGTTATGTGAAAGTACGTAAATCTTTTTTTTATTACGATAATTATGATATTAAATACTAGGTTTCATGATAGTTCTTCAGAATTCGCTTTTATACATACGGTTTCCTATATCCATCTACAATACCACTGCAAAAGTGCAAACTAGGTGATGTTAATTTTCACAAATACGGAAAATATCAAATATTTTATTTCGAGTAGTGATTGGACTACTAAGCGACACGTAGATATGGGCGCTATAAAATTATTGACTGAATGTAAACTTAATTTTTGAGATTGAATATTATCTGTTTCATTTGTAGGAGTTTACTGTCTACAGGAAGGACGCGGAAGAAACACAAAGCTGCTGAATGAATGCTGTGAAATTTCAAACGCTAGCAAAATATGTAAGGAAGAAAAAACAAACTAATTGATTAATCACTGTAAATGCAAACAAAATGTAACTCTCGCTAAATATAATCGTATTCCGAAATTGAGGAAGACAGTTTGTGTGACTAGAGTTTGCAATGTACAAAGATGGGTAGCCGGAAGTCTACGAAAAATATTCGTCAGTTGGTTTACGAGTTAGCTATTGCCAATTTCAAAACAATCTTAAGACAGCAAAATGATTTTATCTCCTGCAGTTCCTATTGGCACATCTAAGAGACATAAGTCTGTTATAAAAATGCTAATAAACTTTGATTCACTCAATATTCGCCAAATACATTTTATTTGTATATTATACAATTATTAATAAATTAATTTGGATAAAGAATGTGATTTATTTTTAATTTGTACTGAATAAGTCCTGAATTAATACAGTTTTTTGACAATTCCTATTTTTTAACCTACTGCAATTAGGAGTAAATAATGGTACAGATGAGTTTCCCATAAAGTGTACTACAGCCCCTGCCAAGAACTGAAATAAAGTTGCAAAACCACGTTGCGACAGTGTTTTTTTTTTCAATTTTTGTCTCACTGTGGCTCACTCTCCCCTATTCATCTTCTATACAGTTTATGATTAAAAAAATTATGAAAATATACTGAAAAGTTTGCAAATCTAAGTGTAACCGGTGAAAATATGTGATATATAGACATAATTAAATAAAAGCAATGTTGCTAATTAGCTTTTGATTGTCTATCAAAACATGTTTTTCGTAGAGATAAATCGCTTTACAAAAGTAGATGCATTTTTTCGTCTCAGAGTATTGAAAGTAACAATCATCCAACAAGCTTTGGCCAGAAAGGCTATACAACAATGTAAGCAGGCTTTGTAGTTTTTTATCGTTTATTTTTTTAAAGGCACCTCTGGTAAACAAACATTTTTCGATTTCTCTTAAAACATTTTAGAAGGATCTTAAATTCTGTAACGGTTTTCTAATTTCAATTAAATTGTATCTCATTATTTATTCGTGACGTTTTATAGGGATTCTTTTAACTTCTTTATTATCTTTTGAAAAACATTTGAGTGGTAACGCCCCTTGCTGTTCTTTATGTTAGCATGACACGTGCTCAGAGTAGTTGCATGTGTTTCAAACCTAAAAAATTTAAATTCAGAATTTCCATTTCCGCTAGTTAGTGAAATTCTTTCTTCGCCTTCTAGTTTCTTGATTGTCGTTGGAAACTACAAATTCTTAAAAAATGTTAATGATTTTTCACTCTATTATGAAGCATGCGAAAGACATTACATTTCTGGTCAACTTTTACCGACAAAAGGCCATTTGCTTTTCAATATATTGTGGACAAAATGCACAAAGAATGTCTAGTTTGTGCCTTGCTTTTTAGGGGATATATCGCAAATTGAATGTTCAAACCACACGTTGCCCCATTGAAGTAAGTAAAATAACTCAAAAGTATTAAAACTGGACAAAACGTGTTTGAATGGTTTTCTGCGTGTTCTTAGCAGTGAAAATGTCGCATAACCTTTTTAGATGTAACATAACTGTTTTGTGTATTTTGTACTTAATATAACTGTAGCTTTGGCATAAATAGAGAGATTAACTGTCTATAAATCTTTTTGTTTTTAGTAGGTCCTGAGGATGTTATCGATATAACTTCGAGCAATTGAATTTGAAGATACGAGACTACAGAAATTAATTTACGTAGTTTTATGTTACTACATTTTGCAACAGAGAGAAAAGGCA
This sequence comes from Agriotes lineatus, assembly GCA_940337035.1. NCBI lineage: Eukaryota > Metazoa > Arthropoda > Insecta > Coleoptera > Elateridae > Agriotes > Agriotes lineatus. Next base: position 91,120,572 of record OW679196.1, on the reverse strand, counting down.
GATGATTTAAATATCGAGGAAATTTTATAAATTGACAACTAAATCTGCATAAAGGGATACAAGTCTTAAAGCTTCTGCGAAGCGTATTCATAAAATACATATATAAACCAAAGGAGTAGACCAGTGGCCATTACAAATGCAAATTACTGAATAAATAGAAGTAAGGAAAATGTGAATCAATAAACGACAGCGACAGCAAGAACAACTAAAAATGGGGTTTTACGAATAAGAGAAAAACCAAGAACGTTATTAAGTATTAATAAACAAAGGACGACTACCTGTCTTGCTCACATATTAACAAAAGACAAATATCAGCTATTATTTGCAGGGTTGGCATGTCTAAAACAAATTGTTTTATAGAAATGGATATTATGACAGGTATCGCGTTGATGTTCAACGATGGCTGATGATGAAACGAGACCGGATCGAGGTAACGCTGGTGTTCAGAGATACGAGCTTTTACTGAACTTCCTGTTTCACCAATGCATACAGCATTACATGAGCAGTGGACTCTATAAACACCTTTAGATGACATTGTGTTTAATTTGTCGTTGCGTTTTCAAGCGCGCTACTAAGCTAGCCATTTTTTGCTACATTTGTTACAATTGCTACATTTTGCTCTAATGCATTTATTACTGTAACTTCCAGTCAAAATTCCGATCAATTTTTAATAAGTATTTCTTAATAAATTTTAAAATATTGCTTTACTTAAAAATGTGATAAAAACATCGTGCGTCCAGCCACAAATGCAAACAGTAACTGACAACTGAATTGAAACTAATATGTTTCTAGTATTTATTCGTAATAGTGATTGAGTTTCGTAAAAAAATCCTAATTGCGTGAGCTTCCTACTAAATACATGTAGATTACCACGATTACCAGAATTAAAAACAATGTTTTAAGCATAAAACGTGTTTTTTCGAACAAACATGTTTTAAACAAAAAAAACTTTAAACATATAAATAGTTATTAACGACATAAGGCCGTCAGTAAGCATCTAACAAACGAGGATAAATTTATCCGAGTTAGATGCGATAACGGCCGTATGTCGTTGAATATTTTTCAAAATTGAAATTTTGGAGCAATTTAAATGAAAAAGTTAAATAGCATTAGTAACGGGTGTTAGAAAACTCGTCTTATCAAAGTCACCTATGGAAAAAAATTACGTTTGGCAATACTGAAATGTATTGTTGGTGACACTGTAAGTCTATATCAAATTCGATGGTAGTAGGTTAGGTTTTGCGTCAGTTTTAACACAGACTGACGCTAAACCTAACCTGCTAACCTCGAATTTGGCATAGACTTGCAGTGTCACCAACTATATATTTCAAAATTGCCAAAGTTAAAATGCTACCGTTTTGTTATTTCTTAACGATCTAGGCTGTTAAATGTATAACAGCCATGGCTGTTATGGGGAACTTTGCAGTCAGGTTGACAGTTCTATTATTGACAAATAACAAGCAGGTGTTATAATAGTATATTATGATACGAGTTTTATAAGAAGCATTTTGTAGCACGCACGGATTTAGGGTACGACGAGCGAAGCGAGGAGTGCCCTAAAGGAGTAAGTGCTACAAAATGCCTTATAAACGAGGTATCATACAGTATTTTATCTACTTTGCCACTTTTTTAAGCAAAAAAATGAAAATTTTTAGTATTTTTTTTATAGCATCGTTTTGTGTCTATTACGATACGCAAACGCGTATCGTAATAGCCTCAGTACGAACGCAAAGTAGATAAAACCATGTTTTTTCGCTTAATTAAAAAACATGTTTTTTGCCAACCCTGTTTGTTTCTAATGGTCGAAGAATCAAAGCAGTTGGAAGTAAGAAACGGTCATAACTAAGAAACATCCAGAGATGGACGCACACGAACATAGAACAATAATTATTCCATATTATTCTCTGAAGATGTCTCTATTAACGCAGTTTAGTTGTTATAATATCTATCCGGAAGTTAATTGCAGTTACCTATGGTTTTTTATAACTACTGACAGTTTTCGATAAATAAATTATCAGTTACAGGAATAATAGATTAAGATACAATGTATAATTTAATAACATATATTTCTGTGTTAGAACTGAAGCGCAACTTAAAAGCAAGAGAGGCCCCGAATCGTGGCTTAACTGATTATTTAAAAACACATATAATTCAAATACAAATAGGTAAATCGTAACTTATATTCATTTAATATGACCATGGGTTAGTCTAGTAATAATATAAACACACAGATTTATCTATCCACTCGAAACACTCTGAAGTTAGTTGCAGTCACCTACGCTATCTAACGTGAGACTAACAGACTAATGACAGTTTTCTATATATAATTATTATAAATTAATGTAGAATTCACGTGGAAATTAATATCGTCTTATAATTCTCAGTTCCAGAACTATAAATTAATGTAGCATGTATAAATTAATAGCAGATATTGTGGTGTTAGAACTGAAGTGCAAATAAGAAACTTAAAAGAAAGAGGTCATCGCCCCCCAACACGGCAAGGATTCTTTCGCTTTTATATAAACAAGGAATTTGCGAACACTAAATTTATAAAAGTACAAGTAAAGTCCGGGCACTCCATTCCATGTAGGAACATGGCCTGAGACAAGGCGAGTCAGGGTCGCCGAAATATCTCTTTTCGAAACCCAGTCATTTGGCACATCTTTAACGGCGTACTGGGTGATGTGGTTAGCATCACGCCTTCGACGACTGCCTTACTTTCCCTACTTCCATAACTGTGGTACTCAATTTTTAAAGCGACTGGGTGGGCCGCCCGCCAGTTGCCAGATGTCGGGATTGAACCCCGTACCGTGGCACCGCAGCCTGACGCTCTAACCGCTCGGCCACGCTGGCGACGGCTAAATTTATCATATTAATTTAAAAACAGGTATAGTTCAAATATAAATAGAAAAACTAATATTTTACTTCATATGGGCACATGGTGCCTACGGGTTAAATATAGTTTTCCAATAATTAAATACTCCTCCATCGAATGACATTTATGTATCTTGTTCTGATGTTATTAACATTATTCAATGGATTGTTAAGAACAACAGGACATAACGTAATTTAGGATATTATTATACGCAGCAACTACAGTTATGAAGAGCAACACAAAATAAGGTATTAGTGGATACTTGCAAAGTAATCAGCAAAAGTTTGCGCAGCCGGTTTGTGACTATTATGAGGAAAGCAAATATATCGCAATAAATTACCTAGATTATTGGAAAAGCACCAGATGTGTGCTAATTTCAGAACAGAGTTTAATCAGTACAGACTAATATTGAAATTCCATGTTAATTATTTTCAATAACAGGGCGAGGAGTGAATGACAAACTAAGTTAAAACGTGGCTATAACGCTATACTAAGTTTACCCTCTCCTGGAAGAGTTTTTTAACTTCTTTTCGAAAAGCAAATTTCAATCACTACTCCCCAAGTCTTTTGCCAATTTGTAATATACGATTTGTACCAGAAACCTCAGATATGCCTCAATAAACATTGTTAGCCTTTGGGTAACCAGTTTCAGTAGAAAATTAAAATAAACTCAAAAATTGCCAAAAGAAAATGGTAACTTAACATTTTTGAATTGCAGTACTGTATCGATGTTCTCTAAAACGGAGACACAAAAATCAAATTTTGTTTACATTTTCCCTCTTACAAAAGCAACAGCTTTCAAAAATATATTAATTGGAGAAACTAAAGGTATCCACATATTTTAATATATCAATACACAAAAAACCTTAGGCGGCAATATCAAGTGAAATTTATTTAACTGCGAACTACTAATTAGCTGCAAATGCCTGTTTGGCCTGAAATTCATACGTGAGCTCATTACAGTCCCAACTGCATTAAAAAAGGCAAACATGGATCCAATAACCAACATGAAACTAGGGAAATAATTATTTGCCCATTAAGTCTATATATGGCAAAAGTAAACTAATTTATTTGCTGCGCCATGTAATTTTGTGTAATTAATCAATTAGGCATTGTAATGGCATAATGAATGTATGACGATGTTTGCTCAACTACTTTTATTCCTGTTTATTCGGCATTAGCGATGTCCGATTAGTGGATGGACATGATTAAAATCGATAAAAATTGAGCGACGGCTTAAAATATTAATAATTGAACTAATTTAAAATAAAACAAATTAATCTCCTACACGTTGGAACATCAAACACATATTTTTTGCACTTCCGGGACTAAAGATGATACTTTAGTCCCCGTAAACAGGGACTAAAGTGGGTCATTTAATCCCTAGGGACTAAAGTAAAAATGATACCGTAACTATGGCAAATTTATGTATACACGAGGTTAGTAGGTTAGGTTTTGTATGTCATTTGACACACATGACGCAAAACTTAACCTGCAAATCTCGAATTTGACATATACTGACAGTACTGCCAACTGATTCAGGCTATAAAGGACCCGCTGCAATTCAATTTTTAATAAATTGTAATTGTCAGTTTCCAAATTGACAGATTTCAAATTTTGGAAATGTTTGATGATAATGTTCCAAAAAGTGCAAAAAATAGCGTATATACCTCGAGACTAAAGTGCTTAAATCCCTTGAGTGGTTGTTGCCCTTGGGCTTCGTCCTCGAGGCAACAAACTCCACTCGCGGGATTAAATGGTGCACTTTAGTCCCTCATATTTTTTTTAAGAAGCTACTATACTTAAACTGTGTAGTATGTAGTAGAAATTGTGCTTCGACTCAAATGTAATAAATTTAACTTTGAAAATTTAGGTCGGGCACTGACTGGTAAACACCATTTGGGAACAGAGTGATCTAATAGGATTCTAAAGCTTGCGTCTATTTAATTTAGCAATGTTGTTTGTTTGAACGTTGCGTTGTTGTTTGCTTGCCCTATTAATAGTATGAAGGGTAGTAATCACTTAATTATACAAACAAACAAAACCCAGTTTAGTTTTACGCTGAATTAAGACTGAGATAGGGAACGCACTAATGCAGAAGAACGCGTTTTCTGCGTTTCCTAATTAGTAATTACGTAGGTACGTAGTACATGACATTTAGCGAAATTACTTTGACGTGGTTATTAACATAAATAATTTTCCCTCTATGTTTGACAGATTTCGGAGAGGTAACAGCAGTTCTTCATCATTTTAAATCATTAAAATTGGATTTAAACTGTTAATTAATTTTTAAATGTTTAAACGCATTCTTTAATGCCCAACCTATACAATTTAGGGCTCACATGTAATTGAATTTTTGCAATTTACTTAATTAAATAGACACTTTACAAGTTGAATTTATTCTTTTAATTTTTTTACTGTTTTAGTATAATATATTTAATACGGGTTCCATCTAGATTTCTAGCTACTGGAAATGCAAGCTGAATTGCTATGGAAGACAAACATTTCCTATTGAAACAAAGAACAAACTATGGTTGTTGAAGACACGCAATTTAAACGAGCTGAATGTTCTGACCAAAATTGTGTCATAACCATGAAAAGTAACAGAAATGTATAACATAACCAGTTGTAGCTAAATTGAACAATCCAAAACTGCAATGTCTTTCATTAATTCTCTTGCAATAAATATACCAACTGCACTGAACTGAATTGTCATTTTGGAAAATTGATCTGCTAACCAACAGCATTAAATAAATTTTATTGTTCATTGAAATGTTAAACAGTGTTTAACATGATCGCGTCCTCGAATGTTATGATACATTTAACATGCATCCACTCATTTAACATGCATCCACTCTCATCCTCGAATATTAAGATACATTTAACATGCATCCACTCATTTAACATGGATTCACTATAGCAACATCACACATATTTATGTTAGTCCGATTTCGATTTAGCAGTTTTTAGTAATTATTATTGATTCAAAATTATTGCCTCAATGAACAATAAACTAATGAACGCTTTTCGAGGGGAAACCGTCTTAACATTTCTCACATAAATTACCGCCCTTGCTTCGCTGCGCTCCCTCGAGTGGTAAAAATATGCTCGAATGTTAAGACTGGGTTACCCCTCTTAATACGTTAATTACTATAAATGTTGAAGTGGTGGTTTATAACCAAGTAGAGTAAATTTTTTTAATTAAAAAATTAATAACCAAAGTAGGAAGACAAATGATGGAATCCAGTAATAAAGGAAAAGCCACAAAGAGACAAACAGGCCTGAAAAAGATACATGCAGAAAAAATTTGCATGTATGTGAAAGAACATATAAGAAAAAAACCAAGTTAGTGATAAGGAATAAAGCAGATGAATTGGAAAGAATTTAGAAAGGAACTAAATCAGGGACATAGTACAAATATCCAGGATCGTTGGAATAATATAAAAGGTATGGGAGGGAAGAGAAGAAGCGATTTGAAAAGACTAAAAGATGCAAATAAAAAGTTGAACTTGAAACAACAGAAATATTGAAGATAAGGAGAGTATACTATACAATAGTAGATTATGCAATGAGGGAGAGAAATGCGTTATTTTGCTGAGGTTATGACAAGAGCTCACAATTATGTCAAATTCGAGGTTAGCAGGTTAGGTATTGCGTCAGTTTGTGTCAAAACTGACGCAAACCCTAACCTGATAACCTCGAATTTGACATAATTGTTCTGTCAGTCATAATGAAAACTCCCTATGTGAGTAAATGTTTTACTTCTGTCACAATTTTTATGCTATATAAACCGACATCTACTCCCGGTCGTGGAAAAAACAAGTTTAAATTGGAAGAAAAGATAGGATTTGAAACAAAGAAATACACAGAACTGTAGTGAAGGAAGAAGCATACCTAGAAGAAATAGAAAGAGAAGAAGTACAGGAAGCTATAGGGCAAATATGGACAAGACAAACGACTGGAAATGATAACATAGACTCAGATATAATAAAATGGTCGGGACCGGAGGATATGAAGTGGGTGTGAAGAGTATATAAAGAAGCCTGGAGAACTCCGGAAATATCAGAGGATTGGGGAAATAATTTGACGATTCCCTTATATAAAAATAGACCAAACGTGAAGATTACAGGGCTTCATGTCTATCATTGGTGGCATATAAAGCAGTAGATGAACAAGGAAAAAATTGAACCAGAAATAGAAAATAAGGCAAGAAAAGGAAAACTATCATGTGCTGCCCTAGACAACATTAGGGAGAAGAGATCTGGGGAAAAGACTAAGCTAAAGGTCTATATAGCGTTATACATCATAGACAATGCCAAATGTACTACAACCAAGTGAAGCTTACGTAATACACAGGAAACACGAAAGTGCACTAAATTCAGTAGAAATAAAATATCTTCGGAAGATAACAGGGAAGACAAAATGAGACAGGATTAAAAACGAACAAATAAGAGGAATGGTAGAGCAAGAATCAATAATACAGAAATTGGGCAAGTGGCTGAATGCTATGGAGACACACTGAGAATGAATCCAAATAGAAAGTAATAGAGGTAGGGAAAACAGAGGGCGAAAGAAAAGCAGACCGCGGAAAACACATATAAAACGACCAGAAGAAATTGGCTGCCAGCTGGGGAAACGATAAAAGAAATCACGAAACTATCGAGATATAAGAAAGAAAGAGGAAAGATGACTTGGGAAGAAAAGACTCAAATCCGCAGCTACTCAGTGTGACACAGTCACGTTATATCATTGGTTACAATGCTTTACCTTCACCACTAGCGTTGGAGGGGAACTCTACATTTTGAATTTGAAAAAATGAGGCCTAGCAGCCGCCTCATATGCCCTGCCGCCCGGGTTTCGTGCACCCCTTTCACCCCCGCTTCAGACGGCCGTGGTTGGGACAAAAGCCCAAATTTCTACCAGAGCTTGAAAAGTAACTTCGAACATTGTATTGAAATGAAAAATGGATACTTTGGCTTATCTAGAAATGATTTTAATCAATTGGCTCATCAGCTGACAATTGTTAATAACATAACCAACCCTTTACTAAGGAGAATAAGTTAGCTGGATAAACAGTATTTGAACAGACAAATAAGCCTGCGTACTCCCCAAAGTACATCAGCTGCTAGAGCAAAGGTTTTGATCGCGACGACATACCCAGATTCATTGACATTTTGGAAGCCTAGAATGAAAAAGTACAATAATTATATCATCCAGCCAATCGGATCTTGCACTGCGATTAAACTGGTGTGAGGTTTAAATAATGGAAGCGAGTAAAAGTCATATTTAAATAGGGCAAAAATTTGCCGAAAGAGGAAATATCGTCATTATTGTAACTTATGTGAGTGGTTTATGTGGACGATGTCCCTCCAGGTTATATTTTTGATTGTCATAAAACAGGCTGGATTTAATTGGAAATGCGTACAATATGGTTTAAACATTTTGTTGAGACGAGTTAGCTCTACTTGTTTTAGACGGACACTTTTCACATACTAAAAATTTGAAAGCTGTCTTTTCAACTAGAGGATCAAATGTAACCATAGTATGTTTGCCATACAGTTCAACAGCTTGGCGTAGCCTTTATGCCCTTTTCAAGGAGTACTACAGTGAAGAAACTAGAAAATGACTTGCTAATGACAAATGTCTTATATATTCCATTACCACAGCTTATTGGAGCCCCTTATGCTAAAGTTGCATATTTGAAGATGGCATATAAAACCACAGCCAATTCCAACATGTCTGTTCAAGAACTATGTCCTTTGCTAAGTGCAGCATCGAGGAACAAACCAAGTCAAGGTATAAAAAAAAGCTATGGATGTGACAAGTGCCCCAAAAAGAATGAGCTTCAGAGTAAGGCAAGCAAATAAAAATCTCTTGTTGACAAAGTAAGGATGAAATTTGTTAAAACTTCTAGGAAAAATATAAATTAAAAAATACGTCCTCATGTTCCGAAAGTGACATGTTACTTGCATCGGATTCAATTGATATGTACAATATCTTAAAGGATAATGAGTAGATTAAATGTCAGTTATGTGGAAAATAGGCTCATTGTAGTCACACGTAACGTCAGAAATATCTTTCATATGTTTTGCGCCTTCACGATAGGCAACCTTCCTATATAACAAGCATAGGATAACCTTTCTGTAGGGCAACACGAATTTATATCTAGGGTTACTTTTGTTACCAACAATTTGGTACATGTTTGGAGTCGTCCCTTTCCTTGGAGACTTGGTAAAAAAACAAAAAGTATGGAGTTGTTGAGAAAGAGTTGCAAACAAAACGTCACAGAAAATTATGTAAGCAAATTTGCTAGACGCAAGTGGCTTTTTTGGTTTTTCTACTGAGTCGTGACGATGCGTTTGCGATTACTGTCTTGAGAGGCATCGCCCATATTCTAGAATGAGGATTTGAAGTTTACAAATTTCACTACTAAACACAAACTAAGGGCGTTACTACGTTTTTTACGTTTGGGAACCTTTTTCAACGTTCTTTTACGTTGTCAGACGTTTTCGTTTGCTTCGTGTGTATTTTTGACGAATAGAGTACTTGAATATTTGACTTGTTTTAACAACTGTTTGAAATAAGGTGCTATAATTGGTCTTACAACAGACGTTTACTGATGATTGCGTTTCACCCGGATATTTGAGAATTAGCATTTACTGTATAATCTTTGCATAATTGACATAGATACCGTTAGTATTGAGTTGCAACACACTTGACTAGTTGTGATTTTACCATTGCCAATTTGCGTTGCATTTTTAATGTATTTAATTCAGATTGCTACGTAACTTTAACTACAATATTTTACATGGGTATGTACGCAATTATATGTATGTATGTGCCATGAGCCTATTAAATATAACCGTTATTATCGAATATATGGTTTTGTTTCATCGATGCTTTTTGTGTTGTTAAACGTTCAGTATAACTATTTCGAGTGGCTCTATCGACGTATCTTAAGTCACATTACAGAGCCTGGCGCCCATTTATTAATATTCTAATTACGAAAACGATTGGTCCTTTACTTTGCATTTGACCAACGACCACTCTACCGTTTTATTATTCAGGAGCGAATGGGTATTTTACCAGCTGCATAAGGTGGGTTATTACACGTAACACACATTTTCCTAAAAAGCAATTCCTATGCGAATTTTGTCGTCTGTTCTAGATTTTCACTGTATTTCATTTGACATTAATATAAAAAATAATTTTTCGTAGCCTTTTTTTAAATTTTATATTGAAGGACCTATACTGTTCCATAATAGGAGGTCCTGTTTCTAATATGGAAAAAATATTACTTTTAACTGATATGTTCTATAATATTGCATAGAGATTGTTCATTTGAAAGAATATAGCTCTAGTTCTTGTGAAAACTGTTGGTTTTTGCAACGAAAATAAAAGAGTATTCCATATTCGGTACCCTTACAAGCACAAATTCACTAATAAAAATTACTACAAATTCAAACTTTCAGTTCTAAAGCCTTAATTAATTCCCTTAATTAATATTTAGCGTATTTGCGTCACCTTGTTTTATCTACAATAATCCCGTGGGAATTAACCGAGTCCTTTGACTTTTGAGGAAACAGGACGTGTAGCTTTGATCACCGTAGTATAAATGCCTAAAATAATACCGACAAATCCTGTTTTGCTTGGGGCAGGGCCGCCCTCAAACCATCAATATTTATCAAAGAAAATTCAATCCAGTCCAGATTTGTCTTAAGTTCTCCGGCAATTAAGGGGCATTTTTGTAATAATTTTGAGTGACCGCCCGCGGCCAGATCCGGGAAGCAAACGCACAAACCCAAAAAGGGGGAATTAAAAATCCGTATCAAAAGGCGAACCCCGACGAGAAAATAGCGAAAGCAATATCATCTGCCATTTGTCCTTATTACAGAGGTATCGACACGGCATTGCTAACGCGGTTGTTTAGCGTGCTGCCTACGGCGCACACGAGCGCAAACACAGAAATTGAAACCTTCAAGTTAAATATTTAATTTAACCTTACCTTTGCTGATGCCTGAGGTTTTATCACGCAGCACATTGATCGAGTGTACACGGCCGTACTCCTCGAAAAGCTGCTTCAAGTCGTTCTCGTCCATAGAGCGAGGCACCTGCCCGACGAACATCTTGATGTTGTCGGGGTCGGGCTGATCCTGGTCTGCATTTGGACTCTGGCTGGCATTCAGGAGGTTGTTGTTGTTGTGGTTGCTGCTTATGTTGTTGTTGTTCATCGGTGAACTGGAAAAAAGCGGGGGCATCAGTATCAGCCTCGTTATTTCTCTGAATGTAAAATATAAAGCCCTTCCGGGTGTCCCACAGGGCTCAAATCTCCGTCCACTTTTATTTTTAATGTTTATCAATGATATATAAGACGTAATGGAAAATTGTAAACGGGATGAGTTAAACCTATGGGAAATTATTGAAAGAAAAATGGTAGTGCTAATAATTTCGTTTTGATGATTTTGAATTAAACAAAGAACTCCCAAAGCAGACTCATTTTTAAATTTTTGAAGATTCTTTGAGGCCTTTTTGACTATTCCTCCCATTATTACGGGGCTTAAGGGTTGGTAGTTACGCCACTGATCAGTATTCCGCGGGCTGCGGAATTCAGTGTCACTAAAGCAACCAGATTTAGTTTGCATAAATCCCCACATCCACTCTCCGAGTTCAAATATTGGCCGATTTTGCTCGGTTTGCATTTTCATGGGTGTGGAAAAGGAAGCCGGAAAAGGATCAGCGACCTCCCGATTTTAATTCATCTAAGGGCGCACGGCTCACGAAATAGTAAATTAGTTTACATTTTGAAGGACTTCGACCCGAACTTTCTGTTGACAGTTTTGGAAGTAGCTCTGATTCCGCCAAGAATTAGAGTGAACTTAAAGTCGTTCAATTGGAGGTAGGACTGACAAGCGAGCAGCTCATTTGCAAATATATTGATTGCACTTGATATTAATTTAATGCAGTCAGTATATACACAAGCAATAATGAAATATTGCTGATTATAGAAATGTAATACAAGGAATGATGGTTCCCCTATACAGATTAAAATATTCATATCAGGTAAAGGCAATTTTCCTGAGCAATAAAATCTGACTATTTAATTCTATAGAGAAGCCCGTTAAATACAATTTGCTTTAGACAAGTTTTAAGGCGTACTTCAAGGAACATTTATAAGGTTTCAATTTTTACATATGACTCATCAATAATCTTGCTGAAACAACACAGAATGCATGTACTTCAAAGGACAGAATTATAATATAACTATAAATGTTTACTAATACATATAGTCCAATTTCTTAAGTATATTTTAATAAAATAAATAGTATAAAATCATAAATTTACGTGTTCAAAGTAATGTGTGTTGCCTACTTTAGAATAGAAGCAACTCCACTTTGAAACAAGGATTCAAGTATTATAAGCAATATATTACTATACGTTTTTACTAATCAATAATTACTTCATTGTAGGTACATTTTATATTTTCTGGTTACTTCATATCTTTAAGCAATTTAGAACATACATGTCTAACCATAGTGGGCAAAATAAGGGATGATTCACAAATTCTCAGGTAAGTTCCAAGTTTCCAAATAAAAAATGTGAATGCTTCAATTTTCAAAAATTGTTTGGTGAAATAATGGAAACAGAATTACACGTCTCTTAAGATTATCTCTAATGATCTTAGACTATTTCTTGTCTAATATGAAAAACCGAGATTAGTACAATGCTGAATAGAGGAAGCAGCTTCACACCATTTTAAGGTTTAAAGTTAATGACAAATCGATATCAGCCAGCCTGGGTAATAACTTTTTCTAAAGTACATCAAAGGACACTCTTGAGAAATGCAGGATCAGTGCGCGTTTTAATTTTTATAAAATCCTGAAGCTCTTTGTTAATCGCGCAGTCGATCAGCGTCTCTCTTCCTCCTAAGCCCCTCTAAAATGCAGGGACGCGAGCGGTTAATTAGTTTTTGGGCAGCCACGAAGCCAAATAGCGTTTTTAGTTAAAATCTCCCATAATTAAGAAATATACATCTCATCGCATTAATACCGGTTGCTTTGCTCGTATAATTAGGTGAAAAGGGATAAAGCGCGACAAAAAGCGTAAAAAATATTTGAATTATAGGAGTTTCAGTGTCCTTTTATTACTTTATTGCTCTAAAACGGGCAGTTTTAAACAAAGTTTTAAGATGGGCGCCATAAAAAAGCAGAAAATTATGAGTTAGGGGCGTGCGACATTAACCCTTCTTAATTTCAGAGCCCGCTGGTGCGCTCCAACTCTAAGTGAGTAATATAAACTGTTATTTAGTATCTATATTCCAGCCCCCGAGAAAGTTATGCTCAGACGCAGTGGATTTTGCATTAAAAATAAAATGGGGGCTTAAAACTTCAATAAGTTGTAATTTCTAAACATAATTGGGCACGGGGCGCCTGATTTTTCTTATGGGGTAAACTGGAGAAATGTAGATCCTTGCAAACAACAAAAAGGCCAGAACAGGTCAACCGTGGGTTTAAATACACACTTTATGAATGAAAGTTAATGAATAAATGACTATACACTAAACCAACATAGAATTTAACCCTACGTTAGTATGGTGCCGCTTCAGCTTTCAATTGCATCTATTAAATAATGTGAATGTTAGAGTCATTAGCGTTATAGTTATTTATGTATCTAGGGCATTGGGATGATGTTTATGATCGAAGGGTATAAACATCAAGTGAAAAGCGGTTCAGTTGGAGGAGGATTTGTTTATTGATTTTAAATCTAATGTAGGAAGTCGTGGGCATCCAAACGACAGAGGGTATCTTATATCTGACAGATATACTAAAACAAAGTAGCCTTTGAGCAAAAAGAGGAAGAGGAAGACAGTAATATTTTAGAGGATTCATAAGGCGGTAAAAAAGCTACTGCCCTTCTGAAAAAAAGGAGCTAAATGGAACAATCAGCTAGAAAAATACTATAAGAACGCGAACAGAAAATATGATCATTCAACCTACTGGTGAGACTGCGTGAATTCAATTGTAATTTATCAATATCAAAAATTATGTTTTGAATAATTCATAAATGACAGACTTAGAAATTCAGAACTAACACGAAACATATTCCCAACGGAAGACGCTGAAGAAATAGTAATTTACGTTATAAGACCGGTAAACGCAAGTTTACAGTAGCGAGTCCAAACGTTTCGGGACGAGGCGACGTAGGAGCCGAGTCTGGAATGTTGACACGAGCTACTGTAAAAGTTTACCGGACGTATGTCGTAATGCGTTTTATTTCATACTGCAATTATTAAATTTTTACTTAAAACTACAAAAAAATTTTTTTCAATTGAAAATAATAAATAGTTTGATTATTGATTTATTTCATTTGAGTCCGGTAAAATATTTTACCGGACCTGTTTATTTCATTTGAGTCCGGTAAAATGTTTTACCGGACCTGTTTATTTCATTTGAGTCCGGTAAAATCTTTTACCGGACCTGTTACCGTAAAGCCTCATTTTCCGGACTAAAATCATTAACTTAAACATGGGTTTTACGATGCAGTATGAAATAAATAAATATACCCATCCCAAGAAGACTAATGACTAGTAATCCTGTTTGCTCTACGCCATTACTACGTTATACTTATTTGTGATTCATAATCAAATACTAATCTATTTTATAAGATGTGAAGTTTATTCCTAACTATGATATGATTTCATTGCACTTTTGAATTTTGCGGTGAATAAAAACAATTGATTAAAATATTCGATTAGATAAAAAATCGGTACTAGTACCCCACCACACAAATAATGTGATTTTATTCTACCATACTAACGAAGGTTTACAAATAGAAAGAGCAGCCAAAGAGGACTGGATGACATTTCGAATCTTATGGATGACAGAAGACAGTTGAAGAATAGAAGAAAACTGTATGTATCTTTAGATATAGCGTCTCATTTGAAGTAAGATTAGAAGAGCGAATGAACATCGATTAAATGAATAACGAGATTGAACAATTGTAGGTGGCGCATGCTGACGCTAACCAACAACAACAAAAAATTAAACAAATAAACTGCTCAAGTACAGGTCTAAAGAGTAGCTTCAGCACTGCGAAAACAGGTTGACCTTTCGCCAAAACCAAATAGCGCATGAAGGTGCTCGGGACCTTAGCAACAACTTTGCCCCCTTTCAAAATTTCGATATCTGTAGCCGTTCGAAAGTTACAGGCGATCCAGACAGACGGACAAAACGTTCGCATAAGTACGCTGAAGCTACTAATAACAGTTACTTGTAAAAAAAGAAAGTTAACATACTAAAGGATTAACATGGCCAAATCATAACCGACGTTGACGATCGGTGTGGAAAAACTACATATCTCAAGTGTTTGAAGATCAGAATCGTAACACACATAAGTACTAGAGAGAAAAGTTGAGTTAGTGATCATTGATCAGGCAGGCAAATAAAGGTCCAGTACCAGATCATTTCTCGGCAGAGAGAATCCAATTAGGCATGGAGTACGTCAAGGTTGTGTACCATCAACTTATATTCAGAGACTATTTTTCAAGAGATTCTCAACCACCATAGTGAAGGAGTTAAAAAAGGAGACGAAAATATTAATTCCATGCGTGACAGGATCATACTGCTCTCATTGCAAAGAATCTTTAAGACCTCCAGGTACTGCTGGACTTGGTTAGAAAGCTAATCGATGAAGGGGACTGAAACTCAATATTGCAAAAATAAAAGATTTCATTGTTGGGAAAATTATCGATCCAGTACAATTAACACTCGAAGGCAAGGACAAAGAAATAGATGACTAAGGTACCTTGGTAGTTAGCTGAATATTGAACTTCTGGAAAAAGAGTTCAGATTTTGGCGTTTACTTCTTTTTTAAACCGGTAGTTTTAATTCAAAAGTAAAAATACAAGCTCAAATCAAAATACCGCGCAACGTATTTAGATTTTGAAGTTTTGTGCAGCAGAAAACTAGCAATGCAAACAAAAAGGAGAGTGGTACGTGTGGTCCATTTTGTTGTACGGCTGTGAGGCATGCATACTAGCATTCCAAATGGAGAATCCTGAGGGTTTCCTGCACATCACATACAAGTACTCAAGCAGTGCTGCAGTTGATGGTAAAGATCGTGAACTCCTCAGTGAAATTAAGAGAAGGAAACTTTAACAGTCGTATTCATAGTCGTTCGCCAGCGGCTCGCCGGCAAGTCGCCGGAGTTTCGTTATGAATAGTATGTTGGCGGCATTGTACGTCTATGTCAAATTCGAGGTTATCAGGTTAGGTTTTCCGTCAGTTTCGACAGAGATTGACACAAAATCTAACCTGCTAACCTCGAATTTGACATAGACGTACAGTGCCGCCAACATACTATTCATAACGAAACTCCGGCGACTCGCCGGCGAGCCGCTGGCGAACGACTATGAATACGGCTGTAATACTCCCCGGCCCCCAAGTACCACACGCTCCGACTTTCGATCCAACGAAAATTAGGGTCAGAAGATGGAGTAGACGTAAGAAGTTGTTATGGCTTCGCAATCTGCGACAATGGACGAACCTAAAACCTGAACGCCATACTAGGCACTGCAAGAAGAATAGAGTTTTGTAGATGTAATAGGAAAGATACTTATTGCAAGCCTAGCAATCTAGCCACTGTGCAACGGCGGTGGTGGAAAAATAAAAAGCTTTACTAAGTTGGAAAAAGGATAAAATTTATGCAAGATGCAAAACTGTTAATATTTAATGGTGGAAATGTTTGATTTTTGATGAAATATCTCCCTTCCTCTTCAAACACATACTTTTATAAAATAAGGAAAACTAATTGTACAACATTATATGCAGAACTAGCTTAACCCGTAAGCATCATGTGCCCATATGAAGTAAAAATGAGTTACAATCTACCTAGTTATATTTGAACCATATCTGTATTCAAATTCTTAAAAATTTAGTGTAGATTCGATTCACGAATACCTTATTCCTTATCTAAATGCAAAAGAAGCTTTGCTGCGTCCGTGAGATATTATGACTCCTTGCTTTTAAGATTACTTTTGCACTTCAGTTTTAACACAACAACCGCTGTTATTAAATTATACATTCTACATTAATTTATAATTCTGTAACTGAAAATTAGGAGGCGACTTTAATTTCTACGTTAATTCTACATTAACTTATAATAATTATTTATGGAAAACTGTAATTAGTTATAGAAAACTGTAATTAGTTTGATAATCTCACGCTAGATGGCATAGGTGACTGCAATTATCTACAGTGCCTTGATAGAGACAGTGGCGACAATAGGCACAATTTGCCACAAAATGGCGGCCAATGGCCTAATAACTTTAATAAATTTAACGTTTTTGAATGGTCATTGTTACACAATGTATAAATAATATGTTGGTGGCCTTGTAAGTCTATGTCAAATTCGAGGTTATCAGGTTAGGTTTTGCGTCAGTCTTGACACAAACTGACGCAAAATCTAACCTGCTTTTGCGTCAGTTTGTAGGTAAATTAACGTTCTTTTGAGAACAAGCCTTATTCTACAGTTAATTCGACAAATCATTTCTTATTTGTAAAATAAATCGTAAAATATTTATATAAAATAGAAGTGTTATCAGGTTTCCACCTTCCACTCGATCGAACTCTGTGGACTAGTGGTTATCACGTCTGCTCAGTATTCTGGAGGTGGCTGGTTCGATTCCCGTGGCCGTCTGCTCTGATTCAGGTTTTTTAGGCGGTTTTCCTGAGTCAACAGAATGCCTTCTCTAAGGCGAATGCCTGGGCAGTACTTCTCCACCGTTACTGGCCTCTCTTCCATTCTCCACTTCTCCTTTCTCTCACCCATCTTGAAATTCCCGTTATTGGCTGAAGAGGGAAGGTCCCTAGAGTTGGGGCAATTGAAATGACCCCGAATCTTTTGTTACCGTACCTTCCACCATACTAACTGCTAATCTTAAGTAGACACGCTAAGATTACACTAGTAAAACCTCATTTTCAGTTATAACAGTTTTGTATTTGTAATAATCGAAGTACTAAATGCTTAACCGATGTGCAAGTAATTATTTATTGCTTATAAAATATCGAACTTGGTTCTAACCAACTACAAAGCTATAATTATTGGCCAAAATTGTAAGTCGGAATCTGGATTACGCCTGTAAGAAATATATCAAAATATCCTGATTCTTACAAATTGCTTTCCGTTACTAAAATGTTAATGAGCAGTTGAGATTTTGTATACAAAGACGTCGCAATTTATGAACCATAACTCACCTTGCCACTGCCGGGGGCGAATTACTGAAATTCCCTAATGAATATTTTATTTGGAATTTTAAAGATTAACAGCAGAAAGGAGACGATGAATGCAAACACCTCCGTTTGGAAAAGGGGCAAGTTTACAAGCACAAGCGGTATTTATTTTTAAAATTTTAATAGCACTTGAATTAAATAGACAAGCCAAATGTGAATATACAAGAATGGCTTTTTAATATAATTTTTATAAGGTTGAACATATAAACATGATTTCTAGAAATGTTCAGTTTCTTTTGACATTTTAATGATACAATAATGCTTTAAATAAACAAGTCGTGACTAGCAGAGCAGGTTATAATTTATATAGCCAAAATTGTAATTTGCAGCCAATTTTTCAGACTATTTGTCATAAACTGATATCAAGCTATATGTTATAAGTTTGGATATTTATGATTCGCTTCAGTAAAAATATTATGAAAGATCTGTCAGGAAGAAATATCGCCAAAACATTCGTGCATGCAGAAATATAAACTTGGCAAAATCGTGATAAACTGTCCCGATTATATGAAATACAGAAAAATAGTTTGTATCGCGTCAACTAGATTAAGACAAACATGAATTATTGCTCATGTCGTAGATATTTTAAGACTGCGTATTCAGAGGTCTTAAAGTTAAAATATAACCGGCATGCAATATTATAATAAAGGAAACTTCTACTGTCGTTCGACGAATTAACCATAACAATTTATATTTGTGATCTGGCCATGACGACTTGGAATTTCTGGTTTGAAGTAAAACTGTTAACTAACCAGTACCAACATTGAAATAGGACAAATTATATTAATTAATTGATTCTTAAAAACACCTTCGTTTTTATTTTTATATTTAGGAAAATGAAATTTTTTAAACTTAATTTAGGGTTCTGAAATTAGGATTAAATTTGAATTTTAAAATTTACATTCAGTTTGTAATTAACAAAAGTTGTAAATTTTTATGTTTACTTACATATTGCAACATTACCAGAAACATATTGGTAGGACTGTATAAATAAAAAAACAATTACGGTAGTTCAATGTCAAATCCATAATGTACAGGGTGTAGCAAGATTGCAGTAAACTATATCTTTTTTGATTACCATATTTTTAATTTAATGAAATTTAGTACAATAAAACGTGAAATGTAAGCATTTTTATTTAAAGTTTTACGAAGAATTAAAAGGTGTGCAATGGTATTTGTCGTTTAAAATCGAATATCTTGTATATATATGCCGGTTGATTTTTGCTTCAAATTTTAAAAGCAATTCCTGCATTAATTAGCTTTATTGTCATATTGCTCGTATTTCAATGTTACGGTGCTCCTTCGTCAGTAAAGGGAAACGGTTTATAATGAGCATATATTATTGGGTGCAGACTATATTTTCTATTAACAATTCAAAATATCTTTAGATCAATAACTACGGTATAAGTAAATGTCGTACTGCAAGTAGGTTCTCAAAAAGAAAAATCTTAGTTTCTGCATTTTTAGTATTATTACAAAGAGAGCATTTTCATTTATCTTCAGGTGTAAAAATACAGTTTGACATTACTTAAACATCTTAAATTCAGATTTGAAACTTTCTTTAAAACTCTACAAGTTTAATTCAAAACATTTCAGTTGGGGTTCTAGATTAATTAGATCTGCAACAACTCTCTGCTGGATAGCCAACTTATTTGACTACTGACAGACAGAAAGTATCGGATGTAATCGGCTTCTATGACTAGTATCGCACAAAACTACCTAAAACTTGAGCTCAGTCTAAAACTATCACCACTGTCCGCTCTTGGTTATCTTGGACACCGAAATGTGTAGAATACTATACCCCCAAACAAGAATACTAATTGGGATACATGTAACGACATCTTAGTAAGTTAACTAAACTTAAGTTTACCTTTAGAAATAGCTGAAAAGGCCGCTAAAGTAGTTGCACACTTAAGGACAGTCATAAAGCAAGCTGCCTGAAATGTAACACCCATAAAGCAAATTAATGCTGAGCAATACATCACCTATAATAAATTGAAGAAAAACTCAGAGAAGGAGAAAACTAAGACCACGGTGACATATCATTAGGCATTAAGAGCTATCTAGAGTTCCTTTCAACTATGAAACGGACTATTCTCTATGGAAGCCCACGAAGAAAAGATAAAGAAAAAGCAACAAGATTTTCAGAACACTTCGGAACTGTTTTCCAACATCTTTCCAGTCCTAAATGTCCCGTATCAAATGGACCAGCTTATCAAACCCTTCAAAATAAGCGAAAGCACGTAAGCGATCACAAACAACCTCACCCCGAAGAAAGCGCGGAAAACTAGTAACAAAGGGTTTAGAAAGAACCACTAATATATTTAACTCTATCTTCCCATTACCATGGAAGATAGGACAAATAATTGGCGTTGCTAAACCTGGAACGAATTCAACGGAAACATGCTCGCAACGGCCTGTTAGTCTCTTGCCTGTACTATCGAAGGTGTTTGAGAAACTCTTTGTGAAAAGGATCAAATCGACATAGAAGATAAGCAACTAAGTCCAAGCCACCAATTTGGCTTCTGACAGCAACATTCAACCATTGAACCACTATGTACAATCGTCCACAGAACTAATGTCACCCCGAACGCCAGCTTGGCTATTTCGATAGGCAACACATTAAGGGCCGGTTGCAGAAAGCAATGTTAAGTCTGGTGTTAGCTAACGCGACGTCAAAGTGAACAAAAACGAATCAAATCTCAAATGCTTATGGTAACTAATACATTAGTAAACAAAATTTGATGCGATTTTGTTCACTTTGACGCGACGTTAGCTAACACCAGACTTAACATTGCTTTCTGCAACCGGCCCTTAACGTCACTTGACCGAATGTTTCCTAGAGGGTAGTACACACAAAGCGTGTCACCGGAAAGCAATTAGGCAGAGAGAAAGTAGACATTTTAGAAGCAAATCCTTCCTTTTAATATTTCGGTGGTGAATCACACGGGGTTACAGTTTATTTGTATTAAGCAGGTTTTATTTCACTGCTGTTAATATTATTTGTTATTTGTATGATGAAATGGAATTGTTGAAGAGTTTAGAGATTTTCGTTTATTGTTAAACGTTCTAAGTAATTAAGGAATCACCATCGCTACCATCTTTCCGAAGTTTAATACAAAGGATAACAATTTAATTTATACTTACTTACTTACTTACTTGATCCAAAATCTTTTTACCTTTCGGTGTAAGGCTACAATTTAATTTATTATGCTATTAAAAATTAAAGTCAAAATAGATTTTTCTACCGCTAAAAGCTCAACATTGGAAACCTAGATTTGACAAACAACTATTTATCTTGTTTTCACAATTTACTGCAAACTGGCAAAATAATTTGTTGTTCTACCTCAGGAATGATTTAAAAAAGTAACTGAAAGGTCCAAGAGTGATTTTTAACGTTACCTATTTTGTGCAATTTTAAGGTATGTAGAATTACACCTACTTGGTATTACTTTAAGCTGCTATACTTTATTTCAGGAGTACACAGCCATACGGTAGTCACTTGATGTAATTTTCAAAAGAACTTAAAAAAAATACAAGCAAATTGTAGAAGATAAGGAAAAGCTTTTAACGCCATAATTAATAATAAAACCAGACAATATAAGTTACCCCAAAAACATGAAAGAAACTTCAGAAGATAAAAGCAATTTATTGCATTGTTTACAATTATTACAGCTAGTAATGTAATAGTCGAGGGTTATTGGTTAACAGCCCTAACCAATAAAGTTCAAATGATTAATATTTCGTGTAGTACCCATTATTATCAATACATTCTTGTAACCTCCGACCTATCGCGTCAACTAATCTCTCACAAATTTGTGCAGGCTTTGGATAATAGTGTAAACATGCCTAGCGTAAGGTTGGAAAATTAAGTTTAATTATAAAATTACCAATAAGGCAAGACGGTAGCAAAAGAATTTCTACATTTTTTAAAACTGTTTTTTACCTTTGCTGGATGATATTTTTAAAATAACAAAAATTTAAAAACAACACTTCTAAGCCGTTCTATAAGTTTTTAGGTTACCTACTCTAGTAATTTTTATTTTTTGTTGATTTTTACTTCCTTGCACAATCAAGGAAGTATTTGATCTACACCAAAAATTCGAAATTGAGTTTTTAACAGATCTTCACGTTTTAGAGTCCCCTGAACCCAAAAAACATGTTTTTGTTCATTGGTCTGCCAGTGAACAGAATATCTCAAAAACGAAAAGAGGTACGGCGTTGAAACATCATATATAAGTTTTGTGTACTATCTAGACGCGACGCGACGGCAAGCTTTTGAAGAAAATCTCATAACTGGAAGTATGGTGTTTACTTTTTCAAAAACGGCCCCAAAGGTTTTTTTTGAAACTTTACATTTTTATTACATGTTTAATGTGTATTGACGTGAGATAGTTGATTTTCCAGTTGAATACCTCTAAAATGGGTTTCATTTGTTTGTTTTTTCTTTTTTTACTAACTTCTATTTTAAATAGAACACACGGTATATTATTACATTTTTGAATTCTGCTTACAATTTTAGAGAAAATTGGTCTCTTGAACTAACGCTCTATTTTGTACGGTTTCTGTAGAATTCGTACCTAATTTTTGAAAAATGTTGACAAATACAAACTTAAAAATTAAAAATCAAATTTTTGGCTAATTATAAGATCACTGTAAAAGGAAGTTGCGTGCGTGTATCACACCAGATTTTTGAATAACTTTTAAGGTCCTGAATTTCTACATACAGTGGAACTTCTTCTTAAGGAACTTCAGTTTTACGAAGTTCTCTGTTTAGCTATTTTTTACAGATATTCCACCGTTCGAATAATTTACCATATGATTTTTGCTCTATTTTACGAATTAAAATTCCATTTATGGTAAGTAAAATATGAACAAATTTTTGATGAAATTAAATTTAATACATTTTAAGGACTAGTCATGTAATAGTTATTTACTATACAAGTGGGATAAGCGCATCATTAATATACGTGTGTGTAAGTTACAAACGAGTGCGTAGCACGAGTTATGTAAGCACACAAGTATATTAATGATGCATTATCACACATGTATTGTACAAATTTTTATCTACAACTGCCTAAAATTAAGAAAAGTGCATTAAGAGAAATGTCAGATCTGTCATTTTTAAAAATATTTTACTGGGCAAATGCCATTACGTCATTCATTTGACACTATTTCAGTTAGGTAATGAAGCGATTACACCACTCAGTTAGGTAATGAAGCCATTACATAACTGAGTGGTGTAATGAGCTTCATTACCTAACGGAAATAGTGTCAAATTAGTGACGTAATGAGTTAGTTACCCCACTAGAGTAGATAAAAATATAGAATAAATTGCTCACATTCACATATATAAAATGCTGTTTAGAAAACAACCAGTTGCAGTTGTTCTCTGAATGATATAATTTTTGGCAGTGGTCTATTATGATTTGTTTTATCGCACTTTTTCCACAGTCTAGGGTGTTTATCACAAGACGTTTCGGAAGTTGCATTTATTAGGCTATTTTAAATGATTTTCTGTTTTACGAAATTTCCTTTTAATGATTTTCTTCTTGAATTTGGGGACTTCGTAAATAGAAGTTCCAGTGTATATGTTTAAATTTTAAAACCTTTTAATTAATCTTTCAGTTTCGCAAAAATTTTCACGTTCCTCAAGTAGAACAATTTAAATTATTTCTTATTTTTCAAGTTTCTACTAAATTGTGTTTCAAATTGTGAAAACAAGATAAACATTTGTTTGTCAAATCTAGGTTTCCAGTGTTGTGCCTTTAGCGGTAGAAAAAACTATTTTAATTTTAAATTAAACTTCGGGAAGATGGTAGCGATGGTGATTCCTCAATCACTTAAAACGTTTAACAATAAACGAAAATCTTTAAACTCTTCAACAATTTCATTAATCAATATCTGTTAAAGTTTATATTCAACCAGAATGACTTCATGTCTTATTTTTACAATTTATAAATAACAAATAATATTAACAACAGCAGTGAAATAAAATCTGCTTAATACAAATAAACTGTAACCCCGTGTGATTCACCACCGAAATATTAAAAGGAAGGATTTGCTTCTAAAATGTCTACTTTCTCTCTGCCTAATTGCTTTCCGGTGACACGCTTTGTGTGTACTACCCTCTAGGAAACATTCGGTCAAGTGACGTTAAATGTGTTGCCTATCGAAATAGCCAAGCTGGCGTTCGGAGTGACATTAGTTCTGTGGATGATTGTACAACTCTGTGCAAGAAAAACTCAAGGAGAGGTACTATTCAGCTACCTTCCTTAACATTTCAATAGCATTTGATAAGGTATAGCATGGAGACCCAAGCTATAAGGATAAAACTAAACTACCCCATTCATATTGCAAAGTCCTTGTCTTTATCAAATACGACGAAGCTCATAACTTTCTCATGCCCATACAATCCGGTGCACCTCAAGGTAGTGTTCTTGGCCCCTTATTGTACGTGCTTGACACCGCTGAGCTTCTAACCACCTACAACACTGATTATACAGCAGCAATGACCTCAGACATAAACTCGAATCTTGACTACTTACAGCAACAACTCAGTAAAATAGCAATTCCGCTGAAAATGTGGCTAAACACACGTACATCACCTTTGGTCTCGGAAAGGAATCCACCTAGGCTCAAATGGTATGACCCGTCAAATGGTATGACCCGTTAGACTTACCCCAACACAGATAGTGTAGTTACAACAATGGCACTTAGTTATTAACTAAGCATTAGTTAAACGAAAAAAGCCAATGGGACAGTCTTGTCCCTGTCATTTCCAATGAATATATTCATTAATACAGGGTGTTTATAAATTGACGGATGAACTACACGTGGCGATGTTGATCATAAAATCCTGAGTAGAAAATATTAATACTAAAATGTTAGATTGGTCTTCATGGGCCCTCACGAGCGGCAGGTAAAAAGATGTTATTTTCAGGTAAAGTAGCTTTTTGTTTTAAATGCGTCAAAGTATCACCAAGGAAAGTTATTTGGAATGTAAAATTGTGGTTCCATGCAAAATTTAAGAAATATCTTTGACGATATTTTGAAGAATTTGAAACAGAAAATGTACTTTACCTGAAAAAAACATGCTTTTGATTTATGGCTCGTGAGGGCTCACGAAGACCAATCCAACATTTTAGTATTAAGATTTTCTATTCAAAATTTTTGGACCAACATCGCCACGTGTAGTTCTTTCGCCAATTTATATACACCCTGTATTACATATTGTTCTTCTAGAGTAGTGTGTACATATTCCATGGAAGTCGTTAAAAAATGAGAAAATAAAATAATTGGACGGTGCTCTCATTACAAAGAATAGTTCTATTAAACTCCATATACAAAGGTGTTGCCACGGTAGTGAGAAGTGAGTTTAGTAGATAATCACAGGTTTACTTATGATGCAAGAATATGGATCATTGTTACTATATTCCTTTTAATAAAACTCGGTGACCTGTTGTTACAGCGCTTTAGCTTATAAACAAAGACGGACACAAAAGCCGTGAATCCTTCCATTATCGTTCAAATCAAAACTTCCAAACAAAGACAACAACCTGCAGCGCACCGAAAACTTCCTTTCGGAATTGCGTTACTCAAAGACAATTTGACGCTCCCTAAATGAAAAAGTACAACCCGGAAAAGCATTTTAATTCAATCGTTCCGCGAACGCAGAGTCATTTCTAATTGAACGAGGCATCCGCGAGTACAGTTTTACCCTAATCTAATTAAAATCCTTTAGACAATATTGAGCCATCATTGCCGCGAATGAATCATTAACCTTGCTAGGAATTCCTAAAGCACACAATGAGGCCGAGGTGCATGTATAAAACAAAGTTGGCGGCTATCACGCCCCGGAACGTAAAACAAATGTTTTGTTTTTGCCATTGCAGGAATTCGTGAGCCCGGAGCGGCCGGTGCCCATGAAGGGCCTGAAAGGACGTGTCGCTAGCTGCCAAAATATTTTGATAGCAGGTGGCAAACATTTTTGATAACTGCAAACGTCGTTCCAATAACACGAGCTGTTTATTTAGTGAAAAATGGATAACCAATACGTCTGAAGTGGACGAAAAGCAGCTTTTCTATGGGGTGACGGAGCGAAGTTGTAAACAAACCGACGAGTGGACTTAGTGCTCCAGTTTGCTAAACATATTAGTGGCTTGCTAGTTTTTTTATTATTGAATCATAACACAAGCATAGTCAATTGAAATCAATATCTTGTCAATAGTTTTATGTACATATGTATATAGTTACATCTATTCCTTAAAAAGAGAATAATTTTCACTGTTCAAAATCATTACCTCCTCCTACCAAATATTAAAATAGTCAATTCCAGAATTGTATTATGTCAGCAATGCTCATTAAAGCCATCATAATCCCACAAAATATCATCTCAAGATTAAATTCACTACTAACAAATATTTTGACAAATGGGTACAAGACTTGAGTTTGCCAACTGGCAAGTGTGTTGTGGAGAATGCAGTTCTAAAAGTACAGTTACAGGTTGTTTTATTGTAAAGCTGTTTTGATATGTTACATTTTCTGGACATTAGAAGGAAGAACAGATTAGCGGAAGTATGCAGCTGTAAATAAAAAAAAACTTAACAATTTAAAGTTTGTTAAATAAGGGACCAGAAAATTGTTTAGTTGGTGTTATTACTAACTTAAATTGTATAACAGACAAAGTACATAGATCGTATAATAAAACGGCCTTATACGAGTGTTCATTTTGTATTACAATCAAACTTAAAGAAAACTTGTTCTATTGCACATGTTTATATACCTAGCTTTATTTTTAACTTCGCCATCACATTTTTGGACAACGTAAATTTTCTTTTATCTACGACAGTGTGTAAAATTGCCTTTTAGTTAGCAGTTTTAAGTTTGTAAAACGACTGCTTAATAACATGTTTTCATTAGTTTACGTCGTCAGTAGTTACGTGTTTAAAAGATTTCATTAGGCACGTTGTTAGTAGCGCCGTGAATTAAAATTATTAAAACACGCAAAATTACGACCGGTTGCTGGCAATCCTAAGTTACATTAAAAAATATTTTTTATATTTACCGTGCTTTCTAGATTCTTCGTAGATAAAATATTGTACGATACATATGCGTAAAGCATCTTTAGTCACTCGCGGGCCTAAACGCTCGCTCACTCGCGTTTTAACTCTACCCCACTCGTGACTAAAGAGTAGCTTTACGCACTTGTATCGTAAATTACTATTATCTACGACAGTGTGTAAACTTGACTTTTAGTTGGTAGTTTTAAGTTTGTAAAACAACTGTTTAATAAAATGTTTTCATTAGTTTACGTCGTCAGTAGCAACGTGTTTTAAAATTTTTAACAACGCAAAATTACGACCGCTTGCTAGTTTACATTTAAACATTTTTTTAATATTTATCGTGTTTTCTAGATTCTATCGTAGATAAAATATTGTACGATACACATACGCAAAGCATCTTTAGTCAGTCGCGTTTTAACTCTGCCCCAGTCGTGACTAAAGACTAGTTTTACGCACTTATTTCGTAAATTACTATTAATCTAAATACTGGAATTCAGTGTGATTTAGAAATTTGTCAAAGATACGGGCTACTACCATCAGTTCTTTTCATGCCTTCATATTAATTTGTAACGCCATATATTTCATTCCTGAACTTTATTGCGCCTTCCTCGTTAGTCAGCCTTTCTTTATGAGAAGTTCAAGATAACCTTTGTGGATGATAAGTAAGTTTTTTGTTGTCATCACAAATTGTTAGGGAATGTTGACGTTATTGGATAGTTTTTAGAGTGTCTCTCGTTTCCAAGGTTACTGGTTACCGAAAAACAAATGCTAGTGAGTTGTTGGTAAAAACAGGTTAGACCAAGTAGTAAAGACATTTTCTGTGCTACGTGTTAGTGATGGGTTGGTGAATTACTGCTTGCTTACAAGCATCGCGCACATGCTAAAACAGGCATTCGAATGTTACACTTATGACTTCTAAGCCCGAATGCCAACTAAGGGGTGAGTTTAGCTTCATGGCCTAGCGTTAAAGTACTTAACGAATATTTCCCTACAGTTTGTTTTTTCTGGTGGACTAAATTGCCAGAAGTTCTCCCTTCATACTTTTGAATCTATTATGAGTTGCGCTCCTGGTGTACTTTCCTACGTTTTCTAATTCTCTTTCCTGGATTTGCACTTTTATTTTCTTCCTTCTTGAGTTTCTACCACTGTTGTCGCTTCCTTTTTACGTCATCTTTCCAGTCGTCTGTTATTTATACTGCTTGATGTGTAAGTCGCTTTCTTGCATTTCATTCCTTTATAGATTTTGAGGTCTTCCTTTTCTTTCGACCACTGCCCCTATTGGAACATTTTTTCGGTCGTCTCTACTTACCATGCCATATTAACCTTTTGAGGTGTATTTTACACACTAAAACTTCACGATATTTCATTTCATGTCTTATATTGTCCTTTCTGAGCCTTTTTAATGTATTCTTTCTCACACTTCCCCGAAGTACGTTTCAGTTGCTAGCAATTTTGATTCCACGGCTTTCTTCATCGTCTGCTCCGTACAAAGAAGAACGAATCAGAGATAATGTTACCGAGCTAATGGTGGGACGCACAGATCATAAGGAAAACTATGATCATGATGTACATAGAGATCAATATTGGAGATCATATATTATTCACTATAGATATTCGACAATCTTGGTGACAAAATGTAGCCTTGGAAAACTATATTTTCAACTATGAAAGAGATTGATTTAAGTATTTATCATTACTCTGTCAATGTTTTTAACAAGATCATTATAATGTGAAATTTTTTGCACTTTTTCATGTGTTCCTTTTCCTATAGCAAATCTTGCTTGTCCCGTTGGAATTTTACATGAACGTATAATTAATTAAGTTTCACATTTGTTCATCCCGTTTCATCAAACAGCAGCTGGCATTGAGTTATGTACCAGTGCTGTATTAAACTAATGTAATTTTTAAATCCGCGAGTTCGTATAAGCGTATTATTGTTAGCTTTATCGGATTTCTCAGAGTAAATGTAGAACTACATTCATTTATTATTATCATAGAATTGACAAAAGAAAATGTTATAACAACACAATAACAATACAATAACAAGTAAACCATTTATTATATCATATTTTTTTACTTCCTTTTACAATAAAGGAAGTATTGGATTCACCCCAAATATTCGAAATTGAGTTTCTACCAGATCTTCACGTTTTAGAGTCCCCTGAGCCAAAAAAACATATTTTTGTTCAATGGCCTGTCTGTGTGTCTGCCTGTCTGTCTGTGTGTCTGTCTGTGAACAGAATATCTCAAAAACGAAACGAGGTATGGTGTTGAAACTGCATATATAAGTTTTGTGTACTATGCAGATGAGACAGCAAGCTTTTGAAGAAAATTGCATAACCGGAAGTAGGTGTTTACTCTTGTAATTTTTCATTTTTATCAATTTTTTCAAAAATGGCTCTAACGATTTTTTCAAACTTTACATTTTTATTAAACTTTTAATGTGTATTGATGTGAGATTGGTGATTTTCCAGTTGAATACCTCTAAAATGGGTTCCTTTTGTTTTTTTTAAATTTTGTATTAACTCCTATTTTAAGTAGAACATCCGGTATATTATTACATTTTTGAATTCAGCTTAAAATTTTAGAGAAAATTTGTCTCTTGATCTAATGCTCTATTTTGTACCGTTTTTATAGAATTTGCAATTTTTGAATTTTTTTTACAAATGCTGAAAAATTCAAAATCAAATTTTTGCCTAATTATAAGATCACTCTAAAAGGAAGCTGTGTGAGTGTATCACACCAGATTTTTTTTGGCTGGCGATATATCTCCCACATTATAATATTTCTGAATTTATGACGTTTGAGTTGTAGTAATATTTTTGTTGGAATCGTGACAAAACGCTTTTATAACCCTAAATTTGACTTTTTAAGGATTCAATAGGGTGCGCATCAAACCCAAAATTGGGAAGTAATACAGCTTAGGACTTTTTCCTATAATAACGAAGGAAGGGATAACAGCAATAATAAATGTATCCATTCATCGAACTATAATAAAGCCTACGATGTTTCAAGAAAATGAGTGCTTGTTAGTATGTAAGTGATTGTCTTTAATCATACGAGAAATTTGTATCTCTATTGGAAGATAACTTTAACAACTACATTGTTTTACTAAGCCCATTAGCGTTCCAAATTAAGAAATTTACGTACCGTGTCGAAAGTTAAAAAAATTTTCCTTTTACAACGTCCGTCGAAAAGATTTTTTTCGACGACTGACATCGAAAGTAGATTTTTCTCACTGTCATTTGACAACAGAAAGTTGACATTTGCCGCTGAGCGTGCGTTTTCAGTATTTTGCCGCTCGCCGAGCGTTTTGGGTTTCCGCGTGAACAAAATAGGTAGCCACGTCCGAATGTTTCCTTGACAACGCCCGTTATTTGTGGAAATAATCGCGTCACATGTCATAAACTGCGCGAGTAATGTTAACTTGATTGTCAATTAATTTTTGCGATAAAATGAAATTTTGATATTTTCCTTTAATAATATGCTCAGTCGTCGAAAAAATAGTATGTATATTTCGAGCTAAAAGTGCGCTTGCCGCTTTTGCATGATTGCTGGTTTCGACTTCGTCTCAACCAGCAATATTCATGCGCAAGCGGCAAGAATGCACTTTCAGCTCTTAACATACAATATACTATTTAGAAATCCGTACAATTATCCTTTTATCATTTTCCGGTAAGGATTTACCCCCTGTGTAATTTTCGCTTCTTTTGCATGTAGTTTTCAATTTTTGGTTCCATTAGAAATCGCTATGACAAAATGTGGAATATTTACAACAATTAACATTGTAAGTTCACTTGCTACTGCAGATATCACCAGGGACTCCCTTTTAAGCAAGTGATTGGAATAGTTATTTATGTATCAAGGGCGTAAAACAGGCGTTTTTGGCCAGCGGCGTGAAAGTTATACCACGAGGTGTGGAGCAGCTACGGCTATAACGAGACAAGGGCCAAAGACGCTGGTTATGACTGAGATACATACAAAACTGTATGTACGATAGAAATTTTAATAAGGCAGATTTAGATTATATAAAACGTTGTGAAATGCAAACAGGACAATTCTTAAAATTATTTTAGCTGTATAGCACCTTGTAACTAGGCATGGTAAAATTCCTTTTTGCACTTCCGGGACTAAAGTTGATACTTTAGTCCCCGTAAACAGGGACTAAAGTAGCCCATTTGAACCCTAGGGACTAAAGTAAAAATTATACCGTAACTATGGTAAATTTATGTACACACGAGGTTAGTAGGTTAGGTTTTGTTTGTCATTTGACACACACTGACGCAAAACTTAACCTGCAAATCTCGAATTTGACATATACTGACAATACACTTCAGTACTGCCAACTGATTCAGGCTATCCAGGACCTGCTGCAATTCAGTTTTTAAGAAATTGTAATTGTCAGTTTCCAAATTGACAGATTCCACATTTTGGAAATGTTTGATGATAATGTTCCCAAAAGTGCAAAAAAATAGCGTATATACCTCGGGACTAAAGTGCCTAAATCCCTTGAGTGGTTGTTGCCCTCGGGCTTAACCCTCGAGGCAACAAACTCCACCCGCGGGATTAAATGGTGCACTTTAGTCCCTCATGATATACTATTTTGGCCGCTAAAATGACGTCAGCGGGCAATAAAATTCTTTTGCACCCGCTGACGTTATTCAGCGGGAGAAAAGGATATTTTATCACCCGAGGGCAAAAAAGACTAGCTTTACGTCTGTAAATGGGTTTTAAAAAACCCCTATTAATGATAAATTCTAGATAAATGGGTATTTGTTTGGTGATATCACTTTTAAATAGGCAATCCTAATCTGCGGTTCGATAAATACTGGTTAAACTATGATAGTCGAGAAATTTTCACTTCTGCGTTTAATGTGGTTCAACATGCACATTAATACCGTGGATTTGTAGTTTGAATTGCAATAGAATTGTTAGTATAGTTTATGTCGATGCTGACTCATTCTAAAAAAGTCGTTAATGTTACCATTGTTAGTTTGATTAAGCTATCAGAGAATACCAAATCTGATTCGTTAGGGGTTTTTGGATTTTTAGATTCAAGATAGATTTCTAATACACAACGTTTTGTCGTATGTGAGATTTTAGATCTTTTTATTGTAAGACAAAATCAACATGACAGATTTATATGGAAATAAAGAACTAAGGTTAAATACAGTCCCGAAGTAAG
>OW679196.1:91001054-91088060 GCA_940337035.1 Agriotes lineatus | reverse complement strand
GTTGCTTTGCTTGTACCAAATAATAGTCACTGTCGCAGTCGGCCCCCCTCATTGATCTCACATCGAAAAACGTTGGTTTCGGTTTGTCTTG
The DNA here is from genome assembly GCA_940337035.1 of Agriotes lineatus. Lineage (NCBI taxonomy): Eukaryota > Metazoa > Arthropoda > Insecta > Coleoptera > Elateridae > Agriotes > Agriotes lineatus. The sequence continues at coordinate 91,087,969 of OW679196.1, read as the reverse complement.
TTTGGTCTATGTGGTTTTGTCGTCACTCCATCATTGGATTTCTAGGTCCCATTATGGGTATCTTTATGTGGGAAGGTAGTGCTGCTGATTACTAGCCCTTTTGCTTGCCGCCAGCTCGATTAATCGTAATCCGTGTTTATCATTGCTTTTATGATGTAAGCTGTGGTTACCAATCATTGGTTTATACCGGGTGGACAATGAGACTAGGGCCATGCTTATATCTTCTTTATTTATGAATTGATTTGGATAAAATTTTTATACCAAAAATACTAGACATAATTTCTGATTGGCCGATAGATATAGTCAAAATGGTTGTCTTCCGGTTTTTACCGGAAATGATTCTAACTTTGTTTTTTTTTTAATGGAACACCCTGTATATAATACATTTGCACACGTTTTCCAAGCAAGGCGGTCTATATTGTTTTCATGCCATGACACTGGGCATATAAAGTGACCTTTGGAATGGCCTACCACAATCTGGTAACATGGCTGCGTCAACCTTTAACAAAAAAATTACTAGTTTTTGGTCACTAAATAAGCAATCTGTCAGTGCACTATGCCTGTCATTGTGATGCATGGCAGTTAAAAAAAAAATTCTCCATTGCTACTAATTTACTCCACCTAAAGCAGTAATTTCTTCAAAATAACTTGCCTGAAAGCTAGTGATATTGCAGTCAGAACCAGTGTCTTCAGCTTATTAGCCTTTATATCCGCTCTTTTAAAGTGCTTTTCACACACAACACTAGCCTTTCCAATCCGCCAGTTCTCTAAATGCAAAATATCTTTTCCATTTTTGTGCCATCGTTTCCATTAGATGGAAAATTTGAAACACGCTAACATATGGAAACCACTGAAGAAGCGTAAGTTGCCTTGCAGCTTGGTCAAAGGCGTTTTTTGTAACTTATATGAACTGCCTTGTCAAACATCTATTTTTCCCGCTGCTGATCATGTAAGTCAGTGATACAGCCTTAGTAACAAAACTTGTAAGTCGGTGATTATATTTGTTTGTTGCTTTTTCTTGACAACGGAACTTAATATTATTGTTAAGTTCCTAGGATAATAAAAATTATCAAAGCAAGATGCAGATTTAGACGTTTTTTGTTTATAAATTGCAAGTGTTTATGTGACATGTGACACTCACAGGTAAACACGGCTCACGAAAATTAATCCTGGTGACAGGTGACACACCAAAACGATTTTTTCAAAAAATCTAGGAAGATTTCGATAAGCAGAGGGAATTATATAATAAGATAACTCGGAATGTATCGCCTATTAACATTTTCGGCAGGCAACAAGCCCCGACTTCGTCTTGGCTGGTACTTGCCTACCTCAAAATGTTAATAGGTCCTTACATTCCTTGTTACTTAAATAGCTATTAATGTCAAATATACCGGGTGACCATAAATGGTTGTGATTTTTTTTTTCTTAGGTTGGCACTGTTTATGTTGGTGGCACTGTAAGTCTATGTCAATATCGAGGTTAGCAGGTTAGGTTTTTGCGTCAGTTTTTGACACAAAACTGACGCAAAAACCTAACCTGCTAACCCCGAAATTTGAAAACAAACAAAAACTTAGTGTGTATTGGAATGTCCTAGCACACAATCTGGCGACAAAGCCAGTATCATGGCCTGGAACAATATAGACCGCCTTGTTCCAAGCCGTGGCATGATGACAGCTCTAGTGAAACAAGATAACCTAAGTGGCTACCGCTTCCTGTGATACAATTAAGGCCAAAAATTCAGTAATACATATTACACATTATGTAATTTTTTAAACTAATAAAAACCTATCAACGTCAGATATTTCAGCCGATGTAGAAATTCTGCGAAAGAAAGCCATTGCGTTTGGAGCACAACATTGGCACGCTGACGTAGAAATTTAGCCAATACCAATTTTTTAAATAGCTCATAGAAAACCTTCTACCAGGGGGTTCGACAAGGTAATACAACTAGCAAACGATTAAAAAATCACTCGCCATTAATAACAGGATAACGTAAGGACTTTTTCAAGCAACCGCAGTGAGATGAGAACCTACGAGAAAATTCAGGGCGCCGAGGTCTCTAAAATTACATGCCTTTTAATGAGAAAAACCGTATTTCAACAAGCTTTCGCGTCTTTGTGTACTGAATCACACCAGGAAGCGCAAGGCCGCAATTTTTTCTGGCCGCTTTGTTTTTCATTCCGCAGCTTAATTACAAGTAAATACCAAATTTTCTTCAATTTATTATGGCGTTAATTAGAATTTCTCAGATAAGCAAATAAACTAGCGCTGTAATTTCCTGTGTCATCCAGTATCAGATTAGCTGCGATGCGAGCCACTGAAAGCTCGTAATTACTTGGACATTTTAAAAGCCTATTACTGCAGTATTGCAGGCGCTGCTAAACAATATATCGATTTTGGCATTGCACCATCTTAAACCTTTGGCGAAGCTTTTAACTTGGATTGGAAATCTGATATAAAATATTTTTATAGCTTGCTAAGTCTATAATTATTTTGTTATGCCTTTTGTTTCGTCATTATTAGTTAAGTATTCCTAGTTTTGGAAAGTAAAATCACACTGATTACACTTCACTACTACTATGCGTCAGAATGAAATGAAAATTTATATGGTAACCTTTATAGGTTTTCAAATGAATTTCTTTGAAAACCTCATCAAGAGAGGAGTTAATCTCCTTGTTTGACAAGGCAGTTCATATAAGTTACAAAAAACGCCTTTGACCAAGCTGCAAGGCAACTTACGCTTCTTCAGTGGTTCCATATGTTAGCGTGTTTCAAATTTCCATCTAATGGAACGATGGCACAAAAAATGGAAAGATATTTTTGCATTTAGAGAACTGGCGGATTGGAAAGGCTAGTGTTTGTGTGTGAAAAGCACTTTAAAAGAGCGGATATAAAGGCTAATAAGCTGAAGACACTGGTTTCTGACTGCAATATCACTAGCTTTCAGGCAAGTTATTTTGAAGAAATTACTGCTTTAGGTGGAGTAAATTAGTAGCAATGGAGAATTTTTTTTTTAACTGCCATGCATCACAATGACAGGCATAGTGCACTGACAGATTGCTTATTTAGTGACCAAAAACTAGTAATTTTTTTGTTAAAGGTTGACGCAGCCATGTTACCAGATTGTGGTAGGCCATTCCAAAAGGTCACTTTATATGCCCAGTGTCATGGCCTGAAAACAATATAGACCGCCTTGCTTGGAAACGTGTGCAAATGTATTATATACAGGGTGTTCCATTAAAAAAAAACAAAGTTAGAATCATTTCCGGTAAAACCGGAAGACAAACCATTTTTGACTATATCTATCGGCCAATCAGAAATTATGTCTAGTATTTTGGTATAAAAATTTTATCCAAATCAATTCATAAATAAAGAAGATATAAGCATGGCCCCTAGTCTCATTGTCACCCGGTATAAAACCAATGATTGGTAAACCACAGCTTTACATCATAAAAGCAATGATAAACACGGATTAAGATTAATCGAGCTGGCGGCAAGCAAAGGGCTAGTAATCAGCAAGCACTACCTTCCCACATAAAGATACCCATAATGGGACCTAGAAATCCAATGATGGAGTGACGACAAACCACATAGACCAAACAAGACAAACCGAACCAACGTTTTTCGATGTGAGATCAATGAGGGGGGCCGACTGCGACAGTGACTATTATTTGGTACAAGCAAAGCAAACGACAAAAAAATATCGAACCCCAGACGACAAAACACCAGTACCAAAATGAAAAGAAAACAATGTAAACAAGCTGAAGGATCCCGAAATAGAAGGAAGATACCAGCAAAACACTAGCCAGAAGAATAGAGCAACTAGAAAATGAAACGGAAAACTGAAGGGGAAGGCATTAACAGACAATAGGAGGACATAAAAGAAGCCATCAACAAAAACGGCCTAAAAAAAATTATTGGCACCAAAAAAACTACAACGAAATGAGTGGTTTCGATAACGTATGCAGGCTATAGATAACAAAAAAAAAGGCACGTACACGGATGCTCCAAAACACAAGACAAGTCAAAGTCAACTAAAAGGAAAAAAGCGAGTACTAGTGGAACCAAGGCTAACAGAAATAGAAGAAAAAGATATGAGAAAAATAAAACAAGGAAAGCACATAACGAAATAACATTACTTTAGAAGAGGATATCAGCCCAGAACAAGCATGTGCAAAAATTAAACGAGGAAATGTTAGTAAACAAAAAACGATTTAGCAGATAGCTGGAGAGAATATTTTTACAAATCTATTGAATACGGACATGGAGGAAGTAGAAAACGAACAAGACAACGAAAACGCAGGAAGGAATAGAAATGAAGAAGTACCACTACCACAACCAGAACCTTCAAATGACGAAATCAAGAACACCATCCGGAAAATGAAGATGAAACAAAGCGCCAGGTGAAGACAACATCCCAGCGGAACTACTGAAATCTGCTGGACAGACGCTAGGGGAAAAGATACACCAGCTAATCCAAAGAATATGGAAGAGTGAAACGATTCCAAAAGCATGGAATACAGGAATACTATGCCCCATACATAAAAAAGGGGACAAAGCAATATGCTCCGACTACAGAGGAATCTGCCTTCTCGACACGGTATACAAAATTCTATCACACATAATACTGCAAAAAAATAAAACCTTAATTGGAAAACAGAATAGGAGATTATCAAGCCGGCTTTCAGGAAAGGAAAGTTCACGTCAGACCAGATTTTTAGCATAACACCTTCATAGACTATAAACAAGCGTATGACAGCGTAAGAGATAAAGCAGTAAAGCGAGCCCTAGAAATATATTCGAAATTCCACAGAAACTAAAAAACCTTACCTCGCTGACTATTAAAGACGTTTCAATATAAGATAACAGTAGACGAAGAGGAATCACAACTCATTAATAGTAGTGGGATTAAGGACAAGGAGATGCTCTGTCGTCCATACTATTTAAACATGGTCCCTAGACACAGTTATAAAGAGAAAACCCTATACAAAAGTGATAGCTACGTTTTTCAAAAACTCAAGACTAATGCTCGCTTACGCGGATGACATACCTATAATGTGCACTAACGAAAGAGAAAGCAATTGTAGCGTATAGAATACTAAGAGAGAAGTCAGAAGAGGTAGGACTTACAATAAATCAAGAGAAAACAAAGTACCTAAGAATATCGAGACAGGCAGAACAAGAAGAACAAGTAAACTAGGAATAGAGAGGGCAAAAAAACTTCAAATAACTAGGTACAATAATCAACCAAGCAAATGAAATAACCGAAGAAAATTAAAGCCAGAACGTTCTCAGCTAACAGGGCCTATTTTGCCATGAACGATATTTTCAAGTCAAAATTAATATAAAAACAAAACAAAAAATTAGACTATACAAGACAGTAAGAAGGCCCATATTAACATAAGGGTGTGAATCATGGGACATTAGTAAAAAAAGAAGAAATAGCGACTAAGGATATTTGAAAGGAAAATCCTAAGAACGATTTTTTGGGGCTGTTTAAAGAAGGAAGAGAGTGGCGACGGAGACACAACGAAGAAAATAATAAGACTCTGCGGTGAGCCAGACGTAGTCAACGTCATTAAAACGCATGCGTATACAATGGATAGGACATGTAATAAGAATGGCACCGAACAACACAAACCCAGAGAGTATTTAACAGCGCACCAAGAATAACTATGCCAAGAAGGAGACCAAGAACAATATAGATAGACAATGTGTTTACAGATATCCAAGAATTAAATGTACAAAGCTGGAGAAGAATCGCTAAAAACAGACCAGAATGGAGGAAGATTGTTGAGTCGGTGGAGACCCTTGATGGGTGGTAACAACCGAGAGAGAGAGTAGAAGCAGCTATTCGAGTAACTTTAACGCTTAACCAGACAATAAATTAACCTAGAAAAAACTTAGATAATTGTTAAACATACGTTTTAACTTCCTTCAGATACCATTCATGATCTTGTGTAGCAACATGTGTCTCAGCACATTAACAGCGGATATAGGGTAATAACTTCCAGCTTTCCAATTATGAGGAATTAAAGAATCTGGTGTGATACACGCGCACAAACTGCCTTTTTACAGTGATCTTATAATTAGCCAAAAATTTTATTTTTAATTTTTAAGCATTTGTCAAAAAATTTTCAAAAAATTACAGATTCTACGAAGACGGTACAAAAATAGAGCGTTAGTTCAAGAGACACATTTTTTTCTAAAACTTCAAGCTGAATTTAAAAAAATGTCATAATATAGCGGGTGTTTCTATTTAAAAATAGGAGTTAATAAAAAAAATAGGAAAAAAACAAAAGAAACTCATTTTAGAGGTATTCAACTGGAAAATAACCTCAATGCACATTAAAAAATGGAATAGAATGTAAAGTTTGAAAAAAATCGTTTAGAGCCGTTTCTTGAAAAAAATCGAAAAAAAACTGAAAAATCACAATAGTAAACACATACTTCCGGTTATGCGATTTTTTTTCAAAAGGTTGTCGCATCTAGATGCACATGAAACTTATATATGGACGTTTCAAACGCCATACCTCTTTTCGTTTTTGAGATATTCTGCTCGCAGGCACACAAGACACTCATACAGGCAGACAGGCCAATGAACAAAAATATGTTTTTTTTGGTTTCAGGGGGACTCTAAAACGGGAAGATCTGTTGAAAAACTCAATTTTGAATTTTTGGGGTGAATTCAATACTTCCTTTATTGTAAAAGGAAGTAAAAAACAGAAAAAACTATTGCTCTTTAAGAATATGCCGCAGAATATTAAGTAAAACTGTTACCTTTATTTGTTAATTTTTATTATAACATTAGCCTTAATTAATCGATCCTATTTAGTATCGTCACATAAATTGGTTTCCACTGCGGTGGTAGATAAAAGCAACAGCTCCAGTTATAAAATTATGAAGCGTTTAGTCTTATCACGCGCGAAGCCCTTTTTATGGAATCTTAGGGCTGTAATTCCGTAGCCTGACTGTTGCGATTGTGCGAACGTTGCTTAAAATTCAGGCTGGGATTTTATTTTGGCGCATTTCTTGAGCCTTGAGCCAAGGTAAAGCAGCACTTCAAGAACAAGCGATGCATTCTAATCTCGCTCGCAAATTAGGTACACTTTTCCTAGCAAGAATGTTGTTGCTGCAGTACTTAAAGTAAGATATTGACACTTTTTAAAATTGCAAAATTTTCATTTATTCCAACAAAAAAAGTATTAGTTTCCTATTTAATAATCAAAAAGAAACTTCTATTCGTTTTTTATAAATAATTTTCATACCATAAGAATTTTTTTTTTTTTTTAGAAACTACCAGCGGCGACTGCTTCTTGAGAGCTCAGGGGCTTGAGCCTCACAGTTGTCAACAGCTTATCTGTCGTTAGGAAGAAGTAATTACTGTTTAATCAAATATTTATAATGTTCTCACCCATGCTACCGTTATAATATAACAAGGTTTAAGTAATCATATCGGAAGATGGCTATTTCATACCGCTTGAAACATGCAAAGAATATCCAACAAGTATGTCAGCATAACACTCATTGGTATCGTATCAGCTACCAGCTGCTGCTGCGCTGCGAAACGTGCTCCAAACTTATATAGAAATTATAGGCGAAAAACGCTGTCTCTGCAGAATCGGCGATATAGCAGTTTCAACATGATGCGAAAGCCAACGGTGCCGCCACAGCTGCTGACTCGCGAGATTATCGTAATAGTCGCAAATAATGTGTTTCCCGGAATGTATCCGGTGGCATAACTTCTTGAAAACATTGTGGTGTAAGTCTTGCCAATGGAATGAACTGTAAATGTACAATGTGTATTCGAGCATTCTTGTATAGTTGTGCGTCGCGTTTTTGTCAGCTGAAAAGGTTAAAATAAAAAACACTTGGAACGGCCTACATCTTAATTAAATTTCAACCTACCTAAAGTTGGAACTCGTAATTATAGAGGGAACATTTTCTGTAGACATTTACAAGAAAAGTAGATGGATTTGTGGAAGGAATGCATAAATATTCTGTTTTTGTTTTCCATTATTAAATATATTACCGAGTTTCGTTTTTTAACACTTAACGTACTAATTGCATACAAAGGTATCTGGGAAAGTTTGTGTTACCCTTAGAACAGAAAATAGACAGGAAGGCGCATTTCTTTTAACTTGGCTGTAACATCTAGGCGACAGAAACGGCCATTTTGAAAACCCCGGTGATACCGGTTTGACAGTTGTGGGTTTTTAGTTAGTTTGAGACTAATTTTGGCTGTTCTCAGACCCCAAATACCAGGACTTTGGGCATTACATTCCATCAGTAAGTATTAATATTACTTTTCAATTCAAAACAGAGAGATAATTTCTCTGAACATGTCCCACTTGTCATACGTACTTGTACACAACAATAGTCATGGGCATAGAAGGGAACGTATAATGGTGTCATTATTTGTAATCACACAATCTGAGGAAGCAATTTAAATTACAGACAGTGACTGAAGTCACACAAAAATCACATGTAGTCATAAATCACATAGTGTAAAGTGCACTTAATAAAAACTGTTTAAATTATTTTGCTGCCCATGCACCCTCTCGATATGATACGCCCACTGCCAAAAGGAAACAACCATCCGCCATTTTGAAAAACCCATCGCGGTCGCACGGATTTCTTACAAATGCGGCTTCCTGTCTATTTTCTGTTCTAAGGTGTTTACCCTTTGTATACATGGCAATATATTTATTAATATTAAAACAACCTTGTCCACAATGCTGTCAGTGTCAATCAGAATCAGAATCAGGATAATTAAATGCAATATACATGTAAGATTTCTTGCTCTTAAGTTATTTCGTATAAAATATTGCACTCTTTTTGCCGATATTGAGGAATGGACCCATATGATTTATTAACATGAAATTTTCGTGTGCTTCCTAAAGGGACTCTTTCTCATAAATGAAGTGGTGGCTGTTGCAATGAAGAGTAGCTGTGTAAAATAAGCAATAAGTTCTAAAGATTAAAAAGGTTCGCATTTACTTCCTCTTCTCCCAGTACCCCTTAGGGCGTGAAGGTATTGAAACGTTTTTCTTATATTTTACTTAGTTTTCTACTATGGTGAGAATATATTGCACTATAACCCTTCCCACGTCTCCGGCAAATTCCCCGAATGCAATTGCTCGAAATCAATTGCTCGAAAGTCAAATTGCTCGAATGTAAACTTTCCTCGAAATACAACTTCCTCGAACTGCAACTTCTCGAAAATGTTTTTGCTCGAATTTATGTGGTATTAAATAATGCGATAACACTAAAATCTTCAAAATCTTTTGTAGTAAGTGGTCAAAGACAGTATTGTGTTCTTGTAACAGGAATGTGATTATCATTGGAATGTAATTACGGGTATTCATAATCAGGATAATGGGTTTGTTTGTTATTACAAATAATGTTAAATAGGTTTTTCTTGGGAAACGAAAGTGATTAGTATAGGAATGTAAATACATACCTATACCTATTGTTTACTAATAAAGGTTATAATTTGTAATTTGTGTTTTTTTTTATATTTGATATTAACTGATTCTAGTTAAGGCTATTTCACAACTTCATTTTTTTTCGAGCAAACAGATAATTGCTGTTCTAGAAACTTGCAATTCGAGCAATTCGTTTTCGCGCAATTGCATTCGAGCAATTTACCTAGAACCATCTTCCCATGCTTTATTTTCGGCTTCTCTAATTTTGTTATTCTAGTTCCTTCTAGGCGGTTTTTTCCCCATTCAGGTTTACCCATGCACATTTTTCTTATTTTTTGTGTTAAATTGTAACGTTTTCGCTCTTATTTTAAACGCCAATTCGCCATAATAAAATATTATGGGCATTACAAAAGTCCTTTATTATTGAAAGTAGCCCCAACATGAAGTGGAATGAAATAATTATCATAAAAATTCTAAAGTGTTTCTGTCTAAAGGAATGCCGAATTTTGGTTTGCATAAGTAAAGGTCAACGAGTTAAAGTAAAATGCTTTTTGCGAAGATTGTGCATTAGTCCAAATCAAAAAGCTATAATAGACTATGTAAATGTCTTAATGCCAAAGATTATTGCATCAAATTAAATAGAATTTATGGGCTACGTAATAATGAATATTCTATTTCTCTAAATTAACTGGTGGAATAACTACAACGGTTTGATTATGAATATTAAAAAAAATGTTTTTTTTGTTGTTGAGTTTTTTGTATGTAATCTCTATGGCGATCAACGCAAAAATGTTGTCAATTTTCGTTTTCTATGTACAAAAGCACAGTAAAGAAGATAATAAAGAACACCTGGACTTATATTCCAATATTAGGTTGCTCGTTAACGGAGATTTTTTAATCGCTGGCAGCGATTCCTTATATTTCACGTCGTCTCTTGCCGTTTAATTCTGTCTAAGTAATATTATTGACATTCTTGTAAAATTAATGTTACACTGCACATTTGACCACCTCACATTGCACAAATTTTCCCGATAGTGGGTATACAGCAATCTGCAAAAGCATCTCGGAGCTTCACATATGTCCAGTTCGTATAAAAATGACGTATATGTCATAATTTTAGCAGGGTGACGTTTTGTCTTACAATTTAGCAGGCCGTACACAGAACAATACCTAACGGCGTGGCTGGTTGTAGCAAATACGACTCTTAATGGCTGCCTTTTTTTAAAATTGACCCACACTGTCCTTATATAGCCACTGTATAGCCACTGTAGTTGGTAAAGCCGTACCGCGCCATTTCGGCAAATTTTACAACTTGTCACAAAAAAGAGCCAACCTGCGTCAAACAGCTATGGTAGTAAATCGGTAGCAGCTAGAATGCAGATTGACTGCTCTTTTGAAATAACCACACTTACCGTGTGGGCTGAAACTACAGTGGCTATATAAGGACAGTGTGGTCAATTTTAAAAAAGGCAGCTATTAAGAGTCGTCTCTACAACAACCAGCCACGCCCTTAGGTATTGTTCTGTGCAAGGCCTGCTAAATTGTAAGACAAACGTCACCCTGCTAAATTTGTGACATAAGCGTCATTTTTAAACGGACTGGACATATGTGAAGTTCGGAGATGCTTTGCAGAGCGCTGTATACCCACGATCGCGAAAATTTGTGCAATATGAGGTGGTCAAATGTGCAGTGTAACATTAATTTTACAAGAATGTCAATAATGTTACTTAAACAGAATTAAACGGTAAGAGATGATGTGAAACGTAAGGAATCATTGCCAGCGATTAAAAATCCTCGTTAACGAGCAACCTAATATTGGAATATAAGTCAAGGTGTCCGTTTTTAGCTTCTTTATCGTGTTTTTGTACATAGAAAACGAAAACTGACAACATTTTGCGTTGATCGACACAGAGATTACGTACAAAAACTCAACAATTTTTTTTTATATTCATAATCAAACCGTTGTATTTATTCCACCAGTTAATTTAGAGGAATAGAATATTCAGTGTTAGGTAGCCCATAAATTCTCTTTAATTTGATGCAATAATATTTGGCATTAAGATATTTATATAGTTTATTATAGCTTTGGATTTGGACTAAAAAGCATTTTACTCTAACTCGTTGAAATTTACTTATGCAAACGAAAATTGGGCATTCGCTTATACAGAGCACTGTAGAATTTTATGAGGATTATTTCATTCCACTTTATATTGGGACTACTTTCAATAATAAAGGACTTTTGCAATGCCCATGATATTTTATTATGGCGAATTGGCGTTTAAAATAAGAGCGAAACGTTACAATTTAACACAAAAATAAGAAAATGGAAAAAGGAAGCAATTTTGTGTGACTATGTGTAATTTCGTAAAACGACTTTTAATGGCGGATTTTAAAACAACCAATCAGAAACAGGACCAAAATTGACCACACTGTCCTTATATAACCACTGTAGGCTAAACTAGCTCTATTCGGCGCATTTTAGGTCGTGGATTTTGGCTCAGCTGTGCACCGTGTAAGTAGCTTCAAAACACAATATGGGCGCCAGGAATCAAAGTGATTGCGAACAAAATAACCCAACAACAGTTAAATGCGGTTTATTAAATGTGAAAATGTGTTAATTATCAAAATAGTGTAAGTAAATGTAGCAAAATTTCACTAAAAGTTTCCACACGCATAACTGGAAGGAAACCCTTTGTGAGTTTTTAATTAATTAAACTTGTCGATTTAATCGAGAGATGTGCACATCGCTGTCAGTTTAAAAAAACCTTAATTTTAGGTCACCGTAAAGTTGAAATTACAAATTCTGTAATTATAAGTAAGAAATTATTGAAACCCTAATATTAGGCGAGATATCGTGTATACGTTAATAATGCGTAATCCGTCATGTACTGGCGTCGCAATTAAATTAAAGCTACCACACTAACCTCTCGTAATCAGCAAACTCTTGGAAGAAAGCGACGGCCGTGAGTTGCCATACGTGGGATTTGCCAAAATCGGCAGCATATCTGCACGTGATGCTATCAATTAGTTGGTTGCTGGATTCTGTATGTGAATGGAGTCTTGTATTAATTGCCCGCCGCCGGAGCAAAGTAAAATTGTGGCTAAATATTCTCTTGGAAAATAATTATTGGGACAAAACGACGGTCACCAATAACTGTAATAAGAGAGCTAAGAGAGGCCAATTAATATGGGAATAACAAAATTTGAAAGTCCATAATACCTGATTTACTTTCAGCTCTCGAAACAAAGTGCTCAATTAATTAAGCATAAGGTGGGTCTCTCGAACATTAGCGTGCAGCTAAATCAAGTCGCCGAAGAAGAATGCGCTTCACGCAGCAAGCAAAGGTAACAACAGCGCTGCGCTCCAAAAATAACGAGCGGGAAATGTTGACTAATCTGATACAGGTACAAAATGAACGGAACTGGGAAACTGAACAATTCTAAATGCAAACCATTACAATGCAAATAAAAATATACAGGTTAAGCCTGAAATAATTGGGTAAATTGAGAAAACAATTAAGCGGAGCGAAAAATGGTTTCAAACTGCAGTATCTTAGCAGTCTCCTCAAATTTCAGTATCGTCTTGAAGTGGCGCGGAAATTCTATATCGACCTCCGATCAAATTTAAAGGAAAGTTTCACATCGCAGCCATTCCCGCATATTGACGCTTTCGTACATTGCGCGTAGGTAAGCGCTGAATGCCCATGGAAAATTTATAAACTGCCGTTGCTAAATCTTTAAATCAAGCTCTGGAAAAAATATTCCTTTAGATAACGTAAACCATTGACGCTATTCAGCCCGTGGAGCCACAGGTTTTGCTCTGTTTCAGAACCAAGAACTCGCTTTATCTGCTAGCCTGCCTTAATCGCTTAAATTTAGCGGAGCGCAATTTAATGTATTCGATCAAGATACTGTGCGACGCCCAAGCCTTGTGTCTTTCCATAGTTTTGAAATTTCACCGCTGATCTAAGACTGTAACCAACTAGGTTGATTATGTTTAACATTTTACCTTGCATGTCGGATTTACCGTTAATAATAATAATAAATTTATTTTCTCAGATACCGAAAAAAGAGATACCGCCCGTTTCATGCTTTAACAAATAAATGACGTGCTGTGAAATAGCTTTTCGAGCATATCCCCTTTTGTAGAGCATTAGCATCTAGTACGAGTATCTCAGCCATTACCGCATAGTTGAGCATCCCCGAAGAAAATTTTCCGTTCGTCGCATATGGATTTATGCTGAATCTTCGTAATATTTGAACTAGCGTTGTCTATTCTTCAAACGAAGCTCAAGCAACGAGTGTCATTTTGCAAAGCCCGTCTTTTGTCGTTTAACTTTGACGGCATTCGCGTGATGTTCGACTATCTGGGATTTTCCCTCCGTCGCCCACTTATAAACTAGATTTTAACTTGAGCGAGTTATTTACTTTTTATTTTGAATGTGTTTTATGCACCAAGAATAAGAATCTTTGCTTGTATAAATTAGCCCTAATTTTTACATAGGTGTAAAGTTGTCGTTGTGAAATAAGTTTTGTGGCATAGATCTCCCTCCATAGTGATGTAACACTTTCGGCCGTATGCACTGGTATATGAATATTGCTGGTCCCTGTCGAATTCTTACGCTGCTCCGAAACGTACAAGTAAAATTCTTAGGAATGCTTCGAAATTCTCCTGCGGTCACGTCTGCAAGGTGAACCCGCTCACATAGGAATATTATCAATGTTATGCATGTTAATAGAATTCATTAAAATCGTCTGTATTATTTTAATTTGTAAAGCTCAATGGAGTTCAGCTTGTTTTGAATCTAATTAAGCAATTCCAAAAGTACAGAGCTGAAGAATCGTACACATTCCACATTGCTAGGACGTTTTCCTGTAAATGCAGATTTGCCGGTAATATATGTTTACTTGTAGCTGTTGTCTGATTCTTGCTATTAGTAGCGTATCTCATGTACTTACTTTATGTTTAGGTTTCCTTAGGTTTGAAATTTCACCGCTGATCTAAGACTGCAACCAGCTAGGTTGATTATGGTTAACATTTTACCTTGCATGTGTGATTTACCGTTAATAATAATAATAATAAATTTATTTTCTCAGATACCGAAAAAAGAGACCGCTCGTTTTATGAAGTGCTTTAACAAATAAATGACGTGCTGTGAAATAGCTTTTGGGGCATATCCTCGTTTGTAGAGCATTAGCATTTAGTACGAGTATCTCAGCCATTACCGCATAGTTAAGCATCCCCGAAGAAAAATTTCCGTTCGTCGCATATTGATTTACGCTGAATCTTCGTAATATTTGAACTAGCGTTGTCTATTCTTCAAAAAAAGCTCAAGCAACGAGTGTCATTTTGCAAAGCCCGTCTTTTGTCGTTTAACTTTGATGGCATTCGCGTGATGTGCGACTATCTGGGATTTTCCCTCCGTCGCCCACTTATAAACTAGATTTTAACTTGAGCGAGTTATTTACTTTTTATTTTGAATGTGTTTTATGCACCAAGAATAAGAATCTTTGCTTGTATAAACTAACCCTAATTTTTACATATGTGTAAAGTTGTCGTTGTGAAATAAGTTTTATGGCATAGATGTCCCTCCATAGTGATATAACACTTTCGGCCGTATGCACTGGTATATGAATATTGCTGGTCCCTGTCGAATTCTTACGCTACTCCGAAACGTACAAGTAAAATTCTTAGGAATGCTTCGAAATTCTCTTGCGGTCGCGTCTGCAAGGTCAACCCGCTCACATAGGAATATTATCAATGTTATGCATCTTAATAGAATTCATTAAAATCGTTTGTATTATTTTAATTTTTAAAGCGCAATGCAGTTCAGCTTGTTTTGAATCTAATTAAGCAATTCCAAAAGTACAGAACTGAAATAAAGTCTGAATTTTAGAGCTGAGAATCGTACACATTCCACATTGCTAGGACGTTTTCCTGTAAATGCAGATTTGCCGGTAATATATGTTTACTTGAAGCTGTTGTCTGTTTCTTGCTATTAGTAGCGTACCTCATGTACTTACTTTAAGTTTAGGTGTCCTTAGTTTTGCTTTCGGGTTTAGTTGTTACACTTTTTACGTGATTAATGTGGATGACAAACAACAGTGATCGGGCTATCTCCTAGTTTTATTTCTTGTTTTCTTGTTTCTATATTTAAACATTCCAGGTTTTTAGTTAAGTGTTCTGACTTGAATTCTGTTTGACCTTCTTGAAATTTTTCTGAACTTTTTCGCCACTGGCTCTATAATTATTGCAATCGGTTGAATCCGTTTTATGTGTATCGATATGCATTGTTCACATTTGTTTTAAGTTATATGTTAATTGGAAAATTCTTCTTTTTTAAGTTTGTTCAAGCCTCTTCTTCTTTGTTTTCTCATAGTTTTTACTGCTTCTATCTTACTTATTTTTATTTTATTCTTTGCGTTGCTTTTCTTCGAATTTGAACGAGCAGTGCTGATTCCATTCTTTTAGTATGCCTTCTGTTAGTCTTTGTAGTACCTCCTTTTTTGTGTCTTTGGCATTTCATAATTTTTTCTTTGGCTCCCTTTCAGCCATTTTAGCACGTTCCAGCATTCCCTGTATTTCTCTATTATATTTCCATTATTTTCGCTCTCTGTACTTTTTCTTTAGCTTCAATATGTTTTGTTTTCTTTTTAGCCAAATTTCGCCCTCGCCGCTTTTTCTTTACATATTTTTTTGCATTCTGGATGTGGTTTCGTTCGAGCGTATTCAATTTTTTTCTTAAGGTTCTGTTTGGCTAGGATTCGTGAAATGCTAAAACATTAATGTGTAACTAACTGAAGTTATTTCTTGAAACTTTTCCCATTAACTAATTAAAACTGCAAGAGAAATGAGATGCACAACAATACCGCCTTTCCGTTGCATTTGGTTTCACGCTCAATGAAATTCGCTTAATTCTTAGAGCTAATGGACAAAGTTTAATAGTGAAACTTTTTCAATATATAGTTTATTCTAATTTAAAACTAGCATACGGAACTTACTAGCATGGAATAGTAAGAAAAAGCTGATTTTCCAGCCTGGAAGATTCTGAAGGTACTTCCCTCTATATTTACGTTTGTGACGTTGTACATTAAATAGAATTAATTGTAAGGTTTCGTCTTAAACCCAATGGGTTGCACAATAAACTAAGCATTCGTCATTGCAAGTCCATAAGTGCTGCACAAATTACTCTTTAAGAGCAGGCAAATATAAAAGTTAGGTGGAATTATGTAATCAATTTTTTTTATCTCCATTTGGCGTGTTTGTACGGTGCAGAAAACACGTTTTCCCGTGGTAAATGCAGCATAGTTATTGTCCCTTGCAAAAAGATTAATGAATTCTGGTCAGGTTAACCATAGTGCTAAGAATCGCAAAAAGGCGTCGTTTCAATATTGGTCTAGCCATCTGGTTTGAGGAAAAATCTAACAAGGAGATTGGTTGACATAAAACCTCGTTTTAAGAGATTACTCGACGAAGTATGTGCACTTTTCCGTTTTCATAATTTTCCCTTTATCGAAGAGCCTTGCATAAAACGTCGAGAACCCTTCGCATCAGGTATTCATATGCCGCGGCCGTGTTTGCTTAGGCACTATAAAAATATTGAACATTAAATTTGAATTTCGTCGCCCATTTCCATATTCAACACCCGCTGAACTAGCCACATCCGCGCCGTCATTAGCGCGAAGTTTCAGGACTTACAACAGTATCAAAACGTAATTACTCTGCAAGTTAAACTTTTATATCATTACGTTAACTTAAAGCAATTTTATAAAATTATAAAGTTCCTAAACTGTTTAATATATTAAAACTCTGGGGAACTTCTGCAGGGAAATTAATGCGCCAAGAATTAATATATTTTGCAGAGAATTTAAAATTCGGATGCATAAATCATGCTGCACTCTACAGCATCCCTAAAATTTCTAGTTTTCTTTCATTGTGAATCTGTAATTTCTAGTATTTCTGGTTTCAGAAAATTTCCTGTAATTAACTAAAGGCGAAATTATAAAAAGTACCCAATTTTTTGCCAAGACCTAACGTTGGATTTATCACTGATTTTTTATACACAGTTCTAGATGAATAAGAACAAATCTGAGTTTATAGCAAACACGAATATCCAAAAATAAATAAACATAATTTAGTTCCCTTCAATTATTTTCCATTTATAATTTCCCAAATTGTATTGAAAACTTTCGCTCCATGTAAATGGTTTCTATAAATAAACAAGCTAAACAATTAAACTTGATTGCGTTGCTTTAAATCATTCCAAAAATACTCTGTGTGGAATTGAATTCATGTTCACATATTTGATAAACACCTGCTGCATTATGGAATCTCGCATCGTCACGCATTAAAATATAGTTATTCCCAATCTGTGAACGACTTTCAAACCAAATAAGTAATTTTGCAAAGAATGAAACATATTTTCTCGTCCACAGGTTCCTCAGATAGAATAAGAAAATTATTACGGGATATTGCTGCTAAACTATACTATATGTTTTTCTCATTCTACTTGGACGCAGTTAATATCCTTTTCAGTGATAGAAGCTTCTTATAGAGTATACAAAGAAATTTTAAATAAAATAGATAAAATAGGGGTACGTTATTTTTAACTTGGTACTTTATTCGAAATTACCCTAGTAGTGGACAGTAAATAACAACATATCGACATTTGCTCTAACTTGGGATTTTTTACTACTGATGGTAGTCTTAAGTCTATTAGAGGGGTATAAAAGAAACGATTATTACAATAATAACAGGAACAATGTCACACAGTGATTATGAAATTGTTTCGAAATATAATGAGAAAATTAGGTTTTTGCTTAGCGATGTTGGTCGATGTAGCGGTACACATAGAAAGAGAACTTTAATGGCCGCAGTTTTCGAAATAGTGTAATTGGGAATAAATTTGCACTCACACAAAGCAATATAATTACACTGTGCAACCCAGCAAAGTTTAATCACATCAGTGTACTTGTTAATTTCATGTTACAAACCGGTGTAGCATCAACATAAATGTAAATTAAAGGTAACTACATACTATAATGAGGATAATATTCTAGCTGAAGCATTTCACGATATAAATTTCAGAACGTTTCATTTAAGTTAGTAGATTATCCGCATAGTTATATATTTGGAGATTTATCTTGGCTGTATAATATGTACGGTATATCTAGAGGGAGCGGTATATTATTATCGGTTCCAAAATTTAAACCAATCACAAATTTAAGCAGCAATATGACAGGAATTTTCATACAATTACAATAAAAGTAGCTTTATCTTGGGAGCAACTAAATTAAATATGGTATAAAAAGTTATTTTCTTCGTTTCTGATGTTTTTAATAGTTACTTAAAAGTAAAAAATTTAATAACTCAGATATCAATAAAATATATATTTTTTAAATAAAATTTTATGCCCTTTTTTACTATCTTAAATTATGGCACGTATCGATTTAGACTTGGTCATAACAAATTATACTAGTGCTTGTAAAAGAAACAAAAATTGGGTTGTTATACTTTTTTTGAACATGTAACATTTCCTCTTCGTCGCGATTTGAAATATACTTTAAAGGTTATATAATTTTCGTGAACTTTTTGGCTTATAATTACAATATGCTTTAGGAACGGCTAGTTTTAATCTGTTCCAGGTAACTTTTCACTTGATTCCTTTATTTCCCTTACAATTAAAAGTGTCCAAAACATAAAAGCATCACTTATAAAATTTGAATTCTTCTTCGCCGAAGAACATGCTAATTATACAAAACAAGTTTTCTCTACTCTGTGGCTGCGGAATTAGCCCACAAAGTCTATTTTAATGAGTGTAGTGAAATATTCAGCAGATGTTTGGAAAGTTATAATAGTGGTTTTTTTACATTGAACATGTCAATAGAAGTATACATTTTAAAGTTCAGTATGAAATCAAACTACAAGATTTAATTATTTACAGGAAACGCCTTAAAAAGTAAAAATTGGAAGAAGTTGTTGAGACTTAGTTACATTAGATAGAATAGTCTGTAATGATTGTTAGGATCGTTTCAAAGTAGAATACCAGCAGGTTTTTTGGGGCGCAAAGAATGAAGAAACCAGGGGTTAATACTTTGGTTTAGTGGAGACCGAGACGCTTAAGTCAGCAGGAGATGTGAACGTACCGTACCGTTCCGTAAATCTAGCTACTTTACGACGATTGTCGGATCGCCTTCAAGAACGGCGGAACTTTGATATCGATCGAATTTAAATGGACCACTATCGTTCGTCGACGTCTCGTATTCACCATCTCGGAAAATCGATGCATCCCTGAGGAATACTTGCCGTTCATTGCGTGGGGATTGTTGCTAACTGCTAGTGGATCTTTTCGAGCTGCTGCTGTCCATTCTTCAAACTAAGCTCTAGATAAGCTTCTCATTTTGCTTATGTTTTCGACCCAGAGCTTCTTCATTTCTATGTTTGCTTTCATCGCTTCACTTTGGTGGAGAGGCTGCAGTCAGCTAAATCATTAGAGTTATTATATAATATAGCATCTGTTATTTGCCGTAAATTTTAAGTATGTTACAATGTGCTAAAATAAATTGAACCTCTTGTACTGCATGTGTAAATTTTGTATGTGTTTATACGAAGGTTGCAGTTGTGAAGCAAGTTTTGGAAAATATCTCCGGTCGTAGTGCAGCAGCGCCTTCAGCGTTCTGCGCCTGTGTATCAATATTATTTTCCATTGTGGAATCCTTTTGCAGGCGAATCCGTCTACTAGTTTTCCTAAGAACCCCAAGCGGAATTCTCAGGAATTGTTTGGAAACTCATTGTTACTTTCACAGTTGCAGTCTTACTCACTTAAATGTATTTTTATGAATATTCTCTTAATAGAGTCTCTGACCTTATTGGAGTGATTTTTATTTGCAAAGTGCTCTGCAGTTTCGAGTACTTTGTATCTAAGTAAGTAGCCAAGTATCGAACGAAAGAGTATGATGCCTTCCAAATAATTACTAATTTATCCCCGTACTCCTGTATCTTCCAAGGTGAATTAATTTCGAAGATCGTAATCGAGTTCTCTTTTCTTTCGGCCTGAGACTTGCACTCATCCCGATGATCACCCCTTTTAAGCGTCTCCGTTTCCATTCGCCGGATTATTTTCGCAGAAATTCGATTCGCCGGAATCCGTCACGTCGGAATTCGACTCGCCGGAAGTCTTTTAACCGGAATGCATTTCGCCGGATATCAAGATCGAGGACACTATGCTGATCGTGAGGACAAAACCGGCAGCGGTAGTGAAAAAAATTATATCAAAGACTGCAACTTTCTTAAACAGGCTAGAACGAGACACAGTATTTTGCCGAATTTCGTTATATAACACGTACCCTACAATCCGGCGAAACGGAATCGGGCGAATAGCTTTCCGGTGAAATAATTATCCGGCGAAAAAAAATTCCGGCGAGTCGAAATCTTGCAAAAAAAATTCAGCGAATGGGAAGGCGCTTTAGGCTTGTCCCATGTCGTAAAAGAAAATTTATCCGTAATATAGTTTACATCAAAATATATATTTTAAGTTAAGAGATAATTTAAGATAACTGGCGATATTAGAAATAGAGCAAACCTAAACATAAATGAGACAGTTTGTTAGGATAATTTGAAATTTTGCCACTCTTCAAATGCAGCTCATTTACGGAATAATGGGCGACATTTTCTGCTTCTCTATAAGAAGGGTCCTCCAAATGCATGCACTGCTTTATCGTTTCTAAACTGCTCAAGTAGTACTTAGTTGTTTTGGCAGCTAAACAATCGATGGCGTGCTGTATCACATTTGCAAAATGTTGCACAATTTGGCTGCAATGAATGTAGCGTGAAGGAGGAAGATGACTGCAGATGCGGGGTATGCATTATCTTACCGGGTTCCTGAGCCAGGAATTCGAAGCATATCGAGGTGTACACTGGGTGCCGTTGGTTAGACCGAGTGATTTTGTTTGTAGTATAGGGGTAATAACCTTGTTTAAAGGTAAGCGGGAATTGTGTTCGAGAGCCTTTTGATGGAAATCGTCGTTTTTAAACTCCTTATGCGATTAGCATATCGAAAGCTCAATCATGGCTAGCTAGAAGAGGATAGTGGACATTTCTCATTTTTGAGCATCTGCAACCCGCAGCCCTTCAGGAAAAATCACTCCAATCTTGTTGGAGCTATTTGGAAATGTTTATCGTTAAGTCGCCTTGATCAGCTTCCGACTCAATAATCAGACCAGCCAATACAGATGCTTTTGCTGTGCGACAGAACGGCACGTGCTTTCACAACCCAGTAATGGTGCCGCCAGGATTCTAATGTATTGTGATGTAGTTAGCTAATTTTGATGCTATACTTTACGGTGTTGCGGCCAAATAATATGATTATGCAGCCTGTTCTTAATTTTAGTCTTGTTTGAGTAACTTATGTAGAAATGTTTGAGAGTCATTAATTGTTATTTTGTAGCAGCGTATCACCCCTACCCTATATAATATATAGGTTTAGAAATATTTTTTTCTTACTGTTTAGCTTACGTCCATTATATATGCGTACATTTGAATGCAATATAATTAAATTAACTTAATTTTTGATTTTCTTTTACGGTATTTGCACGCGACGTCCCATTGTATGTTTTGTTTGTGTAAGGAGTGCTAGCGGCCTACAAGAAATTAATAACAAAGTATGTTGGTGGATGAACGATCTTGGACATCGCACACAGCTGTCAGTAAATCAAACTGCTCTTCTTCATTTTCATACTTCCAATAGGCAGTTTTTAAAGGATTTCTACAAAAGCCTGTGCCCCCTTGCTTTTCTAACAATCAATAACTAGTAGTAGTAGTATTTTCGGGGAGACTCATGTATAGCACGTAGGCCTTCATAGGCCCTTTTGCCAACCCCGTGGACAAGGTTTAGGCATGCAGAGTACCAGGTATCTTAGTCCTACTTATAATTTTGCCCTGACTAAGGAGATCCAACCTTAGCAAGGAATCTTTTACATGCTACACATCGTAGTAACATGGGACCCATGGCTTTACATTACTTCCGAATGATGGCATTCTGTAGAGGCTTTCATCCGCATTTTTTATTTTTTAAAACCTCACCAGGATCGGGGATCGAACTCTCGACCCTAAAATCAGTAGCCAGAATACTTACCACTGAGCAATGGAGCCCGGAAATCAATAACTAATTCACGTTTTACCGAATCGAACCTTACCTCCCAACGGGGCCTGGACACAACGCCCACTGGTCACAACGTCCACCACCTAGTATGGCCGCCATGTTGGACACAACGTCCACCGCAATTTTTGGTCATAACGTCCACCCTGGTCACAACGTCCACCGCCACAACGCCCACTCTGGTCACAACGTCCACCGTCGCATTTGGTCATAACGTCCACCTTGGACACAACGTCCACCGCCACAACCCCCACTCTGGTCACAACGTTCACCGACGTTTGTCGAGAATAACATTTTACGGCGTTGGTCGTAACGTCCACCCTGGTCACAACGTCCACCGCCATAACGCCCACTCTGGTCACAACGTCCACTTTCAAATTTGGTCACAACGTCCACCTTGAACACAACGTCCACCGCCATAACGCCCACTCTGGTCACAACGTCCACTTTTAAATTTGGTCACAACGTCCACCTTGGACACAACGTCCACCGCCATAACGCCCACTCTGGTCACAACGTCCACCTTCGCATTTGGTCATAACGTCCACCTTGGACACAATGTCCACCGTCATAACGCCCACTCTGGTCACAACGTCCACCTTCGCATTTGGTCATAACGTCCACCTTGGACACAACGCCCATTTTTGTTTTACTTGTTATTTAATCAACCTTTAACTGCCTTCTTTAATGCTTTTTGAGTGGTCTAATGTTGTTTAGAATATTTCCAGCTCTCATATAAATCGGTATACGAAGAATAAGGATCCTATTATAATTAAATGTACCTAAAGATTCATTGGTTTGCGATAAACCTCATTCGAAAAAAACGTTTCCTTACTGTTTATTGTACCAATAAAAACGTGGTTGTACGTGTTATCATTAGTAATATAACAAGGGCGAGACCAGCACCATAACTCTTTTGATGGGCAAAATTATTTGTATGTCGCTCGCGTTTATATTTTGAAGATTATTATATAAAAACAGTATACGAATTATGATTTAGAATTGACCTAATAACGCAAGAAGACTCAAGTTGCTTATTTTTTATTATTCTACTTCCAATTATGACACCATCCACGGGGTAGATAGTCAATCTCTCGGGCGTTTATCGCTTGATAAGCATCCCTAGACTGTTTATCAGGTAATCAGTTCAGTATTGGTCAATTTTCAAAAAATGCAAGGTTCTCATTGGATGATATCAGTTATGTGACAGTTGAGTGTAATATTCCAACTAATTAACGTTCGTGTGTTCCATTAAGTACAAGTGGCCTATTTGTTTCAATCTTTTACCACAGACTTTAGAATACCAATGCTTATATAATTTTAGTTATTTAATGTTACATAGGGTCTAACAATCTGACAATGACCTTGACAAATCTGACCAATGTGTCGCTTAAGGTGAGCATACACGATACGGTTTACCGGAAGGCAGGCCTTCCGGCTTGTAATCCGGAAGGCAAACTGTATTGTTAGTGGATACATCGGCCGGAAGGCGAGCCCTGAACTCTCGGCCTCCCGAAAAACTGTCAACACTTGAAATTTTGCCTGCCGGCTTTCCTTATCGCATACAAGTCGGAACGTGTATGTGCAAGGTGTGGGTACAGGCCGAGAGTTAGCGTGATGACAGTGATTTTATTCAGTAGTACCGGGTGACCATAAATGGTTGAGATTTTTTTTGTCTTAGGTTGGTACTGTTTATGTTGGTGGCACTGTAAGTCTATGTCAAATTAAAGGTTGGCAGGTTAGGTTTTGTGTCAGTTTGTGTCAAAAACTGACGCAAAACCTAACCTGCCAACCTTTAATTTGACATAGACTTACAGTGCCACCAACATAAACAGTACCAACCTAAGAAAAAGAAATCACAACCATTTATGGTCACCCGGTATATTATATTTTACCGTGGTTTGTTCAACTATCTACCTATAATTTAATAAAAAATGACCGCTATGAGAACGTGGTCCCATGAATTCCAAACAGAATCTATTGAGCTATACAGGTCTCTGCCTTGTTTGTATGATATAAAAAGTAAGCAATATTTAAATAAACCAATCGTAATTCGTATATTAGGTCGATATGAGAATGCTCTTGTCGATTTCTTAACCACTGTTTCACCCACTTTGAACGTGTGCGCTCTTCATCTTTTTTCGGAAGAATGGAACTGCCAATCCTATTAAAGATCATTTTTCGAAATCATATTATCAATATGACCTTTTCGCTATTCTGAACGCTTTAAAAGATTGGCCAAAATCCTGCGAGAAAACGTAATGTGTATGCCTGCGCCGGGGGTACAGGTTTAGCCTTCCGGATTGCAAACCGGAAGGCCTGCCTTCCGGTAAACCGTATCGTGTATGCCCACCTTTATGTAATTCATAAAAAATGCATTGTCATGGATATATATCTGTGCTGCAAAAATTACGTATTAACTCCATGTTACGTTATTAAGTGGACAAATCTGAGTAGGAAAAAAGTTACACAAAAATTCCTTGTCTTTATTAATTTCAAAACTAGCAGGACTGGCAACAATTTTTAATATATAACACTTAATTGAAATAACTGTAATTTTCCACTGATCTGTTATTTGTCGTTTATGTTTGATGTACGAGGTATACCGGGTGGCAATGAGATAAGAGCCATGTCTCTATCTCATTTACTTATCAATGGATTTCTATTAAATTTGTTGCAAGAATATTAAACATAATTTCGGATTGACAGACGGATATAATCAAAATATCCAACTTCTGCTTTTACCGGAAATGTTATTAGCTTTGATTTTTTAAAGAGATCGCCCTACATATTTTATGTTTTTCGGAATCTAAAGCTTAAACTACATACGACAGCTCCTTAGGTATCACAATCTTATTTTAAAAATGTATTAATTAAACATCAGTTTTAAATAAATATAAAGTAGCGCATAGTGCGCATCGTTAGACTAGTAATTACAAATTCTATCCAATGGTACGATGGCTCTTGGTAGGTGCAATTTAAAAAATTACTTTTTCTCAAAAAATACGTTCAGCCAATTTTAGCCGTGTAGAAGGTTTAATTACATATTTTCATCGTAGCTAACCAAACTTGTAAAACTGGTATTGCACTGCCATTTCAACAACAGCACATTAAACATCTGGAAATATATCAGTGTTTAGGACTTGATTTCATACAAAACTGCATTGGTTAGATGTTTTATTCGTTTTATTGATTTTAAGTTTGTTTAGTCAAGTTCTCTATTTCTGATGATGTGGTGTTCATTAAAGTACTTATTTCCTCATTCATCAGCGATTTCCTTTTCATTCTTGAGTTGTGTACCTTTTTTTATATAACAAGAGATCAATAAAAAAACCGATTAGGGTAGGCTGTGATATGTGTTATACGTTTGGCAGTACTGAAGTGTATTGTTAATCTATGTCAAATTCGAGATTAGTAGGTTAGGTTTTGTTTGTTGTTTGACACAGACTGACGTAAAACTTAACCTGCAAATCTCGAATTTGACATAGACTGACAATACACTTCAGTACTGCCAAACGTATAACACATATCACAGCGTACCCTAATTGGTTTTTTTATTGATTTCTTGTTATATAAAAAACTCAAATTCGAGGTTTACAGGTTAGGTTTTGCGTCAGTTTTGACACAAACTGACTCAAAACCGAACCTGCTAACCTCATATTTGACAATGTCACCAACATAAACAGTGCCAACCTAAGAAAAAAATCACAACCATTTATGGTCACCCGGTACTATTAATGTGAAAACTTTAAGTGTCAAATTATTTTCATGGAATAAAATTAGATTTTCTTCAAATTACTAATGTACGATCAACGGAAAAATATTGTAACTAACTAGTATGTTAATCGGCGATTAATAATATCTACAATTAACGCGCTCGCTAGCGCTCGCGCATTAAAATGTCTCGATTATTAATCGCTCTCATTAACATACTTGTTTGTTAAATAACTATTAATAGATATGTTATAAAAATACTTCCAATTAACATTTTTGTGTATTTTGAAAAATAAGAGTACTTTTTTCTTCAATCATTTTCATATTTTCGAACCTCCTTCGTATAGAAGTAGAATATTTACATTTTTGCAAATGCATTTTTAATTTGAGAAACTGCAGAGGTTTTAATGGACAATAAAATGTTCATGGATATATGAAGGACACTATAATATTGTAAGCAACAAGCAAACGTGATTAATTCTGTCAATCAAACGGTGGTATTGTAACAACGCAAAAACTTTGTTTAATCACGTATATTCTAAATGGCACAACTTTTCAACTAGAAAACGACGAAATATTAAAAATTGTGAATTGTTGCTATAAAGTAGTGAAAATGAATAAATCGATCCCATACGACATATGTCACTGAAATGGGAGAAAATCCTCTTTCTCATAATGCCACAGCTAACTATGAGTTCCATATAAAAAATACAACTTTATGGGCCGGTTGCAGAAAGCAATGTTAAGTCTGGTGTTAGCTAACGCGACGTCAAAGTGAACAAAAACGAATTAAATCTCAAATGCGTATGGTAACTAATACATTAGTAAACAAAATTTGATGCGATTTTGTTCACTTTGACGCGACGTTAGCTAACACCAGACTTAACATTGCTTTCTGCAACCGGCCCTATATGTTATAATCCGAATTTAGAAACTTTTTGGACAACGCATTTCGCCACTGAAGTATTATGAAAAATAAATTATATTAATACTACTTACGGAAACTTGAAAATTTTCCTACCTATTACCTCACCTTACAAGTTTAATTTATTATTATTAATTTTAGATACACATTTTTCTTACTTTTAGTCTGAGCGGCGGTGACACTAAGTCTAGTGTGATAAAACTTTTCAATGTCATATATACCGGGTGGCCATAAACATCTGAGATCCCGGTAGCCATGGAATTAGCTACTTATAAATGTTGGTTAGCATTATACATATTTCAATTATAATAAGTATTGGTATGAAATGTAATAAAATGCAAATAAGAGGAGGGGAATGTGCCCCAGATTCTGCAGTTTAGCCTATGACTCGATTATAAAAATCTCCTGTGCTAACTTCAATACTTATTGCAATCTGTAATAATTGTTGACAGATAGGAATTTTAGCTGTGATGACATTAATGACATTTAGTTTAGTTGGATTCATCACTTTAATAAAGCGGTGTTGATTCCAAAGGTAATGTGATATCAGATATTTATGGCCACCCGGTATAATTCGTTAGGTCATTGATGGGGAAACACAAAATGGCAGTGCTGCCACGTGTGGACCGAACGGCACTATAAAAAATTATTTAAAAAAAATATTGTTTTTTTCAATATCTAGTATCATCAAACTTCAGGATTTTGATTGTTCCTCGAGACAGGGGAGGGGTAGGGCTTTAAGAAAATACAGTGCTGCCACTCCCCGAGCGAACTCTTATCAGCGGCAGCAGGGAGATACGTGATCATCAATTTTTGTGTAAGAAAAACCGCTGCTGCCTTTTCCAGAAAGTGAAGAAAATGGAGGCAGCAGCATTTGAAAGTCGCG
Source organism: Agriotes lineatus (assembly GCA_940337035.1). NCBI lineage: Eukaryota > Metazoa > Arthropoda > Insecta > Coleoptera > Elateridae > Agriotes > Agriotes lineatus. Next base: position 91,059,859 of record OW679196.1, on the reverse strand, counting down.
ATTATCGCAACCGAATTTCGCGTGTCCATTCAGTTTTATCAGCATTAATCCGGTTTTTTCGATTTGTACTAATGAAATACACTGACATCGTAATTTCAAATAAATTTTCAATGTTGTTGATTATTTAAACAAATGAAATTCTTTTTTTATGTAATATTTTCAATTTTTCCATATTTTTCTTGTTTTTTTTTATAGTTTCCATGCTTTCAATTCCAATTGAGAATAAATTAGTTCTATTCGTTGAAACAATACTTGGGATCATTGTTTAAGCAAATTAGATTCTATCAATTATTCTAAAGTCATTGATTTTTGGGTCGCTTTTTTAGGTCTTTTCGTGTTTTTCACAGCAAGTACGAATCCGTTTCGCTTTTTTTTTATTCATGCCATTTATTTGTCACGACAGGGATTGTTTGAACAAATTAGAAGTATTTTACTAGGAACAAAGATTTTTGAGCTATTTTTAAGCAGAAATTGTGTCTGCGGCGTTGATTTATTTTACCAACTTACTTTGTAGGACCCCGGCTGTGCTATTCACAAGTGGCACATTCTGATTGGCTAGAGGGTAGCAAAAGGACCTACAAAGCCCATTCGTCGGTAGTTGGTATGCTTTATGCTCACTTTCGTTTGAGAAGCAGTCAGCAACGATCGCATCGCTGTCCTATTTTGTAATCTCAACGTATTTTACTTCTTCAAAAAATGCTTTGTTACGTTGACGATATACTATCTTTGGCAACAGATAACAACGACGAAGATGACAAAGAATTTGACGCAGAAAGTTTTGATTCTGGCCACGAAAACTAGTGATAAGTTGCTTCGATGCATAATTCTAGAAAGAAGTTAAATTCGTTTTCACAAAACAAGACCATTACTTATTTAAACACGCTTCCATTCTCTTACAGTTGGTGAAATAAATCAACGCCGCAGACTCAATTTCTGCTTAAAAATAGCTCAAAAATCTTTATGTTCCAAGTTAAATACTTCTAATTTGTTCAAACAATCCCTGTCCTGATAAATAAATGGCATGTTTCAATAAAACTGCGAAACGGATTCGTACGTGCTGTGAAAAACGCGAAAAGACCTAAAAAACGGCCCAAAAATCAATGAACTTGGAATAATTGATAGAATCTAATTTAGATAGAACTAATTCATTCTCAATTGGAATCGAAGGCTTGGAAAATATGAAAAAAAAACAAGAGAAATAAGGAAAGCTCGAAAAATATCACATAAAAAGTACAATTTCATTTGTTTAAACAATCAACGCAATAGAAAATTTATTGCAATTTACAATGTCACGCGTATTTCATTAGTACAAATCGAAAAAACCGGATTAATGCCGATAAAACCGAATGAACACGCGAAATTCGGTTGCGATAATCGCGACTTTCAAATGCTGCTGCCGCCATTTTCCACACTGGAAAAGGCAGCAGTGGTTTTTCTTACACAGAAATTGATGATCTTTCAGATAACGTTTGAATTTGTATGAAGTTCGATGATACTAGAAAATAGGATCTGAGGGATTACTGATCTCCCTGCTGCCGCTGATAAGAGTTCGCTCGGGGAGTGGCAGCACTGTTTTTTCTTAAAGCCCTACCCCTCCCCTGTTTCGAGAAACAATCAGAATCCTGAAGTTTTATGATACTAGATATTGAAAAAAAAAATTTTTTATCTAAATATTTTTTTATAGTGCCGTTCGGTCCACACGTGGCAGCACTGCCATTTTGTGTTTCTCCATCAATGACCTAACGAATTATATATATGACATTGAAAAGTTTTATCACACTAGACTTAGTGTCACCGCCGCTCGTACTATGGCGAGGAACGAGAAACCCAAAGCATGCGGAGCACCAGGCCTACCACCCAAAAGATGGAAAAAATGCTGTACTTCAACGTCTAGGGACTATTAAATTAGTTGGAAAAAACATGCTACAAGCCTACACCAAGAGGAAGAAGAAGAAGGAAATCAAGAAGAATAAATAAAGGGTACAGATTGCAATATTTTATTCAAGTAAAGATAGGAATTCCCCCTAGCACAGCACAGAATTTTAAAAATATAAATATATTGTTACGTGCAAGAACACAATTTTGTCTTTCATACCAAGTTATTCTTCGTTTTTTACTTACATCAGCAGATGAAACTGCTCTATTCGAACTTCAGTTCTAAATGGAGTCATATGTGGGATTAGAGAAAACATGAAACACCCAGTTGCATATATTGCAAGAAGTAAATGGTTCTTTTGCCTAATTTATCTACTGGAATTTAAGGAAGAAGATGACACTCAATAAATCTGTAATTTTCTAATAACTTTTCTTCCTCTTCCTTTATGAGCATATTATGAATAGGTCAAACATTGCTCAGTTTCAATTTTTACTTCCCTCGTCTGTAATCACGAAAAAATCACCGTCCGAGACTTTTTCAGATCTTCACGTTTCAAGGTTACTAGATGACGAAAAAGAGGTTTTCTCAATTCCGTCAGTCTGTCTGTCTGTCTATCTATCTGTCTGTCTGTCTGTCTGTCTGTCTGTCTGTCTGTCTGTCGGTCCGTCTGTCTGTCTGTTTGTTGGCAGTATAGCTCAAAAACCATTTGTCGAAGGGAGATGCTATTTTGCATACATGTTATATATCTACCTCGCATGAAACCGGTACAATTACATACAAATATATACAGGGTGAGCACCTTAAAAATAAAATTTTGTTGATTTATGTGTTAATTTTGAAATAATGGAAGTAATAACTTTCACATAGGTGAGACTTTACATTTGCCTAAAGTAAGACTCAACTGATAAAGGATAATGTCGCAAAAGATAAAAATGTTTCAACCATTACACCTCGCGACGCGCGCGCCGGACTTTTCCGGAAGAGACGCGGTAGCTCAGATGGCATGCCGCCGCACATACATCCTCTGCGGAGACTCACCCAGGATCGAGCATTCTGCAAAGCCGCAGATGGGGGGTTCAAACCCCAGCGGGATACATTTTTTTTTTAATTTGAAAATGTATTTAATTTATTAGAAACGTGAAGATATTGGTACTCCTAACTTAATTTGATTTTTAAAATTATTTAGTGTCAGAATGTCGACGAGGAAAGTTCTGCGTAAAGCCCTTTACATATTTTTTAATTGGGGATACTGTAGAAATAAGATAAGATCTGAGAACACGATTCATAATTAAATATTTTCATACTACGACCTCGTCCAAATAATGCAACTTTAAAGCAGTAAAGCATAAAGTAGGTACGTAAGTAATCAAAACTAACTTTTAGAAAACATATCCATTAATTCTGGTATGACATCTACTGAAAGTTTTGTTCTGGCCAACAGTTAAAGATTGACATATTTTAAATTTCTTTTAACACTGCTGTAATATATTTCAGCTTTAAAATATTTAGAATGGCACATAGCACGCTATTGTATCTCTATTTGGGTCACTTGAAATTAATGACATCTTGTACGATTTGTTTAAACTCAGTATTGCACACAGCTTGGCATGTTTCTAACATCTATTAGTATGTCTCAAGATGGTGACCTATTTTACGAATTTGACGATCTGTTATTTAAAGAGTGTCAGGCCGTAAACGTTCCCATTATTATCTAAACTACCGATCTACATTATTAAATAATTTAACTAAAATACCAATTTTTATTGTAGACTTGGTATGGCGGTGGTAGACTTGTAGATTCATACCAAGTGAGTCCCGGTTCGAATTGGTAAAAAGAACATCTTAAATTTTATAATTACCTTCGCATGTTTGTCTATATAATTGATTGCTTACGAAATACTCGGTTATTAAAACTACAAAACACGAAATTAATCCTTACAAAAATATTTATTTCAATTTCCAACTTGCTATTGTTAATTTTCTGGTATCATCGAAACAAAGAGCTTCCAAAAGCTATACTTTTTAATTCATGGCTGAATTAAATCATTTTCCTTGGGCCAGTGTCCATTAGACTAAAATCGGGGTATATGAAACGTTAGATATCCCAAGGCGTTCCAATTTTTTGCACATAATTTTAAATTAAATCCAACCCTCGGTTTACACCAAAGCTCCATTAATTTTCCAACTTAAAAGGAGTTGCAGCGCGTTACCACCGTCACAAATATAATTTTATGCAAGGACAGAATTTGAATCTATGGCGTATGGAATTTATACGGGACGTTTGGCGTCTTGTTATTAATAGTAGCCCCATAGGAACACTTATTAAAATCGTTACTTGTTCAACCTTAATTTTCTTAGCAGTAAAATTGGTTTGCTGTTGCGACATTCGGTCTCAATTTCGTTTTCGTTTCGACCATGTCCATTTAAAAGCATTTTTTTTACATTTTATAATTGAATAGAATACTATTAAAGTGACATGCCACGAAGGGCAATTCGCAAAATCAGAATCTACATTTTTAATTAAACGTAGTTTAATTAAACTTTTTAGCATCTCTAGCGTTGTTCTGTTAATTACAAAGTTATGAAAATCAGGTCCGTTCTTTATAAGTAATTGGATCTTTCACATTTGAAATATATTTCTTTCCAACATCTATTCAATATTTTCAATTCAATAAAAATGCTGTTGCCGTTTATTTATAAATTTTTGGGAATAATTACTCGGTTTAAATCAAGATCATTTAAAAATGAAAACGAGTTTTAATAAACAAAGCAAATTTATGTAATGTGCAGTCATTATCATTAATATCGTATTAATGGAATATAATTGTACAAAGGGCATTTATCTCACATATTTTCTCCAATTAGAAACTATTTTTTGTGTAACTGACATATGCCTCTATCTTTCCGAAATGTTTCTAATTGCTGTAGCTTTATCTTTTTAAATGTAATATTAATTAATTATTACTGCTTCAGTAATAATACTAGCAGCAATAGCAGCTAATAAACTATTGACCTTGCAGCATGTGATTTTCCAGTTATTATTTTCAATTTGTTTCAATACATAAATCGTGATAAGCAGAAGCAATTATAGCCTAGATACTACCCATTTTACAAAAAATATAATTATGCTGTTGTCATAAAATCGGCAATGATTGGGTATTAAAGGAAGTTTTTAAACAGATAATAAAACAGTTCAATTGCCATAAATTGTAGCATATTCTATTCCGGGTGACAATGAGAGCAGGGCCGTGCCCCTATCTCAAAATGACCGACTTCCGGTTTCACCGGAAATAACACTAACTTTGATTTTTTAAATGGATCATCCTATATAGGTATTTTATGTTTTCGGCAATCTACGACTCAAATTACATACAACAGTGCTGCCTAATTTGCTTAGGTATTACACAGAAATATTAAAAAAAAAATTAATTATTCTACAATTTTAGATAAATATAAAGTAGTGCATGATGCATATCGTTAGATTGGCAATTAAATTTGCTGTTTAATGGCAAGATGGTCCTTGGTAAGTGCCATTTAAAAAAAGTCTTAAAAAACGTGTTTAGCAAACTTCGTTCTTTTATTAAGGGTTTGTTATTGACCAGTGGCGTAACTACCGAGGGGGCAAAGGGGGCAGCGGCCCCCGGGCCCTAAACTTCAGGGGGCCCAACGGGAAAAACACCCTCGGAGAAATCTAAAACATGTCAAAAAGTTATCTGTTTGGTATAAATTCAAAATCAAATAATTTCTGTACACCCGATGCACCACGTCTTGCACGTGCACGTACCTCGCAGTCATCTCAGATTAATTGATACCCAATACCCTAATAAATTAATAATACAGGTACCTAATAAATAGTGCTAACAGGGCATTTTCGGTCACTGTCGTACATACAGGTCTTGCAACGTTGCAAGTCCGGTGTGATCGGTATATAATTATGTCTTTGTTTGTTTCTTTAGTGCGAATGCTTACAGGATTTATATTTATTATTATTATTATTTTCAATCAAAAACGCTTATCTCGCTATTATTCATTTTGCTTTGATGTTTCTGTTTATGAATTAAAAAAAATAATTGAAAAATGATAACCAAAAATGCTTTGGCAAGAATAGGACTTACACTTGGCAATTAAGGGGCCCGGTGAAGATCACGGCCCCCGGGCCCAAAATTTGAAGTTACGCCACTGTTATTGACTTCATTGATAAAATAGATGTTACTATTAGTTGCTAGAGTCAATTAGAACATATTTTTTTGTCAAAGCCTTCTATTGTACAGTTGTAAAAGTTGGAAAAAATATTTTTTTGTTTGAAAAAAGGAAAATTTAGCGAAACTAGTTTATGTAATTTGACTTGTAGATTCCTAAAAACATAAAATATACAGGGTAATCCATTTAAAAAATCAAAGTTGGTATTATTTCCGTTGAAACCGGAAGTTGGCAATTTTGACTATATTTATGGGTCAATCAGAAATTATCTCTAGTATCTCCATATAAAATTTTATCTAAATCGATTCATAAATAAAGAAGATATAAGTATGGCCCTGTTCTCATTGTCACCCGGTATTACAAAATACTTAAAAAAAGTAAATTTAATAAAACCACAACATTGTAAAATAGTAAATCACATTTCCTTGTTGATAAATCCTAACAACTAATTTACCGTAACAGAAACTCCAAGAAAAATGGAAAAAATCATGGCGTTAAAGTAATATTTGATATTTATTCTAAAAGCATTATTTAATTGCGTTGTTAAAAGTAGAATGAGACGATTAACCTATGCATTGAAATAGTACGTGACGTAAACGATTTGAAAGTTTTTACAGTTTTGCCAGAGAAATGTCTTAAAACGATCGATGTGAAACTGTTATAATTAAGGCATCTTACGACAACCAATTCCACTGTGGTAAAAGCGTTCCATTTTGTTTAGAAATGCGGATTCAATAGTTTTTTAGGCAGTTTTTTGTCTTGAACAAATTTTCTTGAAAGAATAATTTCCTTCCCGTCACTGCTATTTCATTTTTGCAACATGAAAGGTTATTCATGAAGTAAATGAATGATCTTCGTGTTTTTATGGTAGTGAAGAATTCTCGTTTTACTCATTAAACACTTTTTTCTATCAAGGGAAATTTGTAAGAAAATAGGTTTGTTCACAATAAAATCATTCCTCTAATTTAAACGTAATTTATTTTATACAGGGTGTGATCGAAAGTGGGAGGAACATTTTGGTGGAAAATAGCTTACGTCCAAATAAGAAAAAAAATTATATAAGTAAAATGTCCGCAAATGTATCTTAAGGGATCAACAGCCCTGAGATGGGTAAGAAAATAACATGGATTTTGTTTAATTAAAATAAATCAAATTTGGTGCAATTTGGCATATCTACACAATTTCTTATGCTGAAAAAATGCAACTGAAAAAATTTGTATATGCTTAAAAGGGGTACTTTATGTATAAACTGGTTAGGTAGGGGGAATGTTTTATGTCATAACTTTTTACATTCAAAATGTTAAGTCAATTCCCGTTAGGGTTCGACTTTTTACTTAAAAAAATGTGCTTTTGTTTAGAATAGCTGAGAAAATTAAGTTTTCGAGAAAAGCGAACATACAGCTTGAAATTCGCTACTTCAGGAGCGTAATCTACTCATCCAATGTGTTTTCCATTTAACCTTCTCGGAGCTGTAGCTCTCATAAAATGCATTTCCGGACGTATATTTATATGAACCATTTTTCCTACTTTGATGTAAGCTATCCACCATTAAAATTTTCTTCACACTTTCGATAACACCCTGTATATTTGCAAATTATTATTTTCGATAATTGTAAGGTAAAAATTTTAGATTTTTTCAAAAATAGTATGATATTAATATAATTCAAGAAAAAGTAGAGAAATACAGATTTTCATTATCATCAATTTAAAATTTGCGGAAGGTCACTTAAGGATTTTTGTTTTTAATATCAAGATAAAAAATTGAACTAAGAAAGTAACTCAAAAATTTTAATATTTGAACTACTAGTTTTTTGCATTAGGTATGTCTTATGAAAAGCTCAGAAATCAACCAGTTGAAAATTTTAATCCTAACATTGCCATACGACCTCTTAGACAGCATTTAACATGTTTTTAAAATGTTTTTTCAATTTATTCGCCATTTTGTCCTGCTTCCTTAAGAGACGGGAGAGTGGTTTTACAGACATTCCTATTCTAATTGTTTATTCTCTATCCAAATCTGAAGTTAAAATTTAAAAATTACGAACAAATAGACAAATACACATATCGAAGTTTGCCCGCCATTTTCTCCATGTTCCAAAAAATGGAACACACATTGGACAAACACGTCGAACAAACACATCGAAAAAACAAATGACGAATTTAGATACGACTCCGTTTTACGGTGAAAATGAATCTGCAAGTATATGTTGAGATATTAATCAAGAATAATTAAATCAGATGCCAGACTAACAGTCTGCAGTTAATCTCTCCTATTGTTTTAAAACCGGGTGTCGAACCTTCTATGGCAGTGAGAGAGATAATGCGGTTGTTAATGTGTGAGTGATGGCCATCGTTCCAAACACACAAGAATTAGGCCACAATTAGTATGTATTTAAAAATATCAAAAAACGTGGGAAAAATACTGTATAAATAACATATTTTTCGTTGAAAAGAATGCATTTTCCGGTGCCTTAAAAATCAATATGACAGACATCAATAACAGAAAAATAAGCGAACGATTACGCCTTACTACGGTACTCATATTATTTCTGTTTAGCCAAGGCCTATTACCAGAATACAATGCCCTTATTATTATAGAAATAAAGAAGTCCAGCAAGCTTTATACCAATTAAGAGAGAAAATGAGCTCTCGTCCAAGGCTTCTATTTAAAAATAGAAAAATGTAATACGGTATTATACAGTGTGACCAAGACAAGAAATTAGTAATATGATTGTTCGTCTTTGAGTTATCATAAAAATCTAAATTTTAGAATTTTATATCTATTATTTTCTGGCCTTAATATTAAAGTTAAGAGCGAAATTGATAAAACTTCTTTATCATCAACACATTTTTGGAAACGGACCTGTGTCCTAGACCCTAGAGTATTTTATAAATTACTTCAGCTCTTGTAATTACAAGAAAAAGGTAGTGAGCCACACTAGATATTGTCTATTTCTAATTTGAATTGTGTCTAAGTAAGAAAGATAATCAAAAAATTAATTAATTGCTATTAAAAATTATTTTTATTCCAAGACTATACGTCATTAGTAACAATTTAAAATAGCCAGACTTACTTTAACTCACAAAAACTTTTCTTAAACAGCACCAGAAGAATGTTACGAATCTATTAGGCGATTTAAGTATTTTAAAAATTTCCTGATGATTAAAAAATTAAACATTGTTGGATTTAGAATAAAAAGGGCATCAGAAAATCAGGACACCATTTAAAAGAATGAAGTTATGATGGTTGCTCTAAGAAGTCTCTTTAAAGAAGTCTGGTCAGTTTCGCTCTAACTCTAATATTAACGCCAGAAAAACATAGAATTTACAGATTTCAGGATATTAAGCCTTTGTTTATATATACAAAAGTAGGTTGGTAAGTAAGTCATAACTGTATCTGTACGGTAATATTCCTTTACAGTACATGGCAACCATTACCATACCGCAACCGATGAACTATTGAAAAAACCACGGATGATATGAATCATAACAGCCTTAGATGTCTTAAAATCAGCTGCGGTAGTTATGATACTCATAACATATAGATATGTTAATAGCTATAAAAATCCAAAAATTCCTGTTTTTTAAGATAACTCAAAAACGAACAATTATATTACAGATTTCTAGGCGTCCTTTTGTTAGTCCTTTAATTGCGCAACTTTTTTCCCATTTAACCAAATTGGTATCTCTTACTATTAAGGAGATCATATTGACCCTCCTTATCTTGGACACACTGTATGTACAGTCAGACCTCGCCGTTCGCGGGGGTTACGTTCCAGAAGAATGCCGCGAAGCGCAAAACCGCGATGCCCAAGTAAACACATAAATGATAAAAACGGGGTTAGGTTCCATAAACTAGCTTTATTTATACTATGCAACTTCAAAAAATTCAAAAGTGCATAAACATGCGTATACAAACATGCAAATACGTACATTTTCAAAACATAAAATATAAAGCAACACTAAAACAAAAAACATTAAAAACGCATAAAACATACTGACTGCAACAAACAAATCAAGTTATAATTTTACAATATATTTCAGGTCCGATTTGGTAATAAGAGATTCAAAGAAATGGGCTCGGTAAGTGTGTTTACAAGTTCGTGATAAATAATGTTATTTAGGTGTTAATGACATAAACCGCATACGTCTGCTTTATTTACTTACGGCCGGTCGTATAAAGGTCACTAACCTGACGTTAACTTTAAATCGCTGTTAAAATAAACAAAAGCAGATTAGTGGCCTTCATAAGACCGGCCGTTAGTGTGTGAAAGTTGAAACAGTTAACGTTGGCAATTCCATCCGCGAACGGCAAAGAAAAGGGAGCACAAAGGTGCCCCGCGTAAAATCAAGTCAGCGAACCACAAAGCAGCGAACGGCGAGGTTTGACTGTAAATTTCTCTTTAAAAAGTGTTTTAATAATGCGAATGATGACGTTTATTTTTTTTATTTGATCAGTTGTCTGTGTCCCACCATTTAGCTGAATTCCACGCTGAGCATTCTGATGCCGAACACTCTGTACCATACGCATATTACAATTTGGATGTGAAACTGCAGGAACTGCAATCAAATTTTAACATAGTAAAATATTCACTCCATGAAATCGAGTAATCGCCAAGCAGAGAACGTGCGCCTCAATTTTGGGTCCAATTTGTATTAAAAGCAAACCAAATAATGACAGATGCCGAACTTTTATTGATGTCCATAAAAGTGTGCACGTTGCGGCGCCGTATATCGTACGCACACCAGTTGATGTGCAATTTAAGCGTAGGGGATGCGAACCCTCGATATCACCTCAGCACACGTGCCTGCACCTACTCCCGTACTTCAATTTCGAGGAAAATAACATAATTCAGTTTTGATATCTTGGAGCCAGCTAGACTTTTATTACAGAACTAAACTCATAAAATATATCTGATCAGTTAAGTAATAATCAATGTGCCCGAAACGTTTTTGACTCGAGGTCCTTTGCTTGATTAGGGTCTTCCTTTTGTTATATCTCACAATCGAAGTTCTATATAATGCACAAGGAGTACTTAAGGACGACCCTACTCGCTCAAGAATCAGCTCTACGTTGTAACGTTCTCCTTGCTTTATCTTGTACATATATAACAGTTTGCAAAATCTTGGGAAATATATAGAGTTTACGTTATACCATACCCTGTTTCTAAAATTTCTGGAAAAGGTCCTCATCTAAAAACGGGATCTGGCAGCCAGAACTCTCTATACAATAGTATCAAGTTACAAGTTACAAGCCATGCAACAATATGTAAACTAGACAGTGGCGTAACTAAGATTTTGCTCTGGAGGGTGTTCTGGGAGAGTGATCAACCTTACAATAAGAATTTTAAAAAATTGAGCGTATCATAGGGTATAGTTGATTTCATTTCTACAGGACTTGCGGTAGGCCTTGATTTAACTTCTTGACAGTATAGACCACCTAGTTACATTTACGAATTTATTGAAGTCAGAAATAATTATTCGCTAAATAAATAACAACTTAGCTTGCGTGTAAAACAAAATTGCAAGATAATGCCTGTCCTTGCAATAACTCTATAACCTATGAAAATGTTAAATGTCATTTTGACTGTAAAAAATTAGTTAAATCACGGCCTACTGCAAGTCCTTTAGAAATTAAAGCAACTATACTGTTTATTAATAAACAATAAAATTATTACAATTTATTGTAATACAACTTATAGTAGTAATTCAAGTTTTCTTGGTTTTTTTTGCTAACTGCAGTACTCTGTGAATGGAGAGTATTGCTAATTCATTCAGCCTATATTGCGATGTTTTCTATTTCGGAGGTAAGTCTTAATTATTTTTAAGGTGGAGAATGATCTTTCAGCTGTTGCAGTTGACACAGGAATCGTTGCAAGGATTTGCAGCAACTTGAATATGCTTGGAAACATGTCCTTATTGCATCCATTGCTGTCTTATCTGGAAGATTTTGCACATTTTGGCAATTTGAACTCGGCAATCACGTCCGAAGATGGTTCGTCGAAATCGTATTTTAAAAATGGCTGAGTCCGAATGTAATAACTGGTATTCAATTATATAAAATTTTGAAATACAGCTGTTTTAGTATTTAAAGTTGAGATTGCAGAATAATCAGCTAGAATTGTTTTTTAATTTAGTTACTAAAATACATTTTGAAAAGTAATTTTTCAAAGAGAGGTTAGTATTATTCAAATTAACACATTAAACTGTTTATTAAAAATTGGAGTTCCAGCTTCTTCAGAAATTTAAAAAAATTAATATTAAAAAACCTTTTACATAAAACAGTAGTTCTGAAAAGAGTACAAAAATATTATTAGATATGTGAAAGAATAACAGCATCGCTAATAAATATACCTGATTGAGTTGCATTTAAAATATTTAGTAGGATTCCTTTAATAAAATTTTTTCACGTCTGGGAGCAAATTCGGTTTCTACGATACCAAAATCGTAAGAGAAATAAATGAATTACTCCCTAGAGAGGAGAAATTTCGCTAGGGAGTTTTCATTAATACTGAGCAACAAGAACTCACAATTATGTCAAATTCGAGGTTAGCAGGTTAGGTTTTGCGTCAGTTTGTGTCAAAACTGACGCTCTTGTCATAATGACTTACAGTGCCACAAACCTTAAAATTTACCATAGGCTACTAATTTTAAAATAATTGTAACTAAAGTGTCAATAAATTACGTTTTTGCACTTCCGGGACTAAAGTTGATACTTTAGTCCCCGTAAACAGGAACTAAAGCAGCTCGTTTAATCCCTAGGGACTAAAGTAAAAATGATACCGTAAATAATATACTATTAAAAAACAGGTTTTACGTTTTAAATCTTCCTGCAACGTGAAAAAATAGCATATGCAACGCATTTTTCTCCCTCATTGCATAATCTACTATTATTCTTTACGTTTTATTTTTCTTTCCAAATCCCCATAATTCATATCTTGGTAGAAAAATTATTGATAGTGTTAGAGTTGGATTTATAATCCTGATGGAAATTAATATTTATTAATATTTTTGAAAAATATTTTGCTAAAAGACTTCTACTTGCAGTTACGTTATGAAAAATAACAAATTTTTAACAAATGTGTTCTTGAAGGCCAAATACCATGCCGTTCATGAATTTCAAACCTATTTTCAAACATAATTCGAATGTAAGGTAAAATAACAACCATATTGGTCTTAAATCTTTACAGTTTAATAGATTACATCACAACTAATCTCATCTCATTCTGCTTACAGAATAATTATACCCTAAAAAATTATATCAACACTTATAAAATAATTAATAACCACAGGTAATATTACAACTTTCATTAATCAAACCACATTAATAATGCTTGTTATATCCATTCCAATCGCCAGATAATCAAGACGCAAGGGAAAGAATTACACAATAAATGTTTACTTCTGACAAGAAGTCAAACCACAAAAATTTTAAAAAGGGTTAAATTAACTCAGGAAACGAAACCCTTATAAGAAGCTTTAAAACTTCGCTATAAATAAACCACCTATCAACTACTACAAGAAAAAATCGTTAACTATAAATCAGGATTGACACACAATCTCAAGTAAAAACTTACAATAAACGCAAATACTATTTACTTTTAAAATTATTATCTTTATTCCAGTATAAGAATTTAAAATTAGAGTGATGTTTAACATCTAACCTTTCGACCCCTCACATTTTTATAGGGGAAAATATATACATATTTAAAAAAAATTATATATAACTGTAAGGAGAAGTCAAATATTTTTCAAAAATATTAATAAATTTTAATTTCCATCAGAATTATAAATTCTACTGTAACACTTCAATAATTTTTCTACCAAGATATGAATTATGGGGATTTGGAAAGGTAATTATATAGTTTTGCACTCTTTCCAGAACTACTGTTTATCTAAAAGGCTTTTTAATATCAATTTTTTTAAATGTCTGAAGAAGCTGGAACTGCCAGCGAAACGTTACAATTTTTGATAAACATTTTAATGTGTTAATTTGACTAATACTAACCTCTTTTCAAAATGTATTTTAGTAACTAAATTAAAAAACAATTTTAGCTGATTATTTTCCAATCTCAAATTCAATTATACATGACTAAAATGTAATTTTAGATTTGTTTTGTTTAAGACGAATTTTAGTTATTCCTAAAGCGTTTGGGGGGTGTTCCGACACCCATATCACCCCCCATAGTTACGCCACTGAAACTAGATCTATAATAACAATCGGTGATGGCTTTTTCGGCTGTGATAAACGGAACATCTAGTTTAAAAGCTGTTTATGGTTAAAACCTGCTTATAATGGCGCAGTAAAAATATTGAGTAATTAAATTTTGTGAATGTGAAACGCAACGTATGATGCACTTCAAAGTGAAGCGTTCGTAATTTAATATTTTAATTTTTTATTGTGGTAACGGTCTCAAGAGATTATGTCATAGTTTAGGTTATATTTTACCCATTTCATAGTACTGATTTTTGACCATTACCAGAAAGTGGCGAATTGAGTGAAATTTTAGTACTTAAAGCAAGATGTGACATGCTGGATCAAAATCAGAACCTTTGAATTCCTCACTGACTACAAGAAGGAAGTCATTTAATGTTGAATAGCTATTTATGCAACAAGCGCTAAAAGTCGACTTTTAGCACGCGTTGCATACAATATTTTATCTACGACCTTAATTTTACTGTTATTAATCCATAAATATCGATTTAACAAAGGTTTGCATCTACGACACTTCTAATTTATGTCATAATAAACAGTAGGCCATGCGCGCGGGCGACTGTTTGCGAAGCCAGTGCTGTCAAAGTCATTTAGGAAATGTAATTATTAATACTCCACATCTGACTGTATTCAATACATAACGCTTTAATTATTTCAAAAACACTTTACCTGTAACGGAAGAAGCAATTAGAATAACTTTACAACTTCACTTCCAGTTCGAAATTGTAGTTTTATAACCTCACTTCACTTTTAGCCCATGTGCTAAAAGTGAACAGCTGATTTCTTTAACCACGGTAAACTATAAAACGTCACTTTTAGTGAAACAAGCTAGCGCTACAAGGCCTACTTTTAGTAGTGGTCGTAGTTAAAAAAATATATTGAACGACAAGGCAATTATATAAAAAACAAGTACCTACGTTAATTTCCAGTTAATATCTTTCTTAGTTCACTAGGTCTCTCTTTCTAAACATTATGCTGTGTGCATTGCTTTCCAGTTAACCCCTGTAATGTGACAAAGGATGCTGAGAAAGCAAATACAACAATAATAATAATTTATAATTCACTATCTATTTTATAATGAGCAATATGTAAAATTTCTAATGATATTAAACGTCCCTAGAAGGTGAAACATTTAACTTTACCCCATGATGTGCAGTTTTCTCTAACATTTGAAATATTGGACGTTCAGGAACCCCACCACTTTAAAGTTTTATAGCTATAAAACTTTGTTTATAAAATTTATATATCAAAATATAAAATAATTCGCAAATCTCTTTTTCCAGCAGGGAAATTTCTTCCAAAATGTATAGTAGACACTGTGCAACTGTGCACTTTGTTGCACATGGGAGAAAGTTTACAGAATGAGCCGAAGGCGAATTCTTTAAATCTCACAAGTGCACAAAATAAGCTTTAGATACTAGTTTTATGCATACAACTAACACATATTTAAGCTAACAAAGATTAAAAAACAACGTCAATTCAAATTAAAATGGCTATTTTTGTATCTAGAATGCGAAATGCTACTTTTGCGTTCGAGAATGGAAGTTATTTTGCCGAGCTTTAGCGAGGCAAAATACCCATTAGAGAACGCAAAAGCATTTCGCATTCGAGATGCAAACAATGATTTTTCGAAAACTGCAATAAAACTAAGTAGTATGAGAATAAAAAAAATTAAATAAGGTAACTGTCAACGTTAATTGACAATTTTTTATTTCATAAACAATTAATTTTTGAACCACGGCCTGCTGAATTGTTTAACAAACGTCAAAGTGACGTATAAATTTAACTCACTGCAATATCAGCACCTTCAATTTACATGTAGTACAACATAAATTAGTCATGTTTATAATATCTTATAATAGTTATTAGTATCTATTGAAATTTTAAGTTACTTAATATAAAACTGATGTGGGTTACTTAATTAATAAAATCACAAATAAGTTCCTAAAAAATTACAAATTTTTTGACGTTTCTTTTATGTTCTAGAACGCAAAAGAGTTTTGCGTTCTAGAACATAAAAGTATTTCGCTGTTAAGTGACAAAAAAGAAACACTTTGCTTACTGAGAATTTAACGAAAATGTCAACATTTGATGACAGTTTTCGAAAAATAATATTATGCTTTCATTGTTTTAAACTGGAAATTTAATAAATAGTTCTGATAGAAGTATGAAATTAAGGACTTTTTTGGACGAGCCGCAGATATGACCAAGCAAGCGCAGCGAGCGAGGCACATAAATAAGGTGAGTCTAAAAGTCCGCTTTCGTGCGAGTTACATACATATTTTTTATTCTATGGCTTTGGAAGCGTTTGTTTTTCTATTACAAAATGACAATTTAATCGAGAACGTCGGACAAAGTCGATGAGGTCATGATCATACTACAAAATGGGAGTGTCTATTTTGATTTGAAATTGTTGTTAGTTTTTTTGCTATGGTTATTACTACCGAAAAGTAAAAGTTACTGGTATAAAAAGTGGGAGTTTTCCGCCGATAAACGCTGCCGAAATTGATAGTTTTTCGATGCAATAGAACACATTTTTTGACGTATGGAAAGTGTCACATAATAGCTTCCTTTAGAAAGTGGTAGTCGAAAAAATATATTTAAGAAACACTGTATGTTCTCAATTCCTATAAATACCTAAACAAGTTTGGTATTAGCATTCGTATTGTTGATGCAAGCTTAGCATTGGTTGTCTTATTTTTGAAAATTAATACATATTTTTAAAAAATAAAATCATTAGGATACATCCAAAAGTAATTATCCAACGGGAGATGTAATAAAAAATAAATTGTTTACTATAAAACGTGACAACCAATTTTTGTGGATTGGCGCAATAAGAAACAAAAACAATGATAAGATTCGATAGTTTGTATTATCTGCATTGTATTAGCGCTTTAATTTTCGTAAATATTCAAACATGCGGATTTCAAATAAACTTTAAATCAAATAAGCAAATTTCTGACAAGCGAGTTCATAATAATAGTACGTTATATTATAAATTATAAGTAAGTAAAGTAAACTCGAGCGATAATTTTGCTTCACTTACGAGCGCGTAAGCGCGAGTGTGATAATTCTCACGAGCGTATAATAGCATTTCATTCACGTGTGATATACGACGTTTTATCTAATAGTAGGCGCTTTTTGTACAATCAAGTTTGAAGACGGTACAAACTGTCAAGAAAAGGAAAAATTCAGAAGCAAAATGGCGAATCTCGCCTAATTTACAGTGGTGTTGAAAAGGAAATAAGAGCAAAGGCTCATAGGCTCACACACAAAAATGATAAAAGTTGCATCGAATAATGCAAGTGTGTATCAGAAAGATCAAGAAGTAAACATTTAACATTATATCTGCCTACAATCTAGAAAACGTAAGGCCAAATCTGAAAAAATACCTTTTATGAACAACTGCAATAAACTATAGCAGGGAACTTTAATGCTAGAGTTGGAAAATATATAATACTTGGAGTTAAGCTGAGATTTAATGATAATATATTGAATGTCAATGGAGAAATGATGTGCTCAGGTACTGAATTGAGGATTAAGAATACATTCTATAGACATCAAGACCAATATAAATATACTTTCGAAAGATCCCGAGGACAAAAATCCACTAAAGAATGCATAGTTACCGATAGAAATGTCATCCATTGTCGGTACTGGATGTTAGGACTTTGAAATCCACTAATGTGGATACTCATCGTAGACTGCCACTAATCAAAATTTGGGTAAAGGTGCTTGAATGTCCAAAAGATTAAGGTTCAGTGGAGAATCAGGCTTTAGCCTGAATTGCGCCTGGTGATTTCTGCTGGCCGCTACTATTGATTCTTATTTTCCAATTCCCTAATCAATAAAATTGTATTTTATTTTATTTGTTTTATATGTTATTGAACTCTACATGCAGTATGAAATAAAAACATTTATCTACAACTATGTATATAGTTGGTGACACTGTAAGTCATTGTCAAATCCGAGGTTAGCAGGTTAGGTTTTAAGTCAGTGTATGTCAAATTCGAGGTTAGCAGATTAAGTTTTGCGTCAGTCTGTGTCAAAACTGACGCAAAACCTAACCTGCTAACCTCGACGTTAATGCCATTTATTGCCAATTTAGCCCACCAAATAAAAAATTACCCTGTGGAATATGAAATTTCATATTCCACTAGTGTAATATGAGCCGCTTTTTGTATTTCGAGTTGGATATATAATGCACTTATTATTTGACAGTTGTAGATAATAGTATATTATTATATGAGCGATTATGACAGCCATTATTCACGAAGATGACATTTGCGCCACAAGCCGAAGGCGCGTGGCGCAAGTCATCTGAGTGAATAATGGCCATAATCGCGAATATAATACGTTATTTTATCTACTCCTATGCAATACGAGTCTTGTGTTCATATTTCCGAATTATGACATTTGCGGCAGCTGTTCGCTTCAAAAGTCATTTAATAATAAGAATAAATTTTGTGATTGGCTACAACCTATTGAATAATAAAAATAGAATTTTCTGATTGGTTGCAACTTGCAAACTAATGAATAATGAAAATAGAATTATATGATTGGCTGCAAACTGTGAATTATGAATGGCCATTGTACAGTAGGAGTAGATAAAGACATTTATATTATTATTATATCACAGGACCAATGTCAAATAAACAAACATTTGATATAGACACAGGTTCGAATGAATCCATCAAGCAAGTACACTAAGCACGGTTAGCAGGAAAAATGGAACGACATGAGATAACAGAAGAAGATACTGTAGATCGTAGTTGAGAAGAAGCAGCAGCTGAAAAACGTAGAAAAAATTAGAATCTACTCAAGATGCAAATCATAAAGAATACCACAAGAGAATCCGAAACGAAACAAAACTATTAACAAATCGTCTGAAAAATTAACATTGGAAATTTCTTTCTTAAAGAACGGAAAGTGATCTTTATAGAATTTTGAAACTGATATGGAGAACAATAAGAGAGCACAGAAAAAAATAATTAATAGAAGCTAAACATATAAACGAAGACATTGGTTAAACTACTTAACTGAAATATTCAGATGCCACAAGATAGAGAAGACAAAAAGAATATAGAAATGAACGACGAATTAATAATTGACATTGCAAAAGTGGAAGAAACATTACATTGTTTAAATAATAGAATACCTAATAATACCCAAATATGAGGCTCATCTCTTACAAAAGAATTGACAAAGTACAGAAACAAAACTATGAATTGTCATACAACATCACATCAGTGGAAAAGGGGACGACTATCCCAGTATTTAAAAATGGTGACAAGATGGAACCACTAAATTGTAGAGGAATAAACTTACCCTACCAAAATCATCCCGACAAAAATAAACTCCCTCACAACACTTCTGGAATGTCATGTACAGCTCCAGTTTTCGTATTGAGACAGATTTTAGAGAAGTTCATTGAATATAACAAATCTTCATATTCACGTTTTACAGACCCACAAAAATTGTTTTGACGAATTCATATAAAAACTGTACAGTTACTTCAAAACCAAAGAATACCAAGCATCAAATGAAAAAATTCAAGCTAAAGTGAGATCAAAGTTAACTACACGGAAAAGTAATGTAGCAGGAAACGCTCTTTAAATACTTCGGAAATCAAATTGTTCAACTATGATAAGGAAGTCAGAGAACAAGTTTAGTGATTAAAGCCAACAAAATAGCTGGCTGTCTGAATCTACAAAGTGATAGTTAAACCAATTGTAACTTATACAGCAGAGACAAGACTGGAAACGCCTAGACTAAGATGATCCTGGAGACGGGAGAAATGAGAATCTATAGAAAATATCAGGAGATAATGCAACATGTAAAATATAAACGATTGGGTGTATATACGAAAACAGGAGTGGAAAAGACATATAACCAGAATGCACAGAGAAAGCGTTGTGAAGGTTGCAAGAAGTAAGTCACTAATCAGAAGGAGAACAGTCAGCAGATCATGGAGAAGATGGAATGACAACTTAGACATAGAATAACAGAGAAAAACATTGTAGAAAACAGGCTACTGCCTAGAAAGAAGGAAGGGGAAGAATACATTCAGTTACATATAAATACTTTAGGCTAAACTGTTTAGTCCTATAAAATATTAAGTCGAAACTGAAACGATTCAGTGTATATACAAAAACAGGAGTGGAAAAGACATGTAACCAGAATGGGCAGAGAAAGAGTTGTGAAGGTTGCAAGAGGTAAGTCACCAATCAGAAGAAGAACAGACAGCAGATCATGAAGAAGATGGAATGACAATTTAGACATAGCATAACAGAGAAAACATTGAAGAAAACAGGCTACTGTCTCGAAAGAAGGAAGAGGAAGAATACATTCAGTTACATATAAATACTTTGAAATGTTTAGTCCTATACAATATTAAGCCGAATCTGAAACTGGAAAAAATGGTAAATTTTTCCAGAATGCCATCTAATAAAGAATGGTACGTACCATACTGAACAATGGCAAAGGACGGAATAAATTGGAGATTATTTATAGATGATCTATACCTATACCTTAATGGTGGTATAATGAAAGAAGACTAGGTCAAATGTGATAATAAAAAAAATCAATTAATGTCGATTTTTCGGAAACGCTGTATACATGTTGAGAATAATAAATCACATCAATGGCAATCTCTATAAAAGCTAATAATATTTTGTTTCCAAGTTAGTACTCACTGAAATTATTTCAAAAATAAAATGCAGTTTTAGCTACCTAAAAATAGGGCGATCAAAAATAACTAACTCGGCACAACCTAATTCTATGGTAGTAGATTGTTTTCGAGTACTATAATTATTGCGGAACCATAAATCAGTTCCGAATAATGACATGGCTTAAATAATTATGACTGAAAGTATGTACATCTTAGACTTAGAAGTTGCGAACAACATCCTGTATGTCAGTAATATAGTTCTACGAAGAAATAAAATTGCAATACTAAGGAAGAGGATTTCCAATAGAGTAAACGAAAAACGCATTTGAAGTTATTTTCGTTACCTAAAAACATGTGTTCGAATTCTCATATCTCAAAACACCGAATGCTGCAGACATTGTAACTATCTTTGATTGAAATATTCTTATCCAATAGAGGATTCGACTAGTAGTTTTTTAAGGTAACACTTTGGAAAACATGTTGGAAAACATTGATTAAATTTTGAAGACTAATAAGCAGCTGTTTTAACAGTTGATCATAAGGAAGATAAGTAATTATTGCAAGTTGCTATTTAATCAAAACTAAACACTTCTCTCAATTTGCAGGCACTACAATATAAAACAATACCTACGCGTAATCTATTGTTTAGATATAGCAAGTTCAGAATTAATATCGCCAGTTGCGATTTTATCACAAGAATGTGTAAAAACTGAACCAGCGCACTTCCTTATCCACTGATACTGTAAAAGTATGGTCAATTAATATCTATATCGGTCGCCTCAATTTTTAAGGCCGGTTATCAAGCTGCTATCGCACTGACATTTGCGCAAGCTACAACTGAGATCAAAAGGAGTGCTTGTAATTAAATCGCTAAATAGTTGGAATGCACCCACGAGGCTCTGCCAAAAACTAATGAGCAACAATTTCTCATCGCGCAAATAACTCAAACAAAGGGCAGTTAATTTCATAAGATCTTGCGCAACGGGCTGGCAGAAGCTCTTGCGAGCATTTATGACGAGGAGCAGATATCAATCATAATCGGATCAAAATGCAGGTAAACCACCTCGTTCCTGCAGCGAGGCGCACGTGCACGCCGAAAGCGGATTTCGCGAACGGAATGGCAAAGGCGCGGATCAAACTACAAATGGCCCAAAAAGGTACTTACTCGAGCATGTAATCCTTGCTGAAGGTCTCATAGTACAAATGATTCATCATCTCGCGGGTTGAAGATTACACGACACGCGAACAACTAAACCGTTCTTACTGCACGTGCTAGCAAACAGTGAGGATCCTCGGTCTTGCAGACCTTAATCCGCCGGTATCTCAAATTTGGCAAGGTTGGCACTCATTTTGAAAACGCGCGGTACCACGCAGGTTCCCAATAGTTTTCATTTGCAGCGAGTTTTGTCACGTCAAGTGATGTGCCTGGTATTTTTCTTACAACTGCAGAATTAATCCCAACACGTGAACTAGTAGAACTGCTTAATATTGAAATTAGATTTTGAAAAGACCCAGAGGTGTTCTTTGAACCTGAATATATTTATGTCTTTTAATAATTTTATTCGAAAGTAATCAATAGCAATAATCCAAACCAGGTTACTTTAAGTTTCATAGCAGCAATACACATTCATTTACAAGGCTCACCATTTGAATTTCAAAAACGAAATAATACTTAAAAACTAAATTGAACATATCCCTATTAGTTTTCCAATTATGTTAAAAAAATTCTGATTTTCGTTATTTAAAATAAAGCTATTTTGACATTATTGTGACATTTTGCAAAGAAGAAATCAAATCTGGTTTTCATTTGTTTCTGTGAAATTATTCATTTAGAAAACACTAGAGTGCTTTATTAACCAGGCAAGCTTATCCCACTAGATTTTGTGTCCCAGGGATTTTAGCGCGAAGCCGTTGGCTGCGCTGACCGGTAACCGTGCGTTCTGTCGTCTGTCAACCGTTGGAGTACGTACTGCTCGATCCAGACGAACACTGCATGCTAATTTAAATCTTGGTGCATTCCATTACGATGCTAACTATAATTACAGTCTTCATCCAAGTGTGGTTATTGAAATCTATATACAGTGTGTATGTGTTGTTCTGTGCTGCCAACTGTATCTGTCAGTTGTCAGTTCTATTGAGTTCTGTCACTCGTCACTGTTGTTTGAACTAAGGTACTATTAAAGTTCTCTAGTGTGAACCACGTGCGTGTTAGTTAACAGTGTTTCCGTTTTGATTTTTTCTGCTTTCTTTTTATTTGTTTAAAAACCAATCTTTTTTAAGACGGATAAAATTAAATGACATGATCGTTGTTTTTCCGACTTACCGTATGCTATTTGAAAAGTAACTACATTTTAATTTTCCGCCACTTTCAGTAACTCAAAATGGCGGATAAGCTTGCTCGTATAAATATAGTACCTTAGAAAACACACTAAAACCTACTAAAAAACAAACTTTTTACGAATGGTTTTGAAAATTTCTACATATAAATATCGATTGATAATTGGACATTACCTTCAATTACAGGTGGATTCTAAAAATCAAGGCGAACTTTCCTATAAAATGAATTTTATACAATAAGCGAGTCTAAAGTAATTTAAAAAATCTTCAATGGGCTTTACTCAGACCTTCCCTCGCAAGTGGAAGTGTGACACTAAATATTTTGAAAAATCAAGTGAAACTAAGGGTAAAGATATCTTAAAGTTCCTAATAATACTGAAACAATAGAAGGAAACACTCGGTAAAGCGAATTCCATCGATTTGCAAATAAAAAATATTACAGACGGGATTTGAACTCAGAGTCTGCGAAAGGAATTTCAACAGGTGGCAGTAAACTGTATCAAGCTCACGATCCCATCCTGCCCCTGAGACATCCCTCGAATGTGGGCGATGTGACTGCACTACATTCAACAGCCTTACTCTTGTCAATTTTTATCTTTTTTAAAACATTTACCCTGTATCTGTTGGGTTCCATTTTTATCATGAGTAAAGCCTGAGCATTTGCAAATTATTTTTTAAGATGCTCACCCTGTATAGATTTGAATTTTTCGCAGTATCATGCCAGGTAGACGTATAATCCGCATGATATCGTCTCCCTCCAACAAATAGTTTTTGTGTTATACCGGCAACAGACAGACAGACGGAATTGAGAAAACTTGTTTTTCGTTATCTAGGGACATACTTCGTTGTTTAGACGAGGGAAGTAAAAAATTGACGTTAAAATTATGATAATTGCGAAACAAAAATACTAAACTCATTTGGAAAATTTAATATAAAGCACGGCATTAAGCTAAAAACCCAGACATACAATTAATGATAGCTATCACTCAATAGCTAAATGAAAATTGTGCAACTTCAAGTTGCTAAATTACAACATTAATTAGGAAAGAGAAAAAACTATTGCAGTAAGTAAGATTCGAACGGAGGGAATCTTATTTCTACTCCGACTCCTTAACCGCTCGTCCAGGAATACTACATAACACACAGGCTCATGGTTGTATTATGAAGGACAGGATGACGACGTAAAGAAACAAGTCCTTCTACAGCCGACGAAAGTTCGATTGTTGACAATTCCGCGTGACGGATGCACGTAGCTTCACTCGCTTTTGAATATATGAGTAAATGTTTTTCTTTAGTATATTATTAGTACTATAAAGTTGATTCAAAAGTTAAACTATCAGGATAACAAATTCAAAGACATGATTAAATTAGCGAAATATTACATCTATTAATAGAAACAATTGCCAAAATACAAAATTTGCGATACTAAAAAGCATATTAGCATATCCAGAGTTAAACTTTTGAAGAATAAAAATTGTAAACATATTAATAGCGAAATTATAAAGTATTTTTATATTGCTACCAATAAATTGTGGGATTTTTAGTTCCAACTCAGTTTTGATATATTAAAACAAGCAATTAAGGAGTAGAAATTTATAAGCAACAATTTTTTAACGAATATTATGATCAAAACACATTTTATTTTACTAGTTAGAAATGTAAGTAATCCGAAAATATGCTACCAAACATGTAAATATTTTTGAAAAGCTAGAAATCTAGAAATGTTATGAGTATCATAACTGCCGCAGATGTTGCATTGAGGCTGTTATGATTCATAACATCCGTGATTTGTTCAACAGTTTATCGGATGCTGTATAACCATGTACGGTAATGGACGATTACCGTACAGCTCAGTTATGATTTAGTTAGCAGCCTACTTTTGTATATGTAAACAAGGGATTAATATCCTGCAACCGATAAAAGTATTAATATGTTGTTCGCTGGGATTTACATGTATTACATTATTTAAAGTCCCAACAAAACAGAAACAACGTCTGTAATACTAAATGAAAGTATTTAATAAGAACAGAGAGGATTTGAAGAAAAAATTACTAATTCTGCCAGACAATAATGTGCAATATTTTAACATTACATTTTATTCAATTCGCGCCCAGAGCACGTAGTTGGGACTTCCCTATTTAATTATAATAATTTAGAAGAAATTAGTTAATCATAGACATTGAAGATTCGTCTGCTGTAATTTAATAATCAAAAATTCCATTGAAAAATGTTGATTTCGTATTTATTAAAGCCAATTATATTTTTATAGGTCCAGAATAATAAAGATAACGAAAAGAGGTTTTAAAAATCGTACGCTCCTCGGCTACCACGCTAACACCTGCGGTAGTCGCTAACCCCTAACAAGGAAATTCTTCCTGACCTTTCAAGGCCAAGGCTAGCCACCTACCTACTCCAAGGGCAAAAAGGGCTCATAGAACCACTAGCGTATAATAAGTGGAAGAACAAGAAGGCTAAAAGAAAAATGAATAACAGCTCAACCAAGCTCGAAGAGAGTTGAGAAGAGTATACAGAAAAAAGAAAAGGTTCTTTTTGGAACATAAACTGAGTAAAGTTGAGGCATTTTTATCAAGATGTGAAGCAAAAACCAAACAAGTATAAAAATGCGACGACATATTTTAGGGACGAAGATGGGAAATTGGTGAGGGGAGTAAACGGGAAATTGGAGATATGGAAGAGACATTTTGAAAGGGAAGATGGGAGAGAAGAGCAGTCAGAGTAGTGGGGATGAGTATTACGGGACACTTAAAGGGGGTGTTTCATATAGTTTTAAAGTTAATAGAGGATTTCGACAGAGAGATCACTATCCCCAATTTTCTTCACTCTGGTGTTTCACAAAATAATAACAGGAAGCAACGTACACAGGAAGAGCACAGTATACCGTCATAATCATCAATGTGTAGCCTATGTCGATAATTTGGTGCTCTTAACCGGAAAACTAGGAAAATTTAAAGAAGTGTTTCTAAATTAGAAGAAGAAGTGTGGAGAAGTAATGAAAACGCAACGATTATTATGGCTTGGACACATTGCAAGATCACCAGAATGAAGAATAGCGAAGATCGTACTGCGATGATAGTTGTTAGTATTGCTATACTTATGGTTCTTCATGCATTTACTTAACGACAAAAGTATTTAAAATACAATTTTCAGTCTCAGAGTTAGAAACAACTATAGTTATTTGCATAATATTTATAAGCTAGTTACTTCTTACAAGATAGTGAAGATGGTACAAAACGAACAAGCTGAAGACGAAGAAGGCAATGTATGGAGGCAGTAAGGGAATCTTGAAAGATGCCAGGTCAGAAGGACAGAAGAAAATGGAAGAAGACCATTGAAGCCTAAGACTTCTATTCGCCTATCTTGCTGCTTTATATAGATTTTTATAGGTACAATTTTGTTAGTTATGACTACGCTGTAAATATAATCACGCAGATTTAAAAAGATAAGTGCGTATATTATGGTTTTCTGTGTGTGGTAATGGCTCAGCGACGTCATAATACCTCGGGGCTGTTTGAATTGCAATAGCTGGGAGCTAGAAACCCGCAAAGTTTCTAAGAAATAAAACAATGGGCGGCATTATATAAAAGGGTTTTCGACAGTTAAACTGGGATCACTACATGGATAGAGTTGTCCATATTAATTTACTAGGGTTGTTCATGTAATATATTTTGTACCTATTATATACTCTCGTATATAATTAATTTTTTAATTTATGCTTCCTTATATTTATTTAATTATGTGTTCAGCAAGCCAAATGTGCATCTATATCACCCCATTTTATTAACTCTTGTGCATATAAGTCCGTGCCTTGGTAATAGCTAATCATATTGGCTAATCTTACCTTTGATCGTAAACGGAATTTCCAAGCGGTGCCTGGAAAATGGAGCACCCTTTACACCTACGATACGTGCGCTAAGATGCGAGACGAAGGCTTTTAATATATGCATTCAAATAGCAAACTGGATGGTCCCCTTGTGCGTTCTTGGGTGCGCGATTAAAACTCAACAGGTCTGTATGGATCGCAGCGACATCGAGGTTCAAATAGTGCAAAACACATGCATTTTTAAAGGGGCACGTCGCAGCCAATTTGCGATTTTTCTAGAAATTTAAACAGCGCGCGTTCGGGAAATATTTCACGGCAGCTGTCGGCCAATTTCACGGATAACTTGCCTGTAATAGTATTACGGCATGGAGACTGTACCGGGTACAAGTTGTAATAAAGTCATATCGACAAGGGCCGTACTATAACTTTTTATTATAACGGCTTGGAGAGCTGTGATTTCCAGATGTCGGGGCAATTTCTTTTCCTCTATTAAATTAGAGCTAAGTGAAACGAACCGGAAAAGGCGGCCGACTCTTTCCGCGAACGCAACCCGCTGCACTTGCTATTAAAAACTAACTCGGTACACACTTTTATCTTATCTCCGCTCAATATTTGGATGTGAGCCCATTTCTTGATGTTACGTTCACGTGCAGCAGATTATGTCCCAGGCTATTTGAAAGTCAAATTAACTTTGGCTCAAATATATGATTTGTTTCAAACTGGAGAAGGTTTCAGGCCGAAACTGCTCGTTATTTTTCGTACAAAAAAGTATTCTACATTGCAATTGAAAATCATGTTTCTGTTTCAGATAAATTTTTGTTAACTCGTTAACATAAGCTAACAAAGAATAAAAAGTAAAATATGAAATATTCATTACACTACATTGCTAGCCTACTTATATTTCTAATTGTTATCAAAGTTTTACTAAACCTTTCATTTAAAAAATTCTTGAGATTACCTGCGTTTCAGTATGATGAAGATACTGAAACTATACAGAACGACCTGTAACTAAGTTTATATCATTCAAACAATCGTCCACATGACAGAAATGTAGAATATTGTTTGGTTTAAGCAATTTTCGATAAAAACAGGAACTTGGCACAGAAAAATATAATACACCAAGCCCTACTTTAACAGAAAATATATGTTCGAATCTATAGTTCCTAATTTCACGTGAATTCTGAAACGGTATTTGACCCAGCGCCAGCTCAGTGATCGTAATTAACAATATTTCACTATACAGCCAATAATATTTAGATATAAAGACTATCTGTTAGGTTTATTTTAATTCCAATAGGTTTAACTTAGGCGCTAATGCGTGTGCATCCGGCTGAAGCATTCCCCGGGCTTTGTTTGAATTTAACACTATAACGGACATGATGTTATTTTGCCGCTAAAACAAGCTCTGCTGACCGCGGTTCTTAGTGTGCAGTTTTTGCAAGCGTCGCCGGAAGCAATTAAAAAAGCCCGGGCAGGACGAGCGGCATTAATAGCGCGCATGAGAAGAACAAATTGGGCCACCGCCTTATAGTGCATTCGGTGTGGGGCTTTGAATGAACGCAATGGCTCCGAGAGCTTGGAACATGCAAAATACCTCAGACAATCCGCAAGTCGTAAAGACAGCCAGTTCAAATACCATCTCCTATACGGCGACGCCGTCCATTGCGGGTCAACTCATTCTGGCACCGTGAAGCAGCTTGCCACCAGTTGTAAAACTACGAATTGGTATCTTTAAATGCAAAACTGGTTGGTAATTTTTATCGTTTGAATATTGTGAAATTAGCGAATTGCACCATTTTGCATCACTTCGCGTCCCAAACTAGAAGACGCGCTGGGATTCAGCCTAAAGTAATCGTTGCCACTCGTGACGTCAAGCGCTACGTTGTCGCTGTATTATCGGATTACTTCGCGAAACTCGAGTGAATTTTAGGTTGTAAGACTATTTGCTTGATTGTTTTATTTGTGTGTATTTAAAGGCAATATATATTTGTGCGTTGGGTCAACTTCCAGGGCTTTGTTGCATTGAGCATCCGCAACCTCGACTGGGAAAAAAAGGTAAGAGCCCTTGTTGTAAACTGAGCTAGTTGGCAACAAAACGGCAAATGCGTATAAAAATGCAATGACGGGGCTACAAAACGCCTCATTTCAATTCTAAGAATACCAGAAATTGCAAAATTTTGTTACAGCTTCTGGTGCTAGTAAAATTAGATTTATGGTTTCAAAGAAAAAAAATTAATAAATTGTTAAGACAACTGCAAAATAATTTCCTCCTACCAGAATCTGCATCTCTTAGGTTTGTGTCTTACAAAAGAACAAAGAGGAAAATATATGGTCGTCTTCTTTTGGTTTGGATATACTAATATTGTTTATCTAAGGTACACAAAGCAGGTAAAACGGTAATACCTATTGTTTTCGGTATTAACGCTTTGACTTACCTCTTATCTACATAGTTGACGAATGAATTTAGAAACTTGGCAAAGCCTGAAAATAATTTTTTGGTCGAAAACTCGTTGGAAATAAATAATAAAATTAAAGATTTGGAACTTGGTGAAAGCGAGATTCTAGTTTCATTTGATGTGTGTTATTTGTTTCCAAGAGTACTAGTTCCACAAGCCATGTCATATCTGCGAGAATTACTAACGGATAATAATTTTGATTCAAACAAAATTGACGAGTTGTTAAATTAACTACACATTGTATGTCCCAGAATTGCTTTCAAATATATCGAAAATTCTATGAACAGGATTCCTTAGTGACAATAGATAAAAGTAAGTTGGAATTTGATGTTTATAGAAAAGAAACGAATGTAAACAGATTAATTTAAAATAGGTGCTCTAAATTTCTTAATGCATAGACTGTTAACCTTTCCTTTAAACAAAGATCGGTATAACACCGAACTTCACTGTGTGCAATGGTTTCCTTTCTAAAATTATCCACAATTTGATTAAAAACAAAAACAATTGCACGTTTGAAATTGCACACCTCTGGTCAGTCTTAGAAGTCGAGGACCAAACGAAAAGTACATCAAAATGTCGTCTTACCCGGCTACAAAGGGTCTAGAGACAATTTGTAAAGATTCAGGCTATACAGTTGTTGATCGTTGAAACAACAATATTCGAAGTTGTTGATAGTTGAAACAACAATATTCGAAATTTATTGGAATCTGGAATTTACAAAAATTAAATGTTCCCATTATGATGCTAAATATATTAGGCATATTTCAGATTCAATAGATTCGAAAACTCTAGTATTGCCCAATGCATTTACGAAAGGTGTCATAGTATTGGGAAACTAACCTAAAAATTGTAATGGCGATAACTTCAACAAAGCAGCTAAATTCTTTTGAAAGTGTGACCATATTTGAATCAGTTAATACACTTTTGAATAAAATGGAGGATTCATCCCTCACTCGGATCTTTACGCTCTATTGAATTTGACACCTAATTGGTCGCTTAGAACCCGTCCTCCGGGTTAGACAGTATAAATAGCGTTAGAATGTGCGGAAGTGCTGACTTTCACTGGTGATTTGGCGAAGAGCATATCTTCGGCAAACTTTGTCGTGTTACTTTCTCTCCAAGGCTATTGAAAATGACAAATTAGCTGTCGAAATACATATTTAGTGGTTGTTAGATATTTGTGTGGTTTTTAAGGAATTGTGTACTCACTATTATTGCATCTAGTAAAGACTGTCCATTCTCATCAGTACAAAATAAAGTAGCTTTTCGCACTTGACATCAAAATGAAAGACACCTTTTACACCACCTATATTTTCAATATACGTTTTCCCAGAGGTAGAAGTAGGTTTAGTTTGATATATTTATTTAGTATGGAGTTAAATCGAAAGTGAGAGAATTTGGATTACCTAGTACGTTTTCTTTAACATTTTGAATATATTTTTTTACATTTAATATGGCAAACAACACATAAAATTACACTATATAGAGATATTCATCTTGGGCAATTCTAATGAAAAAGGATCAAACATTTTTGAAAAAAAAACAGATTTAAAATTATCTGAAGAACAAGGCCAACGCTCTTTGACGTTACGGGCTCGTGGCATCGCTAATATAGGTAGTTTTATAATTGACATTTTCGTAATAGACAAGTAATTAGTGCCTTCGTTAGTGTTTGGTGCTGTGCGTGTAAGTTATTTACTGTCAGTTTTGCGCAAATAAACACATAATAAATGGTGGTTAAATATACGCATTACTGCTGCATGGCGCGATTTGTTAGCATTTCAAAGCAGTTTACAAGGAATAAATGTAATAATAGTTTACAGCAATTATGTACCATATTTGTGCACGTATTTATAGATAAATATTTTCATTATGTGAATGTGCTGTGTTAAATTCCTAAATGTCGCGGAAATCATTACACAGAGATCAATCAGGTACATACTGTTTGTAATAATAATTATTTGACTACCGCGGTAGAAGACAATTACAGTTTAATCAAACATTTATGCCTTTTGAGGCTGTTATATCCACATAATGCCGAACCGAATTTAGTTTTGTTTATATTATATGCAATGAATTATTTGAGCAGTTTAGAGAACAATTTTTTTAAATGTTGACAGCAAGCGAAATTTTGTGTCGCAGTTGGATTTAAAATATCTTACAGAAGAGGGCGATTTAGTTAATTTTACTGGGTGTCAATGACATAATAATTAATTCGACATCGAATACTTTCATGAAAAATTATTGTGGTAACATTAATAATAATCACTAACATATAAATAAATCAAATTTCATGTTATATACTGATGTAGATTAAAAAGTGGGTTATTAAACTTGGCGCTTCCCATACTAAAATCCGAGAGTATTCAAAATTATGATTTTTGCTTTAAAACTTAGTTTTTCATTACAAAAAAGCGAATGCGGGACGACTAAGGGCTCAGTCGACGACTGGCAAATCTGTTTCCACAGAAAGCCCTTATTTTTAAAGTTATTAGCACACTGCGCCTATTCCATTTAAAAGACGTTCTACCTACCTATGCTGACGTCACGCCACAGAGCGGTGGCTTTGTTCGTTACGTGGTATTGACTTCACTCGTCCAAGCAATATAATACATTTGTTTCAATACACTCGTGGTCAGCAAATCTGGCTCTACTTGATCATATCAAGCTTGTTTTAGAGAAAATTGAAAAATCACTGAAATTATATTGCCTACTTTACCTTGTACTTCTCTAACAATACTTCAAGCAATCTGGTACTTTTGTCACATTTAGTACACACATCTGACCCTACCTGATCGCCCCAATGTTGTTTCAGGGGAAACCGAAAAAATCAAAATTACAGGTCAACGGTTTGATGAAATTGCCATTAAGTAAACAATATTTAATTGATGTGCTGATCCATCTGTTATTTCAAATTTTAAAAATCCACCGGACACCAATAGCAAACAGTACCATATCTGATACATCTGATAGACATGCGGCAAAACTATAGGTGATATATGTGCAGAAAGCTAGTTTAATATTCTTATCTAACAAGGTTACAATGTCAGGTTAAATAAAACTATCGCAAAATCCACTATGACGCTGCTCTCGAAGATATCGCGGCTGTGGTGACAGGAGTGTTTGCTTTATTCAAGTTTTGTATCTGAAAATACCCAACTTGGAAAGCCGATGAAAGAGAATTACGTTTCAGCCCCTATTACAACGCTTTGTTGTGGTTTGATTTATATCTTTACTTCTCTGAATTTATTACCTTTGAAAATTTGATTATTTTTACGCTTTGTCTTGTACTACAAGTCCTGAGCCAAATTTTATAAGAAGATAATACGGATTGGTCTTAAAAATTTATAATTTTGTGTAGAGTACTGCAGCTGTAAATCGATAAATTCCCAACACACGCGCTTATTGTTGTAAATTGTATAAAATATTGAATCAATCTAAATGTATTTTTTTTATTTAACTTGGGTATAGTTCCGTCCATAAAATTTAATGGAAAACAGAAAGAAATAGCGCAGATCATTGAAATTTTCGTAATTTATCTTTTAGGCATACTTTTAGCAAATGTTTACAGGGCACCTTCAGCTGCCAAAATTAAAGGTGGTTGATTAGATTGTCGGGTAACTAGGTAATTTAATTAAATTTATTTTTCAATGAGTGTTTTAAAGTTAGATCTAGTATGCTTTGAATTTCCCATAATGCACTACCACTAACAATCTAGGGCACATATAAATTTACATGCAAACAAAATTCAAAACCTACTAGATGTATTTCTTTTTACGACCCCGGTATTTCAGAACAATAGCATGATCGGTTAGTTTCGAATAACACATATATATATTTCAATCAAAATGCGCTGAACAAAGGAGAGAGAAAAATAAAAACATTTATACAAATGCAAAAATAAATCTGCCATTCTAATCCAACATTTGCTGAAACGAGTTAGATAAATATTCAACCTTGTCTAATGGAATGGAGTTTTTAAGAGATTACGATATGCTGCTGCGATAATACAGAGTAATTCAAAACAAAGCTATTATCATACAAATTATTTTTATAGTTGAACAATAACGGCATGCAAGGTGGTGACGCATTATTACTAAAACTATGATCTTTCATGTGCTGACATTATTCCTACCACCAGTTTAATCTTATCAGTAACAGCATTAAATTCCAAGCTATTAAAGCGATACATTAAAAGTTGGCATTATAAAGAACATTACATTACGAACTCTTTGAAGATTCGATCAAAAACCCATAAAAGCCATACGTGCGATGCCGCTAACTTTTCAAAATGTATTAAAATACTGAACTTTTCGCAACACCTAGTAACTCGCTTACGTTCTAAAATTATCGAACTTTTGTCCGTCCACCTGCTGTGTCGTTTGAAATTGGGATGCCTTCTTTATCTAAACAAAACCCAAGAATGTGCCAAGATTGTTCCAGTTACAGATAATGGGCACGATTTATTGCTTCAAATTAAATTAATTACGCACGGATTAACCGCGGCGGGAGTAATTATAAAACATGCAGAGCTGGGAATTTTCAACGCAAATAGCATGTGTTTCACACGGGGAATTTGCGAAATATTGTTTTCCTACCCCTGCTGTGGAATCAGTACTACATTAAAAAAATAATTATAAAAAGGGCTTTTTTTGTGGGCAATATTCACTAGTAGATGTGATGATTCCAGTATACAGATATCTAAATTTTTTATTTACAGAAAAAGAATTTGTTATTTCGCCAATGGGGCCGACGTTTAAAATAACAAAAATTCTGCGGGAAACAACAGACAAAAATTTATTATACTTCGACCACTAGAATTGTGGTCTATTATTGAATGGGCGTAAGGGAAAACGAAAAATTAAATAAATTTTTCGTATATTGCTTTCTGCAAACACTTTTTGGCAATGTGAACAAATTTAGATTTTCAATAATAAACGTTCTTAATAATAATGCAGTAGGTATTTTTACCAAATAAATAGATAATAAAAATGTGTACCAGCATTTTAGTTTCGAAGTAAGCTTTCAGATAAATCAATAATTACCCTAATTTAATTTTTATGGTTATACATAGTATCTCTAACTGGCTCAAAGCCATATTTTTAGTCGTTGTATTAAGCAATTGTTGAATGTCTTGATGAGACAAGCAATCAAAATTATGTACAAAATAGGTAGAAACACTTAGTAATGCGAATTACATTAAAGAAAATCTGTTTTTACACCGTTTTTGCCTAAAAAACGTATTTCCCGGGAAACTTTTTGTTGGCAAACCTGATATTCGTGTACAGCGACTCCAAAAAACATATAGAAACCAAATATCCATACTCCACCAAAACTTTCCCCTATTCGCCCTTTTTGAGCACCATTTGACTGGACTATATAGAGAAAATATTGCAGTAAGATTCAAACCTATGCTCCCAGAGGGAATCCGATTTATAGTCAGACACCTTAACCGTTCGACCGGAAACGCTACGTAACACATTATATACATTGTACACGTTGTATTATGTATTATGGTGATGACATAAGGAAGCAAGTCCGACCGCGGACGAAGTAATCCCAAGCAGTAACATTGAAAACGTGACACACGCAAGCAGGCAAGCAGGCAGTCACAACATGCGTTTATATATTATGAGCATGAAACTTGAAAAAATATGTGCAGTTTTCAAATTTCAAAATACACGATAAGGAGAAAGAAGCTGCGTGGCGCAGATGAGTAAGCGCCAGGTTTGCATTAAGCAAGTCCTTGGTTCGAATCCCGCTGGGGTCGGAATTTTTCCGTATCCTTGGTGATTAGAATCGGGCTTAGTGAGACCATTCACAGTTGGGCACCAAATTAACTGTGCTCTACTCAGAACCACAGACCTAAGAGATAGAGTAACAAGGTCAACACATCACCAAGACAGACAAATCACACAATGGTTGCTGCGCAAGCACCAAAGGCGCGCTCCAACTCTGTATCCCGAATCCGGGGCAAGTTGAGCATTGTACCGCCAGATGCCAGCGCATAAAGCACCAGTCTCTACACCGCAAGGTAAATGAGGTTACAGATTATACATACATACATAGGATAAGGAGAATAAAGGTCTTTGCCATTTCCATAGTATGAGCATAACATTTTTGAAGTAGATGTGGTGAAGGAATCCAGGGACGCAGGAACAGGGGGGGGGGGCAAGAGGGGCGATTGCCCCCTCATAGAATATATTGGGGGGCAAATAGTGTAATTTGCCCCCTGATATATTTCATACGGTTTTTTAAAATGTGTACATAGGGTTTCCACATTAATCTATACGCGATGCTAAAACTCGTTTATTGTAGGTGGTGCAGAAATAAAACACGAATAATTTGTTAAACAAGTTTTTATTTTTAGGTCGACAGCGGAGAATTCGATATAGTCCATTTTTGTTTCATATGGTAATGCAGATGTGGAAATTCTAGGGAAATCATTGATAACAAGCATTGTCACTAGGTTGAATTGTGTTGGTACATAAATTTCTTATTATTTTTGTGGTGAGGTTAGGCTTCATGTCGACAGGTTGACATTTCATTATTTTAAATTGTAGCTTTGGCCATTATAAACTTGAAATGTGATTTTATAATTTTATTTGAACTAGTTGGTAGGTATTGCACTAAGAACAATTTTAGTATATAATAGCCAGAACTACAGTTTAAAATAACTACAGTGTCAATCAGTCAACATAAAACCTATCCTCATTGCAAATATAATAACCACAAGTTTATGCACCAACACAATGCAATGCAGTGACAATGTTTGTTTTCAATGGTTTCTCTAGATTGCATTTCCATATGAAAAAATCTGTAAAGGGGTTTACACTGAACTCCGGGGTTTACACTGAACTTCCCTCGCACGAGTTACATCCATTTGCAAAATATGTGAATTACATCAATTTGCGCCCCCAGGCGAATATTTCGAGCCGCGTTTCTTCTGCGTTAGAAAGACACCATATTATTCTGTCCCAGTTGTGATGTTTACCCTGTATCTGCTAGGTCTCATTTTTGACAATGATAAAGCCTGAGCTATGTACAAATTATTACGTTTATCCATTTCTCAGTTAAAGTAAAAATAAACAAAATTTTATTTTTTTAAGGTGCTCACCTTGTATATATTACTCTAAGATGTTTTCGGTTTTATTCCAGGTAGCTATATAATCTGCATGCAAAATATCGCCTTCTTCTAACAAATAGTTGTTGAGCTATATCGCCAACAGGCAGACAGCGAGATAGACACAATCGAGAATAGTATATTACACAACGAGAGCTGTAGGAAGCATATTACACGCGAGTTGGAAAAGTTACGCACAAGCCGCGTAGCGGCGCGTGTGTAATTCCACGAGCGTGTAATTGCTCTATAGCTCGAGTTGCGTACTATACTTTTTCTACGATCACACTCATTTCGTTAAACGAAAAAGAAATATTTTATTAACTGTCAAACTATCTGTCACACCATCTTAAAAATTAGGAGGCTGCAGTCACATCACTACACCGCTTCGTACAAACAACAGAAGCTAACTGTAACGTAATAAAAAAAATTACGTGTTAGTCATTACGTAACACTGTTTGTAACAACGAATTTACTAATCAAGTAAACAGTGCTTAATGAGCAATTTACTAATAAAGGAGTAGAAAAAAAAGCATTTTAGCTTAATTGTAACTATTATAGTTATTTATGTATCAAGTATATAAATGTAGGACTTTTTTGGAGTATTTTATGCAGATCGAGCGTAGCGTAGCGGTAAAGAGGACGAGTCAAATAAGGTTTGATTATGTACGAGCTGTATGCAAAGCTTTACGTTCGACTGCACTGCAGAAGATATTATTTTATCTAC
This sequence comes from Agriotes lineatus, assembly GCA_940337035.1. Classification (NCBI taxonomy): domain Eukaryota; kingdom Metazoa; phylum Arthropoda; class Insecta; order Coleoptera; family Elateridae; genus Agriotes; species Agriotes lineatus. The sequence continues at coordinate 91,022,417 of OW679196.1, read as the reverse complement.
AATATCATTAATACGTATTACACACAGAAAATTCAAGTTGCTATTCAAACATTTGATAGTTTCGAAGTGCGCTTCTTCTAGGTTAATTGCGTTATTAATATCAAGAATAACGATCTTTTACCGTAAGGTATTAAAGATGAATTTCTTTCTATTATTTGTAAAGTTTTCAGTAACCTAATACAATCTTCTTTCCTGATTTTAATAAAATGACATTTATTTTCATAATAACTATTGAACATTGACAGGCAGATAGGTGGACTAAAGTGGCACTTTATGGACACTAAATAATAGTGTTTTTGGAGCCTAGTCATGTTAAACCATTCAAAAAAATGTTTTGCACCCCCATGATTACAGTAGTTCCTGCGCCGCTGAAGGAATCTAAACACGTTTTTTTTCAAATTGTACCTTTTCGTCATTATAGTCACAATGTAAAGAAGTTGGAGACCTTGCTATCTATTATTGTAGATTGTAGATTAAGGGTTATCAACTACATAATATGTTGATGTGTTTGGCGCGTTACGGCAACCAAATATGAAGATATCGTACGATAAAAGGTGCAGGTATTCAAATAATGATGGAGTTACATACTATAAACCGTAACCACAACCGTACCTATATACAAAAAGGCGGTATCTAAGTTCTGTAAAAGGCAATTTGGTTTCAGAAATGTTTTAGAAACTAGCCTAGAGGTGCGATATGATGAATGATTAATTAAAATCAGAAAAGGAGTGGATACAAGGGTGTATTCTCAACGAAGCGGTGGAAGAACCTGCTGCAGGTACAATCATTAACAGTAAAATCGGTAATATCCCATATATATATAATACCGTGGTGTTGGCCGATAACCTTGATGACCTAAAAAGCTTGTTCGAGAGAATAAACTTGACAGGCCACAGCTATAGACCTCAAATGAACATCATCATCATCTGCTTCAAAGTATAGGCCAGTTGGTCTGTCCGGCTGAAAGTTCCATCTCTTTCTGGGTCTCCCTAGTTCTTTTCCCCTTGTTTGATATTTCCAGAACGATATAGGAAATTTGTCTTCAATGAACATCAATAAGATAAAGTATTTGGTGCTAAGCAAAGCACGTCTACGCCTTCCCAATATTACCATACAGGGAACCTGTTAAACGTGTTACAAAGTACAAATAGCTGGCAACGTGAATAAATAAAAACAGCGAAATTATCACGAATATATCTATGGTTAGAGCACATTTTATCAAAATGAAGGAATTTAAATATTGGCACAAGAATAAGGGTGACAAAATGTTACGTGTTCTTGGTACTGCTGTATCAAGAAAAAAAGATCATCTTAGAAAGTTAACGTACTGAAAATGCCATGAGCAGCAAGAATAACAATCAAAGAAGTTCTGAGCTGAATCATCAAAATAACTGAAATAGTTTCGACTATGAAGAAAAGAAAGCTCCAGTACTTTGGCAATATTATCACAGGAAAAAGGTATAACATACTATAATTACAACTTCCAAGGCAGAAGATCAATGAGACACCGAAGAATGACATGTCTGAGAAATTTGTGAGAATTATATATCAGTACTTCTCCTCGCCTATTTCGAACGCGGCGTCAAGCGTCAAAATTGCCATGACGATGGCAAATCTCAGTAGTTATATGACACCTTGAGAAGACGTTAGAATTAGTGTAAGCTATACCAACACTGTAAAAAATCCGAAAAAGTAAACATATATTGTACTTGTCTAAGCCTTTCTCTCCTTATTTTCTTTTAAGATAATCACAGGTTTTCTTAAAGAGTTTTCAATCACCTTGCTCCTTGCATCTTACAGAAAATGAAACGCAAAACGGCAAAACAGGTTGTATAAAAAATGTTGCTAATCGTCTCGGTTGTACGATAATCTAAAAAGATGAATCATATTGAAAAACAGCACCTATCATTAGTTAGCAACGATTATAATTTAAACAGCTACATGAGTCCTGTAGATATCCTGCTATCACATCAGTGATAATGTTTGAAAATTCCTGTAGCTTGATGGATGTGGGCGTAAGTATATGCAATTTCATTTGTAATCTTCTATCATGCTTAGCTGTAACATAAGTCTAAGATCCTGTATAAATTATCATCCTCTTAAATATTGTATAACAAACAATTTTATTGTACGTTATTAATATAAACATTGAGTTTTGTTGAGCCGAATATTCTTGATAAAAAAAATTGTAGCTGTAGTTTTACGTTGATAACAACACACCGGAGGCTTCGACTCATGTTAAAAGTATGTTTGCTTGAAAATTATGTTCTTATATACAAAAAATGCGTTTTTTGCAGTTTTGTTTCATGATAGAAAAGGGTTACCTGAAGCTTTAGTAGGAGTTGCAGGACACGCTGTATATGTAGAAGGGTTCTAAGAGCCGCGGTAAGAATATTTATTTGTAATGTATATTATTTTGCACAAATAGAATTGGCAGGTCAAGTAGATATTAAGTCTATACGAGTAAAGCGAGGGTTTTTGCTATTACTGTATCGCATGAAGAGCATTCTTACAGAGCCTTAGTTTGATGTATCACATGTGTTAAAGCCCATAGCACCACTTAAAGTTTTAAAATTAGAGTGTAAGTCTAGTACTAAGACTTTGTATGTCCTGAAATAATTATATAAAAACTTGCTGTTCTCGTACCTGATTAAAATTTTTCATAAGAGGTTTTAAGTAGAACACATTAAGATCTATTCAACAAAATCTATTTATATTAAACACAGATGCAAGAGTGAACAACCTACGATTACAAACATCAGCAAGCCAGACTTTAGCAAAAACCGTTAACTGTCATATGCACTTATGTACCCTTTGTTACTCCAAATGCGGAACGTGCCAAGGTGTTGAGCTTTTCAAGGGTTTTCCATCGAACAGAAATCCTTAGAAATTATTAATCGCGATGCACTTTACAAGTTTTTAAAGTTTTGGCAAAGCAGGCTGATCTTACAGAACGAAAATAAGGCTAATACCATTACAAAGTCTCAGGGTAGTGCAGATTTTAGATTACTGCGGATTTGTTGGGCTTTCGTTGCACTTCCTGAGATTTCGAAGTATTACGGGCTTGCCGAGTCCTTTGTAGACTTTTGATGCTTTGCATGCAGCTCGAACCCCACCTCTGAATTATTAATTAAATACAGGGAAAAAGAAAAACAGCGCCTGCTGTGGGATAAACTTTGATTTGCTTGAGTTTATCCACTAAAATATTCTTTTTGGAGAGCACCTGATAATATTATACAGAATGGTCAAATTTAGCATCAATATTAATGTAATATATTTTTCTTAAAAAACACTCCATTTATTTAAAATTAAGACCAAATACACAATCAATAGTAATTTATTATACAAGACGATAAAGTTAAATTTTATCCACGAGTGAATCGTTTAACGTCGAGACGAAGTCGAGACGTTAATGATTCAAGAGTGGATAGAAATAACTTTATCGTCGTGTATAATACAATATTTTTTTCTATAGCAAGAACTTTAACAATTTCAAAGAAAATAATGACAGTCAATCACATTTCAAAATGTCAGTAGCTAGATTGGGTTGCTACGATAATACGAAGCTGTCATATTTAATTTAAACAAAAGTTAGAAAATTAAATTACTTTATCTATCCTTGATGTTAAAGTGCTACTTTATCTACCCTTGCTGTTAAAGTAAAACTTGACCTTTTGTTTTGAGTTGATAAAAGCACACTTTAACATGTGCTATAGAAAAAAATAAATTATTTTCTTATTTACTTAAATAAGTCACACTTAGTTCCTTGTTTGAATTCTGAATCGCAGCAAATTCTAATAGCCAAAACCTAATAAAATTTTATTAATTTTCCGCAATTATAGCTCAGAAAATGTCTTTGCTACAGCCCCGACTTTCCCCAGAGAGGGCAGAATTAATCGAATTTCAGTGTCTCCGGTGATAATATTAAGCTCTAGAACGATTTCATAAATTATTTTCAAACAATTAAGCAGATATAAAGGGACGAATTAAAAATCTATTAAACAAGAAGATTTAAATATTTTTGCAGTAAATAAAAGCGATCCTCTTGCAGAGGAGCTTTTAGCGACTTTATCGCAATTTTAATTTATTAAATAAATTTTGTATTAATAAAACTACTTTTGCAGAATATCGTATGTTCCAGCAATAAAATTAAGTGTTTTAGAGAAAGTCAACGTTAAATATTTATTTGAGTAAATTGTTTTTCCAGGAAAGGTCAAGAAGTCATGATTTAAATTTTAATAACTGACTCGAAATGAAAAGCAATCCCAATTCAATAAAAGGTTAATGTAGTTTGTAGTTCTGCTTTGTAGTAAAGTGCTTAAAGCTTGTATATTAAATAAAATTAAAACTAATTATATTTTTATAGTAACTAAGAACAAATTAATGCTTCAGTCCAATGGCTACGATGTTTAGGTGATGTGTTATAACAATAATATTTTTTAAATAATTCTCATATTTTATTGTTTTAAAAAAGACACAGCCAACAATATTTCACAAAGTCACATAGCTAGCCACACGGGTTAATTGTGTAAATCAAGCAAAATTTCTAAAAGGGAAACAGCAAACTTAGACTTTAGTAAACATTAATATTGTAACACTCAACACCTACAACTCCCGCACTGTCAAGATATTACTAATAGCAAGATACATAGCCAGACAGGAAATGTCGTCAAGGTTTTCAATCATTGTAGAACAAAAAATGTAGTAACATAAAAACGATGTAAGGATTTAAAGAAATTTAATTTTAATTGAGAAGTTAGTGATTATTGTAGGTATCACAACACTACTGAACTGTGGCGACGAGGAATATTTTAAAATGATGAGTAGGAGAACATTACAATACATTCAAGTACTGTATTTAATAACTATGGGACCTTATAATAGGCAACTAGATAGAATTACTACATTTTAATTTTAACAATATTTCTATGAACTTAAAATAATTTCGCGTTGGAATTATGCCAACGCCTTTGAATTATTATATTTTCTAGAAATCTGAATTCTTGGCAAATGTTCATCAGGCTATAGGCAAACAAGAAAAAACTAAGTCCTTTGTCTATAAATACAAGGCGCGCTGAGTATATAGTTATAGAGGTAAATTATTATATTATATCTATTACATTAGACAATGAGCATCGTTCAATTTCAAAATGTGAACTAATTATACGCATATTCTACGGATATATTTCGTTTTCATGGCGAAGGAAAAAATCTAGATCATTTGCATATTTGCTTCATACGCACATGACGTCAGAAAAAAGATTGCTGTGAAGAACTGTAGCTGTGAAATTGACAGATACTATCAAACAACCGTCAATCTCGCAGATAGTTTCGCTAATTAGTTGAATTAAATGGTATAATGTAATCGAAAACAATCGACTTATACGTACTAAATACGTTTCCTCCTTTTTGGGAAAAATTATTGCTGCTCTTAGAAAACACCACGCGTGTTCTCAAGTCGATAGAATATTTTCGAATATACTGTTCGGTCAGTTTGAGAATTGACAAAATCACTGTTTTTACATATAGAGAAGAGGGCATTGCTAATTCATCTCGTCGCACTTCCTCTTACGTCACGTTCAAGTTGGGAGTCGAAATTTTTTCCGTATGAATGTTAGCTGTTTGGAACAGCCTCCCCCTGCCAATTTCAGCAAAACACGACGACATGCGAATGTACCCAGTTCCCCAAAGCGCAGCATACTAATTTGAATTTCCGATTCCATCTTGTTTGAGTGCCGGATATATCGGGTATATTTAAAGGAACCCTCATATCGTTCCGCCGATGCGTCAAATATTAATGCATTGTATGTTAGCGGTGTCTTCCGATGCAGCTCCAGGAAAACCTCTCATTTCCAGCGTGTAGATCAACACCGATTGTTCGTAGTCAATCTTTGAACTTCAACTGCTCATTATTTATTTGACAAGCCCTTGTAGCCCTGAAAGGTCTCCCGTTATGTCGTGTGTAGAGTTATGCCAGTTTGTTTAGCCCCGGTGCTTACCTCCTGCATTTCAGCATCATTGTCAATTAATTTGCTGCACCAAGCTAAGATGTTTTATTAAATTAGTATTGCATGTGTAATTTGCCGAAAGCTTTGAATATGTCAGATGTACTAAGCTAAGTTTGCATGTCTAAATCCTCGCTTAACTTGTAGGTACGTGTTCTATAAGTAAGTTTGCAATTGCTCAAAAAGTTTTATTGCATATCACCGTTAAAAGTGCAGTAACGCTTTAAGCGCTCTGCCCGAGTTAACCAAAAGTGTTCTTCTATGCGACGTTGCTTTCCAGACGAACACATGTACAGGTTAAATCGATAAATGCGTTTACTTTCAAGTTATCTTTAAAAAAATTGAATTTATTTCATACTGTCCGGAAAATACGACTTTAAATCATTAATTTGAATCCGGAAAGTGGGACATTACATCACAAGGCCGCAAAGTGTTGCTAGGCAACCGCTGAATAATATGTTGGTGACACTGTAAGTTTATGTCAAATTCAAGGTTATCAGGTTAGCTTTTCCGTAAGTTTTGACACAGACTGACGCAAAACGTAACCTGCTAACCTCGAATTTGGCATAGACTTACAGTGCCACCAACATACTATTCAGACGTTTGAATTTCCACAGTCGCCTCTTATGGATTTTTTAATGAACATGTATAAAACAGTATGAAATAAAACATTGTACGATACACGACCGTAAAATATTATTAAATTACTCGTTTAGAAATTCCCGCTTCGTCTCGTTCCTCGCCTCGTCCGTAAACATCTAAACCCGTATTTTAGTACGTCACTTTCCGGCCTTATAACGTAAATAACTATTACTGTACGATTTTCATTTGTGAAGTGAAGTGCAGTTTTACGTATTCTTGCAGAAGATAAACCTTCAGGAATTCCAGAACAAGGTAGGTCCTGGTTGAATTTCTCTATTCCATCACCGGTAGATATACACCAGGTAGCGCTTTTGAAAATAACACACATTTGTCTATGTATTTTTCCAGATACAGTACAATTTGTTTCTCGCGAGCAACATTCATCGCTCACGCTGAGCTATCGGACCTCTTTATGCGTATTAATGTAGCAAAGGTGTTTCCCCCGTAACAAGTTATTTGTCGCCCAACATGGGGCCTCTTGTGATATTATTATTGAATACCTATGTCATACATAAAGTAACAATAACATCCTTAAAAACTCTAAATGGTTTTTTCAAGATCATATTTTTATTTTTTAACAAAATGCATTTCAACTAATGAGTATTATTAATAATGTGTTTTAGACGGTTAATGTTTTTGATCTATATAATAATTTTAATTCTGTCATTTTCTTGTATAATTTTATCTGAGATTCTTTGTTATGTTTTATCTACACGATATTGTTAAGAATTTGCCTATCTTATTATTTCTACTTGATCCAAATTGATAAGTGAAACTCCAGTTAAGGTAATTTAAACTAGTCATCTCTTAAATAGAACGGTTGTTTACTTTTGCTTTGATTGAATATTTGTCCCAGAATTCCATTATTTGTGTTATGGTAAGAAGTATTTTCATAATACTTGATATAACTCTAAAGTAATGTTGATTACCACATTGTGCGCAGACATTAAATGATTGTCTTAGAGTCTATATACGAGGTGCCCATTTTAAAACTCCGAACCTGAATATTATAAATAGGCAAGATATAATCCAATATGCATCTGACTTTAACTTAAACCGTCAAGAGTGGTGAAATATGATTACTCTGATTTTAATAATAGCAATGCTTTTGTTTTAAAATTATTGTCACCTTGCATCTGCACTATGTATTGCCTATTTACAGAACTTCAAGCTCGGAGTTTTAAAATGGGCACCCTGTATATAGCAACTAGTTAATATGTAGATCTTTTTTATTTCTTAATTTACAAGTTTCTAACATATTTATCTAATATTTATGTCAACTATGGTTATATGCGATTTTGGTCTCTAGTACTCATTCTTACTTGTTTACGTTGCCACTACCATACAATCTAACTAATGAATACCTTACTGTATGTATTTTACAGATTATGTATATTTTGTTTAATAGTAGCCTGGAATGGGTTGATCTGTTGGCTACTTGCTAAAATAAAAATAAATAAATAAATAAATATTGCTTCCATATTCCAGTCCATGAATGAGTGATCAATAATGAAATGTATATCATGTTATTAGATACGTCCTTCGAGTTTTAAAAATCTTTACTTCTTTATTTCGTTAACATTCTATAGTATGATCAAAAATTAATCTCATCTAGAATGGCTGTGGAACTGCAAACCAATGCCTTTAAAACTAGCTTACATACTTATATTTAATTCAAACTGTCAAATTCTATTATTAAATATTCTTTTTATTCATCTTATTACAATATTATATTGAAATAAATTAATTTGCAAGTAAACGTAATGTAATTGTCCAACAGATAAGCTTGCGCCGGTCGAATAGACACTTCATCTTAAATATAACCTGAAAATAAAATATATTGGAGCCAGTTTTAAAGGCAGCAATTTGTTCTTTCATAGTCATACCAGATGAGATTAATTTTTGATCATACTTTATAATGTTCTCAGCTCCATGCAAATCTCTCTTCTTTTTCACATCGTCATTTCTTTATCTAATTATTTTTATCCGCAAACGTCATAAAAGTGTCTATTGACAAGGCAAAAGTGTCACTTTATCTGATTAAGCAGATAAAATAGCAACTTTCGCGTACTGTATGTGCCTAATCACATAAAATCGTTGCTCTCTTTCTTTCTTTCTATGTTTGTTCGCTATCTCCTCCGAAGATACTGGACCGATTAAATTGTATGATGGCTTAAAATTTTTCAAATTTTTAGACTTAGATCGTCGCCGTGGGTTATGGTGTGACAGCTGCTGTGGCCGTGTGCTATTAGCTCGGGCGATTAAGTATATTCATATATCATTATAGTAGTGCGTTATTTAAACAATCAAGATTGGCGCAGGGATAGAGTGCTCGCCTGTCACGCGGGTGACCCGGGTTCGAATCCCGGCCGATAACCTCTTTTTTAAAATTTATATTAATGAAATTTATCTGATGGTTGCGGATAATAGTAGTTTATTTATCTAGAACGAAAAGTGACAATTTAAACACGAGAAAGTTGTTTACGGCCGAGGCGTTAGACGAGGACGGAATTACTTGCGAGGACCTTTAAAAACACTTTTCGTTCGTGGTGAATACAACGGTTTATTTCATACTGCAAGTTTAGTGAATTTTAAATAAAAAGTTGTAAATCATGTCAAATTTCATGTCAACAATTGACGTATAATTTTAAAGTACTTGAACTTTAATATTTTACTTTAAAGTACTAGGACTTTAATGCTCCATTTTTTGTACAATAAATAAGTTTTAAAGTACTTGAACTTTAAAATTTTTCTTTAAAGTACTAGGATTTTAATGTTCCATTTTTTGTACCATAAATAATCCGAAAAATATCATTTTTGACATCAGTATGAAATAAAATAGTTTTTAGGATACTACATTGGTAACTAGCGTTTACATAGTTACAAACGAGTCCGGTAGATAAAATTTACCGGCCTAGACCAGTAGAAATAGAACTACTACTGGTCTAGGCCGGTAAATTTTATCTACCGGACTCGTTTGTAACTGTATCCTAAAAAATCTTATACGATACACGACCGGTAGCATTTTTATGGCCTTGCCAAACATACAGGTCTCGCCCTACGGGCTCGACCTGTAAAGTATTGACGCGGCCATAAAAATGTTGCTACCGGTCTAATAACGTAAATAGCTAATATGTTATTCGGAGTAAAAGTGACTATGTGGCTTAGCTGAATTATTTGCCTCGCTAACGTTCGGCTAAATAAACTTCAGCTTCGTCACATAAAGTATCACTTTTACTCCTAATAACATAATCTAATCTTTACAAAATTCATAATTGCAGATCACTTGATTTTGTAGTAAGAACCCTTTGATTTCTAAGTAATATCTTTTCGATGTCGAGAATCATGCCATTCATAATTCCATGAAATGGCAGTTAGCCTTTTGTTTATACCATAAAATCGAATATTTTTACCATTTGAAAGCCTGTGGAATTGTTTATCTTTACTCATTACTATCAACATAAATTTCATAGCAATCCGGAGGATAGAAGTATTCGAGTATATGGTATTATTAACTTACAACTACATAGTTAGTGAATCTTTGTGAAGTCTTGTAAGTCAATGTTCGCTAACTTTGGAAAGATCGCAGAATATGCGACGTTTATTGTAAAACAAACAATATTTTACTTCCTTAGTCCCTCATTACGGTGTGCACAGCAATAAACTTTAGTATAATTTTATGGAAGTTCCTAACATACATAACTTCTCCCAGGTTGAGTGCTCGTTTTCCCGAAGAAGCTTCGTATTTATATTGTCAAGCACAGCCTCAATAACTCTTGCAGTTCGCCCTACATAGCAACTGCCTTCTAAAATTTAAATTGGAATCTTATTACTGTGATTGGAAGGGACGAAGACATAGCAAACACAAATTCGGTATTCACTACAGTATCGATCCCTTTAATTTGGAGGCAAAAGTTGTTAAGAGAATCTGAAATACATTTGTAAATCAGAAAAAATGTGTTAATATAGGCGAGGATTCGACCCTCTTCGCCAGTTCATATTTAAACAATGCCAGCAGGAATCGTGCGGGCACAAATAAAGCGTGTTATTTGATATCTTTTATTTCATCTCGCGCATTTGCTATCTAAAAAGTTGGATCTGCAAATTTGAAATTTAGACTTTTGGCGTGCCAGCACTGTTTTGCGTATCTCTTATTTATCCCCCACGTTCTTATTGCCGGCAGCATCTCCCCTTTCGGAGCAAATCTCCAGTCATTTATAAAACCGTAACTCTGTGAAACCGTCTGCAAGTCGAATTTCTAACGGGCATTGCTCCATAAATCACTTGCATTTCCTGCACCCATTGATTTCGAGTAATTCTCCTTAGAATCTCGTCCTACCCCCACCCAGCCCCCTGTTTTAAACTCGTAATAAATGCTTCGTAATTTCTGCTCAGTGTTAAGAAAAATGAATTGCGAAGCTCGGCGCCCACTAAGCGGAGTTTTCCGGTGTAAAGCAACAGGAAAATGCGTCGTAAATTAAAATTACGACCGATTTTATCACCAGTCATCAAGCGTGTCTTGATTTTTAATATATTGGGTGCGAGCGTTCCTTCCAGTTTCGGGTCACCGCGCTCCGGAAGCCGTTGTTTATCTCGGCGAGTTTTCCGGGTAAGTACGGAAAAAAATGGATAAGCCAACAAAAGCATTATTGTTACCATGAAATCAACTATATCAACTATAAATGTCGGATTCATATTTATGTTTCATGCATTTTTTCAGTAGACATCTCTGATTACGAGTCTCATCTGAAATGGTTATCTGGTAAGGAAATTTACTAAGACATGCTGAATACAGTAAAAGCTCAGTGCCCTACTTATGCCACTATAAAGGAACTGGATCTTAAAAAAATAACATCAAAGGCAATAACTGTGACAACTCCACGAAACGTCGACGCAGTGGAAAATTAATTCTTGAAGATCATTGAGTTAGCTTTGGTGATCTTTTAGAAATGAAAAAATTATGGGCAAAGTGGATACCAAAAATACTAATACGCTGACTAAAGCCCGTGAGGGGTTACTAGTCCCCATCGAGCGCCTCCCCAGGTGGAGGATAGGGGAAAGCACGTCAGATATGACGGGTACCGGAAAAATAAAATATCCGGGGCGGACCAAAACTAGTACACCAGATATCGTCGGGATAAGCAATAACCTGTATGATGCCACCAGCTTATAACCACTAAGGTGGAGGAGCAAAATACAGTTGGGACACTCTCTTGTCCTTAGTGTGAGAAAGCGCATATAAAGGCAGATGAACCGGTCGGGTCAATGGCATAGAATGTTGAAAGCAAGGGGAAGCTACAACATTGAAGATCCTTATGGATATCCCTAGTTTCCGGAGTATCAATTTCCCCAATCGGATCTCCGGGGGAAATGCATTGAATGTAGCAGCGAAAATAACGAGTAAATTAACATCTAAGACTAAAATAGCAACATGGAACGTGCAAATTATGTTTCAATCAGGAAAGATGCATAATATAGTAGCAGAAATGGACAGATTCCAAATACATATATTAGGAATATCTTATGTTAGATGGTTCAGGGAGCGGTGAATGCGCGACTAATAATGGTATTATGTACTATTATGGAACAATAGATGATTCCGAACATAAATACGGAGTAGCAATTATGGTAACAAAGGAAATAAACAGGTCAGTTGCAAATATTATAAGATACAACGAAAGGATAATGATGATACAGTTAGAATCTCAGATTGGCAAAATACATGTTGTACAGATTTATACACCAACAGCAGAAAAAGATGAAGAAGAAATATTAAAATTTTATAAAGAACTCGATGACTTGCTTAAATAGTTAAAAAGCAAGATAAAACTATTATTTTAGGTGACTTCAATGCCAAAATAGGTAATGGAGCTGTTAACAACTGCGTTGGTTGCTATGGTCTACGCGAACGTAATGACAGAGGGGAAAGACTAATAGAATTCTGCCAGAACAAATAATTAATTGTTGTAAATACATGGTTTAAACTTCCTAAGCGCAGGTTGTATACGTATAACAGATACAGAAATTCTATAATATCTGCCAAAATATACCCGGGCGCTGATGTAGGGTCTGACCACAATCCGGTAGTAGCGATAATAAGAACCAGACTAAAAAAGATAAAAAAGAAGTACAATAAACAAATGTTAAATCGAACCCTGCTGAAAGATGAGAAGATCAAAGCTAAAGTAGTAAAAAATCTACGGAAAAATCTACAAGAAGCAAATAATCAAAATCAACGAGAAAATAGTGATATAAATATAAAATAAGAAAAAATAAAAACTACGGTAATGCAGGTAGCAACTGACAAATTAAACACCATACAAAGAAAACCGAAGCAAAATTGGATGACTAATGAGATACTCCAACTTATGGAACAACGACGTAAAAATAAAAATCAGAATCAAGAAAAACATCAAGAAAAATACAAAGAATTACACATATTGATTACAAGAAAAATTAAAGAAGCAAACGAAAAGTACATGACAGAAAAAATGTAAAGAAATAGAAGAATAGAATTATTTGGAGACAACAGAACGAAAGTGAATACGGAACACAGTGAAATAAATACAATTGAAACAACGCAAGAAGTGAAACATGCAATAAAAAACATGAAAGACGCCAAAGCAGCCGGCCCGGACGAGCTCCCTATTGAAATCGTACAGTTAATAGAAGATGAAGAATTACAGCCTCTTATAGATCTATTTAATGATATATACAAAACTGGTGGGATACCCGGGAATGGTTAAAATCGACATTTGTGGCGTTACCAAAAAAGAATAATGCGAGAGACTACACAGAATATAGAACTATAAGTCTTACGAGCCACACGCTTAAAATCTTCTTAAAGATAGTACACATGAGGATATATAAAAAGTTAGAGAAAGAAATCAGCGATGCCCAGTTTGGATTTATAAAGGGTCTTGGAACTAGAGATGCATTATATGGAATTAATGTTTTCATACAAAGATGTCTAGACATGAATATAGATGTATATATTTATGTGCCTAGTAGATTATGAAAAGGTATTTGACAAAGTTCAACACCAACGGCTAACAGCCATACTTAAGACCAAACAGACTGACGAACATGATCTACGAATCATTCAGAATTTATACTGGAATCAAAAGGCTAACCTTAGAATAGAAAACGAAACGACAGAGGAAATTGAAATTCAAAGAGGAGTGCGGCAAGGGTGTGTACTGTCGCCCTTGCTATTTAACTTATACCCCGAAACAATATTTCAGGAAGTACTAGAAGGGGAAACAGCCGGAATAATAATAAACGGAACACCCAGAAATAACATTAGATATGCCGATGATACCGTAATGCTAGCGAGTGACATCCTGGATCTTCAAAGAATGATCGAACAGCTAAATAGAATTAGCGAATCATATGGTTTGCACGTAAACTTAAACAAAACCAAATTTATGGTCGTATCCAAAACCAAAATGATGTAGCAAACTTAACAATAAACAACACCATCATTGAAAGAGTAAGAAAATATAAATATTTGGGGACAATAATAAACGAGAATAACGATCAAATACAGGAAATAAGAGTACGGATAGAAATGGCAAGGGCTGCTTTCATCAAACACTTACTATGAAATAGGGATCTAAATATACAAGTCCGAATCAGGTTCGTGAGGTGTTACATCTTTTCTGTTCTTCTATACGGAATGGAGGCGTGGACCCTTAAGAAACCAGAAATAGACAAAATTCAAGCCTTTGAATTATGGTTATATCGACGTATGTTAAGGATATCGTGGATGGAAATGAAGACGAATGAGGAAGTCCTACACCAGATTCTAATAAATATTATGCGTGGAGAAAAATACCATACGCTACAGTTAATTATACAGGGAAAAATTGCAGGGAAGAGGAACGTCGGAAGAGGAACGTCGAAAGACGAAGAGCATCCTGGTTGAAAAACTGACGAGACTGGTACAACTACTCCTCGGTAGAACTATTTAGGGCAGCAGTGTCGAAAATAAGAATAGCTGTTATGATCACCAACCACCGATAGAAGGCACCTAAAGAAGAAAAAGAAGCTAGTAGAGGCGTCTCGAGTGACGATAGTGCAGGTTGCTACGGCTTTAAACATGTGCTACTGACATTTCGAACAGTATTGTTACCGTGGACCAAAGTCGAATCCACCACTATGATCCGGAAACTCAACGAAGACATAGCTTCCCCGCGTCCAAAGAAGTTTCAAGACCAATAGTCTGCAGATAAAGGATTGCATCTACTTTTTAGGATATAGAGCGCACAATGTTTACAGATTACCCAGAGAAAGGCATCTAGTTTCTAATTAAAACTGTTGAGAATCGTGGAAGTAAACTCTTTAAATGCGTCCTGTTTTTGCACGACAACTCTCCAGCTCACAAATAGCTGATTTCAATTCAAATGTTAACAAACTTGCTTAAAGTTGTTAAACTACCCACCCTATTTCTTATTTGATTAATAGGTTTTTGTATACTACCAAAATGATTGAAGAGCACGAATTTTCCGTAAATGAAGCGGTTCTATTTGTTGTAGAAGATTGGTTTGCGGAGCAAAGATTATTTTTCTAAGGGTTTAGAATTATTGTACCGGATATACAAAGTATATATAGTTCAGAGGTGATTACGTTAAATAGAAAAATATTATTCCCAAATACAGTTATTCTTTCTGTGGTAAGCTGATTACTTATCAACATCCCCCCGTATTCCATGGTAGCGTGGAGTGCCGATTCGGTTATTTCGAACAACTGCAATGGACTGAACTGATCCCTCGAGAGAACGGGTGACATGGCTGCGTTAATTTGGTACGGGGTTGATGACTTTTTGTTCGTATCTCTGTGCGCTGTTTACCACCAGCAGATAGAAAAACTCGGCCGCTGAACGACACAAAACCCACTCTGTTGGACGGTAAATTACCCTCTTTTTACGTTTTACATAGAAGGACATGTATGGCTGAAATTAGCGTCCCCCGTGACCCAGGGCCGTATTTTGTTTGTTTAATTGCTGTACTTTGTCTTTTTCTTCGGCCTCGGTGCTTTGTTGGCGACGGTAAAAATGTCGCTACAGAATTCCAACGAATTATTCATTCGTGCAAGGAGGCGCAACACCCGTTTCATAACCCTAATGGCTCTTTTGATTGCAGCAGGCTATGCGAGCAGCACATGTACTAAAGCAACATTACGGCAAATGTGTGTTCATAACTGAAAATGTAACTGCAAAATCGTCGATAAAGGACTGAGCTGGTAATCTCTCGCCATACGCGAGTCTAGATTTTCCTTTACATACGATATTAATGAACACAACGCCAGACAACAAATTAGTATGTCAAAAATATAAGAATAGTTTCATTGGGCCACACTTACATTCTTTGGAATCTGAATTTACCTATCAGTAGTCAGCAACGACAAAGCTGTGAAAAATCACTTTCTCCTTTTTAAAGAAAAATAAATAAGCTTGAGTATAGTTTCAGGTACGAAAAGCAGTATCTTGCATTCTTAAGATAAGCTATATATTTAAAACATTAGCCGTTATCATTGTGGCGTTTATTTGCTACTTCCATTGCAATGAATGTTATCATTATTATTACGTATCTTTATTATTGCAAGTGTTTTATTTCATTTAGATTTTGATAACCTTGCAATACGCATCGATCCTGTGGTTGCACTTGATGCCATTCAATAAACTTCGGTGATCGCTTTTACAACTAAAGTTGTCGAAGCTGGAAAACATGGACAAAGTGTTTTACTGACTCGACTTGGAAAAATATGTCCTATCAATTATTAATTAAAACAGACACAAACACTACGTTGTGTCGGGTTAATAGTTACCGTCAGTTTAAACTGCGTTTGAAACATACGTATTTTGGGTAAATAACATTTAGGGGCAGTATATGTATAACGCAATTAGTTAAAAATTTGTATATAATCCTAAAATCTAGTTTTATAAATACACAATTTCAAAGTTGCAAAATGTAAATAATGAACTTGTAGTGTATAAATACAAAATTTGTTCTTTAATAAATCAATACAGTCTTTATCATCACTGTGTACATCTCCTAGTGGGTTAACATAGGCTACAATTGTTTTAAAAGGGAAGCCTGGCCTTTCTGTTCAAAAACATTATCCTACCCCTAATAATCATCCACAAACACATTCAGTGTCTTCCAACAAACATACTAATCTGGTGCTCCCAGACAACACAAACTACGTTCTTTGAATCACTCCTTCACTGCATGTGAGATATCGTCTATCACAGTAAAGTGGTACCATTATTGTACGTCGCAATGTCGCGAGCATAGTCATTTGAACGTTTAAAAGTTCAAATAATAACAAATGGCTGTAGAGCCTTAAACGTACTGTTTAAGAAGACTTTGTAACACCCTTTACTTCCATTCAAAACAATAACAACGGTGACTTCAAATTTAAGCCTTAAAGATTATCTAATTAATAATATACTTATTTCAGTAATCACAAATTTTAAGTTAATATAATAATGAGTGATGGTTATTAATTAATACCTTAAATACCTTTCGAACTGTATTTTCTTATCGTAAAATACCTATAGGCTCAGAGCTGCGAACCTCGATAATCGCAAGGCCTGTGTGACTTTTGGGCCTTCGTTAATATTTTCGCTTCGTCGAGTCAGTTCACTGATGTACTCAGTTTTATAGATCTTGCCAACTTCAAATTACTTCTTGAAATTTATTAATTCACTTAAATTTGAAAGTTTTGCCCAGACCGTACCCCACATAAATTATCGTTTTTATTTTACCTTCTTTAATTTATATTTTCATTTACCTTTGCAGGTTTGCGAGTGGCGTTCAAGAATAATTCCCTAATTACGACAATATTTTTAAATGGTTATTTATAGAACATTTATTAACAATGTTTAGTTACTTTTCTGCAAGATAAGAATGGAACTAATTGTTATTAATTAAAATTATTATAGTTCCAATTTGGTGGTTATATTGATTCATATTGCATGGCATATGGAACTGATCATGTGGAATTTCCAATATATTATTGTAAGGAAAGACGGAGTCATATTTTGTTTATAATTTAACCACACTAACCAATTTAGAGGTGGCTTAAAAGGTAAGAGCTTCTAGCCCCGGACCAGAAAATCTGGATTTAAACTCCACTAATTCTAACGCCCATAAAAATCTGGCTTTGGCAACCGTGGGGTCTTAATGCCTAAACCTCCTCAAGGAGGAGGGGTCGATGCTCCCACAGCATAGTCTTTTAACAACATGGTTAGCAACAATAAACTCCTCTTCATTGTTTCTGATTTATATTGAGTAATAATAATCTTTGTATTTATTTTAGCTAATATGAATTACTAAAACCCAAAATATTATCCACCCAATTAGATCCTCTTTACGCAACATATTACCCGAGGTTAAAGCAGGACTTTGAATAGAGATGTCCCAATGGCAATATATTTTATCAATTTGTTAGGCAAAATATAAACTTTTTGAGAATATTCTTGGCTTTTGACCTTTCGGACAGCAATTGGTATTTTCCGAATCCATCCTTAGCTGTGTTTATGTACCTTGGCGCATTCTTAGTGATTTTTTCGCAATTGTTTACTATCCGTGCTTGGTACGTTTTGTAAAAAACATATTTCAATTAAGATTATGTAAGTATTGCAACTACTACATAAACAATCATTTTTGGCAAGAAATTTTGGCCTTTGTATTTGCTGTTGTGTCTTGGAGCAAAATAAAGGCTTGGCCAAAGTAGGCCTTGATTTAAAAGTTGACATAATACTAGATGATTTCGGAGGCTTTCACGGCCATTGTCATTAAGTAAAAAATCACTCCCGGAATTGGACCGTGTCATTATTGAGGTCGAAGAACTCAACGTTTCTCTCACTTTTGTAAGGGGCTTCATCAGGAGGAAAAAGCAAAACCGCACGGTAACTCAACGTGTTAACCACGCCAGAGGCGAAACTCTTATGCAAGGGAAGGGATTGAAGAGTACGGTAACTCAACGTGTTAACCACGTCAGAGGCGAAACTCGACTAACAATCGGAAGGAGAAAGGCGAGAATTTATAGGCAAGCGCCTTCGCCTATCAGCAAATGCCGTCGCGGTTCAGTGGCGGCGGGGGGGGGGGGCTTCGGAATTAGCACTTTCCACATAGACGGAAAGGGAAAGCCTTCGTCTCGATTGAGATTGTTAGGGTGTTTGTCAATCTCAATGGCTTTGCGAATCTTTCTGCTAAAGAAGAATGGGGATTTGCAGATGATGGAAGTTTCATGAAAAAGCATCTCATGGCCAGTATCACGCTGGTGTTCGCCGATGGCTGATGATGAAATGAGACCCGATTTGAGACAGCGCTGGTGCTCAGAGATGCGACTTTTCACTGAACGCCCTGTTTCACCAATGTAAATGCATAAGAGTTTCGCCTCTGGCGTGGTTAACACGTTGAGTTACCGTGCTCTTTTTGATTTTTCCTCCTGATGAAGCCCCTTACGTAAGTGAGCGAAACGTTGAGTTCTTCGACCTCAATAATGACGCGGTCCAATCCCGGAAGTAGTTTTTTTACATAACATAATACTAGATTTAAATGCCGGAGTTCTTTTGCTATTGAAGGCATATACAGAAATCATAGGTAGATCTTCAGCGTGATACAAAAATAGTATACACAGGGCGTATTCTAAAACGTTCTCGAACACTTGTCTCTGGAAAGAAAAAATAGTTTCGTCAAATGATGAAACATTCGTACGCTTTGCAAAGCAAAACTCATTATTACATGCTAATAAATGTGTGTATTTGTATTTTTTCCATTTTTATAAAAGAAAATTGTTCCAGTAATTATTATCATCTACAGCAAACTCTATTACTCAGAAACGAAAGAAAATGAGATACGTTGTACTTGAATTTTTAAATGGCAATTTCCCCAGTAAAATAATTCATCCAACCTTGTAAAACTTGCGAAGGGGTTGTTATGAAAAAGCTATTTATTCCAATTTCCATATCATTTATGGACGTTTCAAACCATAGTGCCCGTTAAGTAATAAAAATATTAAATAGTAGTTTACGCAACAAGTCCGGAAAGAGCATCTTTACAGGACGCGCAGGCACATTTCAGGCCGAGTCCAAAGGCCTGCAAGTCCTGTAAAGGTCATTTCTTGATGAATTACGTACATTTGTTAGGCATCTCTGTCTCTTTTTAATTTTACCTCAATATTGAAACATTAACCTAACAAACAAGTATTATACCTTTGTGAAAATTTAGACATATTTGTAGTTAATTGCCTTAGTAATCACAGTCAACAAATATCGCAAACCAATTAAAACGTACATTTTTCAAAATAGTCCTGTAAAGAAAAAAATTCCAAAAATCGCTTCTGTAAATAAATCTTTTCCGGCTTAAAAATTGTACAGTAATGCATGATTTTCAGGACGGGTGTCTAAAAAAACTATTTCTACCGCTCTCCGATTCTTAATATAGTGGATGATCTCTCTTTGTTTTCAACCAATTTATATGTCTCCCTGTATGAGTAGCTTATCGTAACATTGCGCGTTCTTCAGCATTTTTCTAGTATAGCTGGTAGTAGAGGTTCCATAACCTACTCTATTTTGTAGTTTATTTTTTCTGAAACTGTCAAGTAATATAAAAAATACAAGACTGATTTGACATGTGAAAGTTTATGATTCTCTGCATAGGATGGTCTAGGACTCTTATGTTATTTTCTTATGACAGTTTCAGGAAAATTTATTAATTTTGTCACGGCGACGCAATGTGTTTTCTTTAACCACCTTGATTTGTTATTTTCATTTAAACTAAAATTAATTTTGTTGGTCTTTAAAACAACGATTTTTGCAGTTTCAGGAAAAATTTTATACGGTCTCGTACTCTCAATAATGCTCCGAGTTTGCAATAGCTAACTTTCCAGACTTTGATGTAAATAACTATTACAGTTGTACTATCGGCATCGATCCAAGTCGAGCACGTTTCCAAACCACTAACACAACTGGCCGTATATATTTTTCTCAACATTAATTTTGTTTATTACTTTTTAGCGTTCTTAGTGATTAAGCTACAATTCTTTGGATCTTCATTTATTTATACACTGGATACACGTCTTTTAATTTTTTAGTTGCAGTTTGGAGGAGTACATGTAAATGTACTGTCTTATGAAACGTATGCCCCTTTAGCCATTCTCTAGAAAGTATATTTTATACAAGTCGAAAATTTCACATTAAAAAATTATTATTTACGTGCTAATAACTAAACGTAGCAAATATTTCAACGAAAAACCACACGAACGAAATAAATCGTAGTTAAACAAAGTAACATGATTATTTTGAAAGAGGTGGTTATGTCGATTATTCTAGTTGATAATTGCTTTCTTGCGTGCTTTGGTTTGGTACAAACATTCAAATGAGTTGACACAGAGTTTTGGGCATTGTAAGTTCGTTATGTTTCTGCTCAAACCACGATCAATATATAATATAATTTTTTAATGAGATATTAATTGAAAGTAAATGGAAGTAATCATTACCTGAGATTAAGATAATAACGGGTGTTCATAAACAGTCGTCATCCCAGTAGGTTTTGACTTCAAAAACGTATGTCTATTATAATTGAGAAAAACTGCGCTATGACAGTACTCAATGACGTTTCATTGTGTTGCACGAATTAATCAAAGATATAACATTTTGTTTTTCAAAGCAACTGCGATGACGACTGTTTATGAACACCCGTTA
>OW679196.1:90771419-91000954 GCA_940337035.1 Agriotes lineatus | reverse complement strand
TTTGTTGTGGTTTGATTTATATCTTTACTTCTCTGAATTTATTACCTTTGAAAATTTGATTATTTTTACGCTTTGTCTTGTACTACAAGTCCTGAGCCAAATTTTATAAGAAGATAATACGGATTGGTCTTAAAAATTTATAATTTTGTGTAGAGTACTGCAGCTGTAAATCGATAAATTCCCAACACACGCGCTTATTGTTGTAAATTGTATAAAATATTGAATCAATCTAAATGTATTTTTTTTATTTAACTTGGGTATAGTTCCGTCCATAAAATTTAATGGAAAACAGAAAGAAATAGCGCAGATCATTGAAATTTTCGTAATTTATCTTTTAGGCATACTTTTAGCAAATGTTTACAGGGCACCTTCAGCTGCCAAAATTAAAGGTGGTTGATTAGATTGTCGGGTAACTAGGTAATTTAATTAAATTTATTTTTCAATGAGTGTTTTAAAGTTAGATCTAGTATGCTTTGAATTTCCCATAATGCACTACCACTAACAATCTAGGGCACATATAAATTTACATGCAAACAAAATTCAAAACCTACTAGATGTATTTCTTTTTACGACCCCGGTATTTCAGAACAATAGCATGATCGGTTAGTTTCGAATAACACATATATATATTTCAATCAAAATGCGCTGAACAAAGGAGAGAGAAAAATAAAAACATTTATACAAATGCAAAAATAAATCTGCCATTCTAATCCAACATTTGCTGAAACGAGTTAGATAAATATTCAACCTTGTCTAATGGAATGGAGTTTTTAAGAGATTACGATATGCTGCTGCGATAATACAGAGTAATTCAAAACAAAGCTATTATCATACAAATTATTTTTATAGTTGAACAATAACGGCATGCAAGGTGGTGACGCATTATTACTAAAACTATGATCTTTCATGTGCTGACATTATTCCTACCACCAGTTTAATCTTATCAGTAACAGCATTAAATTCCAAGCTATTAAAGCGATACATTAAAAGTTGGCATTATAAAGAACATTACATTACGAACTCTTTGAAGATTCGATCAAAAACCCATAAAAGCCATACGTGCGATGCCGCTAACTTTTCAAAATGTATTAAAATACTGAACTTTTCGCAACACCTAGTAACTCGCTTACGTTCTAAAATTATCGAACTTTTGTCCGTCCACCTGCTGTGTCGTTTGAAATTGGGATGCCTTCTTTATCTAAACAAAACCCAAGAATGTGCCAAGATTGTTCCAGTTACAGATAATGGGCACGATTTATTGCTTCAAATTAAATTAATTACGCACGGATTAACCGCGGCGGGAGTAATTATAAAACATGCAGAGCTGGGAATTTTCAACGCAAATAGCATGTGTTTCACACGGGGAATTTGCGAAATATTGTTTTCCTACCCCTGCTGTGGAATCAGTACTACATTAAAAAAATAATTATAAAAAGGGATTTTTTTGTGGGCAATATTCACTAGTAGATGTGATGATTCCAGTATACAGATATCTAAATTTTTTATTTACAGAAAAAGAATTTGTTATTTCGCCAATGGGGCCGATGTTTAAAATAACAAAAATTCTGCGGGAAACAACAGACAAAAATTTATTATACTTCGACCACTAGAATTGTGGTCTATTATTGAATGGGCGTAAGGGAAAACGAAAAATGAAATAAATTTTTCGTATATTGCTTTCTGCAAACACTTTTTGGCAATGTGAACAAATTTAGATTTTGAATGATAAACGTTCTTTATAATAATGAAGTAGGTATTTTTAACAAATAAATAGATAATAAAAATGTGTACCAGCATTTTAGTTTCGAAGTAAGCTTTCAGATAAATCAATAATTACCCTAATTTAATTTTTATGGTTATACATAGTATCTCTAACTGGCTCAAAGCCATATTTTTAGTCGTTGTATTAAGCAATTGTTGAATGTCTTGATGAGACAAGCAATCAAAATTATGTACAAAATAGGTAGAAACACTTAGTAATGCGAATTACATTAAAGAAAATCTGTTTTTACACCGTTTTTGCCTAAAAAACGTATTTTTAGACGACCACGTATGAAAGTAACATTATCGCGATAGCAGCCTACTACAGAAAGTTGACAATTTCATACACTAGCACGATATTATATCGTGCTAGTCATATCGTAACGGCACAAAGTTATTCACATCACGGCCTGCTTAATTGTGTGACAAACGTCACTTTGACGTTTGTCATACTGTCACACAATTAAGCTGACCGTGATTCAAATAATACAGACGCTTTTGCTTTATTCGTTGTTCTGCTTCCAACAAGCTCTAATTTTTTATAATTGTACCAATAATAATATAACGATCAATTTTGCAAACGAAATAAAAACAATTCTTAAAAATGAAATTTACTTTGAGTGGTCGTCTAAAAAATAGTGTTCATAACTCACCCGAAAGTGCAAATATCTGTGCTCATGTTTTAGATCCACTCGGGCTTCGCTTCGCTACGCCCTCGTTTGTCTAATCAACACTCACACGATATTTGCTACTTTCGACGCTTGTCATGAAAATAACTATTCCCGTGAAACTTTTTGTTGGCAAACCTGATATTCGTGTACAGCGACTCCAAAAAACATATAGAAACCAAATATCCATACTCCACCAAAACTTTCCCCTATTCGCCCTTTTTGAGCACCATTTGACTGGACTATATAGAGAAAATATTGCAGTAAGATTCAAACCTATGCTCCCAGAGGGAATCCGATTTATAGTCAGACACCTTAACCGTTCGACCGGAAACGCTACGTAACACATTATATACATTGTACACGTTGTATTATGTATTATGGTGATGACATAAGGAAGCAAGTCCGACCGCGGACGAAGTAATCCCAAGCAGTAACATTGAAAACGTGACACACGCAAGCAGGCAAGCAGGCAGTCACAACATGCGTTTATATATTATGAGCATGAAACTTGAAAAAATATGTGCAGTTTTCAAATTTCAAAATACACGATAAGGAGAAAGAAGCTGCGTGGCGCAGATGAGTAAGCGCCAGGTTTGCATTAAGCAAGTCCTTGGTTCGAATCCCGCTGGGGTCGGAATTTTTCCGTATCCTTGGTGATTAGAATCGGGCTTAGTGAGACCATTCACAGTTGGGCACCAAATTAACTGTGCTCTACTCAGAACCACAGACCTAAGAGATAGAGTAACAAGGTCAACACATCACCAAGACAGACAAATCACACAATGGTTGCTGCGCAAGCACCAAAGGCGCGCTCCAACTCTGTATCCCGAATCCGGGGCAAGTTGAGCATTGTACCGCCAGATGCCAGCGCATAAAGCACCAGTCTCTACACCGCAAGGTAAATGAGGTTACAGATTATACATACATACATAGGATAAGGAGAATAAAGGTCTTTGCCATTTCCATAGTATGAGCATAACATTTTTGAAGTAGATGTGGTGAAGGAATCCAGGGACGCAGGAACAGGGGGGGGGGCAAGAGGGGCGATTGCCCCCTCATAGAATATATTGGGGGGCAAATAGTGTAATTTGCCCCCTGATATATTTCATACGGTTTTTTAAAATGTGTACATAGGGTTTCCACATTAATCTATACGCGATGCTAAAACTCGTTCTATTGTAGGTGGTGCAGAAATAAAACACGAATAATTTGTTAAACAAGTTTTTATTTTTAGGTCGACAGCGGAGAATTCGATATAGTCCATTTTTGTTTCATATGGTAATGCAGATGTGGAAATTCTAGGGAAATCATTGATAACAAGCATTGTCACTAGGTTGAATTGTGTTGGTACATAAATTTCTTATTATTTTTGTGGTGAGGTTAGGCTTCATGTCGACAGGTTGACATTTCATTATTTTAAATTGTAGCTTTGGCCATTATAAACTTGAAATGTGATTTTATAATTTTATTTGAACTAGTTGGTAGGTATTGCACTAAGAACAATTTTAGTATATAATAGCCAGAACTACAGTTTAAAATAACTACAGTGTCAATCAGTCAACATAAAACCTATCCTCATTGCAAATATAATAACCACAAGTTTATGCACCAACACAATGCAATGCAGTGACAATGTTTGTTTTCAATGGTTTCTCTAGATTGCATTTCCATATGAAAAAATCTGTAAAGGGGTTTACACTGAACTCCGGGGTTTACACTGAACTTCCCTCGCACGAGTTACATCCATTTGCAAAATATGTGAATTACATCAATTTGCGCCCCCAGGCGAATATTTCGAGCCGCGTTTCTTCTGCGTTAGAAAGACACCATATTATTCTGTCCCAGTTGTGATGTTTACCCTGTATCTGCTAGGTCTCATTTTTGACAATGATAAAGCCTGAGCTATGTACAAATTATTACGTTTATCCATTTCTCAGTTAAAGTAAAAATAAACAAAATTTAATTTTTTTAAGGTGCTCACCTTGTATATATTACTCTAAGATGTTTTCGGTTTTATTCCAGGTAGCTATATAATCTGCATGCAAAATATCGCCTTCTTCTAACAAATAGTTGTTGAGCTATATCGCCAACAGGCAGACAGCGAGATAGACACAATCGAGAAAAAAGCATTTTAGCTTAATTGTAACTATTATAGTTATTTATGTATCAAGTATATAAATGTAGGACTTTTTTGGAGTATTTTATGCAGATCGAGCGTAGCGTAGCGGTAAAGAGGACGAGTCAAATAAGGTTTGATTATGTACGAGCTGTATGCAAAGCTTTACGTTCGACTGCACTGCAGAAGATATTATTTTATCTACAATATCATTAATACGTATTACACACAGAAAATTCAAGTTGCTATTCAAACATTTGATAGTTTCGAAGTGCGCTTCTTCTAGGTTAATTGCGTTATTAATATCAAGAATAACGATCTTTTACCGTAAGGTATTAAAGATGAATTTCTTTCTATTATTTGTAAAGTTTTCAGTAACCTAATACAATCTTCTTTCCTGATTTTAATAAAATGACATTTATTTTCATAATAACTATTGAACATTGACAGGCAGATAGGTGGACTAAAGTGGCACTTTATGGACACTAAATAATAGTGTTTTTGGAGCCTAGTCATGTTAAACCATTCAAAAAAATGTTTTGCACCCCCATGATTACAGTAGTTCCTGCGCCGCTGAAGAAATCTAAACACGTTTTTTTTCAAATTGTACCTTTTCGTCATTATAGTCACAATGTAAAGAAGTTGGAGACCTTGCTATCTATTATTGTAGATTGTAGATTAAGGGTTATCAACTACATAATATGTTGATGTGTTTGGCGCGTTACGGCAACCAAATATGAAGATATCGTACGATAAAAGGTGCAGGTATTCAAATAATGATGGAGTTACATACTATAAACCGTAACCACAACCGTACCTATATACAAAAAGGCGGTATCTAAGTTCTGTAAAAGGCAATTTGGTTTCAGAAATGTTTTAGAAACTAGCCTAGAGGTGCGATATGATGAATGATTAATTAAAATCAGAAAAGGAGTGGATACAAGGGTGTATTCTCAACGAAGCGGTGGAAGAACCTGCTGCAGGTACAATCATTAACAGTAAAATCGGTAATATCCCATATATATATAATACCGTGGTGTTGGCCGATAACCTTGATGACCTAAAAAGCTTGTTCGAGAGAATAAACTTGACAGGCCACAGCTATAGACCTCAAATGAACATCATCATCATCTGCTTCAAAGTATAGGCCAGTTGGTCTGTTCGGCTGAAAGTTCCTTCTCTTTCTGGGTCTCCCTAGTTCGTTTTCCTCTCGGCTTATATTTCCAGAACGATGTAGGAAATTTGTCTTCAATGAACATCAATAAGATAAAGTATTTGGTGCTAAGCAAAGCACGTCTACGGCTTCCCAATATTACCATACAGGGAACCTGTTAAACGTATTATAAAGAACAAATAGCTGGCAACATGAACACATGAAAACAGCGAAATTATCAAAATGAAGGAATCTAAATATTAGCACAAGAATAAAGGTGACAAAATGTTAGGTGTTCTTGGTACTGCTGTATCAAGAAAAAAGATCATCTTAGAAAGTTAACGTACTGAAAATACCATGGACAGCAAGAATAACAATCAAAGAAGTTCTGAGCTGAATCATCAAAATAACTGAAATAGTTTCGACTATGAAGAAAAGAAAGCTCCAGTACTTTGGCAATATTATCACAGGAAAAAGGTATAACATACTATAACTACAACTTCCAAGGCAAGATACAAGGCAGAAGATCAATGAGACACCGAAGAATGATATGTCTGAGAAATTTGTGAGAATTATATATCAGTACTTCTCCTCGCCTATTTCGAACGCGGCGTCAAGCGTCAAAATTGCCATGACGATGGCAAATCTCAGTAGTTATATGACACCTTGAAAAGAAGTTAGAATTAGTGTAAAAACACTGTAAAAAAGCCGAAAAAGCAAACATATATTGTACTTGTCTAACCCTGTCTCTCCTTATTTTCTTTTAAGATAATCACAGGTTTTCTTAAAGAGTTTTCAATCACCTTGCTCCTTGCATCTTACAGAAGATCAAATGCAAAACGGCAAAACAGGTTGTATAAAAAATGTTGCTAATCGTCTCGGTTGTATGATAATCTAGAAAGATGAATCATATTGAAAAACAGCACCTATCATTAGTTAGCAAGGATTATAATTTAAACAGCTACATGAGTCCTGTAAATATCCTGCTATCACATTAGTGATAGTGTTTGAAAAATTCCTGTAGCTTGACGGATGTGGGCGTAAGTATATGCAATTTCATTTGCAATCTTCTATCATGCTTAGCTGTAACATAAGTCTTAGATCCTGTCTAAGTTATCATCCTCTTAAATATCGTATAACAAACAATGTTATAGTACGTTGTTAATATAAACATTGAGTTTTGTTGAGCCTCATATTGTTGATAAGAATATTTGTAGCTGTAGTTCTACGTTGATAACAACATACCGGAGGCTTCGACTCATGTTAAAAGTATGTTTGCTTGAAAATTATGTGCTTATATACAAAAAATGCGTTTTATTTAAGTTTTTTGCAGTTTTGTGTTCATGTTTTATGATAGACAAGGGTTACCTGAAGCTTTAGTGGGAGTTGCAGGACACGCTGTATATGTAGAAGGGTTCTAAGAGCCGCGGTAAGAATATTTATTTGTAATGTATATTATTTTGCACAAATAGAATTGGCAGGTCAAGTAGATATTAAGTCTATAAGAGTAAAGCGAGAAGAAGCCGGGTAGCGCAGTTGGGTAGCGCTAGGCTTGCTAGTAAGCAAGTCCTTGGTTCGAATCCCGCGGGGGCCGGAATTTTTCCGAAGCCTTGGCGATTGGAATCGGGCTCGGTGAGACCATTCACAGTTGGGCACCAAATTAACTGTGCTCTACTCAGATCCACAGACCTAAGAGATAGAGTAACAAGGTCAACACATCAACATGACACACACTTCACACAATGGTTGCTGTGTAAGCACAAAAGGCGCGCTCCAACTTTGTATCCCGAATCCGGGGCAAGTTGAGCTTTGTACCGCCAGATGCAAGCACATAAAGCACCAGCCTCTACCCCGCAAGGTAAAAAGAGGTTAACGATAATACGATACGATACGATACGAGTAAAGCGAGGGTTTTTGCTGTTACTGTATCACATGAAGAGCATTCTTACCGAGCTTTAGTTTGATGTATCCCATGTGTTAAAGCTTATAGCACCACTTAAAGTTTTAAAATTAGAGTGTAAGTCTAGTAATAAGACTTTGTTCTCTTACCTGATTCAAAATTTTCATTAGAGGTTTTAAGTGGAACACATTAAGATCTATTCAACAAAATCTATTTATATTAAACACAAATGCAAGGGTGAACAACCTACGATTACAAACATCAGCAAGCCAGACTTTAGCAAAAACCGTTAACTGTCATATGCACTTATGTACCCTTTGTTACCCCAAACGCGGAACGTGCCAAGGTGTTGAGCTTTTCAAGGGTTTTCCATCGAGCAGAAATCCTTAGAAATTATTAATCGCGATGCACTTTACAAGTTTTTAAAGTTTTGGCAAAGCAGGCAGATCTTACAGAACGGAAATAAGGCTAATACCATTACAAAGTCTCAGGGTAGTGCAGATTTTAGATTACTGCGGATTTGTTGGGCTTTCGTTGCACTTCCTGAGATTTCGAAGTATTACGGGCTTGCCGAGTCCTTTGTAGACTTTTGATGCTTTGCATGCAGCTCGAACCCCACCTCTGAATTATTAATTAAATACAGGGAAAAAGAAAAACAGCGCCTGCTGTGGGATAAACTTTGATTTGCTTGAGTTTATCCACTAAAATATTCTTTTTGGCGAGCACCTGATAATATTATACAGAATGGTCAAATTTAGCATCAATATTAATGTAATATATTTTTCTTAAAAAACACTCCATTTATTTAAAATTAAGACCAAATACACAATCAAAATAAATTAATTTCTTATTTACTTAAATAAATCACACTTAGTTCCTTGTTTGAATTCTGAATCGGAGCAAATTCTAATAGCCAAAACCTAATAAAATTTTATTAATTTTCCGCAATTATAGCTCAGAAAATGTCTTTGCTACAGCCCCGACTTTCCCCACAGAGGGCAGAATTAATCGAATTTCAGTGTCTCCCGTGATAATATTAAGCTCTAGAACGATTTCATAAATTATTTTCAAACAATTAAGCAGATATAAAGGAACGAATTAAAAATCTCTTAAACAAAAAGATTGAAATATTTTTGCAGTAAATAAAAGCGATCCTTTTGCAGAGGAGCTTTTAGCGACTTTATCGCAATTTTAATTTATTAAATAAATTTTTTATTAAGGAAACTACTTTTGCAGAATATCGTATGTTCCAGCAATAAAATTAAGTGTTTTAGAGAAAGTCAACGTTAAATATTTATTTGAGTAAATTGTTTTTCCAGGAAAGGTCAAGAAGTCATGATTTAAATTTTAATAACTGACTCGAAATGAACAGCAATCCCAATTCAATAAAAGGTTAATGTAGTTTGTAGTTCTGCTTTGTAGTAAAGTGCTTAAAGCTTGTATATTAAATAAAATTAAAACTAATTATATTTTTATAGTAACTAAGAACAAATTACAGCTTCAGTCCAATGGCTAACCTAAACATATTTTTTAAATAATTCTCATATTTTATTGTTTTAAAAAAGACACAGCCAACAATATTTCACAAAGTCACATAGCTAGCCACACGGGTTAATTGTGTAAATCAAGCAAAATTTCTAAAAGGGAAACAGCAAACTTAGACTTTAGTAAACATTAATATTGTAACACTCAACACCTACAACTCCCGCACTGTCAAGATATTACTAATAGCAAGATACATAGCCAGACAGGAAATGTCGTCAAGGTTTTCAATCATTGTAGAACAAAAAATGTAGTAACATAAAAACGATGTAAGGATTTAAAGAAATTTAATTTTAATTGAGAAGTTAGTGATTATTGTAGGTATCACAACACTACTGAACTGTGGCGACGAGGAATATTTTAAAATGATGAGTAGGAGAACATTACAATACATTCAAGTAATTTAATAACTATGGGACCTTATAATAGCCAACTAGATAGAATTACTACATTTTAATTTTAACAATATTTATATGAACTTAAAATAATTCCGCGTTGGAATTAAGTGTGTAGAAGCTATGCCAACGCCTTTGAATTATTATATTTTCTAGAAATCTGAATTCTTGGCAAATGTTCATCACGATATAGGCAAACAAGAAAAAACTAAGTCCTTTGTCTATAAATACAAAAAGCGCTGAGTATATAGTTATAGAGGTAAATTATTATACGAGTATTATATCTATTACATTAGACAATGAGCATCGTTCATTTTCAAAATTTGAACTAATTATAAGCATATTCTACTGATATATTTCGTTTTCATAGCGAAGGAAAAAATCTACATCATTTGCATATCTGCTTCATACGCACATGACGTCAGGAAAAAGATTGCTGTGACGAACTGTAGCTGTGAAATTGACAGATACTATCAAACAACCGTCAATCTCGCAGATAGTTTTGCTAATTAGTTGAATTAAATGATATAATGTAATCGAAAACACTCGACTTATACGTACTAAATACGTTTCCTACTTTTTGGGAAAAATTATTGCTGCTCTTAGGAAACACCATGCGTATTCTCAAGTCGAGAGAATATTTTCGAATATACTGTTAGGTCAGTTTGAGAATTGACAAAATCACTGTTTTTGCATATAGAGAAGAGGACATTGCTAATTCGTCTCGTCGCACTTCCTCTTACGTCACGTTCAAGTTGGGAGTCGAAACTTTTTCCGTATGAATGTAGCTGTGTGGAACAGCCTCACCCTATCAATTTTAGCAAAACACGACGACTTTTGAATGTAGCCAGTCCCCCAAAGCGCAGCATACTAATTTGAATTTCCGATTCCATCTTGTTTGAGTGCCGGATATATCGGGTATATTTAAAGGAACCCTCATATCGTCCGCCGATGCGTCAAATATTAATATATTGTATGTTAGCGATGTATTCCGATGCAGCTCCGGGAAAACCTCTCATTACTAGCGTGTAGATCAACACCGATTGTTCGTAGTCAATCTTTGAACTTCAACTGCCCATTATTTATTTGACAAGCCCTTGTAGCCCTGAAAGGTCTCCCGTTATGTCGTGTGTAGAGTTATGCCAGTTCGTTTAGCCCCGGTGCTTACCTCCTGCATTTCAGCATCATTGTCGATTAATTTGCTGCACCAATCTAAGATGTTTTATTAAATTAGTATTGCATGTGTAATTTGCCGAAAGCTTTGAATATGTCAGATGTACTAAGCTAAGTTTGCATGTCTAAATCCTCGCTTAACTTGTAGGTACGTGTTCTATAAGTAAGTTTGCAATTGCGCAAAAAGTTTTATTGCATATCACCGTTAAAAGTGCAGTAACGCTCTATGCGCTCTGCCCTCGTTATTCAAAAGTGTTCTTCTATGCGACGTTGCTTTCCGAACGAACACATGTACAGGTTAAATCGATAAATGCGTTTCCTTTCAAGTTATCTTTAAAAAAATTAAATTTATTTCATACTGTCCGGAAAATACGACTTTAAATCATTAATTTGAGGCCGGAAAGTGGGACATTACATTACAAGGCCGCAAAGTGTTGCTAGGCAACCGCTGAATAATATGTTGGTGACACTGTAAGTTTATGTCAAATTCAAGGTTATCAGGTTAGCTTTTCCGTAAGTTTTGACACAGACTGACGCAAAACGTAACCTGCTAACCTCGAATTTGGCATAGACTTACAGTGCCACCAACATACTATTCAGACGTTTGAATTTCCACAGTCGCCCCTTATGGACCTTTTCAATGAACATGTATAAAACAGTATGAAATAAAACATTCTACGATACACGACCGTAAAATATTATTAAATTACTCGTTTAGAAATTCTCGCCTCGGCTCGTTCCTCGCCTCGTCCGTAAACATCTAAACCCGTATTTTAGTACGTCACTTTCCGGCCTTATAACGTAAATAACTATTACTGTACGATTTTCATTTGTGAAGTGAAGTGCAGTTTTACGTATTCTTGCAGAAGATAAGCCTTCAGCGATTCCAGAACAAGGTACGTCCTGGTTGAATTTCTCAATTCCATCACCGGTAGATATACACCAGGTAGCGCTCTTAAAAATAACACACATTTGTCTATGTATTTTTCCAGATACAGTACAATTTGTTTCTCGCGAGCAACATTCATCGCTCACGCTGAGCTATCGGACCTCTTTATGCGTATTAATGTAGCAAAGGTGTTTCCCCCGTAACAAGTTATTTGTCGCCCAACATGGGGCCTCTTGTGATATTATTATTGAATACCTATGTCATACATAAAGTAACAATAACATCCTTAAAAACTCTTAAATGGTTTTTTCAAGGTCATATTTTTATTTTTTAACAAAATGTATTTCAACTAATGAGTATTATTAATAATGTGTTTTCGACGGTTAATGTTTTTGATCTGTATAATAATTTTAATTCTGTCATTTTCTTGTATAATTTTATCTGAGATTCTTTATTATGTTTTATCTACACGATATTGTTAAGAATTTGCCTATCTTATTATTTCTACTTGATCCAAATTGATAAGTGAAACTCCAGTTAGAGCCTATATACGAGGTGCCCATTTTAAAACTCCGAACCTGAATATTATAAATAGGCAAGATATAATCCAATATACATCTGACTTTAACTTAAACCGTCAAGTGTACTGAAATATAATTACTCTGATCTTAATTATAGCAATACTTTTGTTTTAAAATTATTGTCACCTTGCCTATTTACAGAACTTCAAGCTCGGAGTTTTAAAATGGGCACCCTGTATATAGCAACTAGTTAATATATAGATCTTTTTTATTTCTTAATTTACAAGTTTGTAACATATTTATCTAATATTTATGTCAACTATGGTTACATGCGATTTTCGTCTCTAGTACTCATTCTTACTTGTTTACGTTGCCACTACCATACAATCTAACTAATGAATACCTTACTGTATGTATTTTACAGATTATGTATATTTTGTTTAATAGTAGCCTGGAATGGGTTGATCTGTTGGCTACTTGCTAAAATAAAAATAAATAAATAAATAAATATTGCTTCCATATTCCAGTCCATGAATGAGTGATCAATAATGAAATGTATATCATGTTATTAGATACGTCCTTCGAGTTTTAAAAATCTTTACTTCTTTATTTCGTTAACATTCTATAGTATGATCAAAAATTAATCTCATCTAGAATGGCTGTGGAACTGCAAACCAATGCCTTTAAAACTAGCTTACATACTTATATTTAATTCAAACTGTCAAATTCTATTATTAAATATTCTTTTTATTCATCTTATTACAATATTATATTGAAATAAATTAATTTGCAAGTAAACGTAATGTAATTGTCCAACAGATAAGCTTGCGCCGGTCGAATAGACACTTCATCTTAAATATAACCTGAAAATAAAATATATTGGAGCCAGTTTTAAAGGCAGCAATTTGTTCTTTCATAGTCATACCAGATGAGATTAATTTTTGATCATACTTTATAATGTTCTCAGATCCATGCAAATCTCTCTTCTTTTTCACATCGTCATTTCTTTATCTAATTATTTTTATCCGCAAACGTCATAAAAGTGTCTATTGACAAGGCAAAAGTGTCACTTTATCTGATTAAGCAGATAAAATAGCAACTTTCGCGTACTGTATGTGCCTAATCACATAAAATCGTTGCTCTCTTTCTTTCTTTCTATGTTTGTTCGCTATCTCCTCCGAAGATACTGGACCGATTAAATTGTATGATGGCTTAAAATTTTTCTAATTTTTAGACTTAGATTGTAGGCCGGTTTTTATTTTCAAAAAGAGCACGAAAAAGTTTTAATTTAATTAAATCCTTTAAGCAACGGAGCGGAGAATTTGTCGCCGTGGGTTATGGTGTGACAGCTGCTGTGGCCGTGTGCTATTAGCTCGGGTGATTAAGTATGCTCATATATCATTATAGTAGTGCGTTATTTAAACAATCGAGATTGGCGCAGGGGTAGAGTGCTCGCCTGTCACGCGGGTGATCCGGGTTCGAATCCCGGCCGAAGCACTCTCTTTTCTAAATCCATATTAATGAAATTTATCTTAATATGTTTGCGGATAAAATAGTATATGTTATTCGGAGTAAAAGTGACTATGTGGCTTAGCTGAATTATTTGCCTCGCTAACGTTCGGCTAAATAAACTTCAGCTTCGTCACATAAAGTATCACTTTTACTCCTAATAATATAATCTACTATTATCTTTACAAAATTCATAATTGCAGATCACTTGATTTTGTAGTAAGTACCCTTTAATTTCTAAGTAATATCTTTTCGATGTCGAGAATTATGCCATTCATAATTCCATGAAATGGCAGTTAGCCTTTTGTTTATACCATAAAATCGAATATTTTTACCTTCTGAAAGGCTGTGGAATTGTTGTTTATCTTTACTCATTACTATCAATATAAATTTCATAGCAATCCGGAGGATAGAAGTATTCGAGTATATAGTATTATTAACTTACAAACATAGTTAGTGAATCTTTGTGAAGTCTTGTAAGTCAATGTTCGCTAACTTTGGAAAGATCGCAGAATATGCGACGTTCATTGTAAAACAAACAATATTTTACTTCCTTAGTCCCTCATTACGGTGTGCACAGCAATAAACTTTAGTATAATTTTATGGAAGTTCCTAACATACATAACTTCTCCCAGGTTGAGTGCTCGTTTTCCCGAAGAAGCTTCGTATTTATATTGTCAAGCACAGCCTCAATAACTCTTGCAGTTCGCCCTACATAGCAACTGCCTTCTAAAATTTAAATTGGAATCTTATTACTGTGATTGGAAGGGACGAAGACATAGCAAACACAAATTCGGTATTCACTACAGTATCGATCCCTTTAATTTGGAGGCAAAAGTTGTTAAGAGAATCTGAAATACATTTGTAAATCAGAAAAAATGTGTTAATATAGGCGAGGATTCGACCCTCTTCGCCAGTTCATATTTAAACAATGCCAGCAGGAATCGTGCGGGCACAAATAAAGCGTGTTATTTGATATCTTTTATTTCATCTCGCGCATTTGCTATCTAAAAAGTTGGATCTGCAAATTTGAAATTTAGACTTTTGGCGTGCCAGCACTGTTTTGCGTATCTCTTATTTATCCCCCACGTTCTTATTGCCGGCAGCATCTCCCCTTTCGGAGCAAATCTCCAGTCATTTATAAAACCGTAACTCTGTGAAACCGTCTGCAAGTCGAATTTCTAACGGGCATTGCTCCATAAATCACTTGCATTTCCTGCACCCATTGATTTCGAGTAATTCTCCTTAGAATCTCGTCCTACCCCCACGCAGCCCCCTGTTTTAAACTCGTAATAAATGCTTCGTAATTTCTGCTCAGTGTTAAGAAAAATGAATTGCGAAGCTCGGCGCCCACTAAGCGGAGTTTTCCGGTGTAAAGCAACAGGAAAATGCGTCGTAAATTAAAATTACGACCGATTTTATCACCAGTCATCAAGCGTGTCTTGATTTTTAATATATTGGGTGCGAGCGTTCCTTCCAGTTTCGGGTCACCGCGCTCCGGAAGCCGTTGTTTATCTCGGCGAGTTTTCCGGGTAAGTACGGAAAAAAATGGATAAGCCAACAAAAGCATTATTGTTACCATGAAATCAACTATATCAACTATAAATGTCGGATTCATATTTATGTTTCATGCATTTTTCAGTAGACATCTCTGATTACGAGTCTCATCTGAAATGGTTATCTGGTAAGGTAAGACATGCTGAATACAGTAAAAGCTCAGTGCCCTACTTATGCCACTATAAAGGAACTGGATCTTAAAAGAAGAACATCAAAGGCAATAACTGTGACTCCACGAAACGTCGACGCAGTGGAAAATTAATTCTTGAAGATCATTGAGTTAGCTTTGATGATCTTTTAGAAATGAAAAAAATATGCGCAAAGTGGATACCAAAATAACTAATACGCTGACTAAAGCCCGCGAGGGGTTACTAGTCCCCCATCGGGCGCCTCCCCAGGTGGCGGATAGGGGAAAGCTCGTCAGATATGACGGGTACCGGAAAAATAAAATATCCGGGGCGGACCAAAACTAGCACACCGGATATCGTCGGGATAAGCAATAACCTGTATGATGCCACCAGCTTATAACCACTAAGGTGGAGGAGCAAAATACAGTTGGGACACTCTCTTGTCCTTAGTGTGAGAAAGCGCATATAAAGGCAGATGAACCGGTCGGGTCAATGGCATAGAATGTTGAAAGCAAGGGGAAGCTACAACATTGAAGATCCTTATGGATATCCCTAGTTTCCGGAGTATCAATTTCCCCAATCGGATCTCCGGGGGGAAATGCATTGAATGTAGCAGCGAAAATAACGAGTAAATTAACATCTAAGACTAAAATAGCAACATGGAACGTGCAAATTATGTTTCAATCAGGAAAGATGCATAATATAGTAGCAGAAATGGACAGATTCCAAATACATATATTAGGAATATCTTATGTTAGATGGTTCAGGGAGCGGTGAATGCGCGACTAATAATGGTATTATGTACTATTATGGAACAATAGATGATTCCGAACATAAATACGGAGTAGCAATTATGGTAACAAAGGAAATAAACAGGTCAGTTGCAAATATTATAAGATACAACGAAAGGATAATGATGATACAGTTAGAATCTCAGATTGGCAAAATACATGTTGTACAGATTTATACACCAACAGCAGAAAAAGATGAAGAAGAAATATTAAAATTTTATAAAGAACTCGATGACTTGCTTAAATAGTTAAAAAGCAAGATAAAACTATTATTTTAGGTGACTTCAATGCCAAAATAGGTAATGGAGCTGTTAACAACTGCGTTGGTTGCTATGGTCTACGCGAACGTAATGACAGAGGGGAAAGACTAATAGAATTCTGCCAGAACAAATAATTAATTGTTGTAAATACATGGTTTAAACTTCCTAAGCGCAGGTTGTATACGTATAACAGATACAGAAATTCTATAATATCTGCCAAAATATACCCGGGCGCTGATGTAGGGTCTGACCACAATCCGGTAGTAGCGATAATAAGAACCAGACTAAAAAAGATAAAAAAGAAGTACAATAAACAAATGTTAAATCGAACCCTGCTGAAAGATGAGAAGATCAAAGCTAAAGTAGTAAAAAATCTACAAGAAGCAAATAATCAAAATCAACGAGAAAATAGTGATATAAATATAAAATAAGAAAAAATAAAAACTACGGTAATGCAGGTAGCAACTGACAAATTAAACACCATACAAAGAAAACCGAAGCAAAATTGGATGACTAATGAGATACTCCAACTTATGGAACAACGACGTAAAAATAAAAATCGGAATCAAGAAAAACATCAAGAAAAATACAAAGAATTACACATATTGATTACAAGAAAAATTAAAGAAGCAAACGAAAAGTACATGACAGAAAAAATGTAAAGAAATAGAAGAATAGAATTATTTGGAGACAACAGAACGAAAGTGAATACGGAACACAGTGAAATAAATACAATTGAAACAACGCAAGAAGTGAA
Source organism: Agriotes lineatus (assembly GCA_940337035.1). Lineage (NCBI taxonomy): Eukaryota > Metazoa > Arthropoda > Insecta > Coleoptera > Elateridae > Agriotes > Agriotes lineatus. Next base: position 90,983,831 of record OW679196.1, on the reverse strand, counting down.
ACATGCAATAAAAAACATGAAAGACGCCAAAGCAGCCGGCCCGGACGAGCTCCCTATTGAAATCATACAGTTAATAGAAGATGAAGAATTACAGCCTCTTATAGATCTATTTAATGATATATACAAAACTGGTGGGATACCCCGGGAATGGTTAAAATCGACATTTGTGGCGTTACCAAAAAAGAATAATGCGAGAGACTACACAGAATATAGAACTATAAGTCTTACGAGCCACACGCTTAAAATCTTCTTAAAGATAGTACACATGAGGATATATAAAAAGTTAGAGAAAGAAATCAGCGATGCCCAGTTTGGATTTATAAAGGGTCTTGGAACTAGAGATGCATTATATGGAATTAATGTTTTCATACAAAGATGTCTAGACATGAATATAGATGTATATATTTATGTGCCTAGTAGATTATGAAAAGGCATTTGACAAAGTTCAACACCAACGGCTAACAGCCATACTTAAGACCAAACAGACTGACGAACATGATCTACGAATCATTCAGAATTTATACTGGAATCAAAAGGCTAACCTTAGAATAGAAAACGAAACGACAGAGGAAATTGAAATTCAAAGAGGAGTGCGGCAAGGGTGTGTACTGTCGCCCTTGCTATTTAACTTATACCCCGAAACAATATTTCAGGAAGTACTAGAAGGGGAAACAGCCGGAATAATAATAAACGGAACACCCAGAAATAACATTAGATATGCCGATGATACCGTAATGCTAGCGAGTGACATCCTGGATCTTCAAAGAATGATCGAACAGCTAAATAGAATTAGCGAATCATATGGTTTGCACGTAAACTTAAACAAAACCAAATTTATGGTCGTATCCAAAACCAAAATGATGTAGCAAACTTAACAATAAACAACACCATCATTGAAAGAGTAAGAAAATATAAATATTTGGGGACAATAATAAACGAGAATAACGATCAAATACAGGAAATAAGAGTACGGATAGAAATGGCAAGGGCTGCTTTCATCAAACACTTACTATGAAATAGGGATCTAAATATACAAGTCCGAATCAGGTTCGTGAGGTGTTACATCTTTTCTGTTCTTCTATACGGAATGGAGGCGTGGACCCTTAAGAAACCAGAAATAGACAAAATTCAAGCCTTTGAATTATGGTTATATCGACGTATGTTAAGGATATCGTGGATGGAAATGAAGACGAATGAGGAAGTCCTACACCAGATTCTAATAAATATTATGCGTGGAGAAAAATACCATACGCTACAGTTAATTATACAGGGAAAAATTGCAGGGAAGAGGAACGTCGGAAGAGGAACGTCGAAAGACGAAGAGCATCCTGGTTGAAAAACTGACGAGACTGGTACAACTACTCCTCGGTAGAACTATTTAGGGCAGCAGTGTCGAAAATAAGAATAGCTGTTATGATCACCAACCACCGATAGAAGGCACCTAAAGAAGAAAAAGAAGCTAGTAGAGGCGTCTCGAGTGACGATAGTGCAGGTTGCTACGGCTTTAAACATGTGCTACTGACATTTCGAACAGTATTGTTACCGTGGACCAAAGTCGAATCCACCACTATGATCCGGAAACTCAACGAAGACATAGCTTCCCCGCGTCCAAAGAAGTTTCAAGACCAATAGTCTGCAGATAAAGGATTGCATCTACTTTTTAGGATATGGAGCGCACAATGTTTACAGATTACCCAGAGAAAGGCATCTAGTTTCTAATTAAAACTGTTGAGAATCGTGGAAGTAAACTCTTTAAATGCGTCCTGTTTTTGCACGACAACTCTCCAGCTCACAAATAGCTGATTTCAATTCAAATGTTAACAAACTTGCTTAAAGTTGTTAAACTACCCACCCTATTTCTTATTTGATTAATAGGTTTTTGTATACTACCAAAATGATTGAAGAGCACGAATTTTCCGTAAATGAAGCGTTCTATTTGTTGTAGAAGATTGGTTTGCGGAGCAAAGATTATTTTTCTAAGGGTTTAGAATTATTGTACCGGATATACAAAGTATATATAGTTCAGAGGTGATTACGTTAAATAGAAAAATATTATTCCCAAATACAGTTATTCTTTCTGTGGTAAGCTGATTACTTATCAACATCCCCCCGTATTCCATGGTAGCGTGGAGTGCCGATTCGGTTATTTCGAACAACTGCAATGGACTGAACTGATCCCTCGAGAGAACGGGTGACATGGCTGCGTTAATTTGGTACGGGGTTGATGACTTTTTGTTCGTATCTCTGTGCGCTGTTTACCACCAGCAGATAGAAAAACTCGGCCGCTGAACGACACAAAACCCACTCTGTTGGACGGTAAATTACCCTCTTTTTACGTTTTACATAGAAGGACATGTATGGCTGAAATTAGCGTCCCCCGTGACCCAGGGCCGTATTTTGTTTGTTTAATTGCTGTACTTTGTCTTTTTCTTCGGCCTCGGTGCTTTGTTGGCGACGGTAAAAATGTCGCTACAGAATTCCAACGAATTATTCATTCGTGCAAGGAGGCGCAACACCCGTTTCATAACCCTAATGGCTCTTTTGATTGCAGCAGGCTATGCGAGCAGCACATGTACTAAAGCAACATTACGGCAAATGTGTGTTCATAACTGAAAATGTAACTGCAAAATCGTCGATAAAGGACTGAGCTGGTAATCTCTCGCCATACGCGAGTCTAGATTTTCCTTTACATACGATATTAATGAACACAACGCCAGACAACAAATTAGTATGTCAAAAATATAGGAATAGTTTCATTGGGCCACACTTAAATTCCTTGGAACCTGAATTTACCTATCAGTAGTCAGCAACTTACAAAGCTGTGAAAAATCACTTTCTCCTTTTTAAAGAAAAATAAATAAGCTTCAGCTACGAAAAGCAGTATCTTGCATGCTTGTGCCTATTTAATGATTTTTTTTATTAAGATAAGCTATATATTTGAAACACTAGCCGTTATCATTGTGGCGTTGATTTGCTACTTCCATTGCAATGAATGTTATCATTATTATTACGTATCTTTATTATTGCAAGTGTTTTATTTCATTTAGAATTTGATAACCTTGCAATACGCGTCGATCCTGGTTGTACTTGATGCCATTCAATAAACTTCGGTGATCGCTTTTACAACTAAAGTTGTCGAAGCTGGAAAACATGAACAAAGTGTTTTACTGGCTCGACTTGGAAAATAATGTCCTATCAATTATTAATTAAAAACAGACACAAACACTACGTTGTGTCGGGTTGATAGTTACCGTCAGTTTAAACTGCGTTTGAAACATACGTATTTTGGGTAAATAACATTTAGGGGCAGTATATGTATAACGCAATTAGTTAAAAATTTGTATATAATCCTAAAATCTAGTTTTTTAAATAAATAATTCCAAAGTTGTAAAATGTAGACATTGAACTTGTAGTATATAAATAAAAAATGTGTTCTTTAATAAATCAATACCGTCTTGATCATCACTGTGTTCATCTCCTTGTGGGTTAACATAGCCTACAATTGTTTTAAAAGGGAAGCCTGGCCTTTCTGTTCAAAAACATTATCCTACCCCTAATAATCATCCACAAACACATTCAGTGTCTTCCAACAAACATACTAATCTGGTGCTCCCAGACAACACAAACTACGTTCTTTGAATCACTCCTTCACTGCATGTGAGATATCGTCTATCACAGTAAAGTGGTACCATTATTTTACGTCGCAATGTCGCGAGCAACATTTGAACGTTTACAAGTTCAAATAATAACAAAAGGCTGTAGAGCCTTAAACGTAGTGTTTAAGAAGACTCGGTAACACCCTTTACTTCCATTTAAAACAATAACAACGGTGACTTCAAATCAAAGCCTTAAAGATCATCTAATTAATAATATACTTATTTCAGTAATCACAAATTTTAAGTTAATATAATAACGAGTGATGGTTATTAATTAATACCTTAAATAGCTTTCGAACTGTATTTTCTTATCGTAAAATACGTATAGGCTCAGAGCTGCGAACCTCGATAATCGCAAGGCCTGTGTGACTTTTGGGCCTTCGTTAATATTTTCGCTTCGTCGAGTCAGTTCACTGATGTACTCAGTTTTATAGATCTTGCCAACTTCAAATTACTTCTTGAAATTTATTAATTCACTTAAATTTGAAAGTTTTGCCCAGACCGTACCCCACATAAATTACTTATTCGTTTTTATTTTCAGTTTCATTTTACCTTCTTTAATTTATATTTTCATTTACCTTTGCAAGTTTGCGAGTGGCGTTCAAGAATAATTCCCTAATTACGACAACTAATTGTTATTAATTAAAATTATTATAGTTCCAATTTGGTGGTTATATTGATTCATATTGCATGGCATATGGCACTGATCATGTGGAATTTCCAATATATTATTGTAAGGAATGTTGTGGCGACTGACTATCAAAGAAGGAGTCATATTTTGTTTATAATTTAACCACACTAACCAATTTAGAGGTGGCACAAAAGGTAAGAGCTTTTAGCCCAGGACCAGAAAATCTGGATTTAAACTCCACTAACTCTAACGCCCATAAAAATCCGACTTTGGCAACCGTGGGGTCTTAATGCCTAAACCTCCTCAAGGAGGAGGAGTCGATGCTCCTACAGCATGGTCTTTTAACAACATGGTTAGCAACAATAAACTCCTCTTCATTGTGTCTGATTTATATTGAATAATAATAAATCTTTGTATTTATTTTAGCTAATATGAATTACTAAAACCCAAAATGTTATCCACCCAATTAGATCCTCTTTACGCAACATATTACCCGAGGTTAAAGCAGGACTTTGAATAGAGATGTCCCAATGGCAATATATTTTATCAATTTGTTAGGCAATATATTTTATCAATTTGTTAGGCAAAATATAAACTTTTTGAGAATATCCTTGGCTTTTGACCTTTCGGACAGCAATTGGTATTTTCTGAATGCATCCTTAGCTGTGTTTATGTACCTTGGCGCATTCTTAGTGATTTTTTCGCAATTGTTTACTATCCGTGCTTGGTACGTTTTGTAAAAAACATATTTCAATTAAGATTATGTAAGTATTGCAACTACTACATAAACAATCATTTTTGGCAAGAAATTTTGGCCTTTGTATTTGCTGTTGTGTCTTGGAGCAAAATAAAGGCTTGGCCAAAGTAGGCCTTGATTTAAAAGTTGACATAATACTAGATGATTTCGGAGGATTTCACGGCCATTGTCATTAAGTAAAAAATCACTCCCGGAATTGGACCGTGTCATTATTGAGGTCGAAGAACTCAACGTTTCTCTCACTTTTGTAAGGGGCTTCATCAGGAGGAAAAAGCAAAACCGCACGGTAACTCAACGTGTTAACCACGCCAGAGGCGAAACTCTTATGCAAGGGAAGGGATTGAAGAGTACGGTAACTCAACGTGTTAACCACGTCAGAGGCGAAACTCGACTAACAATCGGAAGGAGAAAGGCGAGAATTTATAGGCAAGCGCCTTCGCCTATCAGCAAATGCCGTCGCGGTTCAGTGGCGGAGGGGGGGGGGCTTCGGAATTAGCACTTTCCACATAGACGGAAAGGGAAAGCCTTCGTCTCGATTGAGATTGTTAGGGTGTTTGTCAATCTCAATGGCTTTGCGAATCTTTCTGCTAAAGAAGAATGGAGATTTGCAGAAGATAGAAGTTTCATCAAAAATGATTTTATGACCAGTATTACGATAGTGTTCGGCGATGACTGATGATGAAACGAGACCCGACTTGAGACAGCGCTGATGCTCAGAGATGGGAGTTTTCACTGAACGTCCTGTTTCACCAATGTAAATGCATAAGAGTTTCGCCTCTGGCGTGGTTAACACGTTGAGTTACCGTGCTCTGTTTGATTTTTCCTCCTGATGAAGCCCCTTACGAAAGTGGGCGAAACGTTGACTTCTTCGACCTCAATAATGACACAGTCCAATCCCGGAAGTAGTTTTTTTTACTTAACATAATACTAGATTTAAATGCCTGAGTTCTTTTGCTATTGAAGCCATATATAGAAAGCATAGGTAGATCTTCAGCGTGATACAAAAATAGTATACACAGGGCGTATTCTAAAATGTTCTAAAACACTTGTCTTTCGTCAAATGATGAAACATTCGTACGCTTTGCAAAGCAAAACTCATTATTATATGCCAATAAATGTGTGTACTTGTATTTTTTCCATTTTTATAAAAGAAAATTGTTCCAGTAATTATTATCATCTACAGCAAACTCTATTACTCAGAAACGAAAGAAAATGAGATACGTTGTACTTGAATTTTTAAATGGCAATTTCCCCAGTAAAATAATTCATCCAACCTTGTAAAACTTGCGAAGGGGTTGTTATGAAAAAGCTATTTATTCCAATTTCCATATCATTTATGGACGTTTCAAACCATAGTGCCCGTTAAGTAATAAAAATATTAAATAGTAGTTTACGCAACAAGTCCGGAAAGAGCATCTTTACAGGACGCGCAGGCACATTTCAGGCCGAGTCCAAAGGCCTGCAAGTCCTGTAAAGGTAATTTCTTGATGAATTACGTACATTTGTTAGGCATCTCTGTCTCTTTTTAATTTTACCTCAATATTGAAACATTAACCTAACAAACAAGTATTATACCTTTGTGAAAATTTAGACATATTTGTAGTTAATTGCCTTAGTAATCACAGTCAACAAATATCGCAAACCAATTAAAACGTACATTTTTCAAAATAGTCCTGTAAAGAAAAAAATTCCAAAAATCGCTTCTGTAAATAAATCTTTTCCGGCTTAAAAATTGTACAGTAATGCATGATTTTCAGGACGGGTGTCTAAAAAAACTATTTCTACCGCTCTCCGATTCTTAATATAGTGGATGATCTCTCTTTGTTTTCAACCAATTTATATGTCTCCCTGTATGAGTAGCTTATCGTAACATTGCGCGTTCTTCAGCATTTTTCTAGTATAGCTGGTAGTAGAGGTTCCATAACCTACTCTATTTTGTAGTTTATTTTTTCTGAAACTGTCAAGTAATATAAAAAATACAAGACTGATTTGACATGTGAAAGTTTATGATTCTCTGCATAGGATGGTCTAGGACTCTTATGTTATTTTCTTATGACAGTTTCAGGAAAATTTATTAATTTTGTCACGGCGACGCAATGTGTTTTCTTTAACCACCTTGATTTGTTATTTTCATTTAAACTAAAATTAATTTTGTTGGTCTTTAAAACAACGATTTTTGCAGTTTCAGGAAAAATTTTATACGGTCTCGTACTCTCAATAATGCTCCGAGTTTGCAATAGCTAACTTTCCAGACTTTGATGTAAATAACTATTACAGTTGTACTATCGGCATCGATCCAAGTCGAGCACGTTTCCAAACCACTAACACAACTGGCCGTATATATTTTTCTCAACATTAATTTTGTTTATTACTTTTTAGCGTTCTTAGTGATTAAGCTACAATTCTTTGGATCTTCATTTATTTATACACTGGATACACGTCTTTTAAGTTTTTAGTTGCAGTTTGGAGGAGTACATGTAAATGTACTGTCTTATGAAACGTATATCCCTTTGGCCATTCTCTAGAAAGTATATTTTATACAAGTCGAAAATTTCACATTAAAAAATTATTATTTACGTGCTAGTAACTAAACGTAGCAAATATTTCAACGAAAAACCACACGAACGAAATAAATCGTAGTTAAACAAAGTAACATGATTATTTTGAAAGAGGTGGTTATATCGATTATTCTAGTTGATAATTGCTTTCTTGCGTGCTTTGGTTTGGTACAAACATTCAAATGAGTTGACACAGAGTTTTGGGCATTGTAATTTCGTTATGTTTCTGCTCAAACTACGATCAATTTATAATATATTTTTAAATGAGATATTAATTAAAAGCAAATGGAAGTAATCATTACCTGAAACTAAGATAATATATTGGTGCTAAAATACATTTAAAGTTGTTTAAACAGAAATGTAAGTAATTATTTGAAAAAATGGAGAAATATAACAGAAACTTCTTTAGGAAAGGGCAACAGTTATATTTCTTAAATAATCTTCTTCCTAGTACTCATCACTACATATTTAAATTCGTTCCTTTTTGAGTATTTTGCCACATTACAATATTAAAAAGATTAATATTTTCCAATTGTGACACAAAAAATGTAGATTTATTAATTTTTAATGTATTAATTTGATTGTCGCGCTGATAACGAAAATAGTTTTTCCTACGACTGCTTCTAAAATCAAGCTTTCCGCCTTGTTGACGTACGTCAAAAATTGATTGTTTTGAATCAGTTCATCGCGGCAGCCGTCATACGTAAGTATATAATCGTGAATGGTAATACATAGCAACATACATAAATTTTATATAAGCTTTCATGATTATATACCTAAGTCGGCTAGTGGTCAGCTATTTGAAAACGTCAAAGTTGACAGCAGTCACTGTGAATTTGATTTAAACCTTTTTTCGCGATTTAAAGTTACTTGTGCTTTATTTTGTGTATTGTCGGTGTTTAAGTGTCAAGAAAAATAAGAAATGGGCGATAAAATATCCAATTCTGATGTAAAAATTTGCACGTCGCTGGAAATTTTAGAAATGGCAAAAAACACCAGTTTAAACCTATTTTCGAAAATTTTACAGTCGTAAAAAAAATTTTGTATGCAACACGAGCGAAAAATGCATTAGGCGTTCGTTCGAGTTTTTTCGGACCTCGCTTCGCTCGGCCCGAAACTTTCGAACTCACGCCTAATGCATCATTTTTCGCTCTAGGTACATAAATAACTATTTTGTTTCCAAATGTTCACTTTTTAATCTTTTAATTGTGTAGCGTGGCGAAACACCCACGAAAAACGACAAAATTGACAGTTTGTGAAAAGTCGTTCCTTAGTTTTAATGAAACACAAGGTGTCTCTTTTCCATTTGACGTATCGACACATTTAATCATATATTGTAAAAGCGAATGAAACTGCGTGCGTCCGTCACACCGGGTCGCCACTGATCGGACTTGTTTCCTCACGTCGTCCCCTCCAATTCATAATACAGCGATAAGTGTGTATGTTACGTAGCGTTCCTGGCCGAGTGATTAAGGCGTCTGACTAGAAACGAGATTCGCACTAGGTGATAGGTTGAAATCTTACCGACTGCATTCTTTACGAATTAATGTAATTCACATTACTAAGCGTTTCGTTTGACCGCTGTTCATTGTAATATAGGAACTTGCCTAAATGATCAATAAAGACAGACTAAAAATGTATCTACTACCCATCGGTAGTGCAGAGCGGATATTGGAAAACAACCTGAAAAGTAGGTGCACCATCTAGCTTAAAAGAAAGGCACAAAATGGTAGAAGAAGAAGAAGACTGAAGGTCCGTCGTATGACGTGCGCCAAAAAAAAATCATATGATGACTCAATCTGTCAAAATAATGGCAATATTTTGCAACATATTTCTGAGCGTTTCAATTTCAAAAATGCATTTCGCATATCAATAAGTCCACGTACGAATTATAATTTTTTTCTAACCTTTTAGTATGGTCTCGAATTAACTCTACATGGAAAGCTAATGAATTAATAATAACGCAATTGTATTTATTTCCACAGTTTTAATGACAATATTTTTAACTCACAAAGGCTGTCTAAATTGATTTCCTAACATTACTTCTAACGGTTTTGGTATGAATCACCCTGTATGTAATTTAAGGGTCCCGTAAATGTCACTGGTTTGCAATCCCCAATCTGCAATCTCCAGGTGAATCACTAAACCCAACGTGGGCGATAATGTACCTGCTATTTGTTCAGCTTTCTATATATTATATGACGATGCCTCACCGGCGACCCCTATTCAAAGGTTTGTTCGAAACCCTTCATATATGTTATTACGAGTAGTTCTGATATGAGACAATTTTACCGATTTTATCGAAATCCTTTCCCGAATGTTCCCAGAAACCCTTATAGCCGAATTTTCTATTAAGTCTTAAATTCTTAAAGGGACGTAGTTTCGACGTAGTTATTTCTGGACCTGCATACGCACTTCTGGGCTAATCTGATTACATTTTCGATATATCGATTTGGGTAGTGCTTCTCTCCCTGCTATCACGGCTTTTTATTAAGCTAATTTGGGTGAAGGTCTTTACAAAGCACTTACTGAAGTAAGCACACAATGTACTAGTTTTGTTGAAATAATTTCATGAATTATGTGTATTTTGTTAGCATTTTAAACGCATTAATTCAACGCTACTAAAATATATACTTATACAGGGCGTCCCAAAAGTTAAACGCCATGGTTTTCTTGTAGGCAAGTATACAATTACATAATCTCGTACTTCATCCTTACTTGTTTAATAAAATTTGAATTTAAATTTTTTAAACGGCTCAGCGTTCCCTGTGCTTAAAAATGAATTATTAGTCTTCTAGCTACTGGTAAGTGACGAGTTTCGGTAACTGTACTGAAAAAAAGTTGAAGAAAGTTTTAATAACAACACTTTCAATTTTTTCAGCCACAACGTTCCTTGGAAACGCTACCGTTTAATCTGGGATTAAATTATATTATTTACTATTACGCAATTGCAAGATAAAGCTTTCTGTGAAGCGATATTTACATAGTTTACGTTGCACCATATACAAATATCATCATTATCAACCTGCTTATGTTGTTACTGCTGCGACGTAGCCTCTCCTGTTTAAGGAAAATTAATAATAGTGATATTGTAGCGGTAGTAATGTATTCAGCATTTAAGCATTGGTCCTTCGAGACAAGTCACCGATTAAAACGTTCTTTAAAAATTAAAATTTATATAGTGAATTTTTAATAGAATTATTTGAGAACTAATTTGAATATTAGAAAGTGCAAAAGGCCGCTGTACCTAGAATAGGAACATAGAAATTACGGGCTCGTTATTAAAGCTTGGTTATTTAAAATTAAAGCAAGGCTAATAATCATTACAGCAAGTTCCACGCAAAACACGTACTCGTTTTACGAGTTATCTCCTTTATTACAATATCAGACAACCGCAAATATTTGCCGTAGATTAGATACGAGGATGCGAGCACAAATTTTCAATAATTTAGTAACACGGTACAGGTACTTCTCGCTGTATGGCGCAAAGTTGGACGCCGTTATCGCTTTGCTGATAACATGGGAGCTATGAAACAGCAATATCGCTGTTTTCCCAGAACTTATGCGTCGTCAGACATTGCCAATTCACATATTCCGGCCAAAGCCACCCAAAAGTTTCCTTAATAAGCTCACTTGAAAAGAGAATCGCCGAAAGTTCGGACCTAACCCACTACTCTAACTCAATTTGGTGGTAAATAGTGGGAATCTCTGTGGTCTTGGGAATGGCAGATGAGAAGGGTTAATTACGAAATACGGAAAAAGCACCGGCGCGTTCTTAACAATCGGTTTCGGCGTCGGCCAGAAATAAAAAAGCCGCGGAATTACGGCTCGATGGTAATCACGATAAGGCCCTGTCGTGGTGGGCATAAATTGGGGAAAATTATGCCGATTCCGCACGAGGAGGAGAGGCTCAGCAGGACTGTTTCAACTTTAGCTAACAACATGCTCGGTTTAGTGCTAAGAAAAGCTCGACGAAAATGAAGCAAGTTAGTCGGAAAGAACCGCCTATGATCCTAATCACCACAAATTCAGGGCGCGCACCCTTTCGTAGGTACAAATGGACCTGAAATATGCTGAATCCTCAGTCTCTCGCAGCATTTGTACGCATCCAGGCGCGCAAAGCACACAGCAGGAATTTTCACGTAGCCAATTAGAGTTGAGTGGAGGGTTCGCATGCACATCGCAGCTATTATTTTTACGGTAGAGCTCAAGAGCACGATTTCCATACGGTTGACGTGGGCAGCGGCCCCGAGGGAGTGTTTGGTCGTCAGCACGCGCTAATCCGAGCTGCCCGCAGCGCTAACACCTGGGGCTTCCATCACCCCATTTGCCTGCTGTAGCACCCTTCATCTGCGACGTAGCAACAACAATTCGCCTCCCTAACTACAGCTAATTAATGTTTTGTTAGACTGCGCCGGAAAATTCCCGGAAAAATGTCGCCGCCCGTTTCGGCATAATTAGGATCGAAAGTTCCTTTCGTAATTGCGTCTATTGTCGGCGCGCGAATGATGCCAAATAAGAAATGGAAATTAACATCAACACTTCCTGGAGGAAATGTTGCCTTAACGTTTATACCGTTGCCTAAGGGCCTCCGGGAAATTTGTTGTTCGCGACCGCCGCTGACTACTTACAAGACGAGGACAAAGTGCGGAAATTAAATCTTGCTTCGGCATTTTATAATTAAAAAATTCTTGTTCCCGTCCATTTTTTAATTGGGCCGCATTTTTGGCGCAGCTAAAAACTGCTGGGGTGGTTTGAAATGAAAGGGTAATTATTATGAGTGTGGTATATTTAATTTGTTTTTGCAGACAATGAATGTCCTCAGGGCACCACGACTTTTCCAAATATCTTTACCATTTTCAGACTGTCGCCACGAAGTAGAAAGACTATGAGCACCTTCATCACTGACTGTCAATATTTTGCTCTAGTCTGGCAGCCCAGAATCAGGAAAGTTACTATGGCAACCGAATTCGCATACGATGAACGATTAGTGTTCTGAGTGCTATATGTTCCACTCCAACCACAGTTAATCCACCGCATCCTTATGTCTAGGAAGTGGCATTAAGTGCGGTTCCAAAGCTGCGGGCGAAGGAGTTATGGAAACATAGAGGCATTAGAGGAGGAACTAAAAACAACCTAAAGAAGGCTGTCTATGTCTCTTCCAGAAGGGATGGTGGACTCTCTTTGGATTTTCAAAGACCATTTCACCGCTACAAAGGCTGAAACTGAATCTGAATTTGATATATCCGTTTTCACTTTCAAGAACCGAGAGCAGAGTCAACGAAAACCAAAAGGTAATGAGAACAACCGAGATAAAATTCTACGATCTATTACAGAAAAACACTGAGAGATAGAGTAAGGAGCGAAGATATCAGAAGGACACGTAACGCGTTCGTCCATACGCGACAGGATAGCAAAAATAGCACGAAATTTGCAACCTAGAGGAACCAGACTACCAGGAAGACTCCGGAAGAGATGCCGTGACAGTTGGCAGTCTACCTCTCGAGAGCAGCCAACACCTTAACACCCAATAAATTACCAGAATCAACAAGTCGCAGACCTACTACACGAAGAAGAAGAAGAAGAAACTATAGCATTGGTAGATGCAATCGCAGGGCCGTAGCTACAGGTTTGGGGGCTCCGGGGCAACAAATAATTACGGAGACCCCACGTTATCTTCCCCTTTACCTCTAGGCCACTTTAATTTAGTAAGCCTTTTGAAATAGGGTTGCTATTTGGTGTTTTTTTCTGTTAAAATAGAAGAATGGGCATTTAAAAGCAGACAAAACACATATTTACCTGTCGCATTGAGTTTAATATAAAACTGTAGAAGCTTGCTAAGCAGTTGGCGCTTCCGTTTATTATTATTAAGTTAGTGGTAGTCGTCATGGTGTAGAGAATACAAGGTAAAACGTTCCCGAAGATGGCAGAAAGTAGAGGGGAGGTATGAACCGACCCCAATGGGCCTACTCAGGAAATCCATCATGGCCGCGCTCGTATATTGTTGCTGGCACTGTCAGTCGATGTAAAATTCGAGGTTAGCAGGTTTTTCGTCAGTCTGACACAAACTGACGCAAAACCTAACCTCCAATTTGACATAGACAGCGTCTTCAACAATATACTTCAGTACTACCATTCCAGGGTCGAATTTGAGGGTCCGCCCACAATGCATCCATTCTGCGGAACGTTATACCTTGTATTCTATGCACTATGGTAGTCGTTAAATCACGCAGAAGGCGCCTATCGCGATGTAAAAACTTCTGCACCAGGCGGAGTACCACCCGTTATACGACATGGAAGCATGCTTATAACACTTACAAAGTTACAATATCCTAGGTCTACACAGGTTGAATTTTAACTGAAATCAAGATCACATTAATTCTGTTTCCTAACTTTTTTACAAGCAAAGTCATTGATTACTTTATCGAAGTTAATTTGTTGAGCTCTATCATTTTCAATTGAAAGCAAAGTTAGATCACTGAACCTTTCCTGTCTCATAGTGCTTCGTATGTAATTCTTGATCAATTTCAGTTCAGAAAATGACCGTTCGGCCTTAGCTACGGTCAGAGGAACTGTCAAGTTCATAATACAATACCTACATGCTGTACACACATCAGGATAAAGTTGGCGAAAGTGAGCTGCGATCAATTACTAACAGACATGCAAATTTCAATACCTTTTTAAGACAATTTCGTAAAAAAACTTTCTCCACCCCGGCCCCGGTGGTAGCTACGGCCCTGTGCAATAGTTTTTCAAGCTGAATAGCTATCTATCAAGCAAGGCGAATATTAAATTCTGGAGCGTGGCATCCAGAGTACAACCATTAGAATAGCTCGTGGGAGTAGAGTTGTCTTATTTTCCCTAAACAACCAAAAAATGTTCTAGCACTGATTTGGGTATGCAGGAAATTATTGCAACTAACAAGCTGATAAGCTCACGAGGTAGAGCTGGGAACAATAATTTTGGGGTCACAAATCAGAAAATCTTTCCTTCGGCCGTTCAATACACCGCAATTAGTTCAGAAATGCACAATCGTTACTGATTCTATATAGACAGCCCTCTCGCTAAATATGGCAGGATTCTGGGCAAGAATGTCATTATTCAAACTATGGTTTGTCGTAGGAATACTTTTAGGGACACTGCAGACTGAGCTAACAGAAGCAGAGGATGAACCTAGCTGATGACGTAACTTATCGATGCTGCAAGTTTGAAGATCAGAAGGTACGGCATATCCTGTGTGAATATCCTGCGCTCACTTGATAAGACAATACACACTAACTAATTTCAAACCTGATATGGCAGGACTCCTTTGTCTAGCATCATCAAGTTCGCGGAAATGGTCTATCAGTTCGACTAACACAATAAGGGTGTCGCTATAGAAGTGCCACAGAGACCTAAGTGTGAGCAAACTTGGTTTACCATCCCACTACCCAGAAATCAGTAAATGCGTCTTTTTCGACCCTTCCCTACACAGCAATTAGTCCAGAAATCCACAATCTCCACTGTAATAAACGGGTCTATATAGACAACTACTACCACCCAAGGATGACCATCCCAGCTCCCTAGCTAAGAATGGCAGGATTTTGTGCAATATTGCCATTATTCAAAATGTGACTTGTCGTAAAAATAATTTTAGAAACACTGCAAAGTGAGCAAACAAAAGCATAGTAGAAACCTAGCTGATGACGAAACCTGTCGATGGTGCAAGTTTAATGATCAGAAGGTAGGGCACATGCTGTGTGAATATCCTGCGCTTACTTTGATATCAGGATACATGCTAACGAATTTAAAACTTGACTTAATCTAGCATCCTAAAGTTCGCCGACATGGTCTATCAGCTCGAGCAAGACACTAAGGGTGTCGCTATAAAAGAGCCATAGAGGCCTAAGTGCGAGCAAACTTGGTTTACCATCCCACTATCCAGAAATCTGCAAGTGCGTCTTCTTCGACCCCTTGATACACCGCAATTAGTACAGAAATCCACAATCGCAACTGTGGTGAATGTGTCTATATCTACAAATGCTACCACCAAGGATGGCTATCTCAGCCCCATAGCAAAGTATGGCAGGCCAAACAACGATATCTCGTACGAATACTTTTTGGAACACTGCAGACATATGCATAGGATGAACCTATTATAGCTGATGACTAAACCTGTCGATGGCGCAAGTTTGAGGATGAGAGGGTAGGGAATATCCTATACGACTATCCTGCACTCGCTTTGATAAAAAGGTCAGGCTGACTCGTTTCAGGTATTGATATAGAGTAGCACAGCGAGTTTACCTGAAGGCCCAAAACGAAAACTTGGTTCATTATTTCACTACAGCGGAATTAAGAATTGTCAAAGAAATGTTGCCTTAACGTTTATATCGTTTCCCAAGGGCCTCCGGAAAATTTGATGCTCGTAACAACACAAGGACAAAACGTGCGGAAATTAAATCATGTTGTGTATTTTATAATTACAAAATTCTTGTTCGCGTTCATTTTTTAATTGGGCCGCATTTTTTGCGCAATGAAAAATCACTGGGGTGCTTTGAAATGAAAGGTAATTATGATGAGTGTAGTGCTTTAGTGTATTTAATTTATTTATCTTCGTCGGTGTTGTTATAGACTACTTACCAAATCAATTTGAGTGTCGTTAAGAGCTTTATTACGGCACTCTGTGCGGTTATAGACGCTTTTTTACAAAACAAAGAATAAATTAAACCAGAATTTATTGATGAAGATAAAATATTGAACAATACACGTTTGCTTATGGCACTTAACGAAACTCGTTTGATTACTCACCGCCTCGTTTCGTTAAGATGCTCATAATCAAACTTGTATCATTAATATCTATTATGGTATTCTGAATCGTAAACGCCTCTTACTGAACTCTGTCTACGAGTAAAGAGTCTTTTACGGGATGAGCTCGTTATGAATTATAACGGGCAGTTTATCATCAATATCATCGGAACAAACGTATGTTGCTATGGTATTCATGATAAAGAGCGCGTTATAATTCAAAACCGGCTCAGCCCGCAAAGAAAAGCAGCAACGTCATTTGGATTTAAGGATCTTTTATTAAAGATTCACGATTGAGAATACCATAAAACGTTGTATCCGCTCACAGGAATAACAAGCTCGCTGTCGCTCGCTCATTAGATACCGTGCTCGCACGTAAAGTTCTAGGTAACGTCGATGCAATGTAAATTATTCACATCCTAATAAAAACTAGACTTTTTCTGGCAGTTAATATTAAAGCTAGTGCTCGCAATTTATCTATACTCATGTAAAATAAGATTTAAAAGTTTGCCACCGAAAACTGGAGAAACAGCTGATTTTCCTTCATCCTCTATTGGAGAAAAGTGAGCACTCGTAACACGCTTTTATAATCGCCTGCTTGTTGCAATGTATACTTAATTGGAGATTGGAAACTTATAAAGTTATTTTTCAATAAATATACAGCTGCCTTGACACACAATAGTTTACAAAACCGATATAACAGTTTCTAATATATCGAAAGGTAGGTAAGCATGGAAACAAGATTATTATGTAACTTTTAGTGGGATAATACTTTGATTTTTTACCATAATTACATTAAAAAATTACACCCTTAATTGCCTCTATTACCACAGTAGGAAAATTGTCAACAAAAATGAAATTTAACATCAACATTTGCTCGAGGAGATACTGCCTTAACGTTTATATCACTACGTAAAGGCATACAGGAAATTTGTTGTTCCCATACTACTTACAAGACGATGACAAACTCCGGAAATAAAATCTTGCTTCGGAATTTTATAATTAAAAAATTCTTGTTCGCGTCCATTTTTTAACTGGGCCGCATTTGTGAAGGGGCGCAAACTGCCAGCTTTGAGGATGATTTGAAACGAAAGGGTAATTATGATGAGTGTGGTATATTTCATTTGTTTTTGTTCACAAGGCAGGCTAATAAAAACTACGCTTTTTCTGGCAATTAAGCTTATAGCTTGTGCATCCATCGCTTTGTCGGCATCATACAAATACTCAAGTAAAATGAGATTTAAAAGTCTGTCGCTGAAAATTAGAGAAACAGTTGATTTTACTTTTTCCTTCGCTGGAAAAAAGTTGTGGCCAGCTAGTAGGAGCTCAGTTATAACCGCGTTCATATTAATCTGCTTGTTGAAATGTTCTGGCTGCTAATTTTCAAACTTGCACCATAAACAGTTAGCTCCACGATATGCATTTTTTTCAGTCTGCACTGCACCTAAAAGTATTCCTACGACCAATCGTAGTTGAGCTTTTGCACAAAATTCTGCTAATTTCCATAAGATGATCTATTTTTTGTCTACATGAATTTGAAGGACCTGCTGCAATGTTTTCTTTAATTGATTACATATTTTTAAAAATTATGATAAAGTAGAGTAGTTGATAAATAATGTAAAGTTAATGTAATGTAATAATGTTACTGTAGCTTATCAATTTCTTGTCTATTTGCAAAGGTATTTTTTCTATCTACAGATTTATTTTGAAATACATTTTAGTAATGACATATGACATACCGCTCCTAGTATTAACCGGAAAACTGTATAGAGACGTTTCAAGTGTACACTAATAAAATACAGCCTTGCTAACCGAATTCTGCAAATGCTAACATGGCTACAATTACTCTAATGACATCTGATAGCGTGTCGACTCCTAGGTAAACAAAGTGTCAACGTTGTCAACAGAATTTAAGGAACGCGACACACATTTACAATTCTAATTCAAGTGAAATGTCGAGATACCACAATCCCGGCGGATCTGACAACTATGGCGAGTATTCATAATCGCAGAAATTATTAGAAAATTTTGAAGGCACGCTACAGTGCGGCGTATTGTGGGATTAAAATAAATTTATGGCAGGCAACAGGTGTTCAGAGACGTCTTGTATAGGTATTAACGTGAAGTTGGCTTAGTGGAAATAAAAAAATCAATTTTATTTCTCATTAGCAAAAGATTTTCTGTTAGCTGAAAGTATCTTGGTCCCTCAAGGGAAAGCCACTGATTTAGTGTTTGATTATGTCCCAAGGGTGCAGTATTTTGTCTAATCCTTCTTATTTGTACTGTTCTTCAAATTTACATATACAAACTGGTATTTTTAATATCGCCTCTCTACTAATTTATTTAATAGTATCTCTAACTGTTTAAATGTGTGATAATATGAGGTAATTTTTTAGAAAAATCGGGAATTGTAGCAATGAATGAAGAAACCTTGCATTTCAGTTAATAATCTGATTTAAGAATGAGCACTAAAGATAATTAGGTTTCATTTGGCGAAGTCCTGAAAATCACGTATGATAAACTCTCCTAGGAAAAGCTGGAAGGAAGGAAACTGTCTCGTCTTTGAAGTACTAGCGGATTATACTGGGAGTTTCTATTATTCAATCGAGATCGCATGTGCTGTTCTCTTTTCCTTTAATACAATTCTTCCAGTTCGTTTCAGCTAACTGAAGCAACACCTTTTTCCAAAGGCCGCTTAAGTTCTTACGTGTGGCAGAATATAAGGTAGTCGTTTTGTATCCTCTTTGCGTCAACCTTTTGTGGAGATTTGGTTAAAATTCCCCTTATACGTCGCTAGTTGATATTATAGGTATCTAGTGTTTTCTGACAAAAAGCGAACATTAATCAGTACCTAAAATAATTTATATTTAATACATCAACTTGTTGCAAACCAAAATTAAAGTTTTACCAATAAAATTTTCTCGTTTGCAGAATAAAGCCAATGTTTTGTCTCGAAATTTCGCTTGTTCAAATATTTGCGAAATGCTGAAATTATTAAAAAGCTCAAAAGCTCCAGTCCTAAGAATTAAACTGCTGACCTATTTTAGACTTAATAAGTTATTAATGTGCCCGCACAACTCGCACAACTAAACTAAAACATTTTCCCTTTTACAGTTTGTACACATTTGACTGAAAAAACAAATCCGCCAGATTTAAATACAAGCATGAGTGTAGTGTTCTATGAGGTAGAATGTGAAATCGCATCACTTTTAAAACGGTTTAATATAAAAATGGTTGAATTATAATGCCATATTTGTGTCGCCTTAGAAACAATTATGGCAAAATTGATGGATAACTGGAATTTGAAAACAGCGTTTGCGTTTTAGCAACTTATTTGGAATAGTCCTGGGAACATTAAACATGTTAAGACTCCCTCAAGAGGAAATAATTTCCAATGCTTTCAAACATACCCTCATTTGTTTTGGCATAAATAATGCATTTATATTATTAAAGTATTTTTGAGCACCACATTTATTTTTTTATTAACGTGACTGTCAGTTTGGATCCACATTTTGCAATCAAAGTATAATGTTAAATAAAAGCAACAATATGTAGATTAGATTTATCGCGAAACTCTCTAACAAGGAATTTTTAATAAAATCAAGAATGAAGACGTTATCTGTAAGTAATTAAGGCTGCGAGTTTTCACTGGAGAGCTTATTAAAGAATTTCGCACTTTTAAATTTTTATAAACAGCAAATCAATACAAAGCTTGTTGCAATGGATAATCAACAGGTACTTAACGAAGCACAAAAGTTCTTTAGTTAAAGTTCGGGAAATAAAGCAAGTCCTTAAAACTGACTTTTGAAATACTCCCTGATCGGAATGTGAGACTGAAAGATGTCTTTGTGAAATAAACATGTTCATTTTCGGTGTTATCTCTACGAAATGTCGTAGTAAAAGAAAAAAGTTGAGCGATGTCACAACTTTTCCCGCACATAGAGAATTTATCGTATCAGTTCTTTCCATACCACAGCACATATTTAAAAATTATATATGTTGAATTAAAGCTGCAAACAATAGCAATTTTTCTAAATAAATACGACTAAAAAGATCTATACTCAACAAGTCGCCGTCTTTAAAGCTACTAAAACGTCAATCTGAAGAGTCCAGTCAACAATTTAGTTAAAAACCGTATTTTCTGAAAGAGCCTGTTTAGTGCTTGTTTAATTTTCGAACGTCTCAGACTAAACCTAATAAAACGCTTCCTTAAAATCTGTTGGAAATGTAAATATTCGACTTTTCCGTGTAAGTGTAGCTTTCACCTGAGCATTGCGAAAAGCGAGAGACTATTTGATTCTCTTGAAAAATCCCTCGGGATCGTCGCAGTATTTTAGACGAACACCAACTTTAAGTGAGGAAATGTTTTTGTAAAAATGATATATCTGTATTAAAGCAGGCTAATTCGAATGTTTTACGCCCCCGCTTATAAAATAATTCATCCACTATTAAACCAGACAAACAGTACTGAAACTATTTAAAACTGTAGGAGCCCAGACAAAAATGTGTTATTGTTTGAATTTAACACTTTTGGCTTGCGAGCAGCTTTATTTATAATCAGGCGAAGACATGCGATCTGTTTACTTAGCAGAACTGAGAACATGGAGTGGTCTTACGGAAATATTTGTGGAAGCTCTTCTCGTGCTAGCTCTACATATCTGCCATCGGGTTCCAATAAAAGTTAATTTCCGAGCCACCCCAGCTTCCTATTGTGCTTGCTTTTCAAGCATATTAAGATTTAAATCTAATAAAGACCGATCTGAAGTTGGCAACATAAATATTGAGTGCGCTGCTGTGAAACTTTTATGGAGATTGCAATAAAAAGTTTGGATGCTTTGCTCCGACATGATTTAGTTTGTGGGCTTTGTACGGGTGCGTGCTGCATATAATGTGGCGACAGCGATTGATTGATCATTATAAAATGTAAACGATCATTATAAAATGTAAACAAATTACTCCCGCCCGCATTTGTTGATTTTGTAATTTTCACAAGTTTTCCAACAAGAGATTTCCCTAGAATTTTATACAAAAACTTAATATCAATCATTTTATTTAAAAATGTTGCTGAAAATAGTTCCCCACTTTTAACAGGGCAAATTTATAGCTACCTAAAGATAACGACTGATAATTTCGTGATTAGATTTGTTCAACCATTTCATAGTTTTTCAAACAATATTTTTTCATTTATATGCTACGATTAAGCGTTTCCATAAATAAAGTTGCGTGCTATTAAGTAATCCGTACACAATTTAAGGGCAAAAGATTTTTGGTATCTGAAGTTATATTAAGGTGCGATTTACGCTTTCTGCGATAAAACGGGGAGTGCTGAGCTGAAACATCAAACGAAAGGTTGTGAAAACTGTACGATTGCTTAATTTCCTCGCGAGCCCTCGAGATTAAAAACTGTAAATTATTCGAAACGTAATCGAGGAAGTTCGCAGTACAAGAATTCGGCGTTTCCACTTCCTCCAGCGGCATAAAAAGCAAGCGTTCGGTCATTATCGCAATTTATCCGAAAAATATTAATAATCGCGAGTTTCCCAAGTAGCTACGAATGTTTACGTCAGGAGTTTTCGGAGTTGCTGAACTCCGAAGCGCGTTTGATTTCCAGATATCTGGGAAGGAATTTGAATAAGTGACGACCCGCGGTGTGCAAGCTATCGGAAATGTAAATAATATATTTATTTTCGTCGCCTGAGGAAGAACAAACACCGAGCTCGAGGTTGCTTATCGCATCTAATTGCGAAGATAAGGAAGTTCTAAAGCCTCGTTTATTTAATAAAGTTTTTTCATGAAAAATCAGTATCAAAGTAGGTTAAATAAAGAAAATATTAAAATATCTACAGCTCCGAAATATGAAACTTTTATAATGCACGTTAGTAAATCGAGCTTAGAACCCATTACTCGATCAAAGTTTGATTTTACTAGTACTGATTTATCTCTGCAAGCAATACAAAGTGATTGCCGAAGGGTTTCTTTTTGAGGAAGTGTATAAATATGGAAGGGTGCTTTGTAGGTGTCATTTGGAAAATTTCAATTAAATACTTTCCTAAGCTACTCGTACATAACATTTAGAAAAATCCCTTTATAAAATAGCAAGACTCGATAGTTAGCACTATTTTTTTAATCATTGAAAATAGGTGTTGTTTTCTGGTTAATCCTATTCGAAGTGATTTTTCTACATGTGCCTTAATTTTTCCCCCCTTTCAGTCAAATAATGCCAACATTCAAAAATACAAACAATACAGGTTTACGTTCCGCTTCAAAGTCGAGAAAATCGTTCTATTACAACGTTTCGAATATTTAAATAAATTGAAGCAATACCAGGTGATTGCTGCAGGGGTTTTCTAAATGCATAAATATCGAAGTGTGCTTTGTAGGCGTCATTTTGAGATTTTAAATGCAATTGTTTCCAAAGCAATTTGTGATTGTCACAAACTCTTAAATTTAGAAAAATACTTTTAGAAAATAACAAGGATCGGTAGCTTGTTATGGTTCTTAATCACTGAAAATGGACGTTGCTTTCGGGTTAATTTTATTCGAAGTGAATTTGATTTTTACATGTGCCTTTATTTGTTTCCCCCTGTTCACTCAAATAACACAGAACTACGTTTCGCTTCCAAGTCGAGAGAATCAAGATTTTACTAAAATGTTTGGAGTATTTAAATAAATTCAAGCAACATGAAGTGATTGCTGAAGGGTTCTCGTCGTATCGAGATGGCTTACTGCAAGCAAAATTCATTGCCTTTATATTTCCTCTAAAACCGTCTCTGATAATTTACTGACATTGACAATATTTGTCGTAAAGTGCATGCTGCCATGTGGTTTTATTTATATCAGTGGAGCTAATCATGTACAGTCGTGTTCAAATAAATCTGGGACAATGTTTTTTTTTCATATGTAGGTTGAGTTAAGAATTGAAGAATATCAGAAAGAGTTATAAATTTCATTTACCTGTCAAAGTTTAATGTAACTCTTCCTGATAAATCCATGGAGATATTCTTCAATTCTTAACTCAATTTACATATGAAAAAAATATTGTCCCAGATTTATTTGAACACCACTGTATATTAGGTGCAGCTTGTTTATATACATTTTCTTAAATCTCAAATTTTGGGGAGTGCCGGGCGGAACTTCACGGTGGACTGAAACCTTAAATAATACACAATTAGTCCGAGAGATTATGTCTATTTGATACTGTCGTTTATAGAAGTTGTTTCTTTTGATTTAGCTGAAAAAATATGAAATTTTGTGCTATCAATAAGGAAGTTATAACAGTCACTGGAACACAAAATTACAAGCCATAGGTGTTAAGATTGGCTATAATTGCTACAAGAACCAATATGTAACAATTACTAAGTGTTCCAGCTGCTACCGGCACTGAAATGGTTTAAACGATTTACGAAATGTTGAAAAATTTGAAGTTGATGCATGAATAATTAAAGGGAATTATACGTTGTGACAGGAAAAATTGTACGTAATATAATGTATGCCTTCACCATGTCTTTGAAATTATTTTGGCGGCAGTTTTTGTAAGAAGCAAATTAAATGTTTCAGAATGGGACATTCCATTATCTAGGTTTTAAAATGGTTGGTCTAAAATTAATATTCAGAATTTGGTTCCAGGTGTAAAAATCCCCGAAATCAAATATATCCTTGGGAGTGATACAGCAACTAGTTATTTTATAAAGTATGAATGATGTTATTTGCGAAAAAAATCCTCCGAAAGACTATCGGATAATTGGATTTCGTAATAATTTTCGTCGGATGCGTTCTTCCCAGAGCAAGACATTTTAAAAAGCCTCGTGCATATCATATGTCCAGGTAGTTGATCAAAACCTTATCGTTTTATTTCGAACAGGATTCAATTTAACGAAAACTGAAGAAAAAAGTACTTTTACAAATAACATGCTTCATTGTAAAATTCTACGTAAAATAGTGAATGTATTAGGTGCATTCGCTCTATTTGACAATTCCAAGATACAAAACTGGACAAACTATTTTAGCAACAACAGAAATACATAGCTGAAGATGCAACAACAACCAATCTTAAGCTTGCGATTGAGAAAGAAAGAAATATCCAAATTCGTACAAAGTTTCGGCGCTTTCCAACAACTAAAACTTCAAAAATAAGTGGCACAGTTAATATAGTCTGTTGTAAATGTGACTGCATTAATATGTATAGTTACTAAGTATTTCTAACTCAATCATCAATTTATTTAGACGTTGCTATGAAACAATTTTGTTATAGTAAATGTAACTGTTGCAAGCCTCATTTAAGCTAATCAAATAATGCGAAAATCTGTATCAAGAGTTGTCCCAGTTTTTTTTGTCTTGCATAGTACATATGTTACCGGAAATGTATGTAATCCGTCATTATATAAAATTCGTAGAAAGTGTATATAATGCCTAAAATCGTCAGGAAATGTGTGAAATAAATTTTATTATACACATTTTCTAGGAATTTTATATATTTCCTAAACTGGAATCGGAAATGTGTTAAATTCGGTATGTCATGTCGGTAGGTTAGGTTAGGTTATTAAGTTTGAAGTAAAATTATTAATCACAATCTTAGGAAGATTTTTACTTTTTTTATTGTGACCTGAGTATGTGCTTATTCTCAGTTTTATCTTTGTGCCAGCTTAGCCGAAAAAATAATTTAATAAGTTCTTAAGTTTTTAAGTTTAAATGTTAGTAACTAAGTTTTATGAAGATTTTAGGTTTTATATGTGACCTGATTATGGCATTGAGG
The DNA here is from genome assembly GCA_940337035.1 of Agriotes lineatus. NCBI lineage: Eukaryota > Metazoa > Arthropoda > Insecta > Coleoptera > Elateridae > Agriotes > Agriotes lineatus. The sequence continues at coordinate 90,958,693 of OW679196.1, read as the reverse complement.
GCCTTTAAAAAAAATAATGTTGATCCTCAGTTCAGTATACTGTTGATTTTCATCCATTTCCTAGTACCATTTAGGAATTGCATACAATGCCTAGGAAATACATGCATTTCCTAGGAAATGTATGTATTAAAGAAGCTTTGACAAATTATTTTACACATTTCCTAAATTGGCTCGGCAGTATATACATTTCCTAGGAATTGTATACAATGCCTAGGTTTTATGTAACACATACATCTACAACAATCATGGATATAATTATTTAGTGAGTAGGAATTCTGAACGCGTACATGCCACAGATTACGTAGATATTTCAGAACCACTAATGCTAAAACTAATTGAAAAAATATTCTTTTACGAGAAATCGTCGAACTGGACTCAATAAATGAAGTGGTAGTATTAAATATAAAACATTGTCATATACAAAAGCTACTAAAACGGGTGCTAAAATTTTTAGAGAAACCCAAGTGGTAGTTTGTGCACAGGAGAGATGGTTTTACAAAAAAACAATCTAGAAAATCGAAAAATTAGTCCACTTTTGAAGGAGAAGAATTATAAAACAAAATTATATTCAGTTCGATGCATCAAGTTTTGAATGACGTATGTAGATTTTATAATACACAAAAAATTTCGATTTCTAGGTTTTTCATAATTGTTGAAGCATTTTCACTCAAAACACTTATTTTTAGTGTAATTCAGAAATCACGGAGGAGCACTGGTTTCGCATTCGCGACATATTGCAAAAATTGAATAGAACGATCTACCTTATGTGCATATGAACTCTAAATAGTTTCAGATTTGCTGGCTGCAGGATTGCAAGGTATCTGCAAAAATTTATGTATATCCAAAAGCTACTCGTTTCACAGCATTGAGCTTTAAAGCTCCTGAAATTATTTTTTAACAATAGCAGTTTGGTGAAATGTTCGAGTTTTGTATCTTCAATGATTTACATGTAAAAATTCAATAAATATACTTTTGCGGGTGAAGTCGATGTGGCAGCTGTATGTAGCCTATCGGAAATTGTATAAGAGCAAATTAATTTTTTAAAAATCAAAAATAAAATTTCTTGATTCAGTGGGGAAAATTCTTTAAACCAGCGATCTAAGATTGACATAAAAAATTAAAAATAATTGTTACTGACATGGATAATTCGCTAGTAGTTTTGATTAAAAATATACCAATACTATAAAAAATTAAATTGCTCCTTTTCCATTGTCAGCAGTAAATAATTTACATCATTTTCAGTTTTCACAATTGCTCGAAAATATTTTCTGTTTAAGTAGTAAGTTCGTGGTTAAGATCCCAATTGCAGGGGCATCGGCCTCTCCTTCATTGAGCAGTGAGTAGTAAAATTTAAATCAAAAATTGCTTTGGCGCCATGTAACCTATCACAAAAAAGCTGTTCGGCGGTGGACGTGTTAATTAATGTGCCAGAAACGAAATCTGCTGGCTCGTGTGCCGATTCCGGCGCAGAATTCGACACGGCGTCGTGTCAGTGCAATTCGGTTTCAACACATCGCGGATTGTTCGGATGTCACGCACGTCCATTCAATCTAAATATACGGGCGTCTGGCAGCGGAGACAAATACCTCATCGAGACATTAAGCGTCGTGGCGCGGAGCCAGCAATCAAACAAGCGTTTGTCTCCGGAGCGGCGTAGACGCGGCTCCGGGCCCGGAGCGGATTACCTACGCCGTAAGCGTAATATATGCGAGGCCGGCGTTATTTATGGGGACTTACTTGGATATGGAACCGTGCTTGTGGTACGGGTGCACCCGGTTCGCGTTCCCGTCCAGCTGGGAGGCCTGGGGGCTGCTGTGGCCCGTCTTGCTGCCCGGGGAGAGTTTTCCGGCGAGAGCGTCCAGGGAATGCAGCATGTCGCTCCGGAGCCACTGCGTGCACGGGACTGAGCTCACAGGTGATAAGATAGCGTCTCCGCAAAGAGATAACACCTGTTATCGGTCCCACCTCATGGCACTCGTCGACAGCGCAGTGGAAGTCCGACTATGTCGGACTACCGTAAAGAAACTACCACCGGGTTAGTCATCGTCCTCGTCCTCGTCGTCGTCGTCGGCGTTCACAGTTCGAGTTCCTGCATTGCGGCTTCGGAGACACAGATAGCGGCGTTAGCGAGCGAGGACAACACAGAACAGAACAGCAGAAAAGAGGACTGTGACACTAAACTACGCTAGAGCGCCTGGAAAGCATAGAGATTAGTCGCATCGCATCGCATCGACAACACACGTGCGACGGGACCGCTGCGCGGTCCCGCGGCACAAGCGGGACCAAACAGAACGAGACGGGACAACAGGACAGCACACTGGACATTGCGACAAGAAGAAGCAACACACAGCGATGGTACCTGGTCCGGTGGCCGAGTCCCGCGCCCGTCGCGGCCTGCTTGATCGTCGGACGCGCACATACCGACGGACGAGCGTCTCGACGCCTTGCACTGCACTGACAGGACACGAGCGGCGTCGGGCCCTGGCGCACGCGCCCCTTCTAACGACGTGCGATATGTAATGCATCGACATGAGCGTCTGGAGCGGCCAACACGCGTCCCCCGGGCCGTCGTAACCGATACGGGGCGGAACGTGCAATTAGCCTCTGCTCGGGTATAAATTATAAAGAGTGCCGCTGCTGTCACTAATTAGCGCTACTATGCTACAAACAACAGTTTCAAATTTTCTCTTCCACCTAACCCGCTAGCACAGCGCACCAGTGGGTGGTTCTCATTAACTGGAACGGCCACGTATGATTTACCGTACACGAATGGGAGAGCTTTTGTTCTTTTTTGGGGCGAGACCGGACAAACTACCAAATTACAGCTTTCCTACTTGTGCAAGCTACGAGAAAACTCTTTTACCTAAGATGCGATAGAATGATAGAGTTTGACTTTGGACAATAAGAGAGAGAGATGCAGGGCTATCAGATGACAATGTTTTAGTTATTAAAAGTAAACTTATACTTGGAAATACGAGTACTACTATCACCCTTTAACATTATATCTTTCAAGATACGTGATGATTAATACCTTTGTTGACATTCCACACTTCGATATCTTGAAAGGAGCAGTGAATAGAACAACCTTTGCGGCTAGATCGATGCATTTTTGTGGCTACTACTAGATTCCTTTCCTTCTATTTTACCTTTCTACTTTTCTACTCTAATTTAGGCTTTTGTAATGGTTTTCATCTTTTCAATTTCTTAGGCCACCGTTCTTCCCTGCAATGCGCATGTCCATGTCCGTACTGTAGCAAACTATTTGTCTGAGATATGTCGATATTTACTTTCATTCTCCTTTTGATTCTTTCATCTTTCACTCTATCTACGCCTAGTTTTGTAAATTACAAATTATCGGCCAGTTTTCCATATTCCCTCATTCAAACTTTTTTTCAGGTTTCTTGTTTATGTTAAGATTTTCTGCCCGATTAGTATTGCTGCTTTCTACTCTAGTTTTGAAGTTCCTTCATCTATCTTCATCTCGTTAAAGTCCTTCTCGATTCTAGTTTTAATAATCGTTCCGCATATACGACCTATAGAGCTCATCATCTAGTTCAGTCAACGAAGGAAAAATAGGGCAAATAATTCGTGTAGTTGCAAATGTTTGTACAGTGATGGGGGAAGTGCCATAAACAACATACTAAAAATCCTGATCGTTGGGGGGTGAGCGGGGGGTGGGGGAACGTTTAAAAGATTTTTTTTACGTTTTTCTTGAATAACTCGAAAACCGCGGCTGCTAGCGAAAAAGTGTCCATACACAAAATTAAACTACATGAAATTTCTTACATTTCCTCATTTCCTCATTTTTTTCTCTAGGAAGAATAGTTTGCGAGATGCAGGGAATCAAAGAATCGTGGATTATTAAAAATAGTGTTTTACTGGTATAAAATTAATGTTTAATGTTAAATGAACTTCGAGCTAACAAAAAAACGACATTATTTATTAAAAACAAACATCTTATCTTGAATGTGCACATTTAAAAAATCAACAATTGAATCATCATCGTTAGGATCATCTTGCAGTTCGAGTAACGGTGCACCATTCGTACACCTACCATGGCACATGCCGCACACCATGGAGCATTGGTGAGCGATCCATCCTGTCTTCGGTTCCCTCCCCACTCGGTCGGGGATAGGGGGTTGTTGAGCCATTGCTGTATCTGTCAGTAAGTAATCAAACCGCTGCAAGTAACAAGAAATAGTGTTGATTTTTGAAATGTTCACATTGAAGCTAGGATGTTTGTTTTTAATAACTAATGTAGTTTTTTTATTAGTTCGAAGTTCATTTAACATTAAACATTAATTTTATACCATTAAAACACTATTTTTAATAATCCACGATTCTTCCATCCCCTGCATCTCGCAAACTATTCTTCCTACAGAAAAAATGAATAGAACCTTTTTTGTAGGTAATTTTCTATATAAACACTTTTTTGCTAGAAGCTACGGTTTCCGAGTTATTCAAGAATAACGTGAAAACATTTCATTTAAACGCTCCCCCACAGCACCTTCACCCCCACTCACCCCCCACCGGTCAGGATTTTTAGTATGTTGTTCATGGCACCCCCCCCCTACCACACGAATTATTTCCCCTATTCGATGTTTTTTGGTCTTCGTTGACTGGACTAAACAGTAATATTATAATATAATAAGTGCGAACAATTTTAAGAGGTTTTTCATATAAACTTTTTCTCGTCAATATCTTTCCGCCGAGTTACACCCTCCGAACATTTGAACGGACACGAATTTTACTATTAAAAAAATTGTACTGCAAAGCATGCTTTATCGAAACTTCTGGAGGAGGGAATTATTATAATCGTGAAATAATCCCTTTCCGAGATTTCTTTAGATCTTCACTTTTCAGGGTCCCTAGATGACGAAAAACATGTTTTCTCAATTCCGTCTGTTTGTCCGTCTCTTGGCGTTAGCTCAAAACTATTTCTTGGCGGAAATCGATATTTTGCATGCGGGTTATATGTCTGTCTGGCACGAAACCAAATATACTTTTGGTCAAATATATATTGTAATAGTAGCCTCGCTTTATAAATAATTTCTAACTATTAGCAAGGGGTACTACACTTTATAAATTGTTAAGTTTCGATTAAGAATTACCTGTCAAACTCAGAGCAAATTAAAAGAATGTAATAATTATCACCAAAAATAAATGGTTTATTGCTCTTTCCGTATTTTACCTATTTGCAATGACTTAGGCCGTAGCTCCGGCGAACATGAAACAATTCTTAAACTCAGGGGTCGGTTCATAAATAAGTAGAAACGTTTGTATGACAAATAATTTGTTGTATGACAATTATTTTTGGATATTAGGGCAATTGCACTGTTCCCAATTGACAGTTAAATAACCTCTAAATTTAGTGCAGTAAACAAGATGATCTGCCAGAGCAAAAACAGCGTAAAATTGAATTTTAAACACCAAAATGGCAAGAATGCATCAGGTAAATACGACCAAATATGACGTAGCATCGGCTAGCCTTGTTTTGTTTCAGGATGACGTCAAAACCCACGCTCGATTGCTTTTTGTTCAACTTCCGGTAAGAACTTGCAAATTCCGCCTCAACTAGCACTTTTTAGGGACGCCAGATAAATTACTCGAAGCTCGATGGATCTGGGGCTGGAAACACGTTGAACTTTTCGGCAAAGGTATATTTTTGACCAACCCCAATTTCTACGAGGCTGCACGACGTCCTTGCAGTGAAATATTACCTTTTTTGAAGAGGCGCTCCGCTGTTTGTTGGCACACGGAATTGACGCCACGGCAAACACTCGCTTGGAAATGGTTTGCTGGTTCTAATTCTTCTACCCAGGGATAGCTGTAGGCCTCCTCTCGATGTAGCACAAAAAAAGCAGTCTTCTGATGTCTGAAATTACCCCAAAATCTTCACCGACGTAGGCTCGAACTCAGTGTTGAGTTCAGACTGTTTACTTAGAGGGGGAGGGAGGGGGGGGGCTTTGTACCTATTTCCACGCAATTGACCCATTCTTTTATAGATAAAAAAATATGAATATAATATGCTAATGTTTCCGGGAGGGAATTCTGTACTGTCTGGGGGGAATTTCCCTCCTGGTCACCCCCCTGGATTCAACACTGCTCGCACTCAACGATGCGCCAGGTGGAAACTTGCTGGGACTTCCTGCACTTGAGAAAATTACACCCAGAGATGCCCAGCAACTTTGTGAATAACTTTAACAAGAAACTGGTATCACAAATGACTTTTTATTCACAATTTAATACAATAAATGTGGATCTCAATTTGCCCCTAACAAAAAAAAATTAAGCTTGTTTGATTCCTTATGACAATTGACTGTCTCGTAACTAAGCAACTAGATTTGCAATTGATTAAAAGAAATTAGGTTTGATTATATGTTTGAACATATGGACTACAGTTTTGATGTTATGTCTTTTCATTTTCACTAAATTGTCCTTTTCTTGGGACAAATGTCACCATACTTTACTCTGGTTTTAATTTTCACTTTGGTTTATAATGCACTGATACATCTGAGTTCTTTTAGCATCTCACTAATTGCCTTTCGATCGGTTGCCTTACATTTTTCCATTGCTCTGTTGCAATTATTGCTTTGCTAGTACGGTTTTTCGTTTATCTTTCAGTTATTAAGTAACAAACGACTTGAGATCAAAAACTCAACGTTTCGCCCACTTTCGTAAGGGGCTTCATCAGGAGGAAAAGCAAAAGAGCACGGTAACTCAACGTGTTAACCACGCCAGAGGCGAAACTCTTTGCAAGGGAAGGGAGAGAAAAGCACGCTAACTCAACGTGTGAACCATGTCAGAGGCGAAACTCGACTGGACTTAGGCAATGATAATTGCTGTGGGCAGAAAACCATTACAATATACAGAGTGATCACCTCAAGAAACTAAAATAATTTTGTCTGTTTTTGCTTTAATTGAGGAATAGATAACAAGAATCTGCACATAGCTTAGGCTTTAGCTTTGACGAAAATGAATCCCAATAATACAGGGTAAATATTGTAAAAGAAACAAAACTGTGTTGCGCGTTATATATAATCCAGCCGCAAGGAGTAGATGCGAGGCAGTCCTTCGTGGCAGAACGGGACCAAGGGGGCAGGCTGAGATCGAATCCCACCGTCTGTAACGCTTTTTTTGTAAATGGATGTAATTCGCATTACCCAATGTTTCCTTTTATTGTTTCAGTATTATTATAAAAGTTAAGATATTTTTACCCCTACTTTCCTTTGATTTTGCAAAAATGTTAGTGTCACAACTTCCACTTGCGAGGGAAGTTCTGAGTAAAGGCCTTTGTAGATTTTTTAGACCTGTTAGCTTTTTCGTGAAAACGTTTTTGTGTAAAGAAATAAAATACATTAGGATGCACACATCGTTATTCAGCTAAAAGCCTTTGGATCATTATGTATTTTATTCATTTGCACAAAAACTATTAGTCCCCCGAAGAAACTAAAATAACTAGTAAAGGTTTCAAATAAATTAGGCTTTATAGCACATATTTTTTATAAGAAAATGTCTGTCTGTTAAAAATATTCTAATAAAGACATTTATAGGGGTTAATTAATAGTTTGAACCCCTGAAAACCATAGTAAAAATTAAAAGATCTCTTAAATAAGCCTACATTGGTAGAAAATATATGTAAATTTTTAATAGTAATATTCTGAGTGCAGGGCTTTACACGGAACTTCCTTCGCAAGTATCGCATCGATTGCTGTACATTGCTGCACTTTTCCATTTTGAGCTGTACCATCAACAGACGAACAGACAGACCGACAGAGAAGGACAAACAGACGGAATTGAGAAAACATGTTTTTTGTCATCTGAAACTTGAATATCAGAAAAAACCTCGGAAGGTTTTTTTTTTCACGATTATCTTCGAACTTCTTTCGTCATTTAGACAAGGGAAGTAAACGTTATGCAATTTGATATGCACGAATGGCATTCGACAGACCATTTCTGGAAAAAGAAGTTATTTTAACTTTACTACATATGCATTTTTAAATTAGAAAAATTTATTTTCTCTACGACCGTGTCAAAATGACAACTTTTTGCACAGTTTCTAGTGCCAAAGGTGACATATGTAGCACTCTTAATATTAGCGCCCGAATTCGGTCTTTTTAGCACGTTGCCATTGGTGGCGTGTTTTAATATTATATTAAGTTATATTAATTTTACGAAACCCTCGAATCGATCATGGTGTAGGCCTCTAGGGAAACACTAAATCACGAAGATTACCGGGCACAGTAGTGTGTCCGCAATTAAGACATATTTATAACTAGATAACGAACATCATGCAATGTTAGTGAATAAAATGTTATTGAAACGCAAGTAATAGATTTATCGGTTTTTCACTACAAGCCAAGTATATGAACTGCTACTACTTCTAGAACAGAGGATACACTGAAAATATCGAATGCGGCCAATGTCTATAATAATTGTATTTTTAACGTAACTAATTATTAATTCGATGCATTTATTGTTAATGAATGTAATTTTGAATACACGAGTTCTTTCAAGAATGTATGGGTAATTTGCAATAGTGCAAAAGATACAGAATTATCGACAATTTGCAATAGTGCATAATTATCGATGTCATCGCATATGATTGGCCAAAAGCTTTAAATTTTAACTCCCTGATTGGTCAAACTTTTTAAAAATTTTCACTTTTATAGTATATTACCTAACAAGTCGCGAAAATGACATATATCGTGTGAGTATATTTGAGAAACGAGGGAAAGCGTAGCGAAGATTAGTGACTTAAAACATGAGCGAACGATACAGTTCAAGCGAGCTATCTACGCTATTTTTTCCGCTACCAAAAAAAGCTCCAGTTTAGTAAATGACAGTTTTATTGTGACAACTTAGAGTCAGTAGATTATTGGTAGTTTTTAGGTGGAAATGTCATTGTCATTTTTCGTGGCTACTTGACTATATGGAAACTGCCACTTTCATATGTAGGCGTGGGAGAACATTCTTTCCCAGTTTTCAGTAAAATGACTAAAACCTAATTTGAACCCCTCTTTTTAGGAAAGTATAACTCAGCGGAGAAAGATCTAAGTGAAAAAGTTTGTATGAAAAACTACCCTTAATTTTCGCAAGAAATCTTATTTAAAATGTTTGTACTTATTTTGATACACCCCGTATATTCATTAATTTCGACCTGTAATTCTAAAGGGATATAAGCGATTACTAATTGCGATGAAAACTACAGATAAGTAATCAAAAATATCTTATAACAAACTGCAAGTGGTTGGCGATTGGTTGAAGTCGTTGAAGGTAATCAAATGGAGTTCAATTATTGGTGAAGTGGCGTCATTTGACCGATGTATGCATTAGTTACTGCAATGTCGCTATAATAAGAACAATCTGTTCTGCTTCCCTTGTTAGAAACACTGTTTACATATCCAGTCTTTCAATCATCCGATAAATACTGACTTTCCATTTCTGAAACTAGCTACTATTTGCTTTAGTCAGTCGGGTGTTATCTCTTATGCAACCACTTTGGTTCGTCTACTAGTCTTGTATCTTCCCCTCAGACTTGCTACGAGATAAAAGCTACTTGTTTTGGTTACAGTTACATTGCGAATTTTTCGAATAATCTGCACCGTGACTCTCGCTTTGATTGTGATTTCGCTGGTTGTGGCTAAGATTTTTGCCGTGAGTGAGGTTCTCGTGACTTACGCTTCGCGATTTTGAAAACGTGAAGATGTTTTGCATCAGCCATCATTCGATTTTTGGTATAAGTCACAATCTCTCTCGCTCTGTCGCTTTGGCATTTCGATTTCGCGGTATTTCCTAAAATAAGAATTTTGAATTAAATTCCTCATTATGGTGCAATTTCTTTATCCATTAAAACATTTTAAGCAAATATAGTTTTCAAATTTCCTTTTCTTCTACCAATTTCCTTCAGAAATTGGTGGTCTTCAATAAAGATTCCACCCCTTTAATAGAAAGATCTGGTGTGTACCGTCTTGACTGTTCGTCGTGCGAGTATTTTTATATTGGTCAAACTGGACGTACTTTCAGAACAAGAATTAAAGAACATTCCGCTTGTATCAGAAATAACAATATTACAATCGATCAACCCAATAAATCTGCTTTTGCTAATCACATTTTGCCGTCTAACCACAGTTTTGATCCTAATAAAGATTACAAAATTTTGCATATAGCTAATAAAGGTATTTTGTTAAATTTCCTGGAAATTTTTGAAATTATGTCCAATAATAATGAATTCAGACTCAATGAAGTAACAGATTTTGATACTAATTACATTTTCTTGAATATAAAATGATTTGGTCGTTTTCTTGCTGCTTCCATCCCTTAATTTGTCTTCTTTTTGTCTTTGTTAGCCTATTTGATAATTTCATTGTCATTGAATCTACTTAGTACAGACATCCTCAATGCCTGTCACACTTTGACATGTGCTCCTTTTCCTAATAGCAGTAAGTGGTTTCCTTTATTATGTAAATCATTTTTAACCATTGTAGATGATTATGGCCTGATGATAAAACCAGTTTGGTTTTGAAACATGTTGTCACCCCAATTTTTTACAATAAATATTCGTGGAGAAGACTATTTGTTTTATTGCTTCATATCAAAGCATCTTCGCTAAAAGCATGACGGACCACCTCCCTATTAATGCAGATGATATGTCTATCTGGCATGAAACCGAGAATTTCGGACAAATAAATGCATGGTGAGCACCTTAAAAAAATAAAATTTTATTTATTTTTGCGTTAACTGAGAAATATATAAAAGTAATAATTTGCACATAGGTGAGGCTTTACACTTGACGAAAATGGGGTCCAACAGATACAGGGTAATGTCGGAAAAGAATCAAACATTCTGTTCTATTAAATACAGCCGCTCATCGCAAAGCCGGAAGAGGTAATCGATGAGCTTGTGGATTTGCTTTCGCAGACGCTGCAGTTCTAATTCCATCGCCGGTATTTTTTAAATTTGAAATTGATTTAATTCGAATTGCCAAGTGTTTCCTTTTATTTTTTCATTATTATTGCGAACGTGAATATATTTTTACCCCGACTTTTCTTTCATTTTGAAAATTGTTTAGTGTCACAACGTCACTTGCGAGGGAAGTTCTGAGTGAAGCCCTTTATAGACTTTTTTAAGTAGGAAATCTTTTAGACCTTGTATACTGTAGTTTTGTATTACCTACTCAATTACTTTTCCACAGATTTTGAAGAAAATTGGAGAAAATGCTTGCCGTAATTTCCTGACCACTTTTATGTTTCCAGATTAACTAATCTCTATCCAATGAAATTGCTGAAATTGTAGGAATAGGCAGGAATAATTTTTCTGTTTAGATTTAATGATACTTATCAGGGCATTTATAGATATTAACGATACACGTTTGATTATGAGCATCTTAACGAAAGGAGTTTGATTGCCAAAGCGAGGCGGTGAGCCGAGTTTTGCGGCAATCAAACGAGTCTCGTTAAGTGCCATAAGCAAACGTGTATCGTTCAATATTTTATCTTCATCAATAAATTCTGGTCCAATGTATTTTTTATATAAAAAGAGTGCGCTAATTATATCCCTTCGTAACGATACTAACATTAATTTGGTTAATAGGCTATAATAACACCTATGAAGATAAAATATGTTACTTGAAAATGGTCTTCTTGTTAGGTACATTAATTAAACAAACCTAACTTAACAGTGTTGTCAAATTTAATTTTCTATTAATGCTTCGTATGAGGAAACTAGGCTGTACAGTGTACAGAGTTTGTGTTGATAATTTTAGAGTACTCATATGCTACCGAAGCCCGCTACCTGAAGCTTTAATGGTCATTACGGGACACCCTGTATACATGTTTTCGTTTTCGGTCAATTTAGTGACCTCGCGCAATGCCACTTAATATTGGCGTCATAGTAGAGAAAGAAAAAGACTCCTGTATGTGACATAAAACCACCTGATGATGCTTTACAAGATGAAGTCTATGTAATCTTTACCGGATGTTGGGGAAATCGATGCCGGATGTCTTTATGGCTGTAGTAACGAATATGGTAGGCAGTAGGGATGTCGTACCAGGTCTAAAATCAAACCCGGGTACCCGAAAGCAGTACCCGGGTACCCCCGGGTACCCGAAATATATAACAAAAATGTTAGTGTACATCTGAACATTTGAAGTAACTACAAATTGCTTTCTTTTACGTCGCGAGTTTTTAATTGAACTAAATTGAAATAGTACCTACTCGCCAATTCAAACTGCAAGTCGTCTGTTATTCGTAAGTATTTTCACACTTCCAAGTGTGACTTTTTCTCCGAAATTGGTAGCAGCATTAATCAACATCACACACAGGATGTTTATGTTACTTCATTCCATACTGACGCAATTTAATGGTACTATTAACGGGTTGAATATTTCCGTGAAGCGGATTTATTGCCTTCCTTATATGAAACAAAAAACATGTGGTATGGGATCACCCCATCCCATTCTTGTTATTACTGCATGGTTATGTTTTCCTAGCGCTTATTGCTATTATTTTTATCATCTTCTCCGAAAAAGGCTGACTTCTTGGAAATTACATAATTTACTAGTCGGGTACCCGGGTCCTGAAACTACACCCGGGTCGACTATTACCCGGGTCGACCCGGGTACCCGGGTACCCGCCGACATCCCTAGTAGGCAGCTTTGGCATGATATCTTTAAAAACTTCTAATTTTTGGCATCATGACGTTCGAGTTTATTTTATAACCATACTGATTCAATTAGTTAATCATACATTTTCCTTAGAGATGTAAAAATCATTTTCAGCAGCGAAATAAAATGGAACGTGTTTGTCATTACACAGGGTATTTTGATATGGTAATCGATTTCTAGAGCTACAAACAAATTTATCTTTGGAGAAAATCATGTCACTGAAATTTCTAGTAGGATATCTTATCACATCGAGCCAGTACTTGACATTAGCGTATGTGGGTAGTTACTACAGAATGGTTAAATAGAAGTTTTGCTGGATCCATATAATTTAATTTACTACTAGTTAAACCCACCGGTTAACCATATTTGGTATGTGAATTACTGCCGAATGTACAATTATTATGAAACGAAAGAAGATTTAATTTGTTTTAGGAAGAAGTTGTTACATGAAATTTTAGTCTGGAAGCAAAGGAACGTTTATACCCTGGTAAAACACATTTTTTTAAAATGCAGAATGGATAAGAGTCAGTTTCCAAATATTACACGTGATTATTATCTTTGTCGAAAATAACATGTTGGAAAACTTATAAAGAAAACATAATGAAATAGATGAAACAAGTATTGGAGGTGGAGGTTCATCCTTGTGAAAACGAAGACGAAGATAATTTCTTCTTGAGACATCCAACTTTTTTTTGTCTTTTGGTGTGTGTTGTCCGTTAGAAATGATTGTATCAGTTGTATGAGCAAACTACGATTTTAAATATTTATGGGCTTCTCGAAGGCTGTCAATCGCAGACTCATTATTAATAGCAGTTGCATTAGTATCTTTGGGTATTCATATTTAATTTTTTATTATGAAAACAATGATGAACAATGACATATCATTATTTCTTTCTTTGCATTGGTCTTATCTGATATTTGATAACCTGAGGTATTTGAAGTTGTTTATTAGTAATGATTATTATACTCTATTTTTTAATGCCCTGTACAAATTTATGCAACTCAAAATACTATTTCCAATGTAATATAGATTCAATAATTTTATTTTTAACGAAAGTAATCCAGGAAGGCATGAGAAAACATGTATTATGAAGTTAGGTTACTTTATGCGACAGTTCGATTGTCACATATTTGTTTAATGTTAATTATAACGTAACAAAATATAACAAAGTTATATTTTATGACTTTTTTTAATATTTATTATTGGTTGAAGATATTTCTTATCTCATAAATTCATGAGGTACGGAAATTAAATGACAAATTGATACTCTCAAGGTCTCAAGCTCAACCTACATTAGGATCCTTAATTCATAAAATTAAATTATAAAAAGTAATATCCAGTTTGAATAGTATAATTGAATAATGGGTTGCATAACTTTATCCGCGACATTAAAAAATAAAGTATAGCAGACCAAATTCTAATTAAAATATCACATCTCTATAACAAAAAAGCTGTAAAGTTGTAGCTGTCTATCACTTTACAATGGTTAATGTTAGGAATAATAAACATTAAAGAATATTCGTAAAAGTATTTGGGTGGTAGCTAATATAAAAACTGTAAAACATAACATTTATACAAGTTCCCTAAAATTTTACGGAACATAACAATTCCATGAGTTGGAAAAGGTTCAAAGACTATTTGCCATAAGAGTAACCGAAACAGAAAATGCAATAACTACTTTGGTAGCTAGGCAATAAGTAGTGATTGTACCTACTTATTGCCTGTCTACCGAAGTCAAAATTCATTTTTCATTTCGGTTACTCTTGCAAATAGTATTTGAACCTTTTTCAACTCATGTTCAGTACAATTTTAGGCAACCTGTATATACAAAATAACGGTATTTTATGCAGCATAAGTTTACGTAGATGCCAAGAAGCGTAATAGTCCAAAGACTTTTAGTACGCATATTAAAATAACCACATATTTTTTCAATATAACAGTAGATCAACAAAACAGCACTGACCTAGGGAAGTCGAAAAACATTGCTACCAGGTTAGTAAACATGTGTAAATTATTTTTCATTTTGTCGTTTAAAAATGTTATCTATTTTTCAAACATGATACACATAAATATTGTGTTGGTCAGAAATGCAAACATTTGGTTGAAAATAACTTTGACAGCTAATTTATCTCCCAAGATGTACTGACGGTAGAATGTTTCAGTTGTATGAGAGTTCTGAAGGTGCAATGAATTGGACGACCAATATGCAAAGTGTAAATATTGTTGTATTTGCCAAATAGCAAACAAATAATACACGAGAGTTCCAATATTCAAGGCTAGCGTATTATTAAGCACATTTAATAATAATTCGTGCGTATATGCTGCCCCAAAGGTTTCCTTTGTAGTTTTTCGCCGGTCCTTACTTATTTGTGTATCATTTCCACAAGATTGCAGCCATACCTTAAATGTTTTCTTCCATTACAAAAAAGGCGGAAACTATAAGGAATAAAAGAATGTGAGGGTTGCAAAGAAAATTTGAATTCCTCTTTTCAATACAATTTCTACAGACTGCTGGAGAATACACGTCATTTTCCTGTCATAAACTTGGAGGGCCCTCTCCATGCTGGACAGCTAAGCACAAGGGGACAATCTTGAAATGTTGAATAGCACGTGTCATTCTGCCTGTTGATTTGGGACGATTTCCCGCAAAGGGTTCATTGCTGACACTAGTGGCAATCGAAGCGGAATTGTATACATTATATTAAGTAAACATTCTAACGCGTTCAAATTTTAGACAGGGGTTCTTCGATTGGAAGTCAACGTTCGCTTCGTTAAATTGGACCGAAGGCTGCGTCGCTAGAACTACATGAAAATTGGAAACAAGGGTTGCACAGAGTCATTAACTGATATCATGTGAAAATGCCTTTCATAAATATTGGCTGATAAAAAGTTCAAAAATAAACACATTGCATATGAAACTCGCTTCATGTTAGCATGAACAGTTTTTCAATGTGGAAATGTACAGCAAAAAATATTGGACTTCGTTACTAACTGCAACTTTATAAATACCCTGATTGGTATACGATTTTTTCACTACGTTCTATGAGTGGGCTTTATATAAAGCATTGCGTGTAAATTTCTAGTGTATAGATCTTTATTTTTGTTAAAAACTGTCCGATATTTTTATTAAGGTTTTTCCTGAAGGTGGTGTAAACCTGATGTGGGCAGGTGAACTTCTTAGAAGATAAGTTACAGTAAAAACTGTTTGTGGTACTGAGTGCTAACCACACTAAAGCAGTGGGACCAACAGCTTGCGTGACCTCAAAACTACCGTAGGGCGAGTGAAAAATCAGTATGCCTATAGGGCAGGGAATGACTGCCAGAGTAGAATTGTTTGATGTATGTCTTAGATTTATATCTGAAACGATTTCCAGGAGAAAAGTTTCTTATAATAGGGATTTCTAAGTCAATGTTTGGATTTCTTTTATAAAACAAACGAATTAACGAGCTGGTCAAACAGGCGTCGACTGCTTTCAAATGTGGCTATATTTTCAGAAGAGGCAGGCGACATCTTCTATTAGAGTTCTGGTGGGCTTTAAGTCTGTAAAAGGCAAATTCTGGGAAATAGTCACAAACGTAATGGAAAATAGTTCTGAAAGAATCATTAATAGGAGATGGCAATAGAAGAGTACGTAAAAGAGATAACGAAGCAGGAGAGGCAATAGTAGTTCAAGGAGAAGATTTAAAATTGTAAGTAGCTCCTTTTTTGAACACAAGGATATTCACTAATACACAAGGACAGTTAAAGTAGAAATGGAAAATTAAAAATTAGATTTGAATAAACAAAAGTAGTACAAAAGCAATACAGGATGTGAGAGTTAGAAGAGGATCTGAAATTAACAGTGACCACTTTTTTACTTATGGCGTTAAAGTTTAATAGAAAGTTAGAGTCAATTATAACAGCCCAGAAGGAATGGACATGGAACAACAATGAAAATACCGTAAGACAAGGATACTGGAAACAGCAACATAAATATGTGTTATAACATATATAAATTAAAGATCAAATTAAATTAAAAAAAAAGAAAAAGGGCACCGATAATTAAATAAACGATAAAATAGAAGATATAATTACTATAAAGAACGGAGACATAGAGTAAAAGAAATAGTACAAGCAAAAAAGAAATCATGGGAAAACTTTGGAAAGAAACACGGAAGAAGATTATCATGCACACCAGAATTTGTTTACAATGTTTGCAGAAACCTATGATTCAAATAGTAAGTGCAACTATGATTTTGATAAATGCTCGGATATTTGAAGTAACGTAAGACAGGTTAATGAGATTGTATTAGTAAAGAGTGTTGGCGAAGCTTCACAGAGACAGTGTACCGTAAGTTTGTATTCAGTTCAACATGCCATGCTATTGTTAATGAAGTTGAGGGTAATAATACAGCGATAAGAAGTTACGTAACATGCCTAAGAGCATAAAGCAACCTGTAACTTCTGCAAGACAAAGTTCTGCAAATATAAGTGAAAAGTGCTATGAATCGTACGAAAGTAAGGTTAGCCTTAAGACATTTCGAAACAGTTAATTCTAATATCATAGCCTGTGCATTTACAAATAACAATATATAGTAGGTTACTTAGTAATACCTGTGGCTAAAAAAGGCAATTACCAAGTGAAGCCAAGCCAAATTGTTGGGGCTGGCTCCGTAATAAAAAAAATATGCTGTAAATATTCCATAAATTAAATAACTCGAGTTCCAACTGGTCGTATTATTGAGATCCAAGTGTGGAGCTAGTTATATGTAAAATCAGTGTTTCCGATGATCAGTTTAATAGCCGATGTTGGAGCAGCGAAGTCCGAATTGCAGCACTACAACGCACTACAGCATATGAGGCCTGAGACCAGGTACGAGGACCAGCAGCAACATTGGGGCTCATCAGAGGCAGTGAGGAGCAGGGCGAGCAACCCAAACATCGAGGTTGAAGAGCAACCTGCATCGTGGACCACAGCGGTACCAGCGAGTAGCACTACAGTGCAGAGAAGGCAGAGGAGGCCTAAGCGAAGGCAGTTATGTAAACTCCAGCATTTGTCATATCAGAACCTAACAAGGCAATAGCTAGAAAAGGGGGGAAATGGATCATCGATGTGAAAGCAGACGCGGCTATATATGTGCATACGAGAAGAATAGCACTTACAAGAACGGGGAATGGAGATGGTTTTGTGTGGGTAAAGACAAAAGGATTGACTATATATTCCTGCTATATATCTCCAATTATAACTATTGACACCTTTAAAACTTACCTTAATAATCTGGGGCGTGATATGAGGAATAAGGAGAAGATTATCATCGGAGGCGATTTTAATGCTAAATCGTATCGATGGGGGTCTCCAGTGGAAGACAGACGAGGAGATATCCTGGTGGAATGGGCGGAGGAACAAGGCCTTGATGTTCTAAACCAAGGCACTACGCCGACATTTGAAAGAAATGGCGGTACCTCGTACATTGACATAACCTTATGTACATCGAATATAACAACAAAGATGACAAACTGGCACGTGAGCTCAGAAGATAATTTAAGCCCCCATAGAAACATATACGTACAGGTACAAGATAGTCAAATAAACATTAAAAGACAACAGACCGGTAGCAACGGCTGGGTATACAACCAAGGCACGGCCGAACTTTTCATGGAAAGGTTGGAACTAGAAACGACTCGCAGAAACAAAGAATGCACACCTGAAGAATTGATGAAAATAATAGGGCAGGTATCCAACATGACATTCAGAAGAAAGGGTGGGAGCAACGCAAAGAGGCCGGTATTTTGGTGGAGTGATACCATTGCCGAACTCAGACGAACCTGTTTGAGAGCAAAACGGGAGGTCACCAAGATGCACGCCAACAGAAACGCTGGGGAAGCGGTTAAAGCAGAGATGAGAAGGCGATATAAAGACAGAAGGCTTGAGCTGAAGAATGACAAACAATCCACGCGGTGCAGGAAGATATACCTGAGTGCACAAACGAGGAATTGATCGAGGCAGGAAAGAGGATCACGAGGGGACAGGGCGCTGGCCCAGATGGTGTCCCGCCAGAGGTGGTAAAATTAATAGCAGAAAAAATCGGAGAAGCGGGACTTAACTTGATGAAAACGGTAATCAAGGAGGGACGATTCCCTAGAATATGGAAAACTGGCTGACCCTTATAGAAAAGTCAGTAAAACCGGGTGAGGATATAACCTACAGGCCCCTCTGTCTGTTAAATACAATGGGAAAACTTCTTGAGCATGTAATAAACCAAAGACTATTAAGCGATATAAATAGCAAATGGGGGTTTCCCCGAAAATAAATTCGGGTTCAGACAAGGCAGGTCAACAGTGGATGCCATACAAAAAGTTGTTAGCCTAGCAAAGGAAACAGAAAAGGACCGGATAAACCAGTTTGCAGTCTTGGTCACCCTAGATATGAGAAATGCCTTTAACTCTGTCCCGTGGAGGGGAATAATGGCAGCACTGGAAAAAAAGCACGTTGCTCCTTATATTGTGAGGTTAATACGTAGCTACTTGCAAGACAGGAGTATAAGGGTAGGGGATAACTCGCAGATGGAAGTGACATGCGGCGTTCCACAGGGTTCCATTTTGAGCCCCACATTGTGGAACGTATATTACGACGAAGTATTCATCCTGGACCTGCTAAAAGAGGTCTCCATGATTGGCTATGCTGACTATCTGGCTTTGCTAGTGAGAGGTAGGGACAAAACAGGAATAGAGAAAAATATCCAATGGGCGCTCTCCAGAATTGGAAACTGAATGGAAAGTAAAATGCTGCAACTTGCAAAACAAAAAACTGAAATGGTGATCCTAGTCGGTAGGAGGAGTCTAACGTCGGTGGAGATTAGGACTCAAGACAAAATCATAAGAAGTCAGAACAGCGTTAAATACCTGGACATTACTTTCGGCAGGAACATGAATATGGGAGCCCATATCGAACAAACGACGAAAAAATCAGATAAAGCGGTAGTCGCCCTAAGTAGATTACTACCGAATATAGGAGGAGCCAAAGCTGGAAAGAGGAGAGTACTGTGCTCTGTAGTACACTCCATTATCCTCTACGGTGCGCCAGTATGGTCCATGTACATGCGGAGGGCTAGACATAGAAAGAGACTGGAGCGGGCACAAAGAAGAGCAGCCATTCGCATAGCCAGTGCTTACAGAACGGTTTCAACACGAGCCATCCAGGTGGTAGCAGGAGTCATACCAATTAATTTGCTGGTACCAGGACGCACGTATCTAAGTGGCGAAAACAGACGGGCACAGAAGAGGGAGAAGAGGAACCATACGCTGTTAAAATGGGAAGAGGAATGGAGACAGGACACCGATACGGCAAGATGGACCAAACAGTTAATCTCCAATGTTACTCCCTGGGTGACACGTAAACACGGAGAGGTAGGGTACTTCATCACCTAATTCTTAACCGGGCATGGCTGCTTTAAGAGCTACTTACTAAGAATGGGACTGTCGAATGCGTTTACTGTGGGGAGACGGATACACCACAACACACCGTATTAGAGTGTATGAACTGGAACCAGGAAAGAGAAAGAGCAGCACGGGCCATAGGCAAAAATTTAACGGTAGAAAACATCATACCGCACATGTTAGAGAGCCAGGAAAAATGGAGAAGTATAGAGACAGCGGTGGTAGAAATTATTCGCAATTAAGAGACAGAAGAAAGGAGGCCGCAAGAGTTGTATTAATGGAATGGTGCTCGCTACGCCGAAGCAATACCGAAAGGTGGTCCCGACGTGGCTCGCGAAATGAAGGGAGGGTTTTTAGTCGGCAGGCGGCTGGGCCTCCTTCCCAGTCGAATCCGACACACTCGGACGGATTATCCGAGTGTCTTTAGAAGATTTTCCCCTCCTTCCCCAACGAAAAAAAGCATTTGTCGGGCCAAGCGTGGTTTTTGAACCAGTAGGCGTCCTTTTGGGAAATTGGATCCAGTCATCCTTGAATTAAAACGGCGTCGGTTTACAGGTCTAGTTACGGATAAACCGGTATTGCTTAGATACGTGATTACAGAGATTTCATTATTATTTACCTGTGACGTAATTATTAATAGCTGTCTTTGATTAGTAAACTTGTGTTGCAAATTTTGTGTCGTTTTGTAACCATTTGCTTGAGGTTAGAATATGAGAAAGAGCATTTGTCATAATTGAATGTGTAGAAACTCAACCCTGAGATACGAGATTTCGAACCGGAGAGCTAGTCGGAGCAAAAGTATTAATATTACCACAAACAAATAATTCAAGGGCAGCATAACACTTTATTCAATTCAAATGAACATTTTTGATTAGCCAGACGAATACAGTTACATAAAAATTCTGTGGTCATTCTTAAAATTATAGATATGGTGGAACAATTTATTATTTACAATAAATATAAATCATGAACAACTTTCGACCATGGAAATATAAGAGAATTTTTGACGAAAGGAAAAGAGATTGTAGCGCAGCTACAGCAGTCACAGTGTGGATTTAAGAAAGGTAGGAATATACGTATATATTTATTCATTGTTACACAAATAAGGTCAATCTCGAGACGGAAGAAATTTTTCATTATTTTTATTGATCTGGAAAAGGCATTTAATGGAGTAACAAGGAAAATAATCAAAGAATGCATAGAAAAAAATGAATGTTAATGCAAAACTGAAACAGGTAATTTGAAGTACATATAAAATATTAGACGCTATGCAAGAACCGATAACATGCAGTTCGAAGAATTTACAATAAATGAAGGCCTAAGGTAAGAAGGAGTACTAGGTCCACTTTCATTCAACAGTCATGCATGACATTATTAAGGAAACAAATTTAACAGCAAGTAAACTATACTTGTGATATCGAAACTTAACACCAGTGTGAATTAAATAATGTGCAATCTCCGATGACCTAGTTTTTTTTTGTACATAGTGAAAGCGATCTAAGGAGGAATATGAAAACGTGAGAATGAAAAATTGGCAGCTAGAAATTTTAAAATGAACGAAAAAACCAGAGATTATAGTACTTGGAGTAGAAAAAATCAGTTAATAAGCAGAAATTGCATCCAGAGTAGAAAGTGCATTGCGAATGTATTATTCAGTAAGAAATACTTTTCTGTAGAGAAGAGACATTAGGCAGGAACAAAAATGAGTGCATGTAAATCAATATTCATGCCAATTTTCTGCTTTGGCTGTGAAAGGTGGGTTCTCCCTCGAACCAAAAAAATCAAAAATAAAATCCAGAGTTTGGAAACGAAGTACTTACAGTCTTGCTGATAACGAGAAAGAACAGGATTAAAAACACTATAGTAGAAAATAAAAAAGGGCAGTTAAGCTAGTTTAGTCACACCATACGTATGAGTAACAATATATGTTAAACATTGTGGGAAACAAGATTGCACGAAAGAAGACCAAGAGGAAGACCTGCCAAAACGTGCGGTGGGAACATAAAGGAAATTTTATAGAAAAATAGCTTAAAAACTGCAGTCAAGGCACTTGCATGAGACAAGGCAAAATGGAGAAAATTCGTAAATAGACAAAAATCTGTTAAGCGAATGAATTCAGTATTTATAGCTTACACCTTCGTTATGTCCATGTGTACTTGATGTTCCCGACAATATTTCATAGGTAACCGAATATTGGTGCAGCTTCGTTGATTTGTGGGTGGTTGATGTAATTGCCCCTAATTACTTGAACTTACTTGCTCGACACCTTTGTGTGCCACAACCAGCTTACAGAGAACTGGGTCTTTAGAGAAAGTCATGACCTTGGACTTTTCGATCGAGGTGAGCATATTCATGTTGTATTGTTTAGCTATCTGATTAAATCGATAAATTTGCCTTTGCAATATGTCTACTGTTCTGAAAGCTTTCACAAAACTAACACAATTAATAATGCTGTATTAGAAATATTATAATAATCAACTCTTGGATTTTACATTCATCTGGAACGAAACCTCTTCGTCTGCTTCTTTTACTGTAAAAGATAGACGTGTCTTTACTGCATCAAAGATTATATATAAACGCTTCTATATAACATTTCTTACTGTATCGGACACATACTGCCACGTGCAGTGGCAATAAATAAGCCTCGCCAAAAAAGCATACAAATTCTGAAGGAAAACTTTCTGGGTAATTTTCTGATCGGCAGGAGAGGCGAGTGATTAACAACATCCGCTAATCCGGGGTCTGTACGCGTGATTATTAACGCAAATATGACAAACTAACGCGCCTTGTAGTACTCTGACACTGCAGGGGCGTCTTGTATACACTGCAGGGATCTCATCTCACAAACAGGTATGTTTACCTAGAAAAAGTCAAGACCATAACATCTTCGAGTATACAAATATTTCGTTGGTGCAATCAAAAGAATAAAACATGGCGGA
The DNA here is from genome assembly GCA_940337035.1 of Agriotes lineatus. NCBI lineage: Eukaryota > Metazoa > Arthropoda > Insecta > Coleoptera > Elateridae > Agriotes > Agriotes lineatus. The sequence goes on along the minus strand of OW679196.1, from coordinate 90,935,671 downwards.
GAGCATTCACTTCAAAACATTCTCTACTCGGGGTTTTTTACGTTTGTCTCGGCAAACGAGATTTTTTACTGTTAGCACGCTAGTTTCTGTTATTGATCGCGATATGAAGACTTTTATCAGATGGAGTTCAGTCAATCTTAAGAAATAAAACTGTGTGTAACATGTTTTGGTTAGTAATTATTTCTAATTGCCATACACATGTTGTGTAATTTGATCCACTCGTCGCAATTGATCAAATTTTACTTTTAGGTTATGTGGCGGTAAAGTGAGTTTAAAAAACAAGTGGCACTGTCAAACAGTAATTTTTGAAAGTCATGCCGTAACTTACTTTATGAATTGCGTATACACACAACCTCAATTCAAGCATGCACACTTGTTCAGTAGTAAATAGTATATTGTATGTTAAGAGTTGAAAGTGCATTCTTGCCGCTTGCGCATGAATATTGCTGGTTGAGGCAAAGCCGAAACCAGCAATCATGCAAAAGCGGCAAGCGCACTTTTAGCTCGAAACATACATACTATTTTTTCGACGACTGAGCGTATTATTAATGGAAAATATCATTTTTCATTTTATTGCAAATATTAATTGACAATCAAGTTAACATTACTCGCGCAGTCTATTAGACATGTGACGCGATTATTTCGACAAATGACGGGCATTGTCAAGGAAACATTCGGACGTGGCTACCTATTTTGTTCACGCGGAAACCCAAAACGCTCGGCGAGCGGCAAAGTGATGAAAACGCACGCTCAGTGGCGAATGTTAACTTTCTGTTGTCAAATGACAGTGAGAAAAATCTACTTTCGATGTCAGTCGTCGAAAAAACTATTTTACACAGTTCAGATCTGAAAAGAACTATTTTACACAATAGTATATTGTATGTTAAGAGCTGAAAGTGCATTCTTGTCGCTTGCGCATGAATATTGCTGGTTGAGACGAAGTCGAAACCAGCAATCATGCAAAAGCGGCAAGCGCACTTTTAGCTCGAAACATACATACTATTTTTTCGACGACTGAGCAGATTATTAAAGGAAAATATCAAATTTCGTTTTATCGCAAAAATTAATTGACAATCAAGTTAACATTACTCGCGCAGTCTATATGACATGTGACGCGATTATTTCCACAAATGACGGGCGTTGTCAAGGAAACATTCGGACGTGGCTACCTGTTTTGTTCACGCGGAAACCCAAAACGCTCGGCGAGCGGCAAAAAGATGAAAACGCACGCTCAGCGGCAAATGTCAACTTTCTGTTGTCAAATGACAGTGAGAAAAATCTACTTTCGATGTCAGTCGTCGAAAAAATAATGTACTCACGAACAAAATAAATAACGCTTCTAAAAGGTAAGGGCTATTTTGCAGTTGACAACTGACAACTCAAGTGACCGAGCGCGGTGTATTTTGGATAGACCCATGGTGCTTAGAATACAAGGTGTAACGTTCCGCAGAATGGATGCATTATGGGCGGATCTCAAATTCAACCAATAAGAAATGGGCTCACAAAGGGCACGGTTGGTAGTACTGAAGTGTATTGTTGAAGACACCGTCGATGTCAAATTCGTGGTTAGATTTTGCGTCAGTTGGTGTCAGACTGACGGAAAACCTAACATGCTAACCTCGAATTTGACATCAACTGACAGTGCCAGCAACAATATACTATCGCGGCCATGGTTACACCATGATCGCGGCCTTTCTGAACGACTGCGCATCTCCGGGAACGTTTCACCTTGTATTCTTTACACCATGTAAAAATCACCGACATGCAGTCACAAGAGAAACGTAACGTTTTTTTAATGCACTTTAGCTCGCTTAATTCTAAACTATTCACTATGCCATGTATCTTGTATATCAATGTTCAAGCCTCCACAGAAATTAGTTCGAAATTGATTTTCTTAGATGGCATCAAGTGTAACTACGGAACTGAAGCGTATCACAGGGTCATAAAATTAACTTACTGTTTACCACAAACTGGTTGGTGGAATGAAATAAACAACGTATCATGACTGATGTACGTGTTAATGGTTTTAAGGAATCTGTAGACTAGAGGTATCAAACGAACTCAATAAAAAAGAGCGCTTTCGTTTTAAATATATAGATTTTTTGAACTTTAATCAAGGAAGATATTTTTATGATTCTTTAGCTCTGCGTCTGCATAGTAGGTCTAGTGCAAAGGTTGGAATGCAATATCGGTATCTACTACCTTGTTATCAAGGATATACGTACGAACAAAGAATTTTCAATATTTACTATAAAACTGTTGCAGCGCCGTTGTATGAACCATCGAGTGATGAAGGGGCTGCCAAAATTTGGCATTCGACAAGCTGTGAACGTGTAACTATTGAATTGAAACTCGCTTTCGAGAGCGTTTGGAAGGCACAATCCTGGCCGCAACGTGCAAGTCATCTTAGTCATCTCAAGTTGCAGTTGGGTGCGAAGCAGGTGGTGGAGTATAAATAAAAATCCGCGAGGTTCCGCAATGGTTGCTGAGCACCGCGGCGCTCTTGAGCAGCTCGACTATTTGTCTAGCGTTATTGCTCTTGGAGTTTCCGGCAGCGCTTCCGGTGCGAGGGTGCGCATCGGCGGGGGACTGCAAACATGGCCATTAGACGCCGAACGTCGCATCCAACCGCATCCATCACGCGGAATAATAACGCGGCATCATCTTGAGCATCGCATTCGCATAATGTCGTCACTGCTGAGTCGTTCGGGTCTTCATTTCGACGCGTGTTTGTTTATATCAGCTCCAGTCGGCGGCGCCAGCAATATACATATACAGGGTGTAACTAAAATAAAGGGACACACTTTGGGGGCGAACTCGCCACACCGAAACATGAAAAAAGTTCAAATCACCATATATCGGCAAACGTTTGTTAATTCAAGTAGTATTCGAATTTGATAGTTACCATTAGCTGTCATAGCACTTCACAGTAGAAAGGACAAAGGTTAAGGTCATTTCAATTCCCCCACCTGGGGCGGGCTGCTATAGGGACCTACCGTCCCTCTTCAGCCAAGAACTGGAAGCTCGAGATGGGTGAGAGAAAGGTCAGAAAAGGTGTGGAAATACTGCCCCGGCATTCACCTCAGAGAAGGTACTCTGTTGACTCAGGAAAACTACCTAAAAACCTGAATCAAGGCAGACGGTCGCGAGAATCGAACCCACGACCTCCAGAATGCTAGGTAGACGTGCAACGCATTAGGCTCCGGAGCTCGATCACACACAGTAGAAACCTGCGCGGGTCCAATATATAGGACTCGCACCCGATCCGCAAACTGCAATTTTCACATTTTTATACCCGCACCCGACCCGCGACCCGCCGTTTCAAGCCCGTACCCGACCCGCGACCCGCAAGCTTTGCACTTTTAAGCCGCACTTGACTCCAGATTCGAATATTAGACCAGCACATACCCGCAACTTGCTTCAGATAGAATGCCTATACACAATAAAGAAAGTTATTTTCACACTTCGGTGGTCAAATTGTTATTAAGAAAAAACAGAATGTATGTTGAAAAAATGAAGTTGTACCTGCGACCCGACCCTCGACCGCGGTTTCAAATCCACACCCGACCCGCTACCCGCAATATTTATAAAAATCTTCACAGTATCATTCCTTCTCATTTTGTAGTTTGCGTTACATCCAGAAACCCACATTCTTTCAATTAATGCTGGCTGATACTTGTTTAGCAGACATGATTTACATGTTGTATGGCGCTTCAGGAATCTTTCGCATAGCAAGCAAAACGGTAAATGTTTGTTGTATTATACCAGCCACTTGTAGAGACTGCTGCAGCAGCACGTAACACTCCAATTGCAGAAAAAGGAAGAACCACGACTTCGTCGTACACCTGATTTGGACTAAGATATCTTAAAATAATGCGATTGCCAAAAATCCACATCAGACAGAACGGCACTGTTCAATATAAATCACATGAGTGCTTGAAGGGTAGTTAATGACAATTTTTGCTATTTACAGCGTGTGCTGATTATATACTACGGGAAAATTTGGATTGTTGGATTGCGTATCAGCAATCAACATTAGTTTTAAAGTTAATGTGTAGACTGGAATTTTAGGTAATTTTCTGATTCATTCTCACAAGCAGTGGCAGCTGCTCCTTAGGGGCTCAAGGCTCGAGCCTTCTGATCGTCCAAAGCCTATCTGCGATTAGAAAAAAAGTAACTATTCTAGAATTAAAAATATGTTTGATTATATAGTCCACCGTTATAATATAACAAGGTTTAAGTACAAAATTCAGATATCACTAATCAATCCCGTTTCAAACATATAAAACAATATCCAAGAAGTATATCAGTATAACATGTAGCATTACAAAGTTTAGCTGCTAAAAGATTTGAATAATCATAAAAACCTGATAGTTAGGCAACTTAAAGCACTTAAGAGAAATACAGGTTGCAGATTCATCATATAGTCCTTTTTGAATTAAATTAGGCGGCTCGTTAGAATATTTTGATATTAATACTAAAAGGGAAACCACTTCCTGTTTTGAATAAAAACAGAGTGAGGCTTCATAGCGTCAGCAAAGAAAATAAAATTAAGAACTGAATCCCAGCTTAAACGGATAAACTTTGCAATTGTAAGGCTATAATTGGTGTAATTCTACAGCATATTAAGAAATAATGATTTTTCAGGCAAATGGGATTGATTCATTGGGCAGTTTCTTACTAGAGAAGCGGTTATTAGTTAACTGGTATGTAAATAAATAGGGTAATTCATACATATCTTAATAGAGAGTGTCTTTGGTTTAACTTTTTGGCCTCCCCTCTTATCCTTGCTATTTAAAAGCCACAAGACATTGTGATACGGTGGAATAAAATCACCCCGAGTCGCAGCGAAACCTTTCTGAAGGGCATAACCGAAAAAGGAGGACCACTTCATTAGTTTGGCGATGGGGGTCATTCCAGTTACATAAAGATCAACTCGATGGGCAAGACAACAATTGCTGGCATCATGGATTCGTTTTTTTTGTATAATTAGGTTAGTCCTAAAACTTTAGGAAGATATATATAAACTGTTCAATTAATTCATAACATAAAATATGTCAAGTTACTACTAAATAATGAGAATATGCCATATTATCAACAGTCAATGACTTCATAATAACATAATGAGAAATGTAATTACCTTCTTGGTGGCCAGGCTAAAAAACCAGGTTATAATTTTGTAAACGTCAAATCAAAAAGGGTTTAACGTTATAATCTATCAATTAATGGGCATTTTTTATACTTTAGAAATGTGAATTGAGTTAAACGTGAAATCAATTAACAGCATTAATTAAAGATATAAGATAAAATTTCCGTAAAAGATAGAAAACTTTCCAGAAAACTAAAGGTGGATTAATCAATATAAATCAAGTAAAAGAACTTTAATCCAATATTTCTGTATAAGTAAACTATAGAAACTGCCATACTAAATAACCCTTTATTATATTAAACTCCCAATTGATATTGATATGAACCATGAATTATATGATTGAATGTACATAACTATCATAGAAAAAATTAACAATTTAAATAAAATTGTTGGCGCCCAATACTTCTTGTTTAATGAACTAAGACCCTTATGTGAAAGTGAAGTGAACAAAAAATCCCACACTTATCATACCCCCATCGCAGCCGAGGATTGAGCTAGTCGGATTTATGCGAGCCTTCTAAGGTAGATTACAATAGTTGGTACAAACATGTGGTATGTGTCAACACACTTGCTCGTATCATATGTACCAAGCAGCTGGCATCTGCTGTGGGTTCTTCGAATCCCAGCTTTGAACTTGTAATGCGATCGCTGCAGAATCACCGATATAGCAGTTTCAACGTGACACGAGGGCTTACGATTTTGTATTGACGTTTTCGTTTCCATCACCCAAGTATGTAAAGTTCTCCACTATCGTGTCCTATGGTAATATTCTTTCTTAGCCTCTCGGGTCCAGTTTGTTTTAGCAGTTATGTTTTTTCCACGTTGTTGATGGAAACCCCCATTTCTTTTGCTTTGTCTTCCAGATATAGCCATTATGATTACATCATCCGCATACGCTACCAGTTATAATTACTTATTAAACGATATATTGGATCTACCAGATTTATGTATTAGCATTCATTTCTTGTTTCATTCTCCCTAGAATTTTTCTCTTTTCGGAGCAGTTGCCTGTTTTAATTATTTCTTTTTGTCCCGTATTCGATATTGCATGTACTTTTGTCGACTTATGTGCTAGAACTATATCATCCGCGTACGCAAATTTCCTGGATGCTGTATTTGGGATATCGGCGATATCGGGCGCCGGCAATAATAAACCGCAAACGCCGCCCCCAGCCGATCGACCGGCGATGAATGGTTTCTTATTTTCCGACAGAAGTCGGCCGTGTAACTCGAACGGGGCCGCAATAAAAAAGGCAATCCTGGAAGGCTGGACTCCCTTGGGAACGGGTCTGTACAACAAGTGCAGATCCATCACCGATATGTATCCGGCGACCGCTGTTTACCTCAGCGCCCGCTCCAATTACAAACTTTCCCGAGCCGCAGCCACAGAACTAATCGAACGTTGGAATAAATCTCTGCCTGACGTCCGGGGCGAGGGAGATCATCCATCAAGCCCACCTGGCGGTAGCGCCGCAACAGGCTGCCGTCTGATCCATCATAATGTGCTCGGCTAATTCCCTGTTACTCCAAGTTTCCATATCGATCCGCCGGTATTGACAGTGCCACCCCCTAAAAGCTACAAATGCTGAAGTGTCCATCCAGCCTCGTGTGGCACACACGTATCCAATCCCATTAATTAGTCAGCTACACCACGGCTGCTCACTCTCAAAAACACATCGGACCCCAACGTTAAACCGTGCCACTAAACGTAATTAGGGAACGCTGTTCCAAACTCTGTATCTTACCTGAGTCCCGGGATATCGATACTGTCGCTGGAAAAAACCAATACTAAATAAATTACATGTTTACTGCTGCTAGTGCTGCCAGTAATGAACAGACCTATTGCAGGAAATTGATGCCAGAGTTTCCTTGACATCAATGCGATGCACAGAAAATTAGCCAATCATTTCTTTATATAGAAGCACCATTATGTATATTATATACCTGCAGCATGTGGTTAAATATTACTAACTACTAACCACGGAACGTAAATCGGTACAAACGGAAATAAGCTACTATAACTCTGAATAAGAAAAGATTGTGCATACAAACATAGTAACTTCTGCAGTGAACGATAATGTACTGTATCCAAATGTGGTACCCAGAGAACTTAGATGGGTACACATCACAGCGATAAGATTGACTTTGTGACAATAGCAATAATATAAAAGCGTTTGTCGAGACCTTGATATATAGTAAACAGTAAGGAATAGGGTTTCTTACGTAGGCGCAGATTAAAAAGATTCGGAAGATTTAGAAAAGAATAATGATATATCAAGACATAGCCATAATTATATTTTATTTTACTACGAGTATATTCCACAGATGTAGATTACATCCTTATCTTTCGGTTAGATATTATTTTTCTACGATAGTGTCAAAGTGACAGTGCATAATACACTTTCTATTGTCAAAAGGGATTGCTTATACTATTTCTTATAAAATAAAGATGATAAATCGCATATTACCCAGTAGAGAGGAATTATAATTTAGGTAAAAGACCATTTCCCACCAGACTAAAAAGAAAATTGCCAATCGACTAGTGTTCTTGAAATACCACTCCAGTTCATAAGAGTAATGGAGAATCATAACAGAATGATTATTTGTAAAACTATATAAATTAACACTGCCATGAAAAAGTTTTGCGGGACTAAGTTCTTCATACCATCTTAAGATTGCTGTTATTATTGTAGAAATAATAGTGTATGTAAAACATTCAAAAAGTGTGTTTATGACACCTGGCATGTTGTCAAATTTTAACGCCGTGTACCATAGTGTAACGGTACGTTTTCTGTGACCTTACGTTAAATTGCCCTTTGTTTGCTAGCTAACTCAGTTGCCAATGCACAAGACCCTTTTCTTACCTTAGTGTAGCGATGAGGATGTCAACACAGCTTTGCTCTGAGCATACCTCGTTCGCGCCCTTAATACTGAAAATAAATACTACAACCACGCTAGAAATAAAGGTCAGACTGCTTTTGTTTACTCTGTAGGGTGGTATACGTACCTACATATAAATGACATACAAAATGACAATACACAAATGCTATACCCCGTCAATAATAAAAAGTCAAGTTTAATTAAATTGCTACGAGTTAAATGCTAATTTCTACTCGCATGTACAAATTGTGCAGAATACAAAGAATAAACTATCAAACATTAACGCTAACATGTGCGTTCGCGACAATATATTCCCCGCATTCAGCTAATTCGCTTCAATACAGTACAGCGTATGCGTAACCATTACCAGCTTAATACGGTACGACGCGACGTACGCTAAACCAATACTGACAACTATTGGTTGACTCATGCAGTTGAGCATCGAAACCGGCGTCACAATTCCGCGTTAGGATATAATGCAATCTTGTGGAATTGGGTGCTATGATACAAGTATTTAAAAATTTAGCACTGGATTGTGAACTCGATCAAATAATTTGTTTGTAAATAACTAACCTGGTTTTCCATTTGCACGTTCAATACTAAAATCGGTTCGCTTCACCTTAAAGCCGATGTAGCAGCTTCCTGTTGGGAATTATCTGGATCTCGGAGATACTTTTCAAGGTAACACTAGACTTTGGGGTTTATGGTTTTAACCCGAAGAAAATGAACGTCGGCTATGCTCTTTGCAAGCAGCCGCTTGCCTGTACTTTTATACTGCTAATCTTTAAGCATAGGCCTCGATCCTGGCGGGCCTCCGCTTACTGAGACACTTGACCGCAAATGTCTTCCTTGCGCACAAAACACACACGTCACTGTCCTTCCTTTCTAATAATAGCTGCATTTGGCGTGACTATTTTAAATACATAATGCTTTCTTAATTTAACTGCTATAATATAAAACGTTACAGTTCAGCTTTAGTCTAGCGTGTTTAATTTGAAAAAAGTTCCGATGAAACGAATCAGGCCGGTACAACCGACACTAAATAATTGCAATTGATAAATAAATAACTATTAATTATGTTTTCTCTGTTCTAAATTGACCATAATTAAACATCGTCCTAGTAACTACCATATATCCAACCGCACCAGTGCAAAAGCAACAAATAAAACTCCATAAATGTCATTAAAATAATGAACGATTTTAATGTCAACTTGAACAACAGCTACATGACGAAAAACTAAAACTGTCGCTGTGTATAGTGTAATAAAAGGGACGGAATATTAATAGAATTAAGAAAGCAAACATGAAGGTCGAGGGAAAAGTAGACGCCAACGAAAGCGAAACAATAATCCAGAGAAAAAAATATTAAAGCTGGAAGATAAAATACTTTCCGATACACCGATATAAATATTTTGATCAGGAGCGATATTAGAAGAACGCAAATAAAATGATAAAAAATAATTGAATAGAATAACGACATAAAGAGTTTGAAAAGAACAACAGCAATTAAACCCACAATCGTCTGAAGGGATCAAATAAAATGAAGCGAAGACAAAATATTTAAAATTGTTGAAAACTATTTTAAAATTTTATCAAAAGATCTTATCAATATATGTTTAAATAAGGGAAACATTCTAGAAGACTAGAAAGAAGCCACAACTGTGTTAATGTTGAAAAAGGGCGTCAAAAAGAAATTGCTTACAGCAGGTACTACTTAGAAATATTGTCACAAATGTCTGAATCTAAAATAGTAACACAAAATGATTAACCAACTAACTAATGAATTACGATCGAAAAGAATAAAAATAATTTGTGTGTATTTTTAGACCTGCAGTCGTTCTTATACCATTGTATAATTTCAAAAACGCAGAATACCACCGTATGCAATGTTTGCCAACTTCGAGAAAGCTTTCGCAGTATTGACATGCAGCTAATATTTAAAAAAACTTTAAAGCTGCATAACAGACTGCAGATATATTCAACTATTACGCGACATCTCTTAATATGTCATCTGCACTTATACAAAAACACATTATATAGATATGAGAGAAGGTGAATATATCACCGCAAGTAGTCGAATTTGATGCACTAACCTGAGAAAAAAAGATGTACTAGAAATGACAATATGTTAAACTATTTAAAATATAGGATCGATATACTATTGATAGTGTACAGTTACAAATAACGTTACCAGAATTAAACAAGAAAAACAAAGTGGATAAGATTATAGTGAACATAATCATGATGAATTAACATTTAACAAAAATCAGTAAAGGGATTTATTGGGAACTTCCCTAGCAAGTAGCAATTTTGAAAATATCGAGGAAAACATAAATATTTTAAGGTTTTCACCCTGTATCTGTTAAGTCTAACAGATGTCTATTTTCATCAACAGTAAAAACCTAAACTATGTGCAAAATATTACTTCTATTTAACTAATAGTTTAAAGTATCGTCTTCCTTTAACAAATAATTTTTGAACTACACCGCCAACAGGCAGTCAGAGAGACAGACAGACTGGCACACAGACAGACTGATAGGCAGACAGACTGACAGACAGACAGACGGAATTGAAAAATATGACTTTCGTCATTTAGGAACCCTGAAACGTGAAAAGCTGGAGAAATCTCGAAAGGTGATTGAAAGTAACAGACGCACTCAAGAACTATGTAAATTTAGGGCAGAAAAAAACATCTACAAAAGTAAGCAGAGGGATTAGCATGGGTTGACCTACATTTCGAACACTCAATTATTAATCTGCGACTTCACATCTGAACTTATTATTTCGAAAAATCAAATATGATAGATTATACAAATAAGCTACGGAAAGAGATGCTTAAAATTTCATAAAAAGTTAAAAATGAAATGTATATATAGAAGCGAGTGACGTTATGAACAAAATGAACCGCCGCCGTCGCCGTCGTCGTCGTTAGCCTTGTTGGAAACAATCGACTGAGGAGGTTTAGGCAACCCAGGGTTGAGCAAACCGTTAGTTGCTAGGTGTCGACCCAGAATTTCTGGTTTAAAACCAGCTGCTCTACCATCAAACCATTTCCACGGCATGACCGTGTGCGTAAATTAAAAATGTCTGGAGCACAGGGAAAAAAATATCTATGCCCGTTAGATACCATCATCTAATAAATGAATGAAAAAAGCAATTTATTGAGGAAAATTACAGGTTCGTGTCAAGACCAGTGGATCACCTTAGAGAAACCTACATTACAGTATTGGAACAACCGATGCTGCTTGGAACTCATTTTAAAATGTTACATGAAGGTATAGTAACAACACAACTTTAGAAAAATTTCACTTTACAGTACCTTAAGCAATTTGAGCTCTCACTACTTAATGATACCCTCGGATTGAAACATAGATCCTCAGAGTAAACGGTAATGTATGAAATTTCATCATAAAAAATTAAAACCTTATTCATGAAACATAAGCTTGATTGAAGGTAAAGAGGCTAAGTAAACGATGCAATACCTAACATCTAGCAAGCAGTTGTTCAGTAAGAGTGAGGAAAACTGGGAATACAAACCCGTTTACAAGGCCTGGAAGACTTGAGTAGAGAATATGGGTTGAGTATCAACTATGATAAAACTAAACTATTAATGCGAGAGCCTAACTAGATAATTTGCAACACTACATCGCAGTTGATAGTTCTATAAATGTCTTGGTAGTTATTCTATTGGGAAGAGTAGAGATGACCCCGCTATTCAAAAACTGTAATTCGACAGAAACATTAGTCGCAACACTAAAATTAAACTGGTGGAAACGCTAATGTTTCCAGTATTTTTGTACGCGGCGGAAACATAGATCGTGCATGACGCCTTCTAAATGAATTGCTGGCGCCAAATGCTTCATGCACCAATGCTCCGCGTGGGTGCTAGATGAAATAAAATCAACTCGAGGTTTGTCTATTACTGCCTGCATACGGACATTTCAGCTTCTAGACTATATAGCTCGCCATCACACTAATCCGGAGAAGGCGATCGTCCATGGAAAATTACGTGGGAGACGAAGGGAAGGAAGATCTTCATTGTGGTGTTTGCATATTATCCAGAAGTACGAGAGAAAGTCAGTAATTAGGTCACAAACTGCTGTGTGATATTTGAATATAACAGTGAGCTATTTTCAAATCTGCCATTAAGTGGCAGCACAATCGAGCTTAATGATAGTCGAGTAACAGTTGTCGTGTTCCAATAACATGCGTGCGCATGCCGTATTAAAATTGCGACTGTGCTGGAAAAGTGTACTGTGAAAGAGCAGCGTGCCGTTGTCCATTTTTTTATGGAAAAAGGACTTCCTGCAAATGATATCCATTAGGAAATGTTTCCTAGCCCTCAGTGACTGCCATCTGTTTGGTCCACTAAAAAACAACGTGGCGGCAAACGTTTCGCAGGTGATAATAATGTCGAACGTGAGGAGCCCGTGTGGCTGAAACATCAGCCCAAAGACTTCTATGCAGCAGGTATTGGGGCATTGATATAGCGATGGGATAAGCGTATTAATGTAGATGGAGACTTTGTTAAAAAATAAAACTTGTTTTGGGCTAAGTATCTCCGAGTATTTTTTTAACAGCCTTTTGTGACCTAATTACTGACTTTTCCTCGTATTATATCAATCACTCGCCACAGCAATGGGGTCCAGCTTAGAAAAGACTGAAAAACGCTAAGAAGGAACAGAGGGACGCGTTGAATATTTCTAACCGTTCACAATATGTTAGTCATGATGAAGCAGGAGGTGATAGTAATTTATTATACAAGACGATAAAGTTAAATTTTATCCACGAGTGAATCGTTTAACGTCGAGACGAAGTCGAGACGGTAATGATTCAAGAGTGGATAGAAATAACTTTATCGTCGTGTATAATACAATATTTTTTTCTATAGCAAGAACTTTAACAATTTCAAAAGAAATAATGACATTTCAAAATGTCAGTAGCTAGATTGGGTTGCTACGATAATACGAAGCTGTCATATTTAATTTAAACAAAAGTTAGAAAATTAAATTACTTTATCTATCCTTGATGTTAAAGTGCTACTTTATCTACCCTTGCTGTTAAAGTAAAACTTGACCTTTTGTTTTGAGTTGATAAAAGCACACTTTAACATGTGCTATAGAAAAAAATATATTACTTATTTGTAGCTTTAAATTGATACAGCTGTGTTATGGTTAAAGAATTTCAAGCACAAAAAATCTGCAAAGGGCTTTACACAGAACTTTTCTCGCAAGTAGACATTATAAATGAAACAAATGAAATTAGAGGTACAAATACTGCAACGTTCCTAATAATACTGAAACAATAAAAGAAATTACTTGATAATATGAATTACATCAATTTTCAAATTAAAAAACGTTACCGGCGCGGCGGCAATGGGATTTGAACTTCAGCTCCTGCGAATGCGATCTCAACGCCAGTTTCATACTGCCACACGGAACACGGATCTATATCATACAGCTCCATTACACGCACCGCACTTATTCGTTGCCCTTTTTTGTTTCTAACATCATTTATCCCGTATTATGTGATTCCCATCTTCGTCAAGGGCGAAGCCTGAACTATAATCCGTTCACGATCTTTTTGGGACAGAGTTGGCTACGATTTTTTCTTTTCATGTTGGACTAACTGATTCGGTGATGTAGCAGATGCAACTTTTTTTCTATCAGTGTCTGTTCGACATTTTCTTGCCACCACATTGGCAGATTTAGTATTTTAATATTCGTACGATAATACATACATACAAGAAAATAAATGATTTAGCAAGTGTGTAAAAATAATTTTAATTTCTGTCAAAGGAAAAGTCAAAATGCCCAAAATAATTTTGTTACAACAAAAAATTTCCATTAAACGATGCTGCTTCCAATTTAAAAAGGACAGACCAGATTTAAAAGAACACGAGTTGATGTGGAGACTGGGGAATATATTTGCTGTACGTTAAAAAATGAAATTTTAGAAAGGAAAACAATCCAGCGTCATGTATATTAATTTATTGTTCATTGAAATGTTAAACAGTGTTTAACATGATCGCGTCCTCGAATGTTAAGATACATTAACGTGCATCCACTCATTTAACATGCATTCCCTATAGCAACATCACACATATTCAAACGCCTTATATATGAAATGATTGAAATAAAAAATAAATACAAATTCTATTAATTACAAAACCGGCATAGAAAATCTTCATTCCATTTACTATAATCTTCTCTAAATTTTCTTCTATAATTAACAAAGAAAAAATATATATCATTTAAATTACACTTAATATCAAGATATAGTTTACAATACAATTTTTGTATCAAGTTATACCTTTAAAATAAGAAAATTTAGATTTCAAATGTTGACATCTGACATTTTATATCTACAAAATCGTTTTAAATATTCTTTATAAGTTATATTGTAAGAATTATTATTAACCTTAGAACATTTTACAACTTCACAATGTAAAAATTTCATTCGACATTACATAAGGTAAGAGTAAATATACATTGATTAAGTGATCTAACCTTAATCTCATTTTCCTTTTAGTCTATTGTATTTCAACGTAATGTGTATTTTCTGAGGAAGTCAGCTGAGCTGACGAAACGTCAAATATATTATTATAAGAAGATAATTAGCTGTCTAATTTTCCTAAACTATATCGTATGTAATATACCTAAAATATATAGGGTATTCCATTTAAAAAATCAAAGATAATGGCATTTCCGGCGAAACTGAATAAATGAAAAAAAACACTTGGTAATGCAAATTACATCAATTTTCAAATAAAAAAATATTAGCGGTGATGGAATTTGAACTTCAGCGCCTGCAAACGAGCCTACGCATTCGATTTCATTGTTCGGCGGTAGCCCACGAAGCGGACTTTCGCTGCTTGAGCCACCGGGAACCTTCAAATTCATGTGATGCAGCTATATTTAACATACCGCACTTATTTGTTGCTTCTTTTTGTCTAGTACAGCATTTATTCTGTTGCTGTTGGGTCCCATTTTTAGCAAGGATAAAGCCTATGCGATGTACAAATTATTACTTTTATTTATTTTTCAGTTAAAGCAAAAATAAACAAAATTTTATTTTTTAAGGTGCTCACCTTGTATATATTTGTCTGAAATTTTCTCGGTTTGATGCCAGGTGCTGTTTATACGAAATATGGTCTTCCTCCAACAAATAGTTTTTGAGTTATACCGCCAACAGATAAACAGGCAGGCAAACAGACTAGTCAAAGGAAGTGAAAAGACAAACGATCATTTACATGCTTGAGTTGACGCAGTTTGCTGCAAAGACCACGGATATAGATGTAAGGAATTTCTCTTCGTAAAGGCAATTTTTGTACTTCTAACTGGCACTTTGACTATTTTAAATGTTAGTTAATGAAAGAGTGGAGTGAAAATATTATTAAAAATATTTATTTGAACTAGAAATTAGATTACTTGATATTTAAACTTCCTATTACACCACGAAAAACCCAAACACTTGGTTGCTGTTTGGCCTCTGGGTGATAATTATAGATCCAATACTCATCACCGGCAACAACTTTAAACACATGGTTTGAAAATCTTCTATGCACTTTTTTTATATAAATTTACACCAGTCTACTCATGATTGTTTTTGTTCTTCGGTTAAAAAAAAACAGTTTCCTCGCACCTCATACAGTTGTTGGTGTAAAATGTTATCTATGGTCCAATACCTGGTTGTTGTTAAATCTCTTAAGAGTTTAATCAACCATTCGGTACGACTAACAGCACAAACAGGTACTGGAGGTCGTCCATCTCTCGGTGCATTTTCTCACGTGCACCGGTACACCAGCCACGTTTAAATTCAAGGAACCAGTAACTAGCAATGGGTAACAAAGGACTATGGTCATCAAAAGCTGCCACTGAATTTTTGTGAGTGGGCAACAAACAACTTATAAAAATCAAATAATTGTCTCTCTATGCGCTTTAACGGCAATTGGAAACTGTCAAAAGAATGAGCTTTCAACTTATGCAAAGGTTTTTGTTTTTATTGGTATCCACAGACGGCTACTAGCAATTAACAGAGCAGCCCCCTATAAAAAATAAGATTGATTTATAATATTTATTGTTTGACTTCTTATTGGCACCGATAGTACTTGTCTGTTTTAAGTTCCGTACAATTTTGTAAATTAGAAAAGGTCAGCTTTACTACACCTAAAATAAAGGTGGCATTTCAGTAATCCCAGAGAGCTTTCAAAAATTAGAACGAGCAGAAAACTATCCAATCCCTACCGATACAGGTGGACAGAGTCGCTTGGGAAAACGCAATCCACAGGCGGACCCTCACCTGAGCCAATATCAGCTTTACAGAGCAGTTTTACAGAGTACCATTTATGCTTGTAAGCTACCGCCTTTTCAGGCCTCCCAGTAAATGTAAATCTTGAAAATCCGTGGGCTGATTTTAGGCTTTCCAGACCTTTGTGTTTCCAGTTTAGAGTACTTGAAAGCCTCACTGTTCACAATAAACGCCAGATTTAAACATAGCTTGAAAACGCAGGATTGAATGCATAGCAGGTCAGTAAATTCAACAAAATAAATATTTTAATATCTGTCAGAATTGTTTTCACGGTGTGATTTTATTTTTCAACAGCCACTGCGGGTTTTTTAATGGGAACAGTTTATTTAAGTGCAGTTATCAATTCGCTTTTTATGAATGGATTGGAGCATCGACAAATTTAAAAGGGGAGTGCTGTATAGTATACTTCTTACAGTCAAAATTACACCGTGGCACTTAGCCTGCATAGCAACATTAAAATAAAAGTTTCCACTAATTGTAGTGAAACCTGAGAAAACGCTTAAAAGCTTACAGAATCCGCGGGGACAGCAAGAGCGAATAAATAGTTCTCAGGTAACAATACCAAGCCGCCATAGCAGGCCTTTCAATTCCCAGATTTCCCAACAGAATTAAATAAGTGTAGTCTATTGACGTGTAGGAGCGCATAAATTTTTAGTTTCCCCTAGTGACAGGTTTTACACATTTAAAAATGTAGTTTCTACGTTGTAATAAAAGTCTAAATCAGGTTGCGACGTAATTTATTCCCTATAATATTGGGCAGCTGTGTAGTTTATGTGACCTTTACAGTTTCCTTTAGCTTGAACGTCAATATTTAATATTGGCATTGCAGAGGCGAGTGCTACAATAGTTCTGGATTTAAGGATTGGTGTACAGTTATGAAATAGATAGTAAATTCCCAATTTAAAAAAGTTCTCTCAATAGTTGATATTTGGCAACATGTTATTGAGTTAAAAACGGTTATGCAACCCAATTCATTTTATGTACGATCGATCAATAATAGGCGTTTTTTAGACCTCATTTACGGGCGTAAAGCTAGTCTTTTTCGCCATCGGGCGAAAAAGAATTTTATTTAATAGCAACATGATATTGTACATTTTTGTCATAGATACAAAATATTAAAGCTACTCATAACTCCCATGGTAACCAATGCAACTTAGGCAATGTCTTAGCAACCATACATTGAGGCAATCCTTGATGTTACTTACATATTCTAATTTTGAAATTTCATACTATTTGTACTAATATGCTAGTAAATAAAATATTGTATGCACCACGCGATATATTCATGTTCTTTACCTTCGGTTGACTTACAGACCTCAGGCCAGAGGCCCTCGGTCTGTAACATATGTCAACCTCAGGGAAAAACATATTAATATCCCCCTTAATGCATAAATATCTATTACCGCCCGCTGACGTCAATTTAGTTATTATTTCAACCATTTATTAATGAAAACCATACCTAGTTACAAAGAAACTATTCAGCTAAAATAATTGTAAGAATTGTTCTGTTTTTATTTCACGTTTTAAATAATCTGAATTTGCCTTTTTAAAATTTCGATCGTACATAAAGTTTTGTATGCACCTCAGGTGTAACCAGCGTCTTAGGCCCTTGTGGTGTTGTAGCCCTAACTGCTTCACCCCTCGTGCTACAACTTTCACGCCGCGGACCAAAAACACCTGTTTTACGCCCTTGATACATAAATAACTGTTGTAAGACATGAAAGAACACTGTCTTTTTACGCTGGTTACATATTATTAGTTCAATAAAACCGTCAATAAGGCCAATTGAAAAAAGTTAGACTTGGATATGGGATTAGCAAACAAAATAGGAAATACGTTTCAATAGTTTTGGTTTTCATAGTGTATACTGTATATTGCCGGATTGATCTACAAAGACAATTTCATTTCTAAATCACGGACAAAAACTGAAACGCTTGGCAGTTGTCGTTTAAACGGTCTGATGCTAGAAATGCGTTTACCGTACCATGAATTTGCGGCCAGATATGGTACCCATCGAACGGTACCACATTTAAGTGAGGGAATCAACGCGAAAAAAATTTGTGGGAAATAAAGAAACCACAGTTTCCACCTATAGACTTTGCATATGACGTAATATTGGAAATCAGCTGTATTGTTCTTCCACATAATGCAATATGGAGGTCTATGGGAGCGAGAGTGTTCATGCACAAACGACGCTAGAGGTTGGATTAGTTTACGTTAGGCAATTTATTAAGTTTAGGTTGGGTTAAGTTCTTCAATAAATGCTGCAAAAGGTATTATAATGTCGCACCAGTCTCTACACCACTAGGTAAAAAGAGGTTGCTGATAATACATACATACAAGCTTAAATCAGCTTAAATACACTTTATTTCATTTTGGAACTTTAATCTTTCCTATTGTCACTCGATAGCGGACATACAATGGATTTTATTTCATTTTGGGACCATAACCTTGTTTATTGGCGTGAAATGGCTTTTACATCCCTAGAGCATATAAAGATCCTAAGCAGTATAACGAGCACCAACAATGTAGTATAGCAACACCAATAATCTGCATAGAAACCATAGCACACCAAAAATGCACAGCACCAGCATAATACTAAATCCTTGAATTTTGTCCATTTTGAGGACTAAAATGAAATAAAACGTTGTATGTACCACGTGCCTAATCACGATTGTAGCTCTCGGGAAATTTAAAGCTTTCCGCTTCGCGTCGCGCTTTAAACATTCCCTCGTGCTATAATCTATTGATTATGCGCTTAATACATAAATAACTATTATGGCCCTAGAGCCTATAAAATTGGTAAGCAGTATAACAAGCACCAATGAAGTAGCATAGCAACACCCACAATCTGCATAGTAACCATAGCACACCAAAGATTCACACCGCCAGCAAAACGATGACGCAGTAGTCGGTAGCTAAAATATTGTATCATTGAATTTTGTCCATTTTGAGAACCTATACAAAATAAAACGTTGTATGGACCAAGCGCATAATCTATCGATTATGCCCTTAATACATAAATAACTATTGCCACTGGCAGTTCGAAAATGTTTCTAGCCATGTTCTTTACTATATAGGACGTTGGTTCTTCAAACACTTCTATTCTACTTTTTCGTGTTCTATTTGAATCTAAAGTTCACATTAAAAATTCCAAAATTACAGCGTACAAACACAATTGACGATTTCAGATACGACTCCGTTTTACGAATTTACTGAATATGCCTACTACTATTGCGGCAATATTTGATAAAATGTATTTAAGTCTTAATTTTTTATTTCCTTTTACAATAAAGGAAGTGTTGGATTTACCCCAAAAATTCGAAATTGAGTTTTCTACAGATTTGAAGAAAATCACATAACTGGAAGTATGGTGTCTACTCTTGTGATTTTTTCGATCTTTTCAAAAACGGCTCTAACGATTTTTAAAATTTTTATTACATTTTTAATGTGTATTGATGTAAGATAGGTGATTTTCCAGTTGAATATCTGTAAAATGGGTTTCTTTTGTTTGGTTTTCTTTTTTATTAACTCCTATTTTAAATAGAACACCCGGTATATTATTATTTTTGAATTCGGCTTAAAAAATTAGAGAAAATTTTTCTTTACTACTAACGCTCTATTTTGTACGGTTTCTGTAGAATTTGTAATGTTTGAAAAATGTTGACAAATGCTTATAAATTAAAAATAAATTTTTTGGTTAATTATAAGGTCACTGTAAAAGGAAGTTGTCTGCGTGTATACCACCAGATTTTTCAATAACAAGCGATTACACAACAAAGCTTGGGCGAATCCTCTGTAAATGGATCGGATCGTTTTTATATAAAAAAGTGTTTCGATGCACAGGATTCGAAGCCCTTTTTTGGATCATGAATCCAAATTTTCAGCTATTCAACTTCTAACGTATTGTTACAGAATAAAGTTACAATTATTATTATTTTATTTTATTATTTGGTTATTACGCTAGTACTTATATTATGTATGCGTTAATTAATATAAAATCAATAAATTGTATTTTATCGTAGTTTGAGTCTACAATATACTTAAAATTAGAAAATAAAAAGAATGGTAAAATTAACCGATAAAAAATATGTTTTTCTTGTTGGCTCTTGACAAGGCTAAAATTTTGGTTTTCGGGAAAGATCTTGCTTTTCATACATCTTGGAATTCCTTACTGTTAACAACAGAAAGAAAGCAATGCACAATTGCACAACGCCTGTATAAAAAATATTCGAACCACACAACAGGCTAAGCGTTATACGATTCGAATCCTTTACCATTTTCATTTCTTTTCCGATTCGAATCCAAAAAGTGAGTATTCGAATACGAACCGTTTTGATTTGCTTTACGAATTCGAATCGCGAATCCTTTCATGCTAAAATATTCGAGTACTGTTTATAAATCTTCAAAAAGGATTCGAGTCCTGAATTCGAACACTAAGTGAGCATATCCTGTTCTGTTAAGTAATTAGCTGTAGCGTATAAATGAGAAGTTTCATGTGTTTTAGTTCAGTTTCTTAACAAGCTGGATATTTTATCAAGAGCCAATTTTTCTGAGAAATCAATACTTGTTTTCGTTCTCTCTCTTCGTAACTCAAGTTGATGGAATAGCGTATATTATTTTGTGAAGGGGAACAAAGGTGTTGACCTTTGCTCTTTGAGGTGCTTTAGGCATTAAGACCCTAGGGTTGCCAAAGTCGAATTGGAAAACCACAAGGAATTTTACTGAGGTTTGAACCCAGATTTTAAACGTTTATGATCACATAGTCTGCCAAGATGATCTCTCTACAGCGGGATAGCGTTTAAGTTTGATGCGATAATTGTTTATATAAAAAATGTAGGTATTTTGCAAAACGGTCTTTGAGCTTACCATATTGTTTCGTATGTAGAATGTTTTAAATTTTGTCTTCATGAGCAGCTGCAGATCTCTTACCTGAAAATTAAAAAAAAATGTTTTACTTTGTTGCTCCATTAAGAATTACATCTGAAACACCTTATAATATTTTGCATCCATGTATACGTAGTAAACGTAATACACGACTAATCAACGTTTCTGTTTATAACTTCTGCACTGTTTAAAACCAAGATGCATATGTTACAGTCCGAAAATGTTATTTAATTTGCACTCATTATTTCTGCGTATTCGGCAACTTTAAACTCAGGCGTGTGTTGCAGGTTGCATATACAGTGTGTCCAAGATAAGGAGGGCCAGTATGGGGATCTCGTTAATAGTAAGAGATACAAATTTGGTTAAATGAGAAAATAGTTGTGTACTTAAGGGCTAAAAAAATGAAGCTTAGAAATCCTAGATATGATTTTTCGTTTTTGAGTTGTCTTAAGAACCGCATTTTTCGATTTAAAGAAAAATCTGCCGTTAGTATTCAAGTTAAATTAAATATTAAACTTCTTTATACCAACTTTTCATGGACTTAAAGAATAATTTATAGTTTGTTTTATCCAACGTTTTGTCTTCGAGCAACCTCATCAACTGAATTTTTTAAATACGGTCCTTATTTTCAAATATCAAATTTTAGAAGCCCTTTTTATTCTGAATTCAACAATGTATCACACTTCATGGTTTAATTATGTTTCGAGTCTTTTTTGATCATCATGAATAATTTTTGTAATACGGACCTATGTCGTAAATCATTTCATACGTTGTTTGAGCTTTTATAATATAAAAAAGAAGTAATGAGCCATACTGGATGTTTTTAATCCTTAATGATCCAGTATGGTCTTGGAATAAAAATAATTTTCTATAATAATTCATTGATTTATTGATTATTTTTCTTTACTTACGTATACTTACGTAACAATAACTAAAATTACAAATAAACAACATCCACTGGGGATCATTACTTTTTTCTTTAAATTACAAAGTTGAAACAACGTACGAATTGCTTTACGACACACGTCCGCAGTCAAAAATTTATTGATGACGGTCAAAAAGACTTGAAACGTAATTAAACCATAATGTGTGGTACATTGTTGAATTCAGAATAAAAAGGTAATTGCAGCTTTGTGGTTTAAAGAAAAAGTAATGGGCCACACTGGATGTTTTTTATTTCTAATTTGAGTTACTGTTTATCAGTAAGAAAAATAAATTAATCAATGTAATAGGTACTAGAGAAAATTATTTGTAATCTAAGACCATACGCAATTATTAAGGATTAAAAACATCCAGTGGAGCTCATTACTTCTGTTTTTATATTCCAAAAACTGAAACAACTTATAAAATGCTTTAGGACACAGAGTCGTATTCAAAAATTTCTTGATAATGATAAAGGGCTTCTAAAATCTGACATGGGAAAATAAAGGCCGTATTTAAAAAATGAAGTTAATGATGATTGCTCGAAGACAGAACGTCAGATAAAAAAAATGATAACGTAGCATTTAAGTCCATGAAAAGTTGCTATAAAGAAGTTTTATCTGTTTTGCTCTAACTTTAAGTTTAACAGCAAAAAGAAATAGAATTAAAAAACTGAAAATTCGGTTTTTCTTAATGTAACTCAAAAAAGAAAAATCATATCTAGGATTTCTGAACTTTGTTTTGTTAGTCCACACTGTATAGTGTTTGGCAATTTTAAACTAGCAATTTGCATTAAGTTACCTGATAACTTTCCGTATGTTTTTACCATTTTAAGTTGTTCTCTAAATGAAATTTTTTGGCAGTGGTCTATTATGATATGTTTTATCGGACTTTTTCCACTATCTAGGGTGTATATCACACGAAGTTTCGGGAGTTTTTGACCTACTCCCGTCTTAAAACATATCATGAAGCTATAAGACACGTTTGTTCGGGGCTCCTTTTAATTACGCTTTGTGAGCGGATCTATTCCGAATAATCGTCAATAATGTGGTACAGATTTGGTTTTATTGATTTGGTGAACTGCTGCACTCGTATGATTAATTTAGGATTTTATAGTATTTTGAAGTAAAATATGTGCATAGTTGGAAGCACCTCGTCAACTCAGGAGTATTATTAACTACGTCACCATTAGACAAAGCTCTAAAATACGAACTTTACGTTACAGTGTACAGAGCGGCCGAGTGTGGTACAGATCATGGTCTACTACGGGCAAAATTATACCTTACATAGATAAACAGACCAAAACAAAATTCAAACGACCAACATGAAGGACAATACATAACACAAAATATAACCTAAAATCACTAGAACGCGAATCTACCGTTTTTTTGTACAATCTAAGACTGGCTGCAAAAATACAACATGGTGTCATACAAAGTGCCGAATGTATGAAACTCTAAAAAAAAGAAGCTGCAAATGAAGCTCTTGGAGAAAAAATAAGCAACACAATAAATGTACACAATACTGGTGCAACGAAGAATTGAAAAGACAGTAAAAGGAGAACAGAAGCTATACCAAAAGTAGCTGACAACAGGAAACCTAGAAGATAGAAGGCTTTACGCTCAAGTAAGCAGAAATACAAAAAGAGTTGTTACCAACGTGAAAAACACAAGCTGGAAAAAGAAATGACAAAAGAAGCGTGGAACGTAGAAGCAATATAAGAAAAGACAGCACTAATAATGTAAATATACCAGTTGCAGACCTTAACCAATGGAAAAATTATTTCATAAGTACGGCGTGACGTCAGCATAGGAAGGACGACAGTCGGTAAAATTTAGCGCTAATTCGCATAAGTTTATAACTTAAAATTAGGATGTCTTGTGGAAATGGGGCTGACAGCGGTGATCTGAGCTTTTAATCGCAACCCACTCGATCTTTTTGCAATTGAAAAAAAAAAACGTTTCAAAGCAAAAACTGCAATATTGAATGCAACACTCTAGTATAGGTAGCGCAACACTAACCCCAACATGCAAGAAGTTATTTTCTCATCTAGGTATAAAATATAAAATTCAAAATTTGGTTTATTTATTTATTAACGTAATTCATATTCTTTTTTGGGTATTTCGTCACTCTGCAAATTAAAATTATTAAATAACGTATTAAATAACGAACGTTTCGAGGGACAATCTGCCCTCGTTGTCAACGAATAACAATTAAAAAGGAACAAGAAAACTTAGCTTTTTCACGGAGATTGAAAACCACCAACCTCCAATGAATTGCTTGACATTGACGTTTGTTGGTTGTCTAAACCTACTTGATCTGATCTTTAAGAATCGATAGCCAACTAGTGTCTAAAAATATTGAGAAAGACGACACGCATTTTTCTTCGTTAAGTAAAATATATGCCGTCTCCTTAATTTTACGTTTAGTTGACATTGATTCTTTAGACAAGATCTTTGTGTTATTCCAGTGTACTTTATGAATATTATCCCAAGCATGTTCTGCCAGCTTAGACTTATTGAATTGATAGGTTTTCATTTGCAGAGTGGCGAAATACCCAAAAAAGAATATGAATTATAGATTCACGCCACAAAGAAGTTTCAGAGATTATTTTATTAACGTACTTAGTCTTCTACCTTATCTCCTTTGCTCAATCGATTATTATTATTCATTTTACCACAATGATTTGCAATTAAAGTATTGGTTGTAACTCCACTATTCGCTATTCTTTCCTCGTTATAATGGCGCCTGAAAAAAATTAACTAAATAGCAGTTCTGTTGTGTCCCGATAATTTGGGTTAAAAATTATTTGGTTCTATTTTATACCAAATTACCGGGACGCAACACTTCCTCTGTACAAGAAATATCAAAACCAGCTCCGTTATAGTGCATATAATATTTTTTCTTCAAACGGCAGTAAAATATGGCATTATACTGCTGGATTGATGATGCTAAACTGTCACTTTATTGCCAAGCGGCAGATAATATTATCTGCCGCTGACGAGCGGCAGATAAAGTTATTATCTGCCGCTGACGACTTTATCTGCCGCTCGTCAGCGGCAGATAAAGTTATTATCTGCCGCTGACAACTTTATCTGCCGCTCGTCAGCGGCAGATAATATTATCTGCCGCTGACGAGATCAAGTAATTTTCTTCGAATTTTGTTCACAAAGTTGTAAATAATTTGTTATAAAAACGTTTGAAGAAAAAATACTATATGTTATTCGGAGCAAAAGTATCTTTATGTGGCTCGGCTGTACTTATCTGCCTCGCAAGCTCGGCAGATAACCCGTCCAGCCTCGCCACATAAAATATAACTTTTGCTCCTAATAACATAATATACTATTCTTTAGGAAAATGCTTGGATGATGAGTTTTGATGATTACAATACTTCCGTGGTCTTTGAGTGCAGGAAAGTAAAAATGTATGATAACTTGTCAGTTACATAGATAGAAAATGGCCTATAAAGACTCGACCGCTTAATTAAAAATGCTCTTTTGTAGTATTAAAGACAATGACCATTTAAATATTTAGAAAGACCAAATGTAGCCACTATATTTAAAATATCGATGACGCTCATAGCATAATCTTAGTATATTCCAGAATTTAGCCAAATCAATGACTTCAAATATTGTTTGTTAACGTATAGTTTCCAGTAACTTAAATTCTCAAACAAAATCTTAAATTTTTTGAATAAGAGTGAAAAGTGTAATCATGTTATAGCTTTATATTTGTAACACTCGGTGTAACATAGATATATTTCTGGGATTTAGAACCAAAACAAATAACCAAAGAATATAAGCACAATATTTTCACTAATACAAAGAAGTTATACTCACAAAAGTGAGCCTATATGGCGATTACAGGTACTCTTGAAGCTTAAAATAGTAAAGTGCTTGTTCACTACTTTAATAGAAGTGTAAAGATCACAAATTGCTGCTACCTCTAATCTTGAACAGAGTGACGCAAAAGATACTACTCTACTACAGAAAGTTGTCATGAGCCGAAGTTGTCAAGGTTTAAATTTGAATTTCTGAAATATCTAGTTTATTCAAATCATCTGCCCTTTATAGACTACTGTTTATTCCCCACTATTAAAATATCTGCGAGGAAAACCAAAAATGCTGTAAAATATCGTGTCTAAAACAGTTAGAACGAGGTTATGAAGATGTAGTTGTTTTGTCGAATACTTAACACCACGTAGAAGTTATTCAATCAACAATATCCAAGGTAGAGTAGCAGATAAATCAGCGAAAAAAGCTTATAATAACGAATCAAAACGACTGAGCATTCAATCATCATAAGAAGATATATTCAAGTTCCAGGGTATTGACTGTTTCTTCTTTTTCTTGTATCTTCATCGATTAGCTTGTGCGGCTTGCTTAGTTTCAAATTGTTAACTCTATAGCATTCTTCTTTCTTCAAAAAAAGTAAAGGTTCAGGGTCATTTCAATTCCCCCAACTGGGGGCGGGCTGCTATAGGGACCTTGCGTCCCTCTTCAGCCAAGAATGTGAATTATAGGATGGGTGAGACAAAGGAGGGGTGGAAAATGGAAGAGAGGCCAGGAAAGGTGGAGAAGTACTGCCCCGGCATTCGCCTCATAGAAGGTACTCTGTTGGCTCAGGAAAACCACATAATCTTCTTTCTTCTACCGCGTACATACTTATAAGGCTTTACAAACAGTCTGCACAGTTTGTTTCAACAGGTAAATTTGTGGATACCGATGAAGAGTAGTGCATATAGATTTTTTTTTAAAGTTTAGTAATGCATTTAGACTTTGTTAATTTGTTATTCAAATAGGCTAACAAGGTTACTAAAAGTCAACGTAGAAAGATAAAGGTGCAAATCATGGTATTTCAGTTGTGTGTGATCAGCTAGTGGAACAATTATTTCTACTAAAGCTGATCGTTATTCTCGTATGCTGCTTTAACATTAGGGATATGATACTAGCTTTCCTCATTATTTTGTAGTACCGGATCGCTTCCCTTGTATCTCATTATAGATCAACCACGGATTTTACGTCACCTGACTAATACACAGCCGATTATTTCGAATAACCGTAGCAGTTTTCGGACCAGCCCGGCTTGCCACTTAAAAGATAACAGTTAAAATTTAGGAAGCGATGAATGTTAACGAAACAGCCCTACATGGAAAGAAGTAGCAACGCGCCCAATTATCACATACTTTTAACGCCGTAAACTACAGGCTTTGGCCATTAACTGCACGCTAACTTTCAGCCATTTGCTGAAACTGAAACGCTGCCCGGGAAGGTGCCCATTCCAGGCTCGCAAGTGAATTTTCAAGTATTCTGGAAACTCTTCTCCCGGATGAATTAATAATCGCTACCACGAATGACACGTTTTGAGCCGCGCTTCACGCATAAAAGGCGAACACGTCGCTAATTTTACGGGCTTCCCGAAAGTCGATATTGGAGCGCAGGTAACCGCCGCTTCAGGGGGATGCGTCACGCGAGCTGACGAGAAAACCCTTCTTTGGTCTAGACTTGTCGCTCGCGGGTAAAAGCAGCCGCGTGATACGCGTCCGCACGCAGGACTATCACGTTGCGAAGGCCTATCTTTTTTACTTCGAAAGCCATCGCTGAAAATAACTCGAATTAAATATTTACATTCGCTCATGCGATACCCGCGCCCCTTTATGCTTCGCGCCCCACGATCATTTTTTCTGAAACTTCAGAACACAATTCGACGGAAAGGCACGGCGCAGTCAGGACCGTAGTGAGTGAAGAACTGCAAAACATATTTACATTTTTTAAATATAATCATATCAGCATCATCATCATGCATTATCAGCTAATTGCCCAACGTCGAACAGCTACCCCTATGTTTTTCCAATCGTCTTTATCTTGTTCCTTCTGCATTTGGTCCTGCCCAGCAAGCCGTTTGATACCATCTGCGACGTAGTCATTTGTTATACTAAACGTTTCGAGAGAAAACTGACGAGAACAATAATTCTGGGATAAATACGGTAGGATAACTGAAAAAAAGAAAGCAGGATGAATCACAAAAGAACACAAAAATTGCAGGTAGAGGATATAATAAGAGTAATAAAAGCAAAAAAAACTGCAATGGATAGGACATGTTGTGAGAAGTGATATGAAAAAGATAGTAAGGAAAATAATGGAGTGGCAACCAAGTGAAGGAAGAAACAGAAAAAGACCTAAGAAGAGACAGATAGATAAAATAAACGAAGATTTGAGGCGAGGGAAGCGATGGAAGCGGGCATTTGGAGAGCGATATGCAAGGATAGAAAAGCTGGAGGGAAGTACTGAAAAAAACCCAGGAACAGTTGCAAAAAAGAACAAACAACGAGGATTGATCCATCGCTATAACAAAATCCAATCAAAATATGTTTTACGATGTGGTTATAATCCTAAGGTACTTAAATGCCAGAAGAAGAAAAAGCAAAAGTTACCCCTCAGTGTGGCCCACCCAATTCCGTCTTATTTTAGTCAAATGGCTTATGACGTCAGTTACCTTTGATCTTCGACAAGTCTTTGTGAAGGGGATATGTTGGCTAAGAGAGATCCCAACATTCTCCATTTTACAGCTTTTTGGTTTGTCTAGAGTGCATGCATTTTTTTTCAGCCCCAACGTTTTTCTCCCTTGGGCCATTACCGGTTATACGCACTGGTCTGAAGCTTCAGCTATAAGAATATTTGGCAAGTTAAATTTGAAGATAGTTTGCATCTTTCGAAAAACTGACTATGCCATGCCAGTTATATTCTTGTTGACAGGTCAGTTGGGGACAATGTCAATATAATCCGCTCACCTCGGCCGATTTATTAATCTCTCCCAATTGAGCGTTATGTTGTTATTTGTCCACTCGACTTGCTTGTATACGTCTCATAATAGGAGTGTTTTGGAGACAGTAAATCCAGCTGTTGTTCTTCTCTGTGCACGGGCACGTAGACCTTTCCCTTCTGTTTCCAATCCCTCTTGTCTTGTGACACACGTTGCCAGTTTTGTTGTCAGTCCATTGTCTTTGTGATTGTCTTACGTTCAAATGTGTTGTGTCCATCGTGTCGTCTCCTGCCTTGCCACATGTTCTGCCCAGATCAACTTTAACCTCGCTATCCTCTCTTGACCTCTTCACACTTAGTTTGCCATCATTTATGATGTTCTCAGAGGTTTATTCCCTGTGGATGATACGCTCGAGAGGTCTTTTGAGTTTTTCTGAATTTGTTTGCATAGTCATCACCGAAAGAATTTACGTATTGAATACTTTCTTCTTTAGGTTTATTGGGATATTTAGGTCTTTAACAACAAATCCTAATTTTTTCGTTGCTGCTCATGTCTAATTTTCTTTGCCTAATTTGATGTATTAGATAAAAGTATTCCTCGACCTATTATATATGTTAGTGGCCGATGTAAGTGCTTTGTCTTCCCTACTCATGACTTTAGTTCTTGCTATGTTGTTGGTGAGACTTATATTTTCTGACGCCAGTTTGAGTTTTGTCAACATACTCTCCAGCTCATCCAGATCACTACCCATTAAAACAATGCCGTTGGCAAAACAAATGTGGTGGAGATGCCGTATGTAGCTTCGAATTCATTTTTATCCCAGTTTAGTCCTTTGGAAATATCTTCCAAGGCCAGAGTAAAGAGCTTTGGGGAAATGATGTCTCCTTGTTGCACTTCTAGCCCCATCTGGATTTTATTTGTTGTTAACGTATCCGTAATTTTGAGTTGAAAGGTGTTGCAATAGATTTCTAATTCTTCAGTCATTTCTTCATTTGTCTATAGGCGCGAATACTGCCTAATGTTCCACCGAGTCAAACACCTTGCTGTAATCCACAAAATCCAAGTGAAGCACAACATTATATTTTGTGCATTTCTCTATAAACACACGTACAGTTTTTATATGATCAGCTGTACCATAACCCTTTTGTAACCTGGTATGCTCCGGTGCTTGGTATCCACCAAGTGAAGCACAACATTATATTTTGTGCATTTCTCTATAAACACACGTACAGTTTTTATATAATCAGCTGTACCATAGCCCTTTTGTAACCTGGTCTGCTCCGGTGGTTGGTATCCACCAAATTGATTCGTGAGTCTGTTGGTAACCTTTGTAAATAATTTGTAAAGGTGTGGCAGAAGACTGATAGGTCTATTGTTTTCCACATTCTGTTTGTCTCCTTTTTTGTAAAGCAGAATAACCTGCGCATTTTCCAAGTAGCAGGTATTTTGTTGTCAGTTAGGCATTTTATTATAACTATAATTTATTGCTGAGCTTGCTGCAGAACGTATTTTATGCAAACTGCATATTCTATAATTTATGCATCTTAAGATACGATTAAAAATGTGCACGAATTAAAATTTTGAGAGTTAATTGGCACTACTTAAGTAATGCATATTTTACATATTTAAGCATTTCCTGAATATTTTAGCAGTTTCTGGTATATTATAGCATAATTCTACCATTTTCTTTGGCGAAAATTGCTTAAGATATTCAAAATGTAAAAAAATAACGTGAAATTAGTATTTGCTGACAATATTCGAAGTAAACAAATAAAGCCACGTTTTGAATGGTGAATTTGTTGAGGACCTTGGTGTAGCTCTTAAAGATTGTAATTGCAAAATTTATAAATGCTCCCTATACATCTGTAGACGTTGAAAGATTGTTTTCAATATATAAGTACATGTTTCCAGACAGAAGGCATAAGCTTCTTCTTGAAAGTTTTGAAAAACATTTAGAGGTAAGATGTTTTTATAAAGATGATTGATTCATACATTTTGTTGTATTACCCATGTTTTTTTATTGAAATAATTGCTTAATTATGATGTAAATCATTGTAGGATTTATTAAAATGAGTAAAATTAAACATTAGCACACGTATTCTCCGTCTCTTGAATTTTATTATAGGTTTATGATTAGTCGACATTAAATGCACGTTAAAATCCCGCATAAAGCAAATGTGATAGCATATGCACATGCATATTTCTAAAATTTCTGAAAACCACAAAAAGGGTGCATATTTTGGTAATAATGGACTGTATATGTTTCGTTCTCTAATCATAAGCAATACCATGGGTGTAACAATAATTGCATCAGGCACGATATTAGCAAAATAATTGTTCAGGCAGTGTTAACACTTAAGTGAGCAGAGACTCATCCTGGATGACTGACCCCCGGTTTTACAATATCCATATATATAATAGACTTGTCTGTCCGTCCGTCCGTCCGGGACGCTGTTTCAGCAGCCAAACCGTAAGAGATAGAGAAAAAAGTTATTAAAGTTATATGTTTGGAATGGTCATGTCAGGTCGGGAACCGAATTTCAATCACGTGACACTTCCGGTTTTCGAGAAATCACAAAAAAGACCGTTTTTCAAATAGAACGCGTATTAAATAAAAACTGTTTCAGCAGCCATACGGAGCTGCGACCCTCTGCGCCTTAAAACCTCGATCGGTTAGGCAACCACTTTGACACCTTCCAGGTCTGGGTGGTTGCCTAATCGATCGAGGTTTTAAGGCGCAGAGGGTCTTTTTTGTTTTTTTAAATGAGACATTTGTCTTACTGGACTGCTAGTTATTAATAATATATAAAACTTCTTAATTGAAAGTAAGTGAACTATTGAAGGTAAATGAACTGCCGATCAATCCAGCACAGTTCAGAAGTGTTCAACAGAGTCGTAGCCTACGAACTCTCATCCAAGTATTCGTTTGCTTCTTATATCAACATTCTAACAACCTCATCATCATGGTCAGCCTTTATACGTCCATTGGGAAACGTATGCCTTTGCCGCACTTATCAATTTATTTCTGTCGTGCGCTATTTGAAACCAAGGTCACGCCACTGTTTTCGAAATATTGTCTAGCCACCTCTTTTGTAGTCTTCCTGTACTTGTTTTGGCCAACCTCAGTCTCCAATGGGCTAGTTTTGCTGTCCACCTGTTTATGCCCTCTATGGCAACATGTTCCATCCATTGACAATTAAGCCAGTGTCACGCGTTCTGTATCACCTTAGATTTGCTTTCTGCCAGTACACATATCTCATAAACTTTGCGTTTTAAACTGAAGGAAGCAGAATTTTCTAATATGTACTCAATTTGCCAAACCAAATCTGTGTTCTGATTATTTTTCTTTGCCAGCCTTTGCAAACCGGTCGAACAAGCAGGTTAGCTGCACCCTAAATCACATTTACGCACAATTGGTCCGAAAATGAAAATTTACATCTTAGTTACCACGACCGCAAGTACAAGTTTACGCCTGGCGGGCGGTAAAGCAATTTGCGGGCGGTAAAATAAAAACGCGGGCGGTAAAGTAACTTTGCTGCCCGCTATTACTTTACGACCCGGCACCTTAACT
This sequence comes from Agriotes lineatus, assembly GCA_940337035.1. Lineage (NCBI taxonomy): Eukaryota > Metazoa > Arthropoda > Insecta > Coleoptera > Elateridae > Agriotes > Agriotes lineatus. Next base: position 90,903,191 of record OW679196.1, on the reverse strand, counting down.
GTGGTAGCAATTTTTGGCATTAAAAACACCCAAATTTATTCTAAGTGTTTGTTCCATGCAGTTGTGCGTAAAACGTTGTAGGTACCTCAGGAATAGATTACGCCCTTAGCCAAATAAAGACCCTCCTCCGTCGGGTCTCAAATTTTGGCTGCGGGTGTAAGCTTACTCTTCCGGCCTTCTATACATAAATAACTATGAAGCAAAAAGAATATTAATAGAGAAAATCAACTGGGCTCGATGGCTTCACTATTAAACCAAAAATCGCGAAATCTATCCCCGGTCCCTGTAAGTTTTTTTAGAACAAAAAAAATGCCATTTTTCGACAGAGATGTAAAACCGTGGGTCCATTTACACTACGAATTGTAGCATGGTAAAGATCCCTTGCTAGGGTTAGAACTCTTTATTCTTCGAAAATTTTTAGTAGGACTTTGACCACATGACCGTAACTGTCGCAGACGAAGTTGTCCTTATTAGTAACGATTTAGGGGGAATTAATAGTAAGTGGGGCACACTTACCACAAAAAAAATTTTTAAAGAACTTTAAAACTAGAACATGTAACGTATCCCCACTATCCCCACCAGTGAAAAAAGTCCGATAAAACACATCATATCTTAGTTGTATTAATATACATCTGATTGTATTACTATCCAAAGAAACATTACCTCTTTTGGAAGTTGTCTTATTGACGTACCGTTGTATTCCAGTAAAACTTATAAGAACTTTGACATTTTTCATTTACACAATTCTGACATTTGACATTATGTCATGATAAGTACCGCTTTTGTAACCTCGGCTAACTAGCTCGGAACAATAAAACTCCTTTCTCTCAGCTGAATGGGGTTACGTTACTTTTAAATATATCAGTTAATATAATTTTTTAACCTTCATTTATATTTAATCAACATTGTAAAATACTGTTACCATATTTGAATTTTTAATTCAAATAATTTCAAATACTTTACTTAATATCAGATGTTAAACATTGACTTTCTATTTATTTGGTGTTTGATGTGACATTACAATAAAAAGAAGTAAATTTCAAAGCAATTTTAATCTCGTGATCCAAATAATAACATACACAACCTACATCAAAATCTCCTTAACTAACTCCAAAATGTTCAATTTCTAAATATAAAAACCGAAAACTATTCAAGCTTGAATTAACATACAATTTAGAACTGTTGAGGATTCCATCAGCTCCCGTTTACCTCAAAGCCCGTTGTAGCTCTCCACAATTGTTTTATTTCTAATAGACTTCCAATCCAGTACACAAGAACACACTTCAGCACTGGCTTTACGTTATAGACTGTATTCTATTATTTTTAATAGATAATACAATTATCAACAAGTTTAATAACATTGACTTTTATTTCAAAATAATAATAATTATGACACTTTATCATGTTTGATTGCAGAGAAAGCTATTTTACTACTGCTAATTCAAACTTTCAATTGTTTATTTTAAGCTCACAATTAAGGAAATTCAACCCTCAACGTGATTTTACGAGAACTATTTTCAATGTTATTTTAATAATTGTTATTTCCATTAGAAATGCATTTGGTTTCCCTAATAACTGCCACCAGTCATTCATACAACTGTTCTATTCATGTACTGTATGAACCAACTGGATATTAAAAATTAAAGTAAATATTACATGCAATTGCATGTTGCAATACAAACATTCGTAAGTGGAATTTATAAAGCATAATTCTACACTATTAGAACATTTAGTTACGCTGTACGTAAAACCAGATTTTTCGGAACGAATTTATCATTCTTACCACTCCTGTTACCATTTTGGAAGGGGCCGATTATGCTGGCCCAACAAGAAAAAGGAAAGAAGAAAAACAAGAAATGGAACGATACAAGTTGTATACTTTATCATCTCTGATATGTTTTTCTATCTTTTAAAAATACCTGCTCCAGGTGGGGTAGATAATCAGAACTTTTTTTTTCACGTTACATTCCTCAAAATGGCGAATTTTGTTTTAAATAGATTTCTTCCGTTAATCTTTAAACAGATTGTTTGGTTTCTATGAACATCTGACCCTCTATTGCGGTTCTGGGCACGCCATTTACCAGCAGCAGAAGGATAAAATAAAAGCTTATGAAGTGGGGCACGACGCTCCCGACGCGTCTTAAAATAACTTTAATTTCGGTATATCTCTTAGTCGAGTGGGAGATATTTTAGGGTCGTCGCATCCAGTCCGCCGATATGAATGTCAAAAGGCCGTTATCGTGTAAAAGCACGAGACAATCCAGCCAAGTATAGATAATAAATAAGGATTTTGGGGCGCGCTGGGTTAGTGCTAGGCGATTGCGATTTAGCTGGAGAATGTAGAGATGTGAACATACGAATAGTAATAGGAAACGTGTGCCCTAAACGAGCTGCTCCGAACTAGAGATTGGAAATCTCGTTCCGCCGGAGCTCCACAAAACTCTTATTACGAAAGAACTAATGAGGTAACAATAGGGGAAATTAAGTCTGCGCTTCCCTTTTGCTATAAAACAACCGCAAAGGAATAAAGTAAGGCAGTGTGGATGCCCTTTACGATTTTTAAGTAATCGAAATAATTACTGAAATACTGCTTTTTTGCCCAAAATTATAAATATTTCCCTTAAGTAGAACAAGCTATCATAATTTTATTAAAGTAAATAGAAATTATGCCAGAAGCAAAATCACCGGACGGAACAATATACGATCTTCATAACAAGAGTTGAAGGAAGCGAATCAAAATTGTTTAAAATGAAGAGATTGGCAGATTATGTCATGTACGTGTTTGCTATTAAACATTAAATAAAAATAAATATACGCGTAACTGTAATAAAAGTATGTCTTCTTGAACACCCACCATTAGCTTTTTAGTCTTCCCGCTGCACTACCAGCCTAGAGAAACTTCAGTCCACCTTCATTGATTATTTGGATCAGTTCCTGTATTAAAATAAATAACAGCCAAATGACACGTATTAACGTGAATTACATTAATTCACAAAAAATATTGCAGTCTTTAAGATTCAAACCTACATTCCCATAAGGAAACTAAGTTCTAGTCAGGCACCTTAGCCACTTGGCCAGGAATGCTGCCTAACAAACCAGCTTACTGTTGTATTATGAAGTGAAGGGGACGACGCAAAGAAACAAATAATAGTTATGCACCATTTAAATATAAATTTATAGACTATTTTGGTTTGAAACATCTGTTCTACCTACAGCTTCTTTCTTAGAAGCTTTTCGAAATATAAAACAATTTCAGCGGTTGTTTTCTCCAAAATAAAATTCATATTCTCATCACGAAGATCGCCAAATTTGTGGCAGAATTTAGAATTTTTTTTACAGAAACAACCTAGTCAATCCAGAACTACGCCACTTGGCAGACTGAGTGAGAGTAGCGTTAACTAGCGACACCTTTCGGCGTATTGCGTTATTACTTCCCGTTCGCGCGTCGCAATTTCGGTTCATTTTGGGTACATTCGCGCGTATAATTTTATGAAAAATATATATGAAAATACCTTCACACGATAATCATTCACTGCTAAATGTTACGGAGGAGATGCATGTCCATGATCCATTTTCTATGTAGAGACAAGAGCAAATAACCCATACATGCTTTTAACGATCATTTTTAAACGTGCAGTTTTAAAATTAAAGTTTTGAGTATTATTGACATAATACCAACAAGCAAATTAGATGCCAATCTACATCATACATGTAAAAGTACACATTTTCGACGTTCCTCATATTACAGTAATTTTTATATTACTAAATACCTCGCTTCAGAAATAACATTAATATCATGTTTATTACTAAATATCTTCCTGGGTTGATTTTAATTTGGTTCCCGACGGTCCAATATTAAATACCATTTCAAACACAGAATGTTTTAATATTGGAATACGAGAATGTTTTGTTTTTTAGTTTAAGCGCGAACAAAAGCACTGTGAATACTGAACAGGTGAAATTTAAGGCTATTCTATTAATGCAGAAAAACACTTAAATTGCGCCAATTACCTAAAAGTAAAACACACTAGTGATTACACATGCACAGATTAAGCGAGGATTAAAGAAAAAGCACTGAAAGTGAAATAAATTAGTTGAACCAACTTAAATTCCCTTTGAAATAGACCGAGTATTTAATCTGAACTAAATTGTTTGGATAGTAATCGGTTCGCTAAGTCAAACTAAATAAAACTTGAATTTAATCAAGCTAATTTCTTAATTTAGTTGGCGTGTTAAACTAACTTGAATTGATGGGATGGGACCGAAACTAATGAGATACAAGGAATGATTTGGGCGACGGAAGTATATTAGGGCACCTCGGACTTAACTAACATTGGGTAACTGTGTTGATCTAAATTAAAAATAGGGCTCATTACTTCAAGTTATTGAACCTTAATTTTGGCTTAGTTGAACTGGGTTTTTAGATTATAGAGAAATTAGAAAAATATAGCTATTATTGATTGGGGTTTCAGATTACCACAAAATTAAAAATACTGTAATACTAGTGGAAAAATTGGAAATAAATTGCCATGAGATTGATTAATCATAAGTGAGGAAGGCACGGTACTTTACGATAAACATCCGATGTAATAAAAAGAGAAATTCCTATAGGAATAAAGTTGACCAAACCAAATTACGAATTCAATTTTCAGAGGAAAATGTATTAATTACAACGGAAAGTTGCTGCAAACCGGTGTTTTTATTCGAAACATTCAACATTTTGAAGTGCTCGCCATTCCATAGCATGGATTTTTAATAGAACAATAGCCTGTTCAAGTGATTTTTGCAAGGCAGTTCTGAAACGATAATTATGGAAAGGCTCCTGACTGATTTGCAAATTGGAAATTGTTTTGTAAAACTCCAAATTAGCTTTTTTATGCTCCAGGGACCCGCCGTTCATCCTGTACTTATTTGTAAATGCAATGAAACCCCACAGCTTGTTCAGACATAAATTCGATCAATACGGGGCTAATTTATTTTCACATTCCACTTTTTCCACATTGTTCGGTATCGGAAAATACACGGGGAGCATATTGTAGTGCGTTCGCTGTGTGGCGCCGCATGAAATCTTCATTTTAATACGGTTCGGAGATAGCAGCAAAGCCCACAGACTTTCCTCAAGAAGCCCATAGACTTCAATTCCTCTTTGTGTACCTCGGAAACCCAGCTAATTATAATACAAATAAAAGACAAATACGGCGCTATTTTTCTTTAAAACAGACCTGTTCAAAGAGGAGCTCGATAAGAGGATTTGAGTATTTATTCGCGCTGAGCGTTTTTGTGTTGGGATTCTTTGAAAGCTCAAGAAAGACGGCTTTCCATTGTTCCCATCTCTAAATAGTAACAAGCTGGGTCGCGTCGGACCCATGTGCAGTTTCGCGAGACGCTATTTACAACCGGCGTATTCTAATGCCCGGATATCACTATCACCAGGGCAATACACGAACACGACTCTCACAGCCTCAGTTTTAAATGCGACGAGATTACCGCAGGCTCCTCGCTTAGACCGCAGCTATGCGGCAGTGTAAGCCAGACATATTTTAATGCTAAGATTTGCTCAACAAGCAGAAGAGACTTGAAGCATGCTAATCCCGGCATTTTTTGTGGCCAATACCAACACTGGAAAACTGAGGCAGCACGTTTCAGGCGCCACTTAATTAGTTTTCCTATTAAAAGCTTTATACCTGAAATAACAAGCACACGCCCATAACAATTGCATGTTAATTAACTGCTGATGCGGTTATTTGTATTTCAGCTTCGCGATTAATTTTTAGTTTCCAAATGAACTCTGACGGTTGTTAAACCCGTAGGGATTTAGAAACGTACCTGTACTTCCTGAAGCAGGTGTCGAATATATTTTTCTTATTCCTATACCAATGTTATTTTTGAATACTATTTAACTAGAAAAATGGGTAAGTACGGAAAAGGAAGTACTACAAATTAAATGATTTCCCAATTATAGGGTATGCTTAAAAATAAATTACATAAGGGTTGGCCATGGAAACTAAAAGTAATATCTATAGCAAGCTTGAGAATTCATTAAATGCCATCACCATTGTTGTTGAATTATACACTGTTATTGGAATTTCTAAAGATTGCTGTCTCTAAAGCTTCGCTTTTGACATTAGTTTTGTTTTCCATGCCCAACCCTTATGTAATTTCTCTTTGAACACATGGTACATTATTGTTAGAATGATTTAAAAAATATATTTACTTTGTTTGAAAAGGAAAATTGTTTCCTACCATCATGAAAGTTTGATAGTGAGCTTACTTACTTATTCAATCCTAAAGCCTTTCTACCCTTTCCAGTACAATACTTTGGGGTTGTATTAGTCTATTGTTTATTTTTCCAGGCCTCTCTCCATTTTGTTCTATCTTGCGTCATTAGTCTTATTTCTTCCTACTCTATTCCTCTCCCTTTCACCAGGTCTTTCTTTATCTTTATTTTTCTTTGTTGTTGCTTCATATACTGCGATGATATGTGGTAAAAGCTCCACTAAAAATTGCCTGGTTGTAATGAATTGCCTGACTGCAAAGGTTATTGTTAATTTAAAAAGTTACCTTTAGGCCAAATCCATACACAATTCTCAGATTATATTTTTATACTGTGCTCAACTTTACCTGCAGTAAAGTAAGGCTAGTTAAAATGAAATGTAATAATTAATTGCACAAATAAAATGGTTGAATGCCCCTTTCTTAATATTTTATTTAACTGCAATACTTATTAAGCCAGCTCTCGGCGAACACAAAACTGCTTATCTCATGTTGAGTCTGTAATTGACTATATTCTCAAATTTTAGGTTATTTGTCTCAACGTAGCTCATTTGCTCGTTCTTAGTAGATAATTCACCACCTCGTAAATTGACAAATCAACACAAACTGGTTTGTGCGTACAGCGTGTATTTGAACGTTTAAAATCGTGAAATAATGTCAGAAAGCGTCAGGTAAATAATTCGAATATTCCCGCTTGGCAACAATTAAAACATCGCCTTCATTATTAGGATGACGTAGACCCTCGCCTTCGTTATTTGCACTCTTTCTTCTGTTGGGACTTCCTTGTTTTCTAGGGATGCGTTCTTGATACTGTTAAAGAGTCTTCCTGCGGCTCTTCTTCATGCTTTTATTTTTTCATCCATACTGCCATCTTACCAAACCTAGATACTAGAATCTGTGTGCTTGTTCTAGTCTTGCCCCTTCCAGCTCTATCGAGTGTGCTGTTTCTTTTCTACTTATGACCATAGTTTTCATTTTACTGCTATTAATTTTCACTTATAATACCATGACTAGTCAAAGTTATGTCGAATATTTTTGCTGTGGTATCACGAATATCCATTGCGTGAGTAATGATACCACCGCAAAAATATTCTACTTAACTTTGACTAAGAATGGTATTCGAGGGACTATTCAATGAACCAAACTACTTTTTCAAATTAGTTTTCAGTAAATCTAGCAAGAAACTACGCCATTTCTATAGTAACAGAAAACTAATATTGACTTTTTCTAATAAAAATCACATTTGTTTAAAATATTCACTTGAATACCTTTTAGGAAGATATATCCGCTATTTTTTTGATTGGTCAAGAAATGTCAAATTGTGGATTTTCATTGGTCACTTTTTGTCAGATGACAGGTGAATTGAATAGTCATATTTATATTTCCCAAGTGACTATGTACCTGTTCTAATTTTTTAAGAGTTTTTTCGTTTTTTGCTATTACTACCATATAGTCGGCGTAGCATGCTTCTAGCACTCTTATATTTCCCATGTTCCGATGTCCCACTGTATAGAATTTTGCCTTATTTTTGTCTTCTTAATCGCTTCATCCGATAATAGAGAGAACAGAAAGGGGCTCAAAATACTTCCATTCCTCACCCCTTTTGTTGTTTCGAACTGTAACGCTTCTTCATGTCTTGTTCTTACGTAGGTTTTTGTATTTCTGTACAGAATCTGTATTGCTGTACTCCTCTGCCTTTCAGAACTTTCCAGATATTCTCTTAATTTTTCCATCGAATACCTTTTCAAGATCGATGAAGCATATCCACCTGAAACCTGGACGACATTCAAGGGCACGCCCTTCAATAGATCAACCAAATTGTTTTGTAAAAAATGCAAATACCTTCACATGTAAATGATTGCTTAAAATAGAACGACCAATCAAATGCCCATAAATTAAGCCTGTCCACGAATCATGTGTGGGTTGCCCAAAGCCCACACATGGGAATTGTAAAAGTTGGTCATCCCATTGGAAGTGAAAACGATTTCATCGATGAAGGCTAAAATTTTCACAGAAGAATGTTCATCGCCATGCTGCTGATTTATCAGCCAGTCGCAAAATCTAACTCCCTCAGGACGATCGACAGGTTCTAGGGCTTGGACACGTTAGTATTGGTACGGGAGATACTAGTCGTTATTTATCGTCCTCCATATCGTACTTCTGACAGTTTCCACTGCTGTTGCTATTTTCCTCGTATCAATATTAGCGTTACTTTCCACCATGTTGAAAATTTCCTCGTGCGTGTGAATTTGCAGGACGCTTCCAGCACCAACTTCATAATGTGGCTCCAGCGTACTGTGCTCTCTGAGTCTTTGGACAACATCGTGTGTTTAAAAAAAACTCATTCGCAACACGCCATAATCGAATTGAAGTTTGCCATAACTTGATCGATACCCATTGAAGCAAATGAACTACCATAAGTCAGAGAGAACTAAATTACATCTTTGTGTTGAACTATTTTTCTAAAAATATACAACACACTAAATAAAAACAATTTTTATTGACTATTATGATTAATACACTCGTTGTTGTTGTATAAATGCCATCTTATTTTCCTTTTTGCTTGATACAAGTAAACTTAATGCAGTGTAAACTTTTGCCTGTCACAGTGACGCATGTTTTCATAAACAAAATGCAATCTGACATTCACCTACAGACTTAACTTAAGACATGACTAGATTTTCTATCTTTCTTTCCAAAGCCTACCCTAAATGAGTTTTTTTTAAACACGATATTTTGAGTTATTCTTATTTGTAAATCTACACGTGTACATTCTTGTAGCAACGGCGGCGACGTAATATTGGTTTCCCCATAGATAGTCACCATTTCGTTATTTAGCTAGCAATGAGTCATTTCCAGCGTTCAACTCACAGTGACAACAATGTAAAGCACAATCTGCAATTGTCAACTAACACTGCCAGTGCCTAATAAAAGGGCATTTGTTTTTCCAGTCTTATTGAAAAAATTATAAAGTCATAAAAATAAAAGTGAATTTGTTTAACAACTCGGTTATTACACAAGATAGGCAATTTGTTATTCAAGAAAAAATGTGCAACTTGGGGCAAAATATTAGCCCACCAGAGGAATTAAAAACATCTTGAAACACTCTGTATACAATTTTGCATTATTTCCACTGTTGTTAACATGCGTTTACCCGTAGTTGTCGATAGTGAAAAGTCTTGAATCGGAATATTCGGCAAGGGAAGGTTTGAAAAAGAAAATTATTGCAAGTACCAGCTACATTTTTACATCCATTGCAGAGCTTCTTCACCTTTTGCATTTTGTTAGAAAACTTCTTAGATCTGAGTTTGTGAACAACTAGCTCGAAGGTCCTTTTGGTATCGTTTAGAACTTCATAATAGAGAACACTGTCTTGTTCTTCGAAAAATGAGCAGGTAAAAAAACCAGTAGGTTAGGTACTTTCTCCTTAAATAAATGGTACATTGTTGACCAGGATAATCGTGCATCCAAATATGTAAACTCATTTCCAAAATAGTGTTTTTTTAGGGAAATGATTTTACGGTTGAGATATCAGTTCGCAAATTTCGTCAGAAGTTACATTGCTGCTTCGTAGTTTTCCTATGTTGGCTCGTGGCGTTAAATTCTTGGACAGTAACTGTCCTATTATATATACTTGCTTTGATGTAACTACGAGTAAAGTTAGAAATGTCATACTATTATAAAATAGTTATAACTGAGAGATTTTGGTTGCTATCATCGCTTATACAGTATGTCCCGGGATGAGGTTACAAAGAGGGAAAAAGTTTATTCTCGACTTTTCAAAAAAGCACTCTTTATAAAAAACATTGCTTGTTCTCAAACTAAAAATTCACTTGCCAAAATATAAGTATCCCCTTTTGTATACGGGGGAGGTTCGAAAATATGAAAATGGCTCAAGAATAAAGTACCCTTATTTTTCAAAATATACAATAATGTTAATTGGAAATATTTGTTATAACATTTCTATTAAAAATTATAATTGCTTTGAATTGCTATTGATGTTTGGATCGCGTATTATTAATTTTTTTAAGATACCTGTCTTTTTGTAGAACCAAATATGAGATATTTAGCATCAACTTCGGGTCACATAAATTTCAGATTAAGTGAACGAAACTGAAATTCGACAGCACACTCTTATCGTATCCGCCAATAAATTAACTTTGAAGTGTCCCGTTTGGTAATTCGCAGGGTAGTGGAAGAATAAGAAAAACCAGTGAAAATTGTTTTTTAGAGCAGGTGGCTGTGACTTTATATTTGACACATACTTTTAATTCTAAGCAACCTTTCAAATAACATTTTAGCCTACTTTAAAAAATAAGGGTGCTTTATTGTTGAGTCATTTTCATATTTTCGAACCTCCCCCGTATACGAAAAGATATATTTAAATTTTGGTAAGTGCATTTTTAGTTTGAGAACAGGCAGGGTTTTTTACAAAGAGTAATATTTTTTGAGAAGTCAAAAATAAACTCTTTTCCCCTTTGTAGCCCAATCCAGGGACATACTACATATCTTGTTCATCTTTAGACTTTGTTTAATTTGAATTTTTCAAAATTGACTTGTATCTTCTTAGCTGATACACTTAAAACATTTCCTCCTATATTACAAAGAGTAATGCCCCTTTTTTTCTCATTGGTGAACGAAAAGTTGAGGAAGAATCATTAACGTTCCGAGAGCTGTTACTTTCAGTTTCGGAAGTAGACATCCCAACTGATACGAAGGCGATACGAATTTTTTAATAAATATTGTTAATAGAATAAGTTAGTAAGTGGTATTGCAGTGTGTCTTTTAAGAAGCAATTAGTGTTACGATTAAAATATAAGAGAATCGAGTTGTGTGGTAGCGCTGTCAGCATGTTTTGCATTGGCACGTTAGGTGCAGAACGGAAAGTACTACTATTTCCTTTCCTTTCTACACTAATCAAATATAATCTGATGAGCAGAAATTTGTACAAGTATGTTAGGATACAAATTTCTTCGCCAAACGTTCGAGCTATGTCAAAACTATAAGAAAATATGTGTATCCCAATTTCGAAAAAAGTTCAAGTATTTCCTTTTCTGCACTTGGAGATTCAGTTACTTGGTCGCACGCAATTTAAATATAGTAAACCCAATGCAATTTCTTAAATTTAGTGTCAAATACAGCTATTATTATTAAGTTTATACACAAACGTATGTTGTGTCTGCGTGCCTGCTTGTTTGCCTGCCTGTATATTTGCGTGTATGACGTTTTCAACGTTACCGATCGAGATTAGTTTCTTATGTCATCACCCTTCCATTCATAATATACCGATAAGTCTGTCTGTTGCGTAGCATTCCGAGCCGAGTAGTTAAGAAGTCACATTTCCCGTGGGAACATAGGTGCGGATTTTGTAAATTAAAGAATTCAGTCTCATTAGAACCATTAAGACATTTTTATCTAAGTTGTACATAATTACGGAAATTTTTCAACCGTTCCTTGATCTCGCTGTGTACATTAAATGCATTAAAAACATTTTCTTTTGCAACTTCCTCGTTTAGCATTCAATTTGAAAAATTCAATAATTGTTGTGGTTTTATAAGGCCATCTATGTGGTGTCTAAAATAGTATATTATTTATTTTAGGAGGATCGAAAGTGGAAGTTTGTTTGACAAACACTCATGTTTGCGTTTGCGAGGCGAAGCGCAACGTAGCTGAGCAAACGCAAAAAATGCGAGGCAAACAAAGTCACTTTTAATCCGAATAATAATTAAGTACTATTTTTTCTACAACCAAGAAAAGTCAAAATTAAAAAAAAAAGTATTATTGAAACATTTTGTTGACCGTTCCTACAAATAAACTAAGCTTAAGTTACTTTTGCTTTTCATTTTTGTTGGTACAAATATGGCCATATAGGCACCAAGTAAAATTTACTTTTAATAATAAAAACTAAAAGTGTTGTCTAGCAACATATACGTTGTTGTATCAGTAAGAGAAACGTCAACTTTCATGACAATGACAGATTTTGGTATTAATAGATATTTATGCATTACGGGACATATGAATATGCTTTTTCCCGAGGTCTGTAAGTTAACCGAAGGTAAAAAACATGAATATCTCCAGCGGGGATACAATATTTTATTTACTCGCATAAAATTAGTATAACATTTCAGAATGTTGTAAGTGTCATAGGTCATATTTAAAATGAGAATCTGTAAGTAAGATCAAGGATTGCCTAAATGTATGACTGCTAAAACGTTGTTTGTAGTTGCGTGAGTACCATGAGATTGAAGGAGAAATAATTTGAAAAATCCTTAATATAAAAGTAATTGTAAAAGGATTGCGGAAAAAAGTTTTTTGTTAAATAAATCTATTATTATTGTGTAATATCAAACAAAGTAGATGGCAATATTAAATTAGTAGAGTATTCTAGCTAGCACATTAGAAACATTCTCAACATTTAGAATTTTCGACGCCTTTGTCACGAAAAATATAATCTTCAATATGCCGTTCCGCATACCCGTTTGCAACTGACGTCGATCTCCATCCTACATAACGTTGAAACCCCAAGATGTTAGGCCAACTAAAAGGGACGCAGAGGACTTTGTGAAACTAGTATAAAGGGTGTTCAAAAACTAGTACGTTTGGAGTGGGCTTGAGAAAACAATAAACGCAATATGTCTTTATTTATTACTTACACATGAACAAAAAACACAGCAAAGTAAATTTAGGTTATGAACTAAAATTTGTATTTACATTTTACACTTACATTTCATTCTTTATAAAAGATGATTAAACCCCTCACGTAATTTGTCATTCTGCATTAATGTTCCTATTAAAAACATGGTACAATTAAACGTCTTGCACTAATAGCTGCCCAGACACCAATCTTTTCAGCATGTAGAGGTGCTTCAACAAACTCATGAGGATTCTCATGTCCGATAATTTTGCGAATTAACAGATCCATGTTTATAAAACCAAGCTTCGTAAGTAAAAAAATGTTATCCTGAGTAAATTTTGATTGTTGTTCAGTACACGTAAATACCATTGATATTGTTCATGAACTGCTGTTAAACGATAGGGGTATACGTGGAGATCTTTGAGTAAAATTGAATGATAAGTCTCCATAGAGAGATTAACTTGTTGCGACAAGTGAGGAAAAGAAGTGTGGGGCTTATTTATTTTGGTTGTCCACCACCTTTTGTTACAACAGTACCACTCTCACGAAACCTCGTTATACATCTTTTTAAAGGTTCTACAAATTGTGGATGCACAAAAACATCATTTGGATAATTATTATGAAATTATTCGATGCAGTTTGCTATCGAATAGGTCCAAACTCTATCAACTTTTGTTGCATTACTAAAGTAACTTTCTGTTATGAAAATTTTTTGTTCTAAAGAAAAAAACATTTTTTAATGTAGACTGGCCAACCGATTTATGCCTAAAATGAATAATTTTTGGTAATGCAATTTTTAGTAAATACAATAAATACACAGAAACGAGAACGAACTTTATTATAACCTTAAAACGTCAAATGAAGTTTAACCGAATCAGCACCAACTCCAAACATGGGAGTTTTGAACACCCGTTATTTTGCTGTACAGTATGATCGAAAACTTTTAACCTCTAAAGGGCTGTGGAATTATTTTGTCAAAAAAATTTGTTGGCAGTCGTGGTAGTAAATGTCACATTGGCATTTTATATCTATCAGTTTAAGGTTATGTCAAGACTGTCATTTCAACAAATAGAAACATTCTTGTTGAATACATAAAAATGTTAGTAAAACAACTACGGCTATTCAAAATGATTTGCTGCATTTTCCATACACAGCGCCACCTAGTGCTCGGCGTTAGACATCCTGAAAAAGTTAAGTTAGGTTATATTATTTAGTAGCTTTACTCATCACTGCCAACAGAGGTTAAAAGTTTTCGATCATATGGTATTAGGTAACCCAAGAAACGATTCAGTCAGGCTCGGATTTTTTGCAAGTCCATGGACTCCAACTACCGGAACTGTGCATTTTCCATAAAACTGATCTTATAGTAGTTTTTTACTTCCCTCGTCTGAAAGACGAAGGAAGTATTGTAATCACGAAAAAATCACCTTCCGAGATTTTTTCAGATCTTCACGTTTCAATGTCCCTAGATGACGTAAAAGAGGTTTTCTCAATTCTGTCAGTCTGTCTGTCTGTCTGTCTCCGCCTGTCTGTCCGTCTGTCTGTCTGTCTGTTGGCAGTATAGCTCAAAAAGTATTTGTCGGAGGAAGACGATATTTTGCATACATATTATATATCTACCTCGCACGAAACCGGTACAATTTCATACAAATATATACAGGGTGAGCACCTTAAAAAAAATAGTTTTGTTTATTTTGTGTTAATTTTGAAATAAAAGAAAGTAATATCCTTCACATAGGTCAGGCTTTACATTTTCCGAAAATAAGACTCAACCGATAATGGATAATGTCACAAAAGAGTAAAAATGTTTCAACCATTACACCGAGCTCTTCAAGAGACGCGCGCGCCTGACTTTTCCCGAATAGACGCGGTAGCGCAGATGGAATTTCGCCGTACTTATATCCTCTGCGGAGATTCGATTAGGGTCGAGCATTCTGCAGAGCTGCAGATGCGGCGGGTTCAAACCCCAACGGGATCCTTTTTTTAAATTTGAAAATGTATTAAATTTATTAGAAACGTGAAGATATTTGTACTCCTAACTTAATTTGATTTCTAAAATTATTTAGTGCCACAATGTTGACGAGGGAAGTTCTGGGTAAAGCATTTTACATATTTTTTTAGATATATTAGGCATAACTACTGCACTACTTTAATCTGACTAGATGGATATACACTGATGAATTACTGCACTGGCATTATCACTATTTTCTAGGCATCTAGGCGTTAGTTAGGTATGCATTGAAGGTTCAATAATTCGTATAATTGTTTTCGCATTTAGCGAAACCGAAGTTTTATTTTACCAAATTCC
Organism: Agriotes lineatus; assembly: GCA_940337035.1. Lineage (NCBI taxonomy): Eukaryota > Metazoa > Arthropoda > Insecta > Coleoptera > Elateridae > Agriotes > Agriotes lineatus. The sequence continues at coordinate 90,887,976 of OW679196.1, read as the reverse complement.
ATTTTAAAGCAAAAACGGTCTAATCCGTCATAAATTGTCACCGAAGCTCCAGGCAATCCCGACATAATTGATTTCGCGAATTTCTCTAATTTATAAATCGGAATACATGCAGGAAATTTGTAATGAATATTCATTCCAGAACAAAATCCCATAAAAGCTCTGGCGAAGTTAATCGGGACTGTATTTAATTTCCACCTAAATCCGTGTAGGCAGCAGGCAATTAAGTTATGTGGCGAATGTTTTTTTAAGTTTAGCGTGACTAATGGCCCAGTTGTTGCAATAATAATAAACCACGATCATCCAGGCGTCCCTAATAATGTAGAGGAAGTTTGTTAAGGCATTAATTTTACGCGGAATTCGAATTCCTGCTCCTGATTATCCTAAGCCGAAAATTTATGGGATATGATAAGATCGGCACAGAAACGTCTGAATTAAGTGGAAGTTTAGCGGAGAACAGATGGTGCGTATGAACACGGCCTAAGCTATAAATCGCTGCAAACCTACACAATGAAAAATTAATCCTTTCTATTAATATACTGGAGTAGTCCTCCCAGCATTGTCCCGAAATCAGGGGAGAAGATAAAAAATATGGCAGTTCAGTGTCCTCTAATTCCCAGCACAGTTTAAGCGCTTTGTTTGCTGGCATGCATGTGTATACCTTATTTATACTGTTTACCCTGATGCGGTATGAAACAGGCAGGGGTTAGACCAAGCTTTTGTGTGTTTTAAAATTGAAACGAAAAAGTAATCTCTGATAACATACGAGCTGGTCCGCATGCTGCGATGCACTGCACCGTGCTCCGTTTGGCACAAAAGGGCACGTAACACAAAAGCTCGCTGTTCTTCAAAATTAAAACCTCTCTTGACAACACGTATGAAAATAATGTATAAAATATTATCCAGACACTCTCAAGCACCAAACGTTTTTACTAACTTAGGAGGCTGTCGTTTATTCAAGAATTATCATCTCTATTGCTAAAATAGCCAACATCCGTCTTTTAGTCCTTTTATATGAAAAGACGTGTAGCCTAAAACCAAATATAATCTACTGGTCATAATTATGCAATAATAGTCCATTAATGGCCACCTAAGATTTGTAGTGTTCGCCAAAAACAGAATAAAGTGTGAAAATTGCCTGCTTAAGGATTACATGTATCACAACATCAATATGTGTCGTTAAATCTTATACCTTTACACATAGGTATGTAAAATGTAGGAAGTAAGGTTGCGTGTCCTTACACAGTCAGAATATTTGGTTAATCATGGGAGGATTGTGAACAAAATTAACCTTAAGATAAGCAGAATAAACGAGAAAAGTCACAATTATATTATGGAGGAAATATAAGCTACACTGGATGGCATTACGGTATATTATGTAAAATTACGTTAGCGTGCCATTTATTTCAACTTTTCATGATAGGGATGTTTTCAAGTCATACACTTATCCATCTCAGCCGGCTAAGAGCTGCGGTCGGAACGCAAGACGGTGGTGCAACCCATTTTTCGTTAGACAGAGTCTGGTGTTAGAGTAGACATAGTGTGCTCGATCCTTGTATTCCCATTAATATGGTCACACAATCTGCATTTTTGACATTAGAATGTCTTCCCTTGAGATAATTCCGTGAGGTTACTTCCATATGTTATTGATAGCTAAGTTTAATAAATGCATTTAGTTTGCGCTGTTTGATTTGTGTGCGACTTAAACACTTATCAGATAAATTGAGTGGAAGTTAATACACCATGATCACCTCCAGTAAACAATTTAGGATTTTTTGCCTTTACTCGGTGCGCACTGCAGAGATATAGGGCTATTCAGAGCCATTGCAAGTTATAAATTGCGCCATCACACCTAAAACTAGAACTAGCAGTATCTTATTCTGTAGACTAACGTAACGTCCCCAGCACGGTTAGATTGTAGCGCGCATAAGTGCATCTGCACTAATTTTGTTCCAAAAATTCTTCTAACTTTGAAATTGAAGTTAATAGATATTTTTATATTTTATTTGGTTTCTATATGATAACGCGTAATTTTAATGAATCAATTTAAGCTGCAACCCAATCAGGATAGTTTTTCCAAAGTTAGAAAAAGTTTCTATGAAAAACTTTCCACTACACTTCGACGCATTAAAAAGTGAAGCTGAACAATTTCCAAGATTGTCCTCTGGTAACACCCTATATAGACTTCGGCGAGCAAACACAAATTTAGAATTGTCATTCCCCTCGTCCACTAAATTATCGCATTCTTTTTCGTCTTATTTGGCTGCCTTAAGTCGCTTCCCAGGTTTACACATACGATATCAAACTATCTCAACTATTTTACAAGTGCTAATTCACTTAATACCCCTCACTCCTCACGAGTGAATTAAAACAGGCTGCGAGGAATAAAGGTTTATATGTTATAAGGCATCTAATGGCAGGAGGGAGAGACTATTTTTGGGAGAAAATAATCCTGTGAACCGCCAAAGGCCATGGTGTTAAAAACAACAAATAAATTATATATTTAAAAAAAATACACATCCAAGCAGGCAAAAGATTTAATAAAGTATGCATTGAAGAATGCCAATAAGCTTTTCCAACTTAAACAGATACATTTCAGACTGATTCTTGGTTTACTAACTGGCCACTGCCCTTTGAGGTGCCATCTTGGGCAAATTGAACAATATGTATACTGTATATACAATAATAATAATTATTTATAATATTTCTAATTTTCTCCTAGTATTATAATTAGAATTATTATAATCTTGTTCCACTTCGCTCTTCGGTAAAACATGCACAGGTGGTATCAATCCGATATTTAAATTGTTCTGATCTGTTTCTATCTGAATGCATATAGTAGCGGTATTTCGAAACAATGAAAACGAGCAGGCCAGAAATAGTTTGGGAGTTGAGACCAATGTTCTAACTCGGATAAAATATAAAAACGAAGTTCAATGTTTCGAAAATTGCATCTGCAGACTACTTTCCGAATGTGGAAGAAATTACATAATCGTAGATCTAAATATTACATCAATAATGCGTTTTCCAAAATAAAAATTGCGGAGTGTTTCTGTCAAAAACCAACGCACCAGTTGGAATAAAACGAGCTTAGAGAAAATTCTGGTAAAAGAAGAATTCCACATATGTTGGTCCGGAACGAACCAATTATTAGTAACATGGAATAATGTGGACATATCAGTAAAAGGGATCTTGTTAGGTCAGTTGGAGAATTGACGTCGCCACTGCCGTTTGTGCATAAGAGAGAGGTGCTCGGTAATACGAGGAGCCGATTGGCAGTGCATATGCGACATCGTTACGTAAATACAGCTTTTTGAGAAACCCTTACCGTGTCCAACCTTACCAATCTAAAATTTTGATCCCGTCTCGTCAGGTATCCCGGCGCAGCCCCTGGAGCTACATCTCGTTACCAGCGTGTAGATCGACGCCAATTGTCAGCTGTCAATTTGGTTTTATCGAAGTGTGGCCGCTTGCCACAGCTTACATTAAGCGAGCCCGTAATTCTCGAAAACTCTTGATAGCTATCGGGCCATCATTTCCGTCCAAGGATCTTCGATCAGACTCGATGTCGCCTGCATTCCCCCATTGCTGCCAATTAATTTGCTGCACCAAACTAAGTTCAATAAATATTATTGATTTAGTATTGCATTACGAGAAAAATTTATTTCCGTATCTTTCCAGAAACAATATATTTTAACAAGGCTCTTCTTATTTCAGACTAAGACCTACCCCCATCGTGCGCTACTGGGCTCCTTTAGCTCCTCTTCCAACGAGACTCAAAATTTGTCGGCGCCTGCTGACAGATATAAATTGGTCTATTACCGGATGACGGTTGTTTGTTGATCGACAGCAACCTCTCAATCGAAAAAATAGTTCAAATATCGGATTTTATTTTTATTTAAGATTGGGAAATCAAGTCCAATTCCATTATAATTCTAATCATAGATACAGTCCAAAAACAGTATAGTCAATGAAAATCTGTGCAGTACTTAAATGAAACATTAACTATACAATGTGGAAATTAAAGAGCGCATAAATTCCGTAACTCCATTAATCTGATTGAAGATCTGTTCACGCTCCTTGAAAGTATCGTATAATTTTAATTTCTATCCATATCAAATATCACATCATAAGCATTCTACTGTATAGGACAATCCCTCTCTCTCTCTCTGGCTAATTAAAAAAATATATCATTTAATTAAGCTTTACTTTAATAAAGGTATATTGCTCCTTCTATTTTATTTAATTGCAACTTATTAAAAACTTTTGCGCCGGTTAGCTATTGAAATTCTATTTGCGGGGTTTGGATTATTACACTGTTGAAATTTTACCATCGTATGCCAAATGCTCGATTCTGACGAGTGACAGATAAGGACAAACTGTTCAACCCCAAACAAAGCTGTTCGAAACACACAGAACATTCAGCCTAATTTGACAACAAATTAACCAACAATCAATCAGTTCACCTCAGGTAAATTATAAAAATGCCTTCATAATAATCAAGTAGGTTAACCTGGAAGTTGTTTCAAGTGCAAAAGGCCGCCAAGGTCGCATTTGTCTTTTCTCTAAGCAACGCCGATCTCGTTCTGCAAAGGACGCCAACCTCATATTTGCTTCCTGGCAAGCTTCCTGCTGCTGTTTCCTGGCTCTGGACCCCAAATAAGGCCTCGTCAAGGTGCTGTACCTTGATTTTTGCTTCCATCAGCTCCAAATCTCGTATAATCTCAGTTCCGAAGGCGAACTCGCACAGGTTACGGTTGAAGAGGACTTCACGCTCGTTTCTGCTTCTTGGAAAGTCTCCTGTTGCTGCTACCTGGCTCTGGACCACGAATAAGGCTTCCTCTAGCTGCTGTATCTTGTTCCCCGCTTCCCGCAGCTCTAAATCTGGTAGAATCTCGGCTCCAAAGGCTAGGCTCCGGGCCCAATTTACTCTGGATCTATATTCCGGAACACTGCCAATTTGAGCACAGCTGGCACCCACACACTGGCATAAAATAAAACGCACAACTGAGCACAAAATATTTACTTTTATCCATAAATTAATATCAAAATCGAGTAGTCAACCAACACACAAGCTTTCGGCTTGGCTTCCCCAACAAAACAATAACAAGCAACTCTGTAAGTAACCATAACAACATGATTTACAATTGTTCATCTGTACATACTTTGATCTTCAGTTTAATTGTTTTTATGTAAATGTCATTCAGGATACTATAACCTTACAATTGGTCGCACTTTGCATTTGAGTTTACTTTTCACACTAAGTAACAAGCCACTAGCACATTCTTGTAATCTTCAGTAATTCTCAGGTTGCTTCTTATATATTCTTTGCATTATCTGTGCCTTCTTGCACTGTTTTATAACTCCTTTAGCTGCGTTGTCGATTGTTATCACTTCAATATGAATGCAAACGCTGCATTAACCCTCTGCAAAGCTTTGAAACACCTTTGCACTAAAGCGACGTTACTCAATTAATCTGTCAGTCATCATAAAATTAGCTACAAGCTTATCGCAGCCCTGACGATATCGTTTTATGCAATCATTAACCTCTGTTAATTAATTACAGTTATTGCTAATCATGATTTATGTAATTATCAATGTTTACTAGTGACTCTTATTGTTGTAATAAATATACCAGTTCCGGAACTATTTGAATCTTTCATTCGTAAGTTAGCAATGCAACTAGCATTGATGTAAGCATCATACCATTATAGTACATCAGGGTCAAATAATATTGCCTCTGCATCGTCCACTGTTAAATATATTACCGCTCATTTTGTATACATTATTTACGCCCGATTTGTTGAAACATTTAGAAACCGCCCTGAGCAAGATCGTCCATGATGGGATCTTCTCAGTACATCTGAAATCTTAATGATTTAGTATCATGGTGGCCCCTATATTAAACATAAATGTTCTTCGACTCTAAAAATTTTACTTTCGCAAGCAAACACCTGCTCTGCCAGTTTCAGACCATGTACTTTCCATTACCTAGCCGCGTGCCAACTTTGTAAGAGTGTTGCAGGCAGTAATAGCTATTAACATATCTAGGAATGTTATGATTCATAACATCCGTGATTTGTTCAATAGTTTATCGGTTGCTGTATGGTTATGGTTGCCATGTACGGTAATGGACTGTTACCGTACAGATCAGTTATGATTTAGTTACCAGCCTACTTTTGTATATGTAAACAAGGGATTAATATCCTGCAACCGATAAACATGTTTTAACTTATCACAATAAGGTAGTAACTATGTAGCTATATCAAACTCTAAAACGTTTTTATATCTTATAACGCAAGTAGAAATGTATTATGATATAATAATTGTTTAGCTATGACGTTATGACTATTCTACTATTCGTAAAGTTCGAAGAGTTCTTTTTTTTATAATTTCATAATATAACGTTTAAGAGAGAAGGAAAGATATACGTTTTTGTACAACGATTTCCACATCTTACTCTCTTTGTGTGACTACACATTTTATGTACATATCTTTTTGTTTTTTATGGCAAACTGTTAAATTAGAAAATTTTCTTGGTCGTATTGTGCTAACGGAGAGTTTATACTAGATCATATTTTATGACCACATCTATGGCGTTAATACCTTTGTCTTCAATTTGGATATCTCAAAACAATAAACCGTCAATTTTTTAAGGCCTGATGACTTCAAAGCATTCTGTAATAAGTGAGTAGGAAAACTAATCGTGATGTCGTGTCAAAGGGAAAAATAATTGCACATAATTAAATTCCACAAGCTCATACAAAATTGCTCCTCTGTTGTGGTTTATCCGAAGAACATGGCTACTGGCTTGTCTATTACAGAGCGCTTTAACACATTCGTTGAGTTAGCGAGCTCAGTGTGGTCATTTGATGACATTACGTTTAGTAATTATAAGAAATTAGGGGTTTTTCCGAAGCTATGGTCGTTAATAATACTCTTAAAACTCAAAACTCGCTTGACTATACAACCCCTTTAGCTCCATATTAAAAGTTCCTGGGTATGCTATATCTGCGACATTGTTTTTAGAATAAAAGTTTCAACACAGGAAGTTTTACTATGCCTTGTTTAAACGATCTCTTTTCGTTTTTTAATTACAACGCCTTGCTCGGAAATGTTTTACTCGAGCTGCACCATTTTCTCTAAAAAATGGTCCAATAATATTTACAAAGAAAAATTTTCTACGCATTTTTGTACCAAAGGGAAAATAGGATAAAATACGAAAGTGTTCCTAAAAGCATTCGCAATATTGTCTAATACTATTCGCTGTTTGTTACAGCTGAACGGAATTCTTGAAAAATTCTTACTAGGCAAATGCAATATTTTTCTGTATTAGCAATGTGCAGATTAATATAACACTTTAAAGAAAATCTTCAAAAGCAAATAGACATACGATTTTAACATTTTAATATATTATCTAGTCGCGAATTCTCTTCTTTATAATGATACAAAGCAGTGGTGCCACTACCTGCTACATTTATTCACAAATTATGATAATTAAGCCTCTTGGGCTTCCCCGATTAACGCCAAAGCAATTTCGGCTCAAAATTATACTCTGGCACAAATCTAAGCTGATTCGATTTGAATACATTTTCAAACGTATGACGTGCTAATAACATTTGACGTGTGGCCCTTTTGAGACTGTATGTACGTCTATTACAATGCTCGCGTTTTTAGATTTATGTACAAGTAGCGGCTGTGATACTTCCCTAAAATAATGTCAGAAATATATTTTTCGACTTTCCAACTTATGTAATTTATGTAACTTATCTAAGAAGACTGAGACTATTACTGGACGAATAAATTAATATTAATTTAAGAAATAGATTAGAAGGCCGAATCTGATTTAAAGAGCATAACCCAGCCAAAATTAAGAGTGAGGGGCGAAGATTTACGATTAGGAATGCGAGTTGCCATTTAGGCTTTTTGGTAGGGTGCGACTTATTACTGGACTCAAAAACAACCACAACTACAAGACCATGAATGGGAACATTTTTCAAAATTGAGTGATTAATCAGCTTATTCCTGCTTTGGGTAAGTTACTAGGCAAGTGTGCGGTGGTTATGGATAATGCACAGTATCATTCGGTGCAGTTGAACAAACCACCCGCATTTTCTTGTAAGAAAAATCAAATGCAAGAAGGTTGGTTAACTACCACGTCCAAATTAACCCAAATAAACAAAAAAGAGTTGTGGGAGTTAATAATACCTTTTCGAGCTGATAATCACAGACGTTAGATGAATGACAGCGTTTCGGAAAATCATGGTCATAATGTTCTTAGAATACCTTCATATCATTGTCAATATGATACGATTGAAATGGGGTTCGTTAAAACTTATTATAAGTAGGACATAAATTCACAACCTTCATCTAAAGATAAGGTAGCGAATTTATGGCGTGAAGCTCTTTCAAAATGTACCCCAGACATTGCGAACAACTTATTTCGGCTGACTGGACGGTACATATGGAAAATCTCTCGATTGACAATATTTCAGCTGTTATTATTGCATTAGGAGTATCTGATTCAAAGTCAGCGAGTGATGATGACTGTACTTCCTCTAATGCAGTACCGAAGGTGGAATAAATAATTTTGACTTCAAAATTGCTGTCAATCATAGGGAGGATTTGTTATAAGATATTCTGAGATATCTCTACAACGAGTTAATTTCAAATATATGTAACAAACGAGCTAATAATGATGAAGTACTAAACAGAATGTAAAAAAAAGAAAAATTGCGTACATCGTAGAAGTATTATATCGTACGATGGATAGATTAATAACATAAAAAGGGAGAAGTTCAGGAGCCAATGTTATAGTATACATTAAGTAGAGATTATGAGATGAAAAAATCATCAGAAATTCAAATTGTGCTCTTCAGTTTGTTATTGAGACTTAAAGAGTATTTGTGTACACTCGTACGCCACTGAACGTAAATGCGTGCCAAAAAGACAGAGGTAAGAGGAAGACAGACGTCATTAAACCGCCAAACAAGGCAGTCGGAACAAGTCTATTCATCTTTTTTTTAATTTCTTTTGGTACTCAGCCAACAGCCGTTAGGTCAATTATAGGCGTCGCTGTACATTTTATGGGGATTTCGAACCTCACTAACGACTGTCATAATGTTATTATGACATCCGGGACCAACTATTTCCGTGGCAGTCGTACCACGAGGCGCCGAGGGAAGCAGCCATGGAACTGCCATCCAAGTTCTGACCAGAAAAAGCGTTGCTTAACTCTACTGATCGAACGTGGACGCTTGTTCAAGCTACACATCTTAACAACCTTTATATCGGCTTTTTAAAGTGCTTTTCACAAACAACACTAATCTTTCCAATCCGTCAGGCGTCTAAATCCAAAACTTGTTACCATTACCACTGTTTCATTCGATAGAAGTTTGAACATGGTAATATGAACTGCAACTGATGAAGCGTGGTTAATTTGACTTTCAGCTTGGTACGCAACACTTCAAAGACGTTTTGAAACTAATGTGAACTGTCTTGTCAAAATAGTTTACTAACGTCAAATAGTTATATATGAAAGTTTTTAAAACTTAGTGTGTCCTGGAATGGCCTAGCAGAAAATTTAGCATCAGAGAAAGTGTCATGGCCTGGAATAATATAGCCCACGTTGGTTGCATGCACGGTTTAGCTAGTCCATGTCCGATAGATTAGAAATGTTTAACATATAAGATATATAAGGTGTATTTATGAGTAATTCGGTTTTGGTTTATTGTTGTGCCATTTTGAAGTCATTTAACAGGTGCTGGTCAAGCGCTTCCCGGACAAGGCAGCCAGTAAGTGCATTTGACAACCCTGAATAAAAGAACAGCGCCAGCCGTGTACAAAGGAAGCAGCAATCCATTTAATAGTATATTGTACAACAAGTTTAGAAAAGTAAAGTTTTACGCAATAAATATGGCTGGTTTGAGTACGAGCGTCAGTGAGTACTTAAACAGCCATACGAGTTCAGTTAGATCACTTTTCTAACGGGTGCCGTATACTATTTTATTGCATTTCATGTAGAAATGTGATATTAGATTTTTATATAAAAATGACGTTAAATGTCAAAACATAACCAAGCTGCGCAGAACTCGTTTTTATGTACTAAAGCACAATAAGCAGCTCCAGATGATGTTATGCATTTGGCAGTATTGAAGTGTATTGTTGGTGGCACTGTAAGTCTACGACAAATTCGAGGTTAACAGGTTAGGTTTTGCGGCAGTCTACGTCAAAACTTACAGAAAACCTAACCTAGTAACCTCGAATTTGACGTAGGTTTACAGTTTCACCAACAATACATTTCAGAATTGCCAAACGTAAAATCGAGTACGAGCGTCCGCGAGTACTTAAACAGCCATACGAGTTCAGTTAGATCACTTTTCTAACGCGTGCCGTATACTATTTTATTGCATATCATGTAGAAATGTGATATTAGATTTTTATATAAAAATGACGTTAAACGTCAAAACATAACCAAGCTGCGCAGAACTCGTTTTTATGTACTAAAGCACAATAAGCAGCTCCAGATGATGTTATGCATTTGGCAGTATTGAAGTGTATTGTTGGTGGCACTGTAAGTCTACGACAAATTCGAGGTTAACAGGTTAGGTTTTGCGGCAGTCTACTTACAGAAAACCTAACCTAGTAACCTCGAATTTGACGTAGGTTTACAGTTTCACCAACAATACATTTCAGAATTGCCAAACGTAAAATCGTCGTTGCTAAGCTGTAATGGTTGTTATGGGCAAAGTACCACACCACACCTTAAGCGATTGGTGCTGAATTTCCGTCAGTGTATCAATATTGTTCTCCCCTTTGGATATGTATCCTAGGCGAACACATGTTAAGGTTTGTTACCATTGCTAGTTACGGTTTTGGCTTTCACATGGGACACGTTTAAATGTAGTTTTATGAATGTTCTCTTCATACAACTGTTGAAGTAAGGTAACCTTTCCATAGATCACAAATGTGGGTCTGTATCTTGCTTATCAACCGTTGCCGAGGGGAAGTTTTTTTTTGTTTAGTTTCCCCAGTACATCACCGACAGATAGACGTTGAGTGGTGCCCATTAAAATAACACGAATTTATCCCTCGTATCTTTCCAAGTACAAGTTGCTTGCAGCTTACGACTCTTCCCTTCCCAACGATCTAGTTCGATCAACCTCTAGGCTTGTTACGTATTGCAAGCGGGTTTTCCCTGTAACGGCTGTTTAGGTTGCCTTTCTTGTGGTAGTTTTATCCACTTCTGTATCTGTAATCTTTCGTTTATGATCGTTCCTTTCGAGGGATATCCCGCTGTGTTAAGAAAAATTCTGTTGATGAGAATGTTATCTTTGTTACCCAAACTGCCCAAATACATGCTCCTTTTTGTTTGATCTGTTATAGTTTTATATACATCGTTGAACGGTGTACAATTCTTGTAGCTCAAGCACTTCTTCTAAGTTGTATTCATAAACTACAGGGCGATCAAAAATAAAATTGATCGCGGGTGCCCATGAAAAATATCATAATTGTCTACACTGCACTTCATAGAGCTTCATTTGAACGACAATAAAATGTATTATTAGTTCATGTGACTTTAACGCACTCGAATAGGTTACACAGATCTGCAAACATATGTAATTTAAACCAAATCTATAGATTAAATTACTAGGTAACATTAAATAACACGTGGGTAAGTTAAGCAAGATTTTGAAAATTAATTTCAAACTAAAAAATGACAATTCAGTGTTAACATACTAGGCAAGTTTTATTGTTTTGAATGACTCCTATAATCAAGTTTACTTTTGATTTCTATATTAGTTATTTACCTTCCTTAAGGCAGCCAGTGACGAATAATTTCGCTTGTGCATCAATGGACAATCTAATAGTTGGTTTGGTAAGACGTTTAATCTTGACGATTTTTTGTATTTATCCAGTTGCGTTTTCCAAAATTGTATTTTCTTCTATTCTGCTGAATATTTCAGTTGCTTCGGTTTGTTACTCCTCTATTGACTCTTCATTCAGATATTGGTTTGTTACGGTCCGAAAATTACTTTGAATTTCTGCCTGATGTTCCTGCGGATTCGGCAACTTTGAACGTTGTGATGTATGTCACGTTGCCTAAATATTTTTAGTTCTGAATTGGCGATGGGCATTTATTTCTTTCGCAAATTCCTATCCGTAATCTTAGGGCGGGGATATTTTTCTGGTCTCCATTTCTTTTGAAGACATTTTCAGGATTCTTGGTTTTACTTTCGAAGCTATACGACGCCGACGTGTGGAGCTTCTATATTATAACCAGATGAGGGTTGAGTTACATGGAATCAAAAGTCAAGAGGGCGTAGATTCGGTGCTCATGTTTGCAATGTGTTTTAATAGTGACATTTTTCAATTCAAAAGTATAAAAAGAGATATTTTGCTTCTTCAGAAGCAAATTCCGTTTTTGAAAAATGCAATAAATGATTTAATTAGACAATTACGCAAACAAAAAATTACTCCAGATTTAAATTGTACAGCACAGAAGTATTAATAAGACTATAAGTAAGACACTTGCATTGCAAAGATTTGGTAGTAAAACTGAAATTATGGGAGCTGATTCCTTACATTAAATATATTCATTTTATGATTAACTTGATTTTTAAAATTTTATAATATCAATCTTCTGTAACAGCGGATTTCTTCAGATAGGACCACCGACAATATGGGACAGATATGGTCTTATTGGTTTGGTGAATTGATGCAGCCATCTGATTACTATTTGGTTATCTCTACTCTAGCATGGTAAAATGCTCAGTAGAATCTATTTTCAGGCTTTTTTCTTTTTATTCTTTTTTCATATTCTCTACGATGTATGTGAGTCGCGAGATTCGCCGTGCTACCTGTAAAAAAATCGTGGATGGGTAAAGTGGCTTCACGACACTGTTCTTTTCGTCAGTTGGATACCAGATCTGATACTCGGAAAAGCCGTAACACCTGCAGTTGCGAGCTCGTCCCGACAGGATCTTCTGGATTTTACAGCACGTGTCGCAGCTATTAAGGTCAGGTTTTTCAACTATTCCAACTTTTCGCGCACTTGGCATCGCATTACACGCTTTTCGGTACCAGAGAAACGCATGGCATATTGAAAATTACCCATCATAGATTTCAGACGTTTGAATGAAACGTTTGTAAGCAGTACACAATCATCAGTTGCAACTTTGTTGCTGGTGATCAACCATTTGTTGTTTACCAATAAACGCCATTTAGCTTGTGTGTCTTCTGGATTTATATTGTATTTTTTTTATTTCTGAGACTAGCAAGCAGGTAATTCTATTGATATACGTTCGGCATCCGACGGTTTTTCAAAGACCTTATTTTCTCTTAGAGCCATAAGTTGTACTTTTATACTAGTGTCAGTTCGAGGAAGCCTCGTCGTGCGGCAAGATATGTGAATTATGTTATCAAATAGCTTTTTGAAAGTGCGTGATAGAGATAATTTTAATTACGGTTTTTGCACTACGCTCAATCGGTTCTCTGAGCTTTTATTTAATCTTCTCGTATACTACTAATGTAATTGTTCTTTTCAAAATACTTACATAAAACATGTCGTTTGGTGGATTAAGGTCGTTGTCGTGAATAAATGTATCGTTGGCGTTTGACACCAGCTTCTGTATTTTTTCTTGAGTATCTATTATCTCCTTGTAGCCTATTTTACGCCCATCTCGACTACTTCGTGTAGTTCTGCGGAGAGTGTCACAATAAGATGTTGAACCTGGCGCAATTAAACTATTTATAATGCGTTCTTTATGTCCACGACCCTTTTCCTGTTATGATTATGGGCTAGTGCTTTTGAATCCCAACAAGCGCATTTTCGTTTATTGTTCCATTTTATCGATTGCTACTCTAAAATGGTTTTTTCTAGTGCCTAGCCTGTTTTTAGTTGGCATTTAGCTCTGTTTCATACGTAGGGATGCGTTTGCATGTTTTGTTATGTATATATTTTAGATACGGTTTATTTGTTTGACTAGTTCTTTGATTTACTTCGAGAACAATGGTTCTATGTTTGTAACGACATTCTTGTTTACTCATTCGACTGCGTCATCTGCCGCGTCGTTAAGTTTTTTTTATAATTTTCAACTAGTTAGTTTCTATGTCATATTCTGAAGTTATGCCATTTCCTTTATTTTTTGATAACATTTAATTTGTGAATGTATGATTTTCTTTTTTTAATACCTACATTTTGTTAAAACTAAATTATGGTGGTGAGTGTCGGATTTGAATATAATTAGTGGTAAAAAGAACTATTTGTTATGCTGTAGTCTATAGTGGATTGTTTTCTTGGTTAATTTAACTATGTCAGTTAACGTTGGCTTTTATCGAAGGAAATATATGCTATACTTTTACTAATCTTATTTTATTTATTTATTTATTTATAATTCTGTGACTAGCAGAAACCCATACTTTTCTTAAACCCCTCATTTCCAGAAAACTTGTGTATGGGTGGCTATGAGTAGGCGACCACTATTATTTTGGACAATACTCTTGATAAGAAAGACTTTGCGATTGGGAAGTAATACTTCGACCTTTTCCTAATGAGCTATATGGCGATGAAGTAAAAAATTAATTTTTCAATGACACACAGCACGTGAAACGATTCACTGGCACCATGAAGAAATTGCGAAGAAAAGATCTTTATTTCTTCTCTATAAAATCAAGACAAGACAAAAATTATCGTGATGTATTATAAGCGATCTCTAAATTGTGTATAGTCCCTGCCGTGAATCCGATTTGTGTAATTTCTTCGATTCTTCTAGCTTTGTAGTGTTAGTAAATTCAGCGCACCCAACGCTTGGAAGTCTTCTTAATTTATTGCATTTGTTCAGGAAGCACTTAAGAAATGTAAATTCTAGAGGTATAGGACCATGTTATGTTACTGCAGGGGTCGAACCTTGGTAAAGGGATTAAAGGTTATAGGGTAGGATGTGAGTGGAGTAGCCAGGCCTAACTGCCCCTGCGCAAATTCACGAATGAATGCATCTCAATGAGAGAGAATGTATTAAAAAATCAAAATACAGTACACAGCTTATATACAGATTATTTGTGTCGTGTTTTGCTACTATACGACCTAGAGTGCAAAACAAAACGCATGCAAATACTCCTGGCTTGCAAACAATACGTTGCAACTTGACCTAATAATATAACACCAATGGTAAGAGTTGCGTAAATATGCTTAAATATTACATATTATGAACTAGTTTCTTGTTTTAATTAACTTTCGTAAAACTTCACACAATTGTCTTTTTCATGGGCAAACATTAGTTTGAACAAATTAGTTATAATGTTGAAATAAATTGTTTAACTTTCTGTTTTTTAATATAAATCAAGTTTTTATGTATGCAATAACTTTTCAAAAAAGGTACAAATGTAAAAGTCGCATTTTTAACAACATATTATACAACTTTCCATCATCGTTAGTAATTTAATTATAATAAGCTAAGTTCAAAATTTAAATAATGGTTTTGAAAGTTTACATCCTACGCCAACAATTAATTGTTTTTACAACTGTATTAGCTCGTAATAAATACAGCATTTGTTGAAAACAAAGCCCACCATCATGAAAATTTAGAACAAAGACCAGAATTGTTTACATTTTCCTAACCTTAAAACGAGTGGAAATTGTTCAAAGAAGGGCAGCGTCGCCATTACGGCGTTCTAAGTAACCAGTTAATGTCTATTGATCTGAGTCCCTGTAAGACGATTTGTATGGCACAGTGGAACTTTGGGTGTACTCCAATAAGCAGGCATAAGCTTTTAAGCTCGTCTAGACACCGCCTCTGCCGAAAGCTTTGACCACGGCCGAGCAGGTGAGGCAACAAAGTGCGTAAATTATTTAGCGGGCGGCTAAACTAATGAAGTCGACCCCGTTCTAATGGGATTAGGAGCCTCGTTCGGGCCCGCGTCGGTACCATATGGTTAATGAAACAAATATTTACACTGCAATCGATCTCTTTTAATAGTTGCAATTGGGCCGAGGAATGGCCGAATTTGGTTTTGGAAGATGCACTCGCCGATAGGTTGCGGTTGGCCTTCTAAATGAAGGTAGGAGCAAATAAAAGACGGGAAGAAATGAGCAAGGGTAATAAAAGTCGGATCAAGTCAAGCATATTGTTTAATCAAGAACCTGCTTTTTGTTTGTTTTCTGTTACTGGGAGAGATTGGAGCGATAGAAGGGTTGTTTGTTGTTTGTGAGCTTTCAAAGGCTAGGAATTATAAATGCCGAGCAAACTCATTAAGCAATAACAAATCATTAAGGCAGCTTTGGACATTAGTTCTGTAACATAAATTCTATTGATACAGAACCATACATAGACAGTTATCAAAAAACAATTGCAAACGGTTAGAGTATCAGTAAATACATAGTAAATTCATACGGGTAGACCATAGAATTCAATATAATAAACAATATAGTACCAAATTACAGTACAAAATAGCTTTCCCCTATTCCACATATAAAAAAATGCAAATCATTTCTAAAGGATTACAGTTATTTTCTACAATTTTTAATACCAATTGCAGTATAGATTGGAAAATTATATTGCAATTTTTTCTATTCTGTGACTAAACCAATATAAGTAACTTATCAATAATGTACTTCAATGCTTCAAATATTTGATAAAAATACATAAAATATTGTATCTGTCTCTGATTTCATGAATATGATCTATAGAAAGAAAATATTACCCTCTAAAGTGCGTCTAATTACTCCTAAAGCGAAGTATATATATTTCATGAGCCGTTGAATGTATAGTTTAGCATATATGGCTCCAAATAAGCACTACACACTTTTAATTTATTTAACATTTACTTAAATGTTTAATGAAAATCAACAAGGTTAAAATACAAATAGTGAAAATAATAACAAAAATACTTTATAACTTCAAAAACTAATTAAAATAAAACCGACGCGACGCGATGATGCTACACTTTAACTTTTCGGGTTCCCCGTCACAAGTGTGCTTGTCTTAAAATGTACCACCCTCGCCCACTTTTGCTAATTAGGGTGTATTGTCGTCCGAGGGCGTGAGACAATGCTGTTCTACATATAGGTATGCTAATATTGTGCTGCAATAATAATTTTATTTGTAAAATATACCGCCTTCTTTTATATGGAAACGTTTTAATTAGGTATTGGACATATCTAATCCACATTGTTAGGTTAGTTTGAGAATTGATGCCGCTATTGCTTTTTAAAATATAAAAGAGTCGGCAATTCGTCTGGTCGAAATTCGTCTTTCGGAAATGTTTCAGGCAGGAAGTATATCAATAGTTGCCAGGATTGCCAAGCAAAGAGTTTGTGCATGCTGCGAGTGTTATCGTTTCGTGAATGTACCTATTTGGGAAAGCCTTACCATGCTAATTTTGAAAAATTACGATGACTGTCTAATATACCCAATTTTTCAAAACGCCTACCCACCAGAAATTTCCATTTCACGTTGCATGTATATAAGCGCACTGTATCCCGACGCAGTCCTGGAGAAACATCTCTTATCAGCGTGTAGATCGACGTCGGCGCTCACAGACAATCTTTGAATATTACCATTGTCCATTATTCTCGAAGAAGTCCTGAGAAAACCTTCCTTTACATCGCGTATATAGTGTTGCCGTGAGACGAAAAGAGACATTTAGTCATTTATAATTTCGATCTCGAACATTCTTGAAAGTTGATTCTCGATCTCGAACTCAAAAATTTTCGATTCTTGAATTTTAAATATGTGCTGTGCGTACCGAATTAAGGTTGCGGTTATATTAAGGTAACTTTTGTGAAAGCTTTATATTTGGTTATTATGCAGGTTTTAAAAATACTATTGAAAAACTGTCGACATCGAAAATTTAGTTAATCTGGTGTCGAATATTCGAGAATTTGATCAATCTTGCTACTCTCGAATATTGACTTAGAAAAATGTCAATTTCGATCTCGAACTCCGAGACGAAAATGAGAATTATTTCATCTTAACAGCGTTACTACCACCAGGCCGATTTTACTACGTTTTTATGAGGGCTCTAAAAATGATACTGAAGACAGTTGAGATCGAGAAGTTGGTTAATCCCGTCTCGAATATTCGAGAATTTATTTAATCTCTTCTCGAAAATTCGAGATCGAAAAATGGCCATTTCAATGTCAAATTTCGAGTCGAGACGAGATCGAGCATTTTCTCATCTCGGCGGTGTCACTGCGCGTGTAGATTGATGCCAATTTCGACCGTCCTTATCCTCAACTGTACTTTCTGGTTTCATTGAATCCCGGCCGTCAAGCATGAGCTCGCAATTGTCGACTTGTTTTTAGTGCCTGTTAGTTATTTTGATTATGTTCTATGTACTACTAAATATCTCCTGCATGCGTAAATTACCACTAGTTATGTATGTGCTTATAAGTATTTAAATAATGCATATTGTGAATTAGTTTTGGGGCGTATCCTATTTAGAAGTGCAGTGACGTCTTAAGCGCTCTAGTTGTTCATTGCGATTCTGGCTTTCAGCTAAGAGCTACCTAAATGTATTTTTATGAATAATGGAGTTTTTAAATTACTTCGACACGAAGTGTACGAAGTATTGAAATTCCCTCATATCGAAAACCACTCTGAGTCAAATATCTCTAAAATTCGTGCCAACCGACTAATGAACCCACTATATCAAATCTCCGCCTCGGCGATGCGGATCTTTTGGTGAAGATCCCAGCCCACTAGATTCCTCCCCCGTATTGGGGGGTGCCTAAACGTGCTGTGCGGGGTATGTATGTTCGTATGTGTACACGACTCCGGTCGCCAGGAACCTTCCTGAAGTTTTGGATCGTTTTCATACGATAGTTCCTCCGAAAATGAAGGCAACATCAACTTTTGAGCTATGGTCGTCGGCAAAAAAATTTTTTTTTGGGTTTTTTTTAATAAATAACTGGTTCATAACATTTCATTGTATTAGCGAAACGGAGTGATGCTGAGTGTCGAAGTATTCTTGGAAAGCACGGAAGGGCGCTTTTCTTGGGTGGGGAGTACGGTATATTTTACTGTATCATTTTCATTTGTGAAGCGAAGTGCAGCTACGCCTTCAGATATTACGAAACAAGATAAGTAACAAAAGGAAATTTTTCTGATTGAAGTTCCACATTACATAGATGGGAGACATACACCAGGTGGCGCTCATAAAATTACCATGAATTTGTCCCCGTGTCTTTCTAGGTATAACTTGTTTGACTATCGCGAGCGCGCCCTCTTTTATTTCGGTCTTAGATCCCACCCCTAACGTTGAAGTACTGGACACCTTTAAGCTTGCTGCCTGTAACAAAGTTGACGTACTTGTGAAACCAGTATTATGGAATTGCATACATCTTTTATGTTTGTGATTGCTGTATATGTGAAAACGGCCAAATTGGGGAAATTATTTGTACTAATCACATGTAAAGAAGGGAAAATTAAAAAATAGCAATATTTTTATATTACTAACATCAAATTTTGTATCGCAGTTCTTTAGAACAGCAAATAGGGAAATAGCTAACTTTATTTTCGAGTAGTAATAGAAAGAAAGTACTTTCTGAATTTGTAAATCAGTTTCGTGGAATTGTTCACCACAAAGTGCAAAAGTAGCCATTAATATATCAACTAATTACAATAGATTTTTAAGCATTAATAGCATTTCTGATATCGCTAAAAATAGAACAGCCGTTGTTACGACCTGATATCGTAATGGTATTGGACATTTGAACCATTTTTACGTATGCTCTCATGGCTAATACGTTTATAACGAATGGTTGACAATTTATTCTACGTTCAATTTAATTCCAGGATCACATCTGCAAACGATTCATGTATTATCAGGTAACAGGTTGGGATTTCATTTCATACGGCTTTTCACCAAAGCGAAATTTTAGGGATTTTGTGTTAGGAATAAATAACACCTGAATTTATGGTCACGGATTCCATGTTCGAAAATATCTTCTCATTGCTAATTGATCTTTGATTTAATTTACTTTAATTTGAACAATTTTTGTTAGTTGTTACTTTTTGGTAAAAGCACAGTTCTAATTACCAACCATGAGCAAACAAAATTTAAAATTCGTGCTACTGTTAAATATATTCTTTTAACCTATCTTTTACGTATTATATTCTTCCGTACTAAAGCATCTACCTCGTGAACTCGCAACAGTATGGATTTTCGAATATAAAGCTGCGATCTACAACTCGGTAATCTAGGTCAAAAATGTAACTTCAGCGGGCTGTGCTCATTACACTTTCGTGTTGATTACAACTTATTCCTTTTATTACAAAGAGATAAATGCTTGTTAGTAGTTGTTATACCAATGTACTGACACCTGTGGTTTGCAGTTCCTTCTTGTAGTATCTGTTACTGCTTTGAACTCATATACTTCGTCAAGCTTACATTCTAACTATCTCAATATAATTTCTCTTTGTACGCTTCGAGGTCACAGACAATCAGTAGCGTAGCATGTCATTTTGTAAAGGCAACTTGCTGTTTTATTAGCGATTTTTATATTACAGCACCTAGTATTTCTTAAGGTATTACACTAAGTAGTGGAGGTAGCTCATCCACCAGGGTTCGAAAGCTGCGTTCAGCCGCACTAATTCCAACAGCCATGAAAATCTTGCCTCTACAGTGAGGATGGTAACAATACGAATGACTTTACTGCATTAAAACATGGTGACGTGCTGTGAAGAGTTTCTTTTATTAAGTATTTGTTTAGCATTTTGCTATTACTAACGGAAGATTATTTTATAGGTGCTACACGGTTTACGTAAGCAGGGAAAATTCAAGGAAAAAAGCAGAGGGACGTCACCCAAAGGATAGATAGAGCAGGTACCGTAACTTTACGCAAATGACCTTACTCCAGTGCACTAGATTGGAGAGCAACTGTACCGAATGAAACGAGATAGTAAAATCATATGAAGAATCATGATGATAGAAACTCCTCCTCCTGGAAATTACTACCCTGAGAAACATTATTTTTGAATTAATAAAAGGTTAATTCCATTGGATTTGTTACGAATAGACTTGAGATTCCATTGCAAGTGGGTCGCTCATACTTTTTTAAAATTCAGTTTAATAAAATCGTTATTGCTTGAATTGACGTGTTAATTATAAGTGTTTATACATATTGCTATGAACACATTTTAAGCCTCTATGATTGTTATAATAATTAATAATATCAAATAATATTTTATAAAATATTCCAGAAATGTGCTAGTTTAATTTTTGCAAACAGTATAAAATAGCATTGGTTTTCATAATAATATTGCAAAACTCCATTAAAAATAGTGTTAGCCTTGATTTGAACAAAATGTAATCAGAGTAGGCGTGGAAACAATGTTAAACAATGAAGTATCGAAGACAAACGATTGGGGGAAGAAGCCAAGCTGAAAAGTGTTGCTATTTTGGCTTTCCCAATAAATAATTGTAAAATTGTGAATAAATACCCTTCTCCCAATTAAGTGAGTTTAAAAACTGATTTAATGTCCTGCGGGTGTGCTGTAGTGGAGTGCATTCATTAGTAGCAGCTCTGCAGAAGGTTGAAAAGGTGTTTTAACGGTGTATCGAGTGTGAGTTTGTATGGCTGTTTTTGGGCATCCGAGCAGAGTAATTGGAGTCCCTGGAAGCTGAGGTAATTAGTGACCTTGGTGGAGAGCGGCGAAGCCTTGGGTGTAAGCAACGGAAACAGCTGGAAGCAGTTTTTTGGTCTCACAGCAATCGTTATGCGGCGGCGTTCAGAGGCTGGTCAACGGACAAAGAGGGAGCCAAACACCGTGGGACTCGCTGAGAGCTCGAGTTGGGCCTCAAAGGCAACTAAAAGGTCAGAAAACTTCACCCTAAAAGATCAAATTTAGCGAATTTCTTGGTGGAGTCGTTTTTTTGGAGAACTTCCGGCACTAGCGTCCTTTGAGTGTATTTTGTTTGTGATATGTATTTACTTACGGCAATTGTTTTCACCTAGGAAACCCTTTAATTACATAATGACAGATACTTGTCGTTTAATAGCGGAGCGATTTGTGAAGTTTAAACGTATTTAACTCAACGTTTCCTTTAGTTAAATAATATCCTGTATGGTAGCTATCCAGTTAGTTAAATTGCCATTTCACATTTGCTTTTAAAATTATTAAAAATTATACCACGGCAATTAAATTTGATAGCAAATGTATACTTATAACGATACAAATCAAAATTATACTTGCTAGGATGTAGAGACCCGACCCATATGAGATAAGAGTGATATTAGAGGTCATTTGAGCAAATTAAATTAATTTATTATATTTTAAATAACCAAATCAACTAAACAATATATCTTATATATATTTCTAAAAGTCCAGATTCACTCACCGACTCATCAACGCCCAGCCCAAACTCTTGAACTTAGAAAGCTGAAATTTTGTACACAGGTTCCCTTTATGATGTATACACGGAATAAAGAAGGATATTTCGAAATTCAACCCCTAAAGTGGTAAAATGGGGGTTCCAATTTTGTATGGAAAAATTATATTAAATAGACATTTCGACTTGAAACTTTGTAGGAGTACTCCTAAAAACAAATAAGCAAACACGTATTTCGTGATTTTCCGAAAATCAACCCTTTAGGAGGTGAAATGGGGTAAATAAGCCTAAAAAATAGATACGTATGGGTGTCGTTATTGAGGTTTTTCGGGACGTTGATTGCGAAAATGGCATTTATTTTTAAGTCCAAGACGGTTTCCTGCGTGAGCGAAGCCGCAAGCAAAAGCGAGTAGTAATATATATTTTAAAAGCAACAGGAACTGAATAGCTGAAAACTGTTACAATAGCGTCATTGAAATTCGAAGATTGGAAGAGGTGAAAAAGAAGTACCTACACAGCCATAGTAATTTCTGGCATTGTATAACGATACTGCATAATAATTTAAGCGGTGCGGATTGCGTGTAGAATTATTTGATGATGCAGTACTGAATCTTATTTCAGGAACTAAAATTAACTGTAAATTTCGATTTTGAATATTGGCAAAGGACGACATTGATTGAGCTTCATTTTTGTGTAAACGGTTCTGTTCTCTAAAATTACCTATAAAATGAAATATTTTATAATTAAATGTTTGAGAAACAACTAACATTTTTTTGTCGGAATCTTTTCGTGATTGAAAGAAAGAGATCAAGTCAGCACGACCTAAATCCTGGTTTACTGCCAACGCATTTTCAGTCGATAAAAGACATATTTCCGCGTAGGAGTAAAATAAATTGGAAATGTTGTCGGTCTAATTCTAAATTAATAGACTTGCTTCCAAGATTATCTGAACGCCAAGGGATACGACCACTCACATTTATTCTGTATACGGGTATGTTTACACACACATAGTAAATACTTCTGCTGTTTCACTGGGGCACAAATTTAACTTTGTTTTAGGCCTGAATACATGAGCGCAAAATCTTGCAAAATAAACAGGAAAGGAGCTTCTGCTCTACGAATTTAAAGTTGCTTTGGACACTACGACTTGTAATTATTATTACTATCCGGAATTATTTAGCATTCTGCGCACACCGCTGTCTCTGCACGGACGGTCTCTATTTCTTTTTGCTTACTTGCCCCTTGAGTTCAGTTTCGGCATAATCGTTTGCATTTAGAAAATTACGTGGTCCAAAATATTTGCCTAATAGCTCTATCCAGCGCTTCAAAGAGAAGGCCTTAATCTCTGGTCGTTTGAAAGCTATGAGAATTTTAATTTTAAAGTTAAAATTTTCCACTTAAATATTCACCCCGAGATAGCGTCGGTTAACATTTTTACATATTATATATTGCCTTGCACTGGAAAGAGTTGGACGAGCCATATCGAGAGCTGCTATTGACTGAGGCGTAAAGATTCGCTGTTTATTAACTTTGATCCGGAGAAACGTTTTCCTGTGTTTTAGCTCAAAGCCTCTTAAATGTTCATCAGATCCTTGAGACCGTTGCAGCCAAGGTCGAAAAACAGTAATCATGTTCCACCAAATAAGATTAGCAGTTCCTTGCGTAGATAAACCACTGTTCGAAACGTAATTTATCCTCGGGCTCAAATTGATCCGTTTCTCCTTGGTTTACAACTCAGCTGGTAATCCGGCTCTAGTTCTTAGCGCTGATGGAGACAAATTTAGTAATCGAAAATTTCATGAAGAGATTTCGGCTTCCCGAATTGATCTATTGTCGTGGTCCTGGGATTGCTCAGGAGACAAGGTTGATATATTTCAGGAATGTCTGAGATTTTCATATGGAGTTGTAAGACCTTCAGTTACGGTGTCTAACTTCGTGTTGGAATTTCCTGAAGGGCGAAGGGTGTATCGGAAGTTTATTCGCGCCCGCGATACGTAGTCACTCTTATTAGCTGGTGAGATCAAGTCGGCACCCTGCTAACTAGAAACTTGCACTAAGTATTTAGTTTTCTCTGGGGCTTAGCACATGGCAGATGCTAGATTAGCGGTTTAAGACAATTAACGCTCGCACAAGTACCTGTCTCAGCTGCGCTGTGGCCGCGGGCCCCCGTCTGCAGGATTACTTAATCTTCATAAGTGCTTATTCCTACTATTTCGCATTAAGCAGAGAAGTTCGGCAAACTTCAACAATACGCTGCCTCTTGATATTGCGGCATTTCTTGTAGAGTGCTCCAAACGCCCCAGAAAGTTTTCCGATTATCTGTCTATCTATAGTTTATAACCATTTGATGCTCGAGCACTGCAGATAAAATAACTTCAACTATCTGATAAACTTCCATTATACTCAACAACTTAGTTGAACGCTTTGAAATTATAGCGCGAAATAAACTTTTGGCAAGAATTTAAATCTGTGAAATTTGTCTGAGTGAGAAAATCTGCCTTAGCTTACAACCTTCAAATTGATTTTAATACAATGAACATCCTTATATATCAGAGTCACTGTTACTTTACATTTATTTTGTAGATAATCGTATCTAAGAATGTAATAGATCTAACCACATACACCATTGTCTAATATAAGAAATAATGTTCTGATTCTGACCGCATTTTCATTAATTTTTCTGCTATATCTAGAATCCAAAATGTAATTTGTTTAACCTATTCCAAAAACACATACAGCGTAGTTTGGGATTGCTAGCTCATTTTTAAGCAAGAGGGTGTGTTTGGTGTGTGCGCCACTGGTTTGTGGCTTTCCACTCCAAACTAGAAAACCTACAGGTGGTAGATTAAACCCCAAACTACATAACATTCAAAAATAATTTTAGAAAACCAGCAGAACTGGCTTAAACCCAAAATCTTGATTACTCATGCTAATTATACATATAAGACATATAATATTCGGCTAAATTTTCACTGGAAATAACTATACAAAAGCAACACTCCACTACTGTAGGGAATATTATTGTAAGAAATTTAATTATTTAGAAGGACTCGGAAGCGATTAAGTGAAGCGGCGATCGCTAAAATTACGGTAATCGTAATCCCATGATCAATGTTATAACATAATTAGCACATCAAAACACGCAGCTTATGCAAAAATACACTTACGTATAATTCACAAACAACAAAAAACGAATGCAAAAATTAATCCTTATTTTTACGCGCATAAGATATTTTACAACGTCAAGGTAAATAAAAAGAACACTGCGAAATACAGCTAGTGTTACTAAATTAGCCCAATTAAGGCAACCTAGTATGACATTTTTCAAACAATCTTCATTAAAAAGTTTGACAAAATATACGTATGCACGGCGAACTGTAAATATCTCCGACCTGTACCATACCTCGGGAGGCTAAATAGCTATCTTTCTTACTATCCAGTCGAGAGGGCTGCAGAAGTAAAAAAATCCCCAGAGTTGCGTTCTACTTGATACGAAGATTCAATTTTCCAAAAATGGGAGCAGGAAATAATCTTTAGTGGTGGATGGAAAAGGCGCAAAAGCAACTCGTACGGCGCCACCCCGAACGGAGGACAATCTCTTCACAACCATCAACTTCAATCTTCAATCACAATTACATAGCCTAAAACATACTAATACCCAAAACGAGGGCGTTCGTAACCCAAAAAGGTTCAACATCCGAAGTAAAATCCAACCCAACCCATAGAACAAAAGCAGATCCCATCATGAAAATCAAGAACTCCAAAAAAGTAAGGGAGAAAAAGCATGGATTTAATCAACCCTAAGATAATTGGTATAGATGTTCGTCTCAGCAGTGACCATCTTAAACTATCAGACCTAACCTTAGTTCTAAAACAATTCAAACGTAACAATTCCTCTCGTGTCCTCAAAAAGTATATAGATATACCGGGTGACAATTAGACCAGGACCAGGCCTCTATCTCTTGTACTTATGAATGGATTTAAATTACATTTTTTAGAAAGGTCTTAAACATAATTTGGGATTGTGCAGCATATATAATCAAAATGGCAAACTTTCGGTTTCACCAGAAATGACAATAACTTTGACTTTTAAATAGATATATTTTATGTTTTTCAGAACTTACCTCACAGATTACATACAACAGTGTTTCCAAATTTACTTAGGTATTATGCAAAATATTTAAAAAAAATAATTAACACTTTTTCCGTTTTAAATAAAGATAAAATAATGTATGATGTGTACCCTTAGATGTTAATTAAATTTTCTATCTGATGGAAAGATGGCCCTTAGTAAGTTCCAAAAGTGACCTTTTCTTAAAAAAAAAACGTTTAATTGATAAAATAGCTATTACTATAAGCTACTAGAATCAATCAGAACAGATTATCTCCAGTCACGGCCTTCTATGATAAAAAATAATTGAAAAACATTTCTTTTGTTTAAAAATGAAAATTTTACAGGACCATTGTATGTAATTTGAGTCGTACATTTCCAAAAACATAAAATATACAAAATAATCCATTTAAAAAATGAAAGTTAATGCACTTCCGGTAAAACCGGAAGTCAATCATTTTAACTACATTTATCTGTCAATCAGAAATTATATATAGTATTCTTATGCACAATATTGTCTAAATCTATTAGTAAATAAAGAAGATATACGCATGATCTTAGTTTCATTGTCACCTGGTACTCTCATCTCAGAATCAATATAATCATAAAATGAAATAAGATAATTAAAATCTTTTTGATACATATATGACGCGTTGCTTTAGTTATTCAATTTTCTATCCAAATTATTTGAGCACAAATGTTGTAATACTGTTAGGAAAGAGACTGAAAATGTGTATCGACAAACAATTAGAATAACTTTGATTGAAAAGTATCAAGGCTTTAAATATGAAAGAAAAATATTTTTGTGTGATTGAAAACATTTGAGGCAATGATATTTTTCTGAATATATTTACCATCATAAGTAGAAGTTGTAGATTTGATATAAAGGATATTTTCAATATACAGTATGTCCAAGATAAGGAGGGCCAATATAAGGAGTTCCTTAATAACAAGAGATACAAATTAGGTTAAATAGCAAGAAAATTGGGTAATCAAAGGGCTAACAAAATGAGGCCTAGAAATGCGCGATACAATTTTTCGTTTTTGAGTTATCTTAAAAAGAATCCAAAGTTTTGGATTTTCAATTCTCTTTTATTTTGGCGTTAATATTAAAGTTAGAGCAGAACTGATAAACCTTTATAGCAACATTTAATGGACTTAAAAATTAAGTTATCAATTTTTTTATTTGACGTCGCTGCCCTGATTTTCTGATGTCAAATTTTAAAAGCTGTTTTATTCTGAATTCAACAATGCACCACATTATCATCAGGAAATTTTTGAATACGGACCTGTGTCTTAGATAATTTTATACATTGTTTCAGCTTTTGTAATTTAAAGAAAGAAGTGATCAGCCACACTAAATGCTTTTAATTTATTTTTTCCATACTTATAAACTATAATTCAAATTAGAAATAAAAACATTCTATGTAGCTTGTTACTTTTTATTTAAATTAGAAAAACTATAACAACGAATAAAATACTTTAGGACACAGGTGCGTATACAAAACTTTCTTGCTGATGGTCAAAAAAGACCCGAAATATAATAAAATCGTAATGTGGAGTACACTATTGAATTCAGAATAAAATAGTATATTATGATACTAGTGTATAAGTACGCCTTGAAAGCACGTGCGTGAGTTTAAGAGCATGACGCGAAGCAGAGTGCTTTTAACGTCGCTAGTGCTTTAATAGCATTTCTACACGTGTATAATAGGCTACTTTTTCTACGATCGGATCGTAACAGAAATATAGAAACTTGGTTCTGTGACACTCTTTCCGTCACATTGTGTTAGATATTATAGGTTATGTTGACATTCAAACTTAGGGCAAAACGTGTTTTAATATAGTATTAAAACATGCCACCAATGGCGTTATTCGGGCGCTAATATTAAGAGTGCTACAAACGTCACTTTTGACACTAGAAACTGTGCAAAAAGTTGTCATTTTGACACGATCGTAGAAAAACGGCTTTTAAAATTTGACATCAGAAAAACAGGACCGTTTGAAAAAAATTAAGTTGACAATGGTCGCTCGAAGACGAAACGCCGGATAAAAAAATTGATAACGTAATCTTTAAGTCCGTGAAAGAGTAGAATTAAAAATCCAAAAAGATAACTTAAAAACTAAAAATCATATCAAGGGTTTCTAGGTGTCATTTTGTTAAGTTTTTTAATTGCCCAACTTTTTTTTTTCATTTAATCAAATTTCTATCTCTTACTTTTAACAAGATCACCATACTGGCCCTCCTCATCTTGTACACACTGTATATGCATATATTTTATGGGGATGAATATATGATTTAATTTTGGCCGTCGTTTTCATATACTAGAACAATACATGATTTGTATTTTGCATTGTCTGGTATAGTTGGGTTATGGTATACATTTACTTCTCTTCTTACTTCAGTAATTTTATCCTGATTTTACTATTCTTACTTAATATCTTATGTAAAAATTTTTCCTGTTTCTCTATATTTGTTTCATATATATTGGGCATATTTCTTTCTGTAGAAATGGCATATAGTGTTACGTCCACTTTGTTATAAAATTAATACAACTTTAATTTCTTGCTTATTGTCTTTTAATTACGAATTTGCGTTTCAAATTTATTACTTATGACTTATTGATTTTTAAAACAACAACTAGTACCTGAAACTAACAATACATTTGATAACATCAAGAAAGGTGCACTCAATTTTGTTCAAGAAGATCTGGAACTATTTTTATAATTAGACCTTTTTCTATACAATGATATATTTCCAAAATATGAAGAGGAAGATCAATAAAAGATTATCTAATAATGTTCTTATAGTTTTAGGTGTCTTTGTTAAAAAATCGGACATATATGTCTATTATTTGACAATTTCTATTTGTAGATATAACCATTTGTACAAATGTTATCATGTTTATTATCTTTGCAACGTCTCATTTTGATTTTTCTGTTTGGGGCTTTAAACCTCCTATTTATTTCGAACCTGATCCCCTTTTTTGCTAGCTCCATGGGATTTTGGTGGGTAGCGTTAACTTCACTATATAGTTTTGATATTTGAACTGCTTTCAGTTTCTTTCTGCTAGCTAGCAAACTCGTTAGAGCATCGGCCGTGGGACCCTTTGTTGGGGGTTTGTTTGCCATTAATTTTTCCAGTCATTGAATGCTTAGAAGTGTTTCCAGCTTCCTATAGCGGTAACGTTTTCCTCCAAAATGCAAACCGTGCAATTCAAATATTCACAACACGTGAGCGTGAGCCGTTATCAACCCTGAGGTTTAGTGTGCTAATTGTGCGCGAAAACCAAAGGATTTCTTACATCTGAAGGGATCTAGCATCCCGAGTTCCGGACCCGGGAAAAAAGATTGACATGGCGGCGTTTAGAGTATTAGCTCGTTGTTACCATTGTTGTTTAATATTTTTTTATGCTGAGTTGTGGGTAGGATAGTACCAAGGGAAGTGTTCTAGCGCTTAAGGCAGCTAGCGAAATGTATTTAAATATTATTTTGATGGTACATACTATCCTTTTATACATATCAATTTTTCGAAGACCTACCAATAGACTTTTATTTCTCAGGCTAGAGATTAGCTATTTACTGGCGCCTGAAAGGCTGCTTGTCATATAGAAGAAGTTTTTCGCTGATTGACA
Source organism: Agriotes lineatus (assembly GCA_940337035.1). NCBI lineage: Eukaryota > Metazoa > Arthropoda > Insecta > Coleoptera > Elateridae > Agriotes > Agriotes lineatus. Next base: position 90,857,901 of record OW679196.1, on the reverse strand, counting down.
TCTGCACAGTTCTAGCAGCTGCTTTATGTTTATGACCCCGATTAGGTTTTCATTATTTAAGTTTATTCATTGTATTTGGCTTTTGTGCCTAACGTAGCTTGCGCGTAGTTAATTAGCAGGTAATTTTATGAGTCGTTTTGCATTTAGCGCCGCAGTTTAACATTTTTGTGCCCACTTTGAACTAATTGTATCATTTAAGCTTACGCTCCTTTTCCTTGATTACCCTACTTTAAAGCTTACCTTGATTTTGTGGTATTATTCAACTGTATTACAACAGTTTAACTATTAAAGCCTCATTATTATACCCTCTACTGGTATATTATGTTCTAGTTGATCCACCGATATCTGCTCGTTTTTTATGGTTTAGGTTAGTGTAAGCTAGAAGCCGAACACGGATAGTGAGTTTTATTTAGACTGTGAGTTTGACTGTTTTTCTTTGTTGTCGTGGTTGACTACTGGGGCCTTTTCATATTTTGCTTCATTTTGTTTCATTTGAGCTAGTCAGGGTTGTGCTCGCCCTTTGCTGAAGGGTGGTGCATGTTTTGTTTCAGTTAAAACTTGTTTTATCTCTTCTTTAGTGTGTTAATGATCGGTTTACTATTTGTGCTTTGAATATCTCTATGTAACAAATGTTTTAAGATTACTTCAGAATTTTCAAATTCATTTTCCTTTCGTTTTCGTTGTCATTTCTATTGTATTACATACATAAAGCGTTAATTGGTTACTTGAATTAAATTGCATTCAAGAATTTCACATCACATATCTACAGGGTATTCACAAAAAGCAAGAAAGTGTGACTGATTATATAAATTATAATATATTGACGTCAGCTTCCACAATACTTTGAATTTTAGTATATACTAGGTGACCATAAATGGTTGTGATTTTTTTTCTTAGGTTGGCACTGTTTATGTTGGTGGCACTGTAAGTCTATGTCAAATTCGAGGTTAGCAGGTTAGGTTTTGCGTCAGTCTGTGTCAAGACTGATGCAAAACCTAACCTACTAACCTCGAATTTGACACAGACTTACAGTGCCAAGTGCCAACCTAAGAAAAAAAATACAACCTTCTATGGTCACCCGGTAGTACTTACTATACCTTTCAGTTACGAACATTATTTATTATAAAGAAGTGTGATATCCTGAAGCAGTTAAAAAATAATTCCTACAACCGCCCACTCTGGTTTTCTAAAAGTACATATTAGACTAATCGGTATCAAACCAATTATTTCTCCTCTGAAAGGTTATATCACTTTTCCGTAGATTCGTACAGCTTTGTTGCTTATGGTCTTCCACAAGCTTGCTAGGTAAAGTTATTATTCAATCTAAACAGGAAGCGAAGAATAAGACTGTCTAACACATATGCTAGGAGCAGTTCGTGAACTACAACAAACCGGAAGATGTTTGTTGTCTACCCAACAAAATTATTACATTATTCGGGTACGTATGCCAGGCTAGTACAAAAACCCAGAACGCTTCGATATCTGCTAAGATATTCTCGGCGAGCATTCGACTTCGGTTGACGTTTCTGTTCCGCTTCCAGCTAGTGTACGATGCCACGTTGAAATTATGATAATCTATTTTTACGTTCAGTTCCGTTCTGATCTGGCGATTCCGTTCGAAGTTAACGCGTGGTAACTTTAACTCAATCGAGATGGAAACACGCTTAAAAACCAACAAATTGCTCCCTGGAAATTACACTGGTAAAGCACGGGAAGGCACGAGATGAGCTAATGAAGAGTTGAATCCAGTCGAGTGAAAAAATACAAAAAGTTTCACTCGCCAATGGATTCAGATCGAGAGAACATATAGTTCTACCGCTTGGTGGGCATATTGATTTAATAAACAGACAGCACTCTCTTTAAGTGGAATTTTCTATATTATTTTTTTTGTTATGTATAACAAAGCGAAAAACCTGACTTTGCTGAAATGTTCTATAAAAGTAATAAAATAAGGTAGATATAAGTCCAAATAAGATGCTGATGTAAAAGAATTGATATAATACTGTAAAAGATCGCCAAGATATCTTAGGAAAGACAAAAAAACTAAATGTTAAAGATTATTTAATAGTAAAAAGTAATAAAAACGAAATTTGTAATTCTCAGAAATATAAGCTGCTCTACTATAGCAAAATTCATAGTGAAATAAAAATTCATTTTTAATTTTGTAACTTGTGTAATAAATTGGCGCACTTCCACAGAATTTGGAAACGTATAATAGTTCCTGCAATTAATTGCAAATTTACTCAAGCGCAGTTACAAATTTAAAACGACTAGCGGGTTGTACACGGAATCATCAGTGATCCCCGACAGTAGCTTAGATCGCGTGGTCTATATAGATATACGCGCAGCAAGTTCTGACTGTATATTCATTATATTTTGTGAACCTAAACAAGGACAAGCCCTTTGTGCCAGCCATGGGAATCGGCGTGGATCAAATCACTCTTTCACTCCAATGAACTTGGAGTTGGCGGCGCTTAACCGTTTGAAAAACTATGGTTGTTACTTTAGATCGTCAATGAAAGAAGTAAACATTTTGAAAATTTCGCATTATTTTGAACGAATAGTTTTAATGTACACAGACTAGTATCTCAAAATGACGTACCTAACAAGAAAGATCCATCGGCTGAGATGAATGGGACATCTAGAAAGGACCCGGGCTCGAGCAAGTTATACAGCAAGTACTAGTGGGAAGCAGGATGGTTGGTAGACCAACAGCAAGATATATGAATCAGGTAGAGACAGACTTAAAGAACTAAACCTCATGATAAAAAACCATATTTCCTGTGTTGCTTGGATGTTTTCATTTTGGGTTTACAGTCGTTTTTATGTGCTTGATGTCTTTGCGAAATTAGCGGAATTGGCATAAATGCCTTTGTTCACACGGTACTCTAATGACATCGATCAAATAATAGATGGCTTGTAAGAATTTCCCAGCAATACACAAAATCATGTATACTAGAACTGGACCTCTTGATTTTCCAAACAAAATTGGTATGAGTTTAAATTTCCTTTATTTGAAAAATGACCGGTAATAGCCCAAATGTTGATCTTATTTCCAACACAACACATACATAAGAACGCAGAATCTTTTTCGCATTATAACGATTCCACCAAAATGTGCAATATATTTAACGATCAGAAACATTAGAGATTATATTGCTATAGCCTCTATTAATTACTATGCTATTATTTTATTTGATTTAGAATATATAAATTTTTGTTTAGATTCATTTATGGAAAAATATACCCTCATTTAAATTACTTACTATTGAGTCTATTTCTTTTACTAGCTCCGGTAGAACATTTACTCTTAAATCAGGTTAGGTTAAAGCTTTATAGAGTATGATTAATTATTTGTTTTTTTGTATCTCTGCTATCGTCTTGATTGTTATTGATTATTAAAATTATTATACTTTATGGTTAATTGGTGGTATGAGAATTATATCAAATGACACTTCTATGAACTGTCAAAGTCAAATTATTAATATGAAAGGTTAGCAAAACTCATATTTTACAGTTAATATCGTTTTAAATATTGATAAATCGTAAGTATTTCTTGTAAATATCTTATTTCAACCATACACGTGCGACCTGCTTTCTGATGTTCTGGAACGGCCATGTAAGTAAAGCTCCTCTCAACCATTTGCAACAGCCGCTGTTATTAATTGCTCCATTTGTAGCTCTAACAAAAATCACAGCTCTGCAACTTACTGTTCCGCAGGAACCACCTTAATTAAATCAGCGACTAAGACCAATCGGCAAACCCAACTGCCATGATGAATGGAATACGGATGCAGATTCATGCAGCAACCCAAGAAAACAGCTTTCCTGATAGCGACTCCGCTGCAGTTCATTCAAGTCCAACCCAGGTGAAGATGTGTTTACCCCGATAGCGACTCCGCTGCAGTTCATCCAAATCAAACCGGAATACTTTAGACCAACTTCCAACAGCAACTCCAATGCACTACGCATCCAAATCATCCGCAGACTTCACATCGCCAATCCCAAAAGACTATTCTGCTAAACGTAGCTGTTCACTTTCTTCTTGTAATACCATTATTCTTAATTCTTCCTCCAGCAGTCAAATTGTAACTTTCTTTATATTATAGTTTGTTCAAAATTTATACTTTGACTTCATTTTATTTTTAATTTAATCACTTATACCCTTTTATACTATTTAAATTAGAAAATTCATTTTAGAAGATGTTTATTTTCAATTTTTACTCATTACCAAATTTTACATGTATATTTTATAAATCAAAAATTATTTCTTAATTAAATGTCACCATAGTAATCTCTATCCAAACATTTTTTTTAAACTAACACTCTTGGATTATTTACATTGGAAATTATTTAAATTATTTTGACATATCACGTGACTTTTTAAAATATTTATTTTGCTTAGGCCTTTCACATTTACTCAAACTATTTTATAGTTTGTTCTAATTGTTATCTAAAACCAACTATGTCCTGTTCTCTGATACTACCAAATAACAATCTTTATTACTCCAAATATCATGTTTTAATTGGTATGTTAGAACCTTTTTTAAGAGTATTTTATTTCATATTTTAGATAGCTATCCTGTTCCTTTTATATTAAATTCACCCTTTATAAATCATAATGTTTGAACATTGAGGTACTTTATCATAGTTAATCTTGACGTATGATATTTATTATCAATAAATTAATTATTAGTCTTGTCATAACAATACATATATTAAAGGAGGGGGCTACAATCCTTATACATTGCTCATTAATGGCTGTAAATCATAAGCATCATATCGAGCCTTATAGACTCATACTAATTATGTATCCTTAGCATTCAGTACGTCCTGCTTTTATTCAGGTTGCTGCATGATTTCCTGGGACAGTCCATTACCGTTTCCTTTCTTGTATGAGGCGAATTCTGGAGTAGTACTTCTCCACACTGCTTGATGTTTCTTCTAATCTTCATTCTTCTTTTCTCTAACCCCTCAATTTCCGATATTGCTTTCCTCAATCTTTTTTATGCTTCCAGCAATCCCTAGTAAATAGATCATTTTGGATTCTCTGTAGATTTGGGGTTCGTACAGATCTTATTCCGTAAGAAGACTTAAGATCGCGTGAGTTATGCGAAATTAGGATTTAACTAGCCTGGAAGCATACCATAATAGGATAGGTAGAAGTGTGTGTTTACTTATTTCTTTGCAAAAAACTCAATGGATAGAAATTAATTTCCCTTTTTAATCATCGAATGGTATGAACTCAAACGGCTTTCGCCATAAAACGAATAAAATTTCTAAGTCGGCTTTAATCGGCTAAATTACTTGCCCGCTTTGAAGAGACCTTTTATTCATCCACATCTTCCTCCATATTTTTATGTCTGATGTGGGCTGAGCCGATCGTATGTTATCGCTGCGGAACCTACGACGGATAATTTTTTATTAAAATTCGTTTCACGGTGCTACGTACCTCAGATAACCCCAAAAGCGTCCCAATTTCAGACTAATACTGTACAACGACCACCCCTAACTCATAAGCAATTTATCACGTGTCTTATGTCTTTCCACTACATCTCTGGCTAGAATTGGCTTGTTCGATATTGGGGAGGCGTTGAGGGTTGCGGTATATCATATTGCATTTATTTTACGCCACCAAGTAATCGTAAAATTTGGCATTTTGCAACCAGGGCACGCAGCCGAGAAGCGCTTTTTCGGCAAATTATCTGCACATCAACATAATACAATTTTGCCTTTACAATCTGATTTATGATAAGGTATTAATTTCAGTTAAGTTTACATCTTTCGTTGGCTTTTTCTACATTTATCATTTTTAGATATTGTTGATGGTCTTACGTATATTGCAAAGGTTACGTTTATTAGAAAAATATATTCTGCAACCAAAAACTGCCCAATTGAAGAACTTTCATTGGAAAAAAGTACTGTACCTACATGGCAAATTGGAAGCTTTATCAAAATATTTGTTTTGAGCAAGATATTAGATAAGTTATAATAATATGAGCCCACCCGTAATATCAGTTCTAGGCGTAAAGAAAAACAAATTTTTAAGCAGTAAAAACGCGACAGACGTGATTTATGCATGATAAGCACCAACAGTTTCATCATTTGTTACTGTCGGGCTGAGTAATTTATAATTATTAGCAAATTACTGGTAATTATGATAAAAGCACTTTTCTGTCCACTTTAGTGGTACGGACGGCGTTAAATACTTCCGGTGATTAAGCTTTTTCCGTGATAGCTACTCCCGTTCTATTTGTCTGAAGCGTACACACTATTAGGTGGCATTAACTAATGTTAGGGAGGGGAGACTTGTGTTCTTTGTCTTTCTACAGCACCATAAGAGATCGATCAATTTATATTATCTAAAACACAAAAATATAAATAATGTGATTTATGTATAGGATTAAATACAATAATTTTTTCCTTTAAAAACAAGTTTTATTTTACATTTTTCTGTATTAAGTGCTAAAAGAATTGACAAAAGTTATGTGAGAGAAGACTTTTCAATACGGTCCTGCGTAAAAAATTACTCAAATTTAAACCAAGAAATTAGCTATTTTTCTATGCAAGGGGAGTCTTGTAACATTAATTATTGTTATTTGTTAATACTGAGTAAAAGTATGCAGATTTTATTATCAATTTCACTATTACTCTTCATAAATAACAAATAACATTTCAACCTTCAATTCTCATTGCAATATATATAACGCACTTAAGTTTATTACCTTCATATTAATAGACTACATTATCAAGCACATTGAATAACCCCTCTCAGCTGCTGCCATAATAAACAATAGCGTTTAGTAAAGTAAAGAATGCTTGAAATTTTGTGACCAATTTCAAGCATTCTTGGTCACAACCAAATTGGAAATAAAAATTAAAAACAAAAATGGTACAGATTTATTTATTGCTTCCATAACAGTATATGCACACTTATACGACTCAAATAACTTTAAAAAAATCTGAGTCACCCGTACTGAGCAGCAGGGGGAAGTAAAATAACAATAGACTCACATTGAGTAAATCTACAATCGCGTTTTATAAAGAAATCCTGAGCCACTCTTATCGATTAACAAGGACAGGGAGTAATACTTCTCAGAAAGCATAATTATACGTTTTTAATTTTCCAAAATATCACTTACATTTCAACCAAAAAGGTTCAAAAATCGACCTTCATTTGAATTAGGTAAGTACTAAAAAGTATGAAATTGTCACACATGCCGTTTTGGGAAAAATACTGAAACTACTACATCGAAATTTGAGTGCAGTTTATGTTTAAGTTCATCATAATAAATTACATCAAATATTGCCAACATCCGGGATCTAAGGCCTTGAAAACCGCTCGCAGTAGTCCCTCAAAGAATATCAACACCCCTAACTGCCCATTTTCTGGAAAACCAAAGATTATCAAATTCCGAGGAACAAACTGTTTGTAAAGTTCGGTTCTCTTTCAATTTATCCAGTTCCGTTAGCGTTACTATGGCTGTTCATGTTACTTTTGTACTTGTATACGTTTGAGTAGTGCTTGTAAGTTTATGTATTTTATTTATTTACGTGTCAGTGAAGCAACCAGGTAAAGAGGTATAATCTAATTCTAATTATTTATTTCGCACTCAGACAACAACCGTTAGGCCAATTATAGGCGTCGCTGTGCATTTATGGGGACTTCCAACCCCACTAACGACTATCATGATGTTGTTATGAGAGCCGGGACCAACTATTTCCGTGACAGCCGTATCACGATGCGCCGAGAGATGCAACCGTGGAACTCCCATCCAAGTTCTGACCAGAAAGAGCGTTGCTTAACTCTACTGATCGAACGTGGACGCTTGTTCAAGCTACACCACCCGGGACTTAAATGATTGGATAAAAGGTAACGCAGTTGTTCATGTAACCAAGCAGCACTACCTCACTGGCCTTACTTAGCGTCAGTCTAGCCTTATATAAACAATGCTATCAAAATTAGTGATACTGTCTGGAATCTTGACTTTGTAGATTTTTATCTTGTCTTATCTAGATTATCAAGACAAAGGTATTGTCTAGGGAAGGCTTTCTTATTCTAGATCAAGACTTTTGACAAAATTCTAGACAATTTTTAAGTTACAGTTTTTTATTACTGGGTGGCCCATAAGTAGCGCTACCATTTAGAATTTCAATCACTTTTTGTCTGTTATTATTTTTATTTATGTGTTTTTTTAAATTAAATTAGAACCCTGGGTTCGGTCCCACTCACTGCAGCAGACATCTTCTATGGACTTCAATGCGATTTCATAACTTGACTTTGGCAACCGTGGCGTAGTAATGCCTAACCGTCCACATAGAGGAGAGGCCGATGCCCTGCAGTGGGGATGTTAACAACACTAATCGTGACCATAATGTTTTAAATAATGCTAACTGCCAACGGTAAATTTATGATTTGTATTTTTCAGAACAGTATCTAAACACAGTATGTTTGAAAAATATTTTTGTAACGTTTGTCATTGTAAAACATGTTCGAAAAACATACTGTTCGACATTATTCGACACCCCCACCACTTGAGTTAGGTCTCCTTTTTTCTAGTATTCTTGGTTCTAAGGTAGTTCTTATCCTCCCTTATATTTTAACCTCCCATCTCCTAATCCAACTCGCCAAGACGCTCTGAAAGCGTGGTGTGTCTATGCTAATTACGAGTACTTCCTAGCGAAATGTTGAATTCTGTAACACAATGAATCCAGGTGGGTAGAGCAAATACCTCACATCTCACCACGATACATCAGGTTGTCCCAAAGATTGTGAGGGAAGGAATACTTCGATTTGTAAAGATAACTGAGAAGCAACACATTTGATCAATTTAAAAATAGTCATAACACTCATAAGTCATAACTGAAGACAAAATTACAGAATTACAAGAAGAGAGTAAAATCAATTGGAACATTGTCAGATTATGTGCGAGGAGGAGGACAGAACTGGATTAGTCTAATGTCAAAAAGTACATTCACACACAAAGGCAGCAAACTGGATGTATTGGATTTATTATAAACAAAACCCTATACTACAACCTTTAAAAAATCTCATATGTAACAGCGTATATAGTTGTAGAAATAAATAACATAAACATAATAACTACTCAAGTATATGCTCCTACCTCAACACATTTAGAAGAGGATATAGAAATATGTTATGAGCATCTAAAAACATCTATGGAAACTAGCACTGTCCCATTGGAATATCGTTATGGAGGATGCCAAACTAGATAGAAGATAAAAACCTGACGAGGAATATTTAGAAGAATTCGGATTAGGTGAAAAGAGCGAGAGAGGAGACATCTTGCTAAATTACATGGGCATATAAGCTATATGGAATGAACCTCTTCTTGAAAAAACCCAAATCGTAAATGGACTTGGATAGTTATCTTCAAATAGAGATATAAAAAAACGAAATAGACTATATATCCCAGGCATATTAAGCAAATTTTAAGGCAAACCTAAAAAATAATGTAATATTGATTTTTGCCACAAATGTTCCTTACTACCCTAGGAGCAACCCCTGAAAAGTCCCCGCCTCTGGGGTGACGGCGTCATAGCTTTTTCGGAGCAAGGAATGGCAATGGCCCAGTATTACCAGGAAAACTTTAAAGGAAACCTAAAACAAATAATATAGTACTGAGATTTGGCACAAATGTTCCTCAATACCATGGTAGTAACCTTTCTTTAAAATGTTTTAATGTTACTGGGCTATTAGCCCTTTCTTGTCCCATAAAACTAGAACGCGGACACCTCACAGGCGGGGACTTTTAAAGAGATACTCTTAGGGTACTAAGAAACACTTATCCAAAATCAATACTACATGATTTGCTTCATGGTTCCTTTAAACTTTTTGTAATGTTATTGGGCTATTGGCTTGCTCCTAAAAAAACTACGACGCAGACACACTAGAGGCAGGGACCTTTGAGGGTTTGATCCTAGGATACCAAGGAGCATTTGTGACAAAAATCAGTACTAAATTATTTTTTTAATTATTTTTAAAAAATACTGCTGGCCTTTTCTTGCTCCAAAGAACTACGACGCCGGCACCCCCAATGCTGAAACCTTTAAAGGGTAGCTCCAAAGGTACTAGAGAATTTTTGTACCAAAAATCAGTACTGTATTACTTGCTTCAGGGTTCCTTTACAGTTTTTTTATATTACTTGGCCCTTTCTTGTCCCAGAAAACTATGACGCCGACACCCTAGAGGTGTGGACTTTTGAAGGGTCACTTCTAGGGTACTAAGGAATATTTACCCAAAAATGAATGATACATTATTTGTTTCAGATTTTCTTTAATATTTGTCTGCTGTTACAGAATTATTGTCCCTTTCTTGCTCCGAAAAACTACAGCGCTGGCAACTTTTAAAAGGTTACTTCCATGATATCGAGGAACATTTGTGCAAAAATTCAGTACTATATTATTTGTTTTCGGTTTCATTTAAAGTTTTCCTAATAGTAGTACTGGGCACTTGTCCTTTCTTACTCCAACAAAATTGGGGACTTTTGAGGGGTTGCTCCTAAGGTACCAAGGAACATTTGCGCCAAAAAATGTTTTTGAGGTCAAAACCTATTATTCCTGTGCTAATATACGCACTGATAAAAAGTTGGCACTATGTTAAATTTCTTTAACACCGGTAGTGGGCATACACTAGTGAGGGCTGCAATCGTCATGAATAGAAATTATTAAAAAAATCAATTACTAAATCTACAAAGAAACTAATAACGGAAGAAATAAGATCAAACTATGAAATATATAAATAAATGATCAACAAAAATGTCGTTATTAATAAGTAAGAATAATTGCCTTGCAACATAGAAGACAAAAAAGAATATAACAATAGAAATTAGTAGTGCAGTAAATGAACTAAAATAGAATGTATCCCGAGGAAACCACATAGTGTTAGCAAAGATATACTGATATTAATGAGAACACGCAGAATACTAGCGAAAGAAAATAAAAACAACCGCAGAATAAGAAACTTAATAAAGAAAGATGAAAATGCATAAGAGAGGAAAAAATGCAGACACAAGAAAAGCAAATGAATGAAGCAATAGACAAACAAAAGCTATGAAAAAAGCAATCATATGCGACACAATAAATATGAAGTCGTTATACATAACATGGACGAAATACTAAAGATTGTAAAAGAATTTTACATAAAATGCCACCCGAAAAAGAAAACAGTAATGAAGAAGTGAGGAGGATTCAAAATTGGCAATCGGAAGAGCAATCAGACATAACCACAGAAGGAGTTACAGAAGCCTTGAAAAACATGAAATCCACTAAAAAGAAAGGTGGTGACAATACTGTATATCAACAGATATGATAAAAGGAGAGAAAAATCTACTCTTAAAAATAACAATGTTACTTAACATATGACTAAACAATACTGCAATATTGGACGCGTGAAAAAATGCGAATATTATATCGCTATATAAGAAAGGTGAAAACACAAATCGAACGATCAGTCGCTGTCGTAGATGTATAAATTGTTGACAAAAATAATTACTAACAAATTGACAAGGAAACTAGATGAATACCAACCCCAGGAACAAGCCGGCTTTAGGGAAAAGTATAGTACTAGAGACAATCTCTTAACGATGAAAATAATAATACCTAGAAGCATCTAACTAATGCCTGATTCCTATTGTGTCTGGGATTTACAGATTTCCAAAAGGCCTTTGAAAACATTGAGCACTCAACATCTGGGCAATATACAAAGCATTGAAAAACAGCAGAATTTATTAAAGATATATAGAACTTGTAAAGTAACTAAATGAGGAAGCTATAGCAACCTCTACATTACAAGAAAAACAAAACCTGTCTCACTTAGAAGAGGAGTGAGACACGGGCACACACTTTTGATGAAAGGGATACGCGTGAACGATGAACGATTCACTAATTTACGATATGTCGCCGATATAGTTCTCTTATCAGAAAACATGGAAGATCTAAAAGAAATAATCGAGGACCTCAATAAAAAGTAGATGTCCACGATGATCATTGAATATATGTAAGCGTTCGATTTGTGTAGTTCCGTGAATTATTTCTTGAACTCGTTCAGAACGCACTTCAGAACATAAAGCGTATAGTTATAGTAACAGGTTATTTTACTGAGTGGTTTACAGTTGGTGAAGGGAACCCCTTAAGACATCTGTAGCCTTTGTCTGTTCACAAATGAATACACTTCAGAGTTTAAAAGTATAATAAAAAATCAAATAAAATACAGAGCTTTATATACAATTAAATTGTGTCGTGGTTTGCTAATCGATCTAATAGTCTACTATTTGCATAAGTGCAACACACAACGATTGCATAAAACTCCTTCCTTGTAAACAATGGGTATTAAAACTTTACCTAATTATAACATATTAATGCTGAGAGTGACACACGTCTACCGTAATTGTTACACATTGTGAACTAGCTTTGTAGTCTAATTTGTTTCCGCACAATTTTACCGAATTGTTAATTTCATAAGCAAACAGAAGTTTGAACAGTAGGGTTAAAATAAATGTAGCGAAAACAAAACCATGCATCTTGGACCAGAAACAGATATGAGTGGAAAAGCCCCAAGTTAAAAGAGTAAGAGAATACATTTACCTGGCATAGAGAACTGAATTAGGAAGAGGCAGTGAAAAAGAAGAACAAGGATGGGATGGGTTGCACTTGGAGGGTTATCGTTTATTCTGAGAATAAAAAATACCTCAACGCCGAAAACCTGAAGTGTTTAATCAGTATCTTTTATCAACATTGACATATGGAACGGAAAACTGGGCAACAACAAACAACAATATTGAAATCCTCAGAATAGCTCAAATGGGAATGGAAAGAGCCGTATGAAACATCTCACGAAAAGATAAAATAAGAAACCAAAGCAGATGGAATTGTAAAATCATAGAATGCGCTGGTATAATAATTTTAAAAAACCAGCTGGACTAACGTCGATACAAATAGCACAAAACCGTGGGCATTGGATAGAATTAGAGAAGCCTATGTCCACAAATAGATTTAAAACTGCTAAGCAAGGAAAGAAGAAGAATTTTTGGAAAGAAGTTACCTTCTAATCGTCCGGGGTCTAGAATGTTGGTAATATATTGCAATTGTCTTTATATTTAAACAGACAACGTCAAAATAGTTTTCAAACATTTTCAATAAAGAAAGCAAAACATTAAAAAAAATCTCAATACTTCCTGATGCTCGATTTTATAGTTATTATAGCTCCTAATCTTGATTTTTGATAATGAAATATTATTGCTTTCCCGTTTTTACAATGGGACGCGACCACTATGGCAACGGTTTTATTTATTCACTCTATTTATGATTCTGAGCAGGCTGTGCATGTGCATTTCTTTGATTATAGCATTCCCTATAGCAGGTACCAATGAAAAACGGTAAAAATGCATAGTTACGCATGCACTAACTTTTGATAATGTACATAGCAACGATGATAATCATATACCTCCATGACTAATAACTGATAGTCAAATACCTTCACAAACATCGTGGTATCTGCTGAAAGCACAATTGTCATAGCAACCATACTAATTGTACTTTTAATATTTATAAATAAACTGTTCAAACGTTGTTTATTGACTCATAATATAATCTAGCCGAATGCAACTCGTGTCTTCTTGATTATCAAATAATTTCTGTAGCCACTGGATATATTGTTTTAGGCAATCACGCTCGTATACACAGTATATCTCGTGTAAACAGAAATTATTATTTGATAATCAAGAACCCACTAGTTGCATTATATATGACAGCACAGTTGACAACCACAGGTAAAGCAAAATTTGACGGTTCATCATTCTTCCTTTATCAGGTCAATTCAAGTTGCTGAAAATAGCATAACTGATCGCTCTAGTTCAACACGATGTGATGAATGGGTATACTATAACTGAAGTACTATCCACAACTTACAAAATCTCAATGTAATTTTGATATTCGTAATATTTTGTAACTAATGTTTGATACACTAGTAAAATATCCACATTCAAGGCCTGCTCCGAATCCCAAATGAAGAGAAAAAGGTATACTGGATATCATATTTTTGTAACGGTGTTATTACAAAATGATTCTATTTTTTTGTAAATTTTAGTCACCCTACATTGAAAATTCGATGTTGGTATACTAATCATAAATTGAATAAATATATAATCATGACCGTTGTTGACATTCTCACTCCTCGTTATAGCTTAATTGAAAAATTGTGTATGGGGCTGCAACTTTCAGTTTTGTGGCCGAGTGACACTGATCCGTAAAGCAGGAAATTTATCACAACATTAAATAATTAGGGTCACAATGTTGCCTTCAGGAGATATTAGCAAATAGTCCAGTCAAATGGTAGAAAATAGAGGAAAGTTTTGGTGGAGTTTTGATATTTGGTTCCTATATGTTTTTTGGCGCTCTCGCGGCTGAACGATTGATCGGAGAAAAAAACCTCTAGTACATAAAATGTATGAAATTTTATCCTCTTTCATTTCATATAAAATTTAAGTTCGGGCACTTCATTCCATGTATGACATGGCCTGAGACAAGGCGAGTCAAATCGCCGAAATATCTCTTTCGAAACCCAGTCATCTGGCACACCGTTACCGGCATACTGGGTGATGTGGTTAGCATCACGCCTTCGACGACTGCCTTACTTTCCCTACTTCCACAACTGTGGTTTTGGTACCCAATTTTCTATCATTTGGCTGGATTATAACTTCTCGGCGCTATCGCGGCTGAACGATTAGTCAGAAAAAAACCTTAAGTACATAAAATGTAGAAAATTATATCCCCTTTCATTTCATATAAGTTTAACACTTACGAAATGGATTGTTTTCGTCTAATTTTAGAAAAAGTAAAAAAAATCGGTTTTGACACCGGTTTTTGTCCATAAATATCGGAAAAGGGGCACAGTTCTGTTTGAATGCCAGGGCAACTTCAGTATGATGAATGGATGAGAGTTAAATTCAATTAGCAATTTTCAGTTTTTCCTGAAACGTTTGTATTTTCATATCGCACGTTGTAAAAACTAGAGGAGAATGAACGAATAATTACGCTGTTAAATATAATTAATTCGTTAATATTAATTCAGCTTTGTTTCTCGCATGTGACTATTGTAAAAGCCAATTCTTGATAAACCCATGCGTTGCAAGCCCCACATTCTTGTCGTATTATGCATTAGACTGGCAATCTAAGTTTTACGGTTGCGTGTATCGGGAATAAAGAGGCGAGTTCCGCAACTCCCGTTTAGCCAGCCACGTTATTTGGTAATAAGTTGCAGATAGTGTATAATAAATTTTTAATGTCGTGGCCGCGGGGGCAACGGTTGGGCGCTTGGTTTCGCACAGACCGCGTGCTGCTGGGACGTATCAGGGTGTCCTAACCAAAGATTTACTCAAGGAGGTAAGATTTATAATGCGGCACATGAGCCGATTTAATTAAACAGTGACGGCTCCATTACGGAGGGCCACGATCAGGCTGGGGGCGCGCGCCACTGATTTAATAACGCTGATAAATGAGCCGCGCCAGTCACATGCTCGGGATCGCCTTATCCGACAAACTTAAAACGAGCACAGATTATGATTATGACGCACTAAAAACTTTTCTTTTCAACAAAAATAAAGGAAAGAATAGGAAGAAATATTTTTCCCTCCGGGAGTTTTTGCTCCCCACCTCCGGCCGAAGTTTGGTGGTTTGTCATTCGAGAGTAGCGAATGCAAGAGACGTCGAGGGTCGCACGTTTGCAGGATTTTTCCGACGCCGCGAATCATTTCGCGGTTGGGCGCCCTCAGCGTCTAATGCCATGTCCACACTTACTTACGCTGTACAGAGACAGCCTGCAGGAATTATCTTCGGACCGAGTCCGCAGGCAGTTTCGTTACGGCCCGAGTGCGTTTCCCTCTCTGAGGGTAGTTATTCAGTCAGCAGTAGGCTCCATGGGGAAAGATTTATTTCATTCTATTTTCATTTAAATTTCTAGGGCCCCTTTTTACAATTTTCCCTTTTACATTGTTTTAGCATTCGGCTGAAGTTCGGTTGGGTTTTAATTGCAAAATACGCGTGATCTTTGTACACGATATGCCTATTTCGATATAATATACTTCCGTAACTAGCAATCATGTAGCATAGATCAATTATCATGCAATAATAATTTTTTTCCACTACTATTTCGTACAGAAAGCTATTATTTGAGACTTTCCTTACTTCAAAAGCATGCTTTTATTGTATACTACGCAATAATACTATATTATTTAACGAGCGTGTAATGACATGAGGTTGAAATTTGCAGCACGAGGCATAGACGAGCGAGTAATAGCTATTACACGTAGAATACTACACTCAGGGCCGTAACTAAACATTTTTGCGCCCCTCAGTACACTAACGATATATGTGACAAAAAATACTCAAGTTACTATATGACTTCTAAATTTTTCTCCGGATATATGATATAAGGTATTTAAAATAAACAGGTAATAATAATAATAATAATGGTGAGGCACTAACACCCCATGAAGGAGCTTAGCCTGGTATTCAAAAATATATCTAACATTTTTAATACAAAAGTTTTAACAATAAACAACTAAATGTTAAAATAACAAAATGCAACACAAATTAAATAAGAACAGAAAACAAGATTATAAAACAATTCTAATAACAAAAATCTGTAAAGGGCTTTACTAAGCACTTCCCTGGCAGGTGGACGTTATAACACTAAATAATTTTAAAAATCAAAGGAAACTAGGGGTAAAAATATCTTAACGTTCCTAATAATACGGAAAAAAAGGAAAAAACTTGCTAATGCGACTTATATGTCAATTTTAAAATAAAATAACACATTACCGGTGCTGGAATTCGAACTACAGCGATTGCGAATGCGATTTTGGTTTCACCCGCGTGTTCCACTGAATCATACAGGATCCGTAGGAACTGTGCGATGCGCGGCTATATTAAACTGAACGCACTTATTCTTGCCTCTTTTTGACTCTTTACATTTACCCTCTAGCTGTTGGGTCCCATGTTCGTCAACTGTAAAGCTTGAGCTATGTGCAAATAATACTTCTATCTATTTTTAATTTAAAGCAATACTACACAAAAACTTATTTTTTAAGGTGTTTACCCTATGTTGGATCCAAAATATTTTCTTTTTCTTCAAGGATAAAAACTTGAGCTATGCGCAAAATATTCCTTTCATTTCTTCTTCTTCTTCATCGTTTTTTAGGCCTTAAGGCCTGTTTGTTTTCCAGCATTTCTATCCGTCTTGTGATGTGGATTGCCAGCTTTCTTTCCACCTCTTTAATGGTCTTCCAGGTAGCCTTTTTCTTCGAACTTTCCCGTCTCGTGCTATTCGTACTATTCTATTGTTGTCCATGCGGTTTATGTGCTCATTCCTTTGCCGCCTACGCTGTCTTACCCATCGCACAATGTCTTGGACTTGGCATGTGTCTCTGATGGTTTCATTCCTTATTCGGTCTCTCAATGATTTCCCTGTTATAGTGCGTAATGTTTTCATTTCACTCTTTCTTACCAGATTTTTCGTTTTGCTATTGTCAGGTCTTGTTTCGGCTGCGTAGGTCATGATAGGTCTTATACATGATTTGTATTTGCGCACTTTACTATCTAAATTGAGAAAATCGTTCCGCCATATTACGTCTTTTAAACATTTCGACACTGATGGGGCTTTAATAACTTGATCAGATATCTCTTTTGTCAAATACCCATAACTTGATATTTCTACACCGAGATATCTGAATGTCTTCACCTGCTCAATAGTCTTATCGTTCAATACTAGCTTGCATCTTCGGGGTTCTTTCGCTATAACCATACTTTTTGTTTTTTCCACCGATATTGTCATGTTATATTTTTCAGCCTCATTTTTAAATGTTTGTCGTAACCGCTGTAGATTGTCTTCATTTTCTGATACAATCACTGCGTCATTGGCATAGCATACTATTGAAATTTCTCCTATACTGAGCCTATATCCTCTATTTGTAGCTTTTGTTACTGTAATTATTTTGTCCATTATGAGATTAAATAATAATGGGCTCAGGCTATCTCCTTGGCGAATTCCTATACAAATAGGTATATCTTTTGAGTACCCTTCTTGCATTCGCAATTTTGTTGTGTTATTCATGTTTAAGTATTTTATTATTTTTATTATGTCGTTGGGTACTTCCTTTTCCTGGCATATCTGAATCACATCTTTTAATAGAATACGATCGAATGCCTTTGTAAAATCTATAAAGCATATGTATGCAGGTTTGTTAAATTCTACCGCTTTTTCTGTTATTTGTCGAATAATGAAAATAACATCAGTGGTCGATCGATTTTTGCGAAAGCCCTGCTGTTCTTCGCTAATATGTATAAATTTACTTATTTCGTCATCAACCATGCTAGTGAATAATTTAGCTATAGTATTTAGTAGTGAAATTGTTCGTTAGTTTGAAGGATCGTTCTTGTTTCCTCTTTTAAATATTGGTATTGACACACTATTTCGCCATTCATCTGGTGTAGTTGATTTATTTATTATCTTCTGAAAGACTGTCTCTACTTCGCTGGCCAATGTTTCTCCGCCGTATTTAATTATTTCATTGGGAATGTTGTCGGGTCCGGAAGCTTTTCGGATTTTCAGCTTACCCATGGTGTCCTTTATTTTCTCTTTGAATATTGTTTTGCTTGCTGATTGGTTGTGTTCTACGTCTTAAGGAAGATTGGTGTCTTCGTTAGTTGCACTGTTGTATAGGATATTGAGGTACTTTGTCCATTGTTCTTTACTTATATTGTTAATTTTTATGCATTCATTAACGTTGGTTTTTTGACTTTTTATTATTCCCCAAATTTTTCTCTGTGCCCCATATAAATCATGTTCAATTCCTTTTGTAAATGCCATCCAGTATTCCCGTTTTAGGGTTCTGATTTGTGAGTTTATTCTGTTTCTAACTTCTACATATCTCTGATATTCAATTTCTGTTTTATTAGATCTGTATGTCAGGTAGGCTATTCTTTTTTCTTTGGCTAAATATTTGATGTCTTCTGTGAACCATGGTTTCATTTTACGATGTGCCTGGGTACTTACTTTTCGTTTTCCAATAGCTTGTTCAGCAGCGTTTAATATATTGTGTTTTAATTTGTTCCAACTATCATGAACATTATCACAGTCGTTTATTGGATTATTAGTTATCGTATTTTTAAGTCTGGCTTCATATAATTTTCGGGTGCTTTCGTTTTGTAGTGATTCTATGTTTAGCTTCTCTATTATTTTAGGTGTAATTCTTTTGTTGTATTGTACTGTTATCCTTATTTTACAAAGTACCAAACTGTGATCAGAACCAATATTAGCAGATGTTAATGTCCTTACATCTAGCACTTGTGTAGGGTGTATCGTTCTATTAGATATTATGTAATCAATAGTTGATCGGTGTCCTCGTGAATTTTCCCAAGTGTATTTATGCTGTTCTTTGTGTGGGTAAAAAGTGTTATTGATACGCAATGAGTTAAACGTGCAGAATTCTATGAGATGTTCCCCATTTTCATTAACAATGTCTTCGTTAAATTTATGTTTCACTCCAGGGATTACCTGATCTCCGATCCTGGCATTTAGATCACCTAGTATGAATATTTTGTCAGTGGGTTGGATTTTATCTAATACTGTTTGTAGTTCTTCATAGAAGCTATCTGTTTCTTCTTTTGGTTTGTTTATGTCGGGTGAATACACAGAAATAAATTGGGTGGTGGTATTATCCAAAGTGACTATTATTTTTAATATTCTGTGATTAACATATTGAACCTCAGTAATGTTTTGTTCAAATTTCTGATGTATTAAGATACCAACTCCTGATGATGCCCATTCAGATTTTTGCTTTCCGCTGTATATCAGCAGATAGTCTTCGTATTTATTTATACCGCACCCTTTTTTCTTGGTCTCCGTAAGGGCGCATATGTCTATTTTATGATGTTTCATTTCTATGATTATTTCCTGGTCTCTTTTGGACCAGGAAGCTATATTCCAACATGCTATGCGTAGAGAATTCTTCTTCCATTTTTTCATTTTTTTTTCTCGCATTGGTTGTCGACGATAAAGATTGTCCATTTTTTTCCGAGGCTACCTTATGTTGTATTGTATCCATAGTAATAATTAGTATTAATGTGTTATCTGTGCGTAGTAGTATAATCATCTTCCTTTATAATTTTCTGTGACTTCGTGCTGTGGTCGGCATATTTGCTGGATCTTTGAGCATGGTTGATTATATCATGAGCAGGTTGCTGGCCTCACTCATGGACCCTCCTCCTTTACCCGGGCTTGGGACCGGCAATGATAGCTGCTGAGCTACTCAATCCACTCATTGGCTACCACAGGCGTGTAAGTTAATAGTTCCCGAGTTAAAGCAAAAATAGAGAGAATTAATTTTTTTAAGGTGCTCAGCCTGTATATATTTTACCGAAACCTTCTCGGTTTCATGCCAGAAAAGCACATAATCTGAATGCAAAATATCATCTTTCTCCGAAAATTAGTTTTTGAGTTATACAGGCAACAGGTGGTGTAGCTTGAACAAGCGTCCACTTTCGATCAGCAGAGTTAAGCAACGCTCTCTCTGGTCAGAACTTGGATGGGAGTTCCACGGCTGCTTCTCCCGGCACCTCGTGGTACGGCTACCACGGAAAAAAGTTGGTCCCGGTTGTCATAATAACATCATGACAGTCGTTAGTGGGGTTGGAAGTCCCCATAAAATGTACAGTGACGCCTATAATTGACCTAACGGCTGTTGGCGGAGTGCAGAATAAAATAAAAAAATAAAAACAGACAGACAGGCAGACAGACGAAATTGAGAAAACCTGTTTTTCGTCATCTAAGGACCCTGAAACGTGAAGATCGGAAGAAATATTGAAAGGTGATTTTTTCGCGATTACAATGTACAGGGCAGTACTTTACTCTATTGTGAATTGGTATTAAATCACCTAAGAAACATAAACATTAAAAATGACATATTAAGAATTCAAATTGTCCAGGTACTGTCAAGTAAAAGCCTGATTTACCAAAATTTATGATAATGACATAGAATGTCAAAATGGTGGTAACCGTACATACTTCTTGTGTCTTTCAGAGGAGGCAAGTAAAAAATACATATTATGTAGTCAGTAGAATATTTTACAGATCCCCATATTGTATAAATATGTGGTGTACCTGCGTCTCTGCGTCACCATTTCATCGGCACCGATCGGGCGCATTTCGCCCAAAATCGGAACGCCACTGCGTTATTTATAATGCAACGATAAGCATAGGTATTTATCAGAGAACGTGAATTCGAACCCCACTGGGTTTTTTTTCAGTGTTATTAACAGCAATAAACTACTTTTACTTATTTTGAAGAAATATGTGAAGACTCTTCAACCATAATTCGATAAATAGTTATTTGTATAACAAGTGTTGAAAGTATACCTTTGTTGAACGAAAACGACAGTTGCAGTCTGAGACGAAGTCGAAGGCTGCAATCGTTTAAGTTCGACGAAGGTCTTTCAACACGAGTCCTACACATTATTTTGTCTACAGCTGCAACCTATGGAAGCTTAAATACTTTGCAACACGTTTTTACATTTTGCAGCACACATACGGAAAACAAGTGCTTTTAACATTAAAAACCATGTCGAAAAATGAAGACGTTGAAAAAGTTTTTTTGTTAAATCCGGTTAAGAATTCTTCGATTTTTCAATACTCAATTGGATGCGGAAAAGTTGAATTTTTCCAAACTAGTAGTACTGTATGAACGTAGAATAAGATTCTGTACTCGCAGCCACACTGTCTTGTAGTAATCAATATATTTACAAAGTGATTCTTTTTCTGTCGGCACCTAGTATGAGCCTTGCATCAGGCCGATTTCCATAATCTTCTTTTAATAAAAGCTGCCATTGTATAGGGTTACAGAAGTGTCTTAAATTGGAGAAATCCTAGCGGGCAAATGATTGTAGCGAAAAATACTACAGTAGTGGAACAAGTGAACTCTCGAAATCGGTCTGTGGTGTTCTGATGATTGTTGCCATGGGCGACTGTACCAACGATGAGCCCAAAGCAGTGAATGTATATGTAATATGTGCAATCAGTGAAGCTGTTCCAACAGTTGTTTAAAATGTACGTTAGTTTGTCACCACTGCTGTATTGCAGTCAGTTTTAACAATTAAAAAAATATATAGTTAGAATAAGGCTACCAATGCGGTGGGCTAAAAAGCTAATAATTTTAATGATTTGATTGATATAGGTGAGAATTGTAAAACAAACGCCGTTTAAATCTGGTAAACATATAACGTTCCCTTTGCAAATTTTACAAGGCAATGTAATGTATCGATTGGGCGCAATTCGCATTTTTTAGGCTAAAATCGTTAATATTACAAATGAATTTTATTTGTTTTCTCTTATTAGTACGAAAGAAATAATTTTGTTCAGTGCCATTTTGGCGCCCCTTGCTGCTTGCGCCTGTAGGCGAGGGCCTACTTGGCCTATACCTACTTACGGCCCCGAATACTCTATCTACGACTATTTAATTAACTCATCTATATTTTTGCGTAAAACTTTAACCTTTAAACCTTTAAAATGATCATGTAATACACGGATACTGTGGCAGTAGGGTGGGGCAATTAAACTAACAGACAAAAGTAATTTTCGATCAACTTTATTACCACTAAGAAACATTATCTCAAAAAAGACAAAAAAAACTAACATTTCAATTGAAATTAATATTGGTGAAAATAAATTAATAAATGTTAGATAATTTTTATTGTAAAAATTGACAACTATTGCTAATTGTAATTTTTATTTACATAATAATTAATACCAACGTAAATACAATTATTTAAATGTTTAGTTGGAGTTGCATTTCCAGCAAACGTCATATCACAGTTTTTTGTAATAGTGGTATTTATATTACAGTTCCTAATACTGGAGCTAGTAATAGTACAAGGTTTATAATTTTTGTTGATTTCTTCCAAAATTCTGTTTCCTCTCTCCAGTTTATTGTTTATATTGTCGTCCACATAGCTTTCTGTAATTTTGGTGGATTTCCATCCTCCAATATTTTTTACAGCAGTAATATTACGTTCTCCGCTTACACAAATGGTTGCAGATTATCTTTAAAGGCAGTGGCCTGTGTACAACTCAGGATTTCTCAGTTTAAAAAATGTAGTAATCTACTTGCTCACAACAACTTATTAATGCCTATTTTTTAATAAAACATTTACCATTCCGGCAATTCAGGAAAAGGTCCCGGGTGGTGTAGCTTGAACAAGCGTCCACGTTCGATCAGTAAAGTTAAGCAACGCTCTTTCTGGTCAGAACTTGGATGGGAGTTCCGTGGCTGCTTCTCTTGTCGCCTCGTGATGTGGCTGTCACGGAAATAGTTGGTCCCGGATGTCATAATAACATCATAACAGTCGTTAGTGGGGTTGGAAGTCCCCATAAAATGTACAGCGACGCCTATAATTGGCCTAACAGCTGTTGGCTGAGTAGCAAAATAAAATAAAAGAGAAGCGCCTTCAGCATGGGACGAAGATTCATACAGTGCGCCCATTTAGTTTCCGATACAAAGTTTGATTAAGGTTTTCCTAATGGGGTTGAAAGGGACACATTTTAAAATTATTTTGACATATACAGGGTGGCAGAAAAAGTTTGGCCAATGAGACTCGGGCCATGCTTATATCTTCTTTATTTATGAATGGATTTGGATAAAATTTTATACCAAGATACTATACATATTTTCTGATTGGCCGATACATATAGTCAAAATGGCTAACTTCCGGTTTTACCGGAAATTATACCAACTTTGATTTTTTAAATGGAATACCCTGTATATTTTGTGTTTTATTCGTTTATTGCGTCTTCTGATTCTTAGAAGGTTATTTTGCTGTAATTGCTGAGTAACTGGTGTGTTTCCCTATTTTCTCTTGTTGAATATCGCTGCTGGTTTTCTCTTCTAGTCTTTGTTCACTTACTACTAGCAGTTCCTGAAGGTACTATTTCCATCTTTCTTCTTAACAAGATACCTTCCTTATTTCTGATATTATTGAATGTTATATTCTTCTTTTATCTTAGTTGTTTGAGTGGGACACTGTAAATCACCTTTTGGTTATCTGCAAAATTTAGTTTCATTTTGATTTCTCCGGGTTTTTTGTTTTGCTTTTGCTATAATTTTTTAAATTTTTATAACTTTCACACTCTTCTTAAGATTATGATTATAAATATTTTCTCGAGGCCATCTTCTTTTCTCTTATAGCTTCTCTTATTTCCTGTGTCCACCATGCCGTTCTTTTTGTCATATTACATGGATACTAATCCGCAGGCTTATTTTACAACATTTAAAATATTGCATCTTATCATTTTCCATTCGTCTTCTATATTTAGTGTATTTTCTTTTGTTAATAATTTGCTCTTGATGTTCTCTCTTTGTATTCTCCTCCTTTGACGTGTTACCGGTGTTTTTTTCCGACTTTATTCCTATTTTTATCCAATACCGTTTCTACATTAATTGCCAATGCCATTTGTACCAACAAGTGGTCCCTGCTAATATCTGGTCCTCTTCTAACGTTTACATTTTTCTCCAGTTTTCGTTATTCAGAAGAAAATAGCCTGTGATTGACCTTCCACCTCTATTTTGCATTTCTCTTCTGAATTTGTGTGTAAACTATGTGCTAGATATTTTTAGTTTTAAAGTTTATTATTATTGTTCTGTTGTTCCGTTTTACTTCTCCCTGTTTCCCCCCGTCTCCCAGGATCAAGATGTTGTTGCTTTTAGCTTCGTCTGTAACATCTGGTAACGCTTTGAGGAGTTTTCTTTTACTTCTTCAATTATTATCCACCAAGCCCCTGTGCCTTCTTCCATTTTCACCTGCACTGCTAATTTTCTTTCATTTATAAACTGATCTTATCGGGTAGTATTATTAAATCTACTCTTGCGTGTGCACTTTCATTTTCATTTACCCCTACCCAGTACATCCAATAATCTTTGGCTATCTGCTGTAGCCCTTTTCCCTTCCTTTTTGCGTCTGTAATTCCTAATTAGCTTAGCTTAGTTCTTCCACTTATTATCTTTTCCATTTGTTCCTGCCAGATTCCAGTTTCATATTTCGACATTTTTGTTTGCATGTGTTTCCCTTTTACTTATTCTTTATTTTGCATAACCTCTTATGTTTTGTTCCATGATTACATCTACGCAAATTAGTCTTCTTGCCTATGATGTTCCCTTATTAACATTTATTTGTATTCTTGCTTAAGAACTGGTTTATTGCTGCCGCCCTTTTTTCGATGCTTTGATTATATGACACTTTCTCATTCCTTTCTCGCATGCTTTTATACTTTTCTATCCTTTCTTTTAGGTAATTGCAGTTTCTTTTTTCTCAACTGAGCACTTTACCTGATTTCGTCTCTTAGAACCATGCATGTTTACTTCGCTTTTCTGGTTTTGTTGACCAAATTATCTTCTTACACCATCCGAACATTTCCTTTACCTTGCTGGTTACTAGCTCTGTCTCTTTTTCTATTTCCGTTCATCACCCGCATCTCTCAACCTTCCGAATACCACACGTTCATGCACTGTCACAACATATTACTAAAACATTTATCGGTCTATTTTGCTTCGAAATAAAAAATTAACACAAAATTTATTTTCTGCAAGTTTTAACTGCAGTAGATGCCCTATCTCCCTCTTTTTCCGTCGTTTACAGGTGAAGCAGTAATAGTACGTGAAGCCTAACTGTTGAAAAAGATCGAATGAAGTACAGTCGTGTGCAAATAAATCTGGGACAATGGTTTTTTTATATGTAGGTTGAGTTGAGAATTGAAGAATATCTCCATCGATTTTCTGCTACCAGAAAGAGCTACATTTTCATTTACTTGTCAAAGTTTAATGTAACTCTTTCTGATAGCAGGAAATCCGTGGAGATATGCTTCAAATCTTAACTCAATTTACATATGAAAAAACCATTGTCCCAGATTTATTTGCACACGACTGTACATTGACTCGATAAATATTTGTAATGTAAATTATTCGATTTCCTGATACGAGTATTAATTATTCTGTTTTCTTATCTCCTACTTCTGTACACCTTTGCTACTAGCACGTTAACTAAATGAATATTCTAGCTTAAAGTTTTTAAATTTTCTGTATCTAAAGCTTATATAGTGCTGGATATGTAAAATAGTCCTGTTTTATGTTTACCGAAAAAATAAGGAAAAGAAGAAAAATAAGATTCCCATTATAACGAGCAAACTTTAATGTATATATTTCATGTACCTGTCAAAGTTTAATGTTACTCTTTCTGCAGGAAATTCCTAGAGATATTCTTCAATTCTTAACTCAACCTACATATGAAAAAAACATTGTCCCAGATTTATTTGAACACGACTGTACCTACAGGGTGTCCAAAAAATTTGGAAATGTAGACTACACTGAAAACCAAACTGCCTGCCACTATTTTCCATTGAAGACCGATATACCACATAAGATGATACAGAATTTTTCACTTAAAATTCAGAAACTTTAGTTTAAATTTTGTTTTTACATTAATTTGTAACCAAATCCTATTAGAACATTTATAAAAACCCACAAGGGGAGACATATTTGAAAGAAAGTTACATTGTTTGAATTTTATGACTATAACTACCATATTTCATATACTCAGTATAATCATTATTGCAATACTCGATGAAAAAATAAACCAACAGAGCCCTTAAAATCGGTGCAAAAATTATTTTAATAAATTGCTATTATCTCTTATATACAATTCTGGGTCACACTGTATATATCATTCCTTTATAATGGTAGAAACTCTAAACTTAGGTTACCTTAGACAACAAGAAATATGTATATGTGTACTTGAAATATTTACTAAACTGACGAATTAGAGTTCCTATTTCCTATGACTGGCAGAATTACTTGAAAATGCGCCATATTGTTGGTACCACATTTTTACATCATTGAGGCATGTGATCTGGTACAAGTTGTAAAGCGTAAGCACTTCCTGGTAAGATAGAAAATTTAAATTGTTATAATATTGTATTGATAGCGTCATCAGCTAATATTCTACAGCAGCGGTTCCCAGACTTTTCAACTTAAGTACCACAGTTTACATTTTCGTTTGATTCAGGAACGCCTAACTCCCTAGATAAATCTTTTTCTTATACAGGGTGTATATAAATTGGCGGAAGAACAACACGTGGCAATGTTGGTCATAAAATTCTGAGTGGAAAAGCGTAATACTATAGTGAAATTTTTACACCAGTAGAAAATTTTATCTCTTTTCATCTTAGTCGAATTGAGTGAAAGAAAAAATCACCAGAATAACTGATCGTCGTAACTTAAAATAATTACTGACAGTATTATCAGTTTGACAATGTCAGTATTTTCATTTCAAAATGAAAATAATTTCAGATCAATGGAGAACACTTATTTTAAATGTTGTAGAATACTTTGAAACTGAAGAAAGTCATTGAGCAGCCAAAAAAGCTTCAAAAGCATTCAAACTTGTACAGAGTACGTTATACAAATTGAAGAAATGATGGAAAGCTTCCGATAGACAATTCACAGAAAATATGTCGCAGAAAGTTGCTGTAGTCAAAACTAACATCGATTCTTGGATGCTAAACTATATTCGTGATATTATACAGTGTGGTGATATGTGATGAATTAATAATACACGTACGTTTAGTAACTAAAATTAGAGATAGGCAGTTGTTTTTCCGCTGGGATAATATTTCCACTATCAATTGTTGCATTGGTCTTCGTGGGCCCTCACGAGCGCTAGATAAAAAACTTTTTTTTCAGGTCAAGTACATTTTCTGTTTCAAATACGTCAAAATATTGTCAAGAAACCATGGAACCATAATTTTACGTTCTGTTTGTTTGTTTGTTAATGGACAAGGTCTAGGCATGCAGAGTACCAGGTACCTTAGACACCGACTGCTTTGGTCATATGGTCAAAGTCCTGAATAACTTTCCTTGATGATAGGTTGACATCTATTAAATAAAAAATGTACTTTACCTGAAAAAAACATGGTTTTTATCTATCGCTCGTGAGGGCTCACGATGACCAATCATACTAATATGTTATTAGTATTACGATTTTCGATACAAAATTTTATGACCAACATCGCCACGTATAGTTTTTCCGCCAATCTATACATACCCTTTAGATACTCAACGTTTGGGAATACACTTGCATACCACCAGTGGTTCCATTCCTACAGTTTGGGAACCGCTGTTCTACATCATGCAACAGAATTGAGTCAATCTCGTCATATCTAATTGTCGATAATATAGTGGTTTTCAGACGAGAAATTAAAATTTATAGTTCT
This sequence comes from Agriotes lineatus, assembly GCA_940337035.1. Lineage (NCBI taxonomy): Eukaryota > Metazoa > Arthropoda > Insecta > Coleoptera > Elateridae > Agriotes > Agriotes lineatus. Next base: position 90,829,571 of record OW679196.1, on the reverse strand, counting down.
GTCTAATTAAAAAAACATTCATTTTATTAAGCTCTGCACTATATCTCAAAAACAAAAGAAAGGAGAACTTATGCAATGATTCCTATGAGCTAAACTATTTTCGTAATGTTTTCTTTCGTATTTGCAAATAAAAAAACTATTACAAGATTTTATAACTTTATTAATGTATCTAAAATTTAAAAATTAAATACGATTCAAAATTATAATTATGCCACTTGAATTGTATTTAAAAAAATAGATCGAGACATGTGCTATAGTTATTGTTTTACTATAATATCCCCCCTTAATTTGTTCCTTTACGCTTTACTATCAAGAGTTGTTATAATGTGAGATCAATATTTTGCAAGAAAAGTCTGCAATAAAGGTTAATGAAACTTATTCTACATAAAAAATAATTTTGTGCGCAATGCTGAAAAAAATGACAACATAAAAAATGTAATGGTCTCAGTTTGTACGCCATAAAAACCTTTTAATAGCTTTTTCTTGGCGAGATTAGCAAAAGTCCTGAACAACCTGAAGAAGTGGAAATGTTCAGTTTTTGTGAACGTCTACCAAACTAAAAATTTTAAGAATGTCATTTTGTCGTTAGTTACCCTACACACTAAATAGTATAAGATCCCACCTTGTGATTTATGCTTTCATCTGTTTTTTATTATAGAAATGAAATTTTAATGAAAGATTATATACATGGTCATACATCGCGACCGGTGTGCCAATAGTAATTTACGATAAAAGTGCGTAAAGCTACTCTTTAGGCACGAGTCGGGTAGAGTTAAAACGCGAGTGAGCGAGGCCCCGCGAGGGACTAAAGATGCTTTACATTGTATATCGTACAATATTTTATCTACGATAGAATCTAGAAAATAATGTAAATATAAAAAAAATGTAAATGTAAATTAGGATTACCAGCAACCGGTCGTAATTTTGCGTGTTTTAAAACTTTTAAAACACGTTGCTACTGACAACGTGCCTAATGAAACCTTTTAAACACGTTACTATTGACGACGTAAACTAATGAAAACGTGTTATTCAACAGTCGTTTTACAAAATTAAAACTGCCAACTATTAAGCAATTTTACACACTGTCGTAGATAAAACAATTTTCGATACACGATTAACTATGATAATGAATGCAAAAGGAGCGTTTTGCACCTGGCTGCCAGCCAGACTGAGAAGTGAAAACCTATTTTTTTTTAATTCTTTGGGTCACTCTTTCAGATGGCGCTTCTAAATAGGGGTACTTGCGACAAGATTTTGCTAAGCACACCGGTCGCGACGTATGACCCTATATTTAATCTTCCATTAAAATCGTATTTTGATAAAATAGTAGCAATAATAATAAAAATAAAATAGAGCAATATTAGCTTTGTGAAAATCTAAAAATATCACACCTAGATTTCACAGAAACTTTAATTCTTAGGAAAAGTGTTTTCAATTATAATTTTTAATTGCATGGAAGTGATTTTTTTTTTGTAAAATGCATGTTATTGTTGAGAAAATTCTACTAATAGTTTTTTGCCATAATCAAAAGCAAATATTGCACATAATATACATATATTAAAAAATATAACATACACTTATCACAAATTACATTAATTTCATAAAAATATTAAATATTGTGGTTGATGTAATAATGTCTTTAGGAGGAAGAGGTGACTGAATCTTTTGAATGCAGTTTCTTATTGAGTACTTTTACAGTTTACGGTATGTTTAATGCACAATTGTTGCTACTAGCTTTTTTAATTTGTTTAACACATGCTCTTTAATACAATTGCTATTCTTTATAATTTGCTACAGGCTATATACTTTTTGGTCCACCTCTTTATGGCCCACCTGATTTATATGATAAAAACACAATTTGCTATTATCTTTCCACGGTAATTGTAAAGAGTGATCAAATAAACTTATAATTAGAGTGGCCTGTGATTCGTGTTATACATTTGGCAGTACTGCCAGTCTATGTCAAATTCAAGATTTTCAGGTTATGTTTTGTATCAGTTTGTGTCAAATAACAAATAAAACTTAACCTACTACCCTCGAATTTGACATCGACTGACAATGCACTTCAGTACTGCCAAACATATAACACGAATCACAGGCGATTCTAATTATAAATTTAACCTTAGATAGGCTGAAGTGAATTTTGTTAAAATCTTTGAGGACTACATAAGGCATTCACGATTGATTTAGATCAGCCTTGGTCATGATTTCTTTTTCCATGGTTTGTAGAACTGTGACAATTTTGTCAAATTGAATAGTCATGTCAATGTCACTGACATAAAATTGTTTTAATTAACGGATTTTACCGTTTTGGACAGTGTGGCGCAGCGGCTAAAAGCGCCAGGCTTGCCATAAGCGACTCCTTGGTTCGAATCCATGAACAGGCGGATTTTTTTTCGCAGTTCATTGGATCGGTATCGGGTCCTTGGGATAAAATTAACGGCGATCTTCCCGGAAGACTGGCCTATGCGAAAGAGTGACCTGGCCACACACAAAATATACTACACACACAATACGCACTTATATATCGTGTATTTAAAAAAAACTCGTGCAGCATGCCATGATCAAATTGAAGTTTGCCATAACTTGATACCTACCCATTGAAGCAAATAAACTACAATAAGTCAGAGAGAACTAAATTACCTCTTGATCTTAAACTATTTTTCTAAAAATATCCAAAATATTTAATAAAAACAATTTTTATTGACCATTATGATTAATACACTCATTGTTGTTGTGTAAATGTCATCTTATTTCTGTTTTTGCTTGTTACAAGTACACTTAATGCAGTGTAAACTTTTGTCTGTCTCAGTGACAAATGTTTTCATAAACAAAATGCAATCTGACATTCACCTACAGACTTCAGACATGATTACATTTTTTACCTTTCGTTCCAAGGCCTAGCTTAAATGAGTTTTTTTTAACACACGATATGATAACCTCAATGTATCATAGAGTTGGCGGTCTAACATTTTGGGTCACAGACCCTTGGCTCGCGGCAAAAAATGCCATACGATAAATAAAATACAGTTTGCAATAAACCGATTCATAAATAATTTAATCGCCAAAACTGAGCGAAAGTGGTGAAAGCAATAAATGGCAGCAGAAAAATAACCTCTAAGATTAAACTGGCAAGATAGCTTAAGAAACAATACATAAGCTCAAATATAAAATTACTTAACCCCCACTTGAATGTTAAGTTCAAACAGTAAGAAATCCAGTTTCCATGCACAAAGCCAGACCTAGACCTAGATGGTGTCAGAATTTTATACTAAAAAATTCCTGAAGCTTTCGATCCCTCTACTTGAAAAAGTTGCTTTCTTGTGTGTGAAATTTGATTTAGATAAAACGTTAATTTTAGGTTGCTAAATCCCTTTAATTCATTATCTTTCCATAACACACGTGTCTAGCAAATACGAATGTTAAATATTTTGAAATATTTGGTCACTTGCTGAATTAAAAATCTGGTGTGATACACTCACACAACTTCCTTTTACAGTGATTTCATTTTTAATTTTTAAGCATTTGTCAAAAATTTTCAAAAATTACAAATTCTTCAAAAACCGTACAAAATAGAGCGTTAGTTTAAGAGACAAATTTTCTCTAAAATTTTAAGCTCAATTCAAAAATGTAGTAATATTCCGGGTGTTTTATTTAAAATAGGAGTTAGTAAAAAAAAAAGAAAAAACAGAAGAAACCCATTTTAGAGGTATTTAACTGGAAAATCGAGCATAAATACGCATTAAAAATGTAATAAAAATCTAAAGTTTGAAAAAAATCGTTAGTCGTTCTTAAAAAAATGGAAAAAAAATGAAAAATTACAAGAGTAAACACCATACTTCCGGTTATGCGATTTTCTTCAAAAGCTTGCTGTCGCATCTACATAATGCACAAATCTTATTTGTGAAGTTCCAACGTCATATCTCTTTTCGTTTTGGGGATATTCTGTTCACAGACAGACACACGCAGACAGACAGACCAATGAACAAAACCATATTTTTTGGGTTCAGGGCACTCTAAAACGTGAAGGTCTGTTAAACACTCAATTTCGAATTTTTGGGGTGAATCCAAATACTTTCTTTATTGTAAAAGGAAGTAAAAAAGACAAGGCGCTCAAAGAGAAGATGAAGCATAAAGATCCAGGTCTTAGCGAGGCGTCTGCAAATTTAATGTAAAGTTAAAAATAGTAATTTGTACAACTAGTTTTGAAAGTCATACTTTTTTCATGAATTTGCATCAAACTGAAAATTCAAGAAAAAAGTATGACTTTCAAAACGTGTTGTACACGTAGATTTTTTGCATAGTGATCACTTGTAACTCTAAATTTAGTCGAAAAGGACTTCGGAATTTACAACTGTCGAATTTTAATAAACTAGTTTAAAAAAGTGTACTTCTTTCACGATTTTGCGTTAAAAAAGTGGTACTTTCTTCATAATTTTTGGTTAAATAAGAAAAAGACGACTTTCGTGATCACTATGCAAAAAAAAATATATGGCAAAATGCAACCTTGCCTGTTATCATGATTAATAGATTTTGCACAAAGTCAATGTGTAATTCAAAATATATTTCCATTAAGAAAAAGGTCTACTCACCATACAATAATGTTTTGAGAAGTTGGATTTATTTAGAACTGTAAACCAAAAACGATTTGATATTCCGGTTTGCAGATATAAAGACTTATCTCTGTGCTCTATTCCTTATGGAAAAGTAGTTATTTAGTAGATATTTTACACGATGTGCTCGAAAATTTCAGAAGGAAACTATCCTCTCGTTGGATTCAATGGCAGCCAAGGAAGATAACTCATTCATGTTATGCGTAGCAACTGGGAAATCCCTCGATGAGCAAATGGTTTGAGCACGGTACGTTATTATAGTGCATGCGTTTAGTAGTTTGTAATTAAGACTAAATCCTCTTGTAAGCTTGGTCCGGAACACATTTTGACTGTCATCCAAGAACCGCGATACTTACCAAACGAAGTAAGGACAATAGCACATGCCGTTATTGGATGCAATGCATATTTTTGTTACCCAGGGAATATTTTACTAACGATGTTTGAATTTGAAATCTAGATCTCAGATCATATTAAGGGTGAGGACTAAATTGTATATCTATAACTGCATCACCACTAACGAGGGAAATATTAAATGTTACTTTGCAGATGGTGATTTTGGATGCAGCCGAGAAAATTGATTTATCCAAATATCCCTGTCATACTCAAGCAGGAGAGAGATGTATCAAATTGGTGGCTGAAGCTTGGGCTTCAATGTGTGAACAAGAAGAACAGTGGGATTAATGCATGCAAGAATTACATCGCGGCAAAATCTACCTTAGTTTGAAGCGGAATTCGTTGAAACTCTTGGACAGAAAACTTTACTAATTTCTATGTACATTTTTAATTTGGCAATATAAAATTTCAAATTTGATATATTATTACTATGAGCCAAATACAAATGTATGTCATCTAGGAGAACTAAAATTATTTAAGTACAGGAACTTCAAAAGCCAAATTTCTTTGGACAATTAAAAAACCCCAAATACATCTTATTATGTAATACAAGCAATCCAGTGAGACAAATGTCTCATTTAAAAAAACAAAAAAGACCGTTTTTCAAATAGAACGCGTATTAAAAAAAACTGTACCCAGACCTGGAAGGTGTGAAAGTGGTTGCCTAACCGATCGACGTTTTAAGGCGCAGAGGGTCGCAGCTCCGTTTGGCTGCTGAAACATTTTTATTTAATACGCGTTCTATTTGAAAAACGGTCTTTTTTGTGATTTCTCGAAAACCGGAAGTGTCACGTGACTGAAATTCGGTTTCTGAGCTGACATGACCATTCCAAACTTTAATAACTTTTTTCTCTATCTCTTACGGTTTGGCTGCTGAAACAGCGTCCCGGACGGACGGACAGACAAGTCTATTAGATCAAGGATAGGTGAATCAGAAAAGTAAATCCTAAAAATTTACTTCGGCTTCAGATTTTGCATTAGACTATTTACATTTTTTATCAATTTAAACAGTGTGGCCCCCCAAATTCATTACCGCACCCCCCCCCTCCCCCAAATACTCGTATATGGTCCGATACATCTCTGCTAGAAACTGGAAACTGCGTTTGTATGATTCATGGTCCTCTATGCGAGATCTGTTCTCGAAGTAGTGAGTGTACACAACATATGGACGAAGAACCAGCGACAAACATAGGCCATTTTATATAAAAAATAGTCCATCATACATATATAATAATGCACAACACTACATTCGGGCAAAAGTACCATGGTTGCATTCGACGGTTACTATTTTCGGGTTTTTGTCAACAAACTTCCAATTCCTTGTAATAAATATATTATCACAGAAAACAATTACTTATTATGCCTATTGGTCGTGTTTTTTAAAACTACGAACACAAGTATATTTCATTTAATGATAAGGAGGGTTTATTATTTCTTTGCTGAATGAGTCCAAACGATTCGTTTAAACCCTCCTTTACAAATCGATGTTCCGAGGTCGCCGTCCAATGCAAGTTCGGGTGGCATTCGTGACATGAAGATCTACTAACGCGCGAAACTTTAAATGCGGCATGCGCCGCGGGCTACAGCTAGTATTATTATAATCTCTTATCATCGCTGATAACTTATTCGAAAGTCAGCCTGACTTCCGGTGGTTGAGAGAGCTGTGGTAGAGGTTGCAAAGGGGTAGACATATATTTCCATTTCTTACCGTCTTTGGGAACAGTATTTCCATGTTTAATTATGTGAAACTGGCCTGACAAAGTGTCACGCATGCTTGTTAAATTAGGTTATAGTTTAAAAATTATAGGTTTGATATTTACCAAACGTCAAAAATTATAACCTAATTTAAAAAGAATGAGACATTTTGTCAGGTCAGATTCACATAACTAAACATGACCTACTGCCTACTGGGGATACTTTTCCCAAGGACCATGAGAAATGAAAACACATCTAAAATTAATCAATTAAAAAGATATAAGAAGGCTGGATTGTGGTGTCGTAATATGATGTTTTATGTACAACGTTACGAGTAACAATGGCAAACACTTTGTTTGGTGGAAAACTTGAGACCGACGACGATTAAGGGGGCGCGAGAAGGTGCCGTAGCTACGTCATATTGATAAGGTTGAGACAACTATTACTATTTACAAACAAGTCATTAAAAAGTCTATATACGAAAAGGCAGACAACAGTTTTGAGCCGTAATTTTAGATGGCTTCTTTCTGTTGCATCTAATAAAATAAATTCCAAAAGCATTCGGTAGCATATAATAATTTCCATTTTTCATCGTCAATGGGAAAAGTGTCCTCAGTAAGTTATGTTTAGTTATATGAAACTGATCTAATAAAATGTCATGTATACGTTTTACATTAGGTCGTAATTTTTGACGTTTGACAAATACACGTATAGCTAACAATATTTGTCAAACATCAAAAATGATATGTTTTTCGAAATTTTTCCACTGTCTAGGGCAGTGGTCGCCAACCTGTCGATCGCGAGCTACCGGTAGCTCGCGGGGGCAATTCTGGTAGCTCTCACAACGATTTTAATTTAAAAAATACAAAATCAGAGAAGCTTCCCAAAATTCCACAAAAAAATCTAATTGTCATAATATTAAACATAAACAGCGTCAACGTTGCGGCGAGCGATCTGCCGCTGACGCCATCAAGCTAGAATCGGCTAGAATCGGCTAGAACCGACCAGCCGGACCAGTGCGTTAGTGTTCGAGAACGATCTGGATTGCTTTGAACGGGATAAATACGCACGGCGCGGCGACATTGCCCTTAGTTTAAAACTGAACGCGTAACCAACGTCCAGCGGTTGGGTTAGTAGTGAACAACAAAAAATAATATTATGGCAAGCAGTTGTAAGAAGGTAAAGACATACCACTTTCATTCGGAATGGGAAGAACAATACTTTTTTACAGAAGTTAAAGATAAAAATGTGTGTTTGTTATGTAATAATTCGGTCTCCGTTGCTAAAAAAGGAAATATTGAGAGACATCATAAAACTGTACATTCTAATTTTGAAAAATCATTCCCACTACATTCTGCCGCCAGAAAGGAGAAACTGAAACAGTTAAAAAAGCAGTTAATTGGACAACAATCAATATTTTTAAGAACAATCGACAAAAATAAGGCTGCAACTGAAGCATCGTACCGTGTGTCCCAGATAATTGCACAAAAAAAGAAACCTTATGAAGACGGGGAAATGATAAAACAGGCGTTTTTAGAAGCTGCTGACTCGTTATTTGCCAACTTTAGAAACAAAGACGAGATAGTTTCAGCTATAAAATCTATGCAACTTTCTGCTAATACAGTGATGAGACGTGTAGAAGTAATGAGCAATGATATTTTTTTACAGTTAAGAACTGACTTAGATAACTGTGTTTATTTTTCACTTCAACTGGATGAATCAACAGATGTCGTTGACACTGTCCAGATGGCCGTGTTCGTCAGGATGGTTTTTAGTGATTTTACGATTAAAGAAGATCTTTTGAAGTTTATTCCACTGAAAGGACACACTACTGGACAGGAGTTGTTTTCTCATTTAAAAAATATTATTTCTTCCGAGAAAATTCCCATATCGAAAATGGTAGGTTTGACAACCGATGGCGCTCCAGCTATGGTGGGTTTTGATAAGGGTCTGGTGGCGTTATGTCGTAAAGATGAAACTTTTCCGCAATTTCTCTCTTACCACTGCATTATCCATCAGGAAGCATTATGTGGAAATTTCCTGAAACTAAACAACGTTATGAAACTGGTGGTAAAAATTGTGAACAAGATTAGAGCTCAAGCGTTACAAAGAAGATTATTCAAAACCTTGGCCGATGAAGTTGACTGTCAATACGGGGACCTACTCCTTCACTCTGAAGTCCGATGGTTAAGTAGAGGACGGGTGCTGAAACGTTTTAATGATGTCCTATCTGGCATAGTTCAATTTTTCAAAAAACGCGATGAACCGACTCCGGAACTAGAAAATTCAATCTGGCTTAGAGATTTTGGTTTTCTCGTGGACATTACCGAGAAATTAAACGAACTTTATTTGCAGCTTCAGGGGAGAGACAAAGAACTAGCAGAAATGATTTGTGATATAAAAGCATTTATCAAAAAGCTGGAGTTTTGGGAACAAAACCTAATTAACAGCGATGCCAAGCATTTTCCTATTCTTTCAGAAAAAATATCTCAAAATCCATTAGAACCCTATGACAGCAAATATCATGTAGAAATAGTTTCTACCCTGAAGAATAACTTCAAAAATCGTTTTAAGGATTTCAACGAAATGGCTTTAGTAGCGCAGTTTGTTGTTTCACCCTTTATGGAAATTGATATCCAACAGTTTGCAACTTGTGTTATGCAGAACTTTGGCGAAGACATCGCTGCAACAGAAATGGAAGTAATTGATTTTCAAAATGATTTAGCCTTAAAATCGTTAGTCTCAAGTACCAAATGTATCTGGCCTATTGTAAGTAAAGACAAATATTCAGTTCTATGCCGTGTTGCCTTGAAAGTGAAAGCATTATTCAGTTCAACCTATTTGTGTGAATCTTCTTTTTCCAATATGAAGTTTATTAAGAACAAATATCGCAATCGACTTACAGATGAACATTTGGATAATTGTATTCGAATGGCTGTATCAAATTATACTGCAAACATTAAAAAAATTATCGATGAGTCTGAGTGTCAGCCTTCTCATTGAACGTGCTTTTTTATTTTTCAATGTTTATGTTCATGATAGTGCGTTACTTTTTTGTTGTTATTATTAACTATTTTTAAATCTTACGTGACATGCCGTTGTGGCTGGATAAAAGTTTGTGTTTATTTTTCAAACAACTTCGTTTGGTAGGTAGGAATGTAGTTGTTATTAGTACCTATGTATTATGTATTACCAGTTAAATAAATAGTAAAATAAATACATATAATGATAAATTAACTGTGGATTATTTCATTTACGTTGCGTTACGTGGCTTCCGTGTGGGTAGCTCGCTGTTTATTCCAAAATTAACAAGTAGCTCAACACATTGAAGAGGTTGGCGACCACTGGTCTAGGGTGTAAATCACACAACGTTTCGGGAGTTTTGTTCTACTCCCGTCTTCAGGTGTTCCTGGATAGTCCTGAGAAGGACTGATATTGTACGTTGTTCAACGTAAATTTGTGCCTCCCTCGGGGTTGAAAAACGTACAATATCAGTCCTTCTCAGGACTAACCAGGAACACCTGAAGACGGAAGTAGAACAAAACTCCCGAAACGTTGTGTGATTTACACCCTAGACAGTGGAAAAAGTCCGAAAAACATATCATAATAGACCACTGCCAAAAAATGACATTCAGAGAACAAATCAAAAATGCTAATCTAATTTAAAAAGTATATCTGACATTTTGTCAGGTCAGTGCCACATAACCAAACATCATCTACTGAGGGTACTTTTCCCAAGGACCGTAAGAAATGGAAATATCTCTACCCATTCGCATCCCCCTGTAGTAACCCTCACCACCACCGGAATCCGAGCAGATCAACAAATAAATTGCAGCGATGTTAAAAGAATATAAGAACATGATATATTTTCTTGGTGAAATGACGTAACTATATTTATCTACTCCAGTGGAATAAGTACTTATTACGTCACTCATTTGACACTATTTCCGCTAACCGAAATAGTGTCAAATGAATGACATAATGACATTTGTCTATTAAAATATATTTGAAAATGACAGATCTGACATTTCTTTTAATACACTTCTCAATTTTAGGCAGTTGTAGATACAATTTTGTATAATACATGTGTGATAATGCATCATTAATATACTTCTATGCTTACATAACTCGTGCTACGCACTCGTTTGTAACTTACACACACGTATATTAATGATGTCCTTATTCCACTTGTATAGTAAATAACTATTGTCGTTGCTCTTAGACTAAAATTTTCCATTTTATTTTGAAGCTTGTTTTGGCTCCATTAACAGCTACTGCAATCCTTCATTTTTCAGAATTTCCGTGTAGCTCCCATTGAGCATCACTGCAATAGGTGGCAATTCTCACTAATTTCCAGATTGCTAATTACGTAATACAGAATACTAAAATAATGAATAAAATATAAGTCGACAATCATACAACTAACGACCGTTTCCCAAAAGAATTGTTTTTGTTTCCTGAATACAATATGCACTATTAGCTTAATTACGAGTAATATACTGGGATATCAAGTGGCACGGCATGCATTTAGTCTAACAATTAATTTAAAACTATTATACAATTTCGTGTTCAGATTCGTGTGAGATAGTATACTTTTAAATTTAAAGTGATCCATCATAACCATACACTACGTTGTGTGCGAATATGCTATTGTGTGAACATGAAATAAATATATGAGTAGCAGCTTTAGTTCGTTGTTCGAGTGCGCGAGGGTAGGACGTAAATCTTAAGAAATAAACCGAAAATTACAGAAACCGTGAAAACTTAATACAAGCAAGGAATTTGGTAGATATCTTACATTTACCTTCTTAGTGAATATACTAAAAGTGCCTAAAATCGAAGCTGTGCTACGGTCGTCATATTGAAAAAAAGGCGCCTCATTTTTGGCGTTTCTATATAATTCCGTAACCGGTGCAGATATAAAATGTTTTATTTCATTTGAAACCATAATCTTGTTTATTGGTCCTCGATAGAGGGCGTAAATTGGCTTTTATAGCCCTAGGGCCTATAAAGTTACTAAGCAGTATAACAAGCACCAACAATGTAGTATAGCAACATCAAAAATCTGCATAGAAACCATAGCACACAAAAATGCACAGCGAAAGCACAACGACGACGCAGTAGTCTGTAGCTAAAATACTGATTCCTAGAATTTTGTCCATTTTGAGGACTAAAATGAAATAAAACGTTGTATGTACCACGTGCCTAATCACGATTATAGTTCTTGGGAAATTTAAAAACTCTCCGCTTCGCGGCGCGCTTTAAACATTCCCTCGCGCTATAATCTATTGATTATGCCCTTAATACATAAATAACGATTACCTAAAAAGTATAGACCATAATAAAATAAATAACTTTTGTTACTTATTATCATTTTCCTCCAAACCTATCGGTTCTAAATTATAAGCAATAGAAGGACAGTTACAAATATCAGTGACTATTGCATACATCTATCGACGATGTCATTTGGCCAATGATCGCACTCGCTTTTTGAACTTTCAACCAATCAAAAATGGCTTGCGTCGATAATTACTTTTATATAACAACTTATCGGTAATACTCCATCTTACTGATGAGTAAGGCGGAGTATTACCTTACTCATTAAAATGATGATTTGTTAGATTTTTTAATCGATTCAAGCAATAGTCACGTAAAATACATTGCGTGCATAGTTCCTTGCTTCGATAATGCTGACCAGATTGCACTCACGCTGGATTGTTTAGACTATTGCATACGTCTGTCAAACGATGTCATTTAACCAATGATCGAACTCGCATTTTTAACTTTCAACCAATCAAAACGGCTTGCGTCAATAAGTGTTACATAACAACTTATCGGTAAGTTGTTATATAACTACTTATCGGTAATACTCCACCCTACTCATTAAAATGATGATTAGTTAGTTTTTTAATCTATTCAAGCAATAGTCACGCAAAATATATTGCGTGCATAGTTCCTTGCTTCGATAATGCTGACCAGATTGCACTCCCGCTGGATTGTTTAGAAAATACGCCCGACCGCGAAGCGATCGTGCAATCTGACCAGCATTATCGGCAAGTCACTATGCACTTAATACATTACTGTTGATAATACTTTCGCCACAACAACTCAGGCGGATTTTCCTTGGCAACAATAAAACTGAAAAACTTCTTATAAAATATCAGTTAAGAAGTCCATGTAGAAGAGGCTGCAGCTGATGCTGATATGTCTTGTCGTAGCAGCAGCTAGTGATAAAGCAAGATATGGATCTTGAGTAGTTGTTGGTCAGGACATGGAATTACTCATTCTCCTAACCACATTATGGTTGCAGATGAGATGTATCTTTGGTTTCTTCGGCCAGGCTCAGGGAATTTAAAAAAGGCTCAATTTTCTACATACCAAAGCAACGGAATTTGCACAGAAATGCCCTTAACGGTTTGCTGTTTCTACATGTGGTTACATGTTGTGCTTGTGATACAACCTTAGCGCTCTTTTAAAAGTGCACGATTAAAGGCTTATGCCTTATAAAAGAAATCGAAGCTGCGAGAGACATATTATTGTACTGTATCTCGCAGTAGATGGGTAATAATTTATAACCAACTGCCTGGGTTGATCTAGCCTTTATTGATTTCCATAAAGCATTGATTCAATCGAAACATCGTCAATTTTAAAAGCACTAAACAACGCTCGAATCGACTCAAGATACTCAAAACTACTAACGTTCATTTATACAAACGCTAAAATGCGAGTGAAAATCAACAACGATTTAATAACAGATCAAATTAAAATTAGAAGAGGCGTTCGCCAGGGCGACACTATCTCGCCGAAATTATTCACACTCGTATTAGAAGATTTATTAAAAACCTCTCGTGGGAAAGAAAAGGTCTGAACATTGATGGAACGTATATGAGTAATCTTCGATTCGCAGATGATGTTGTTCTGATAAGTAGCGACCCAGAGGAACTAAAACAAATGCTAACCGAGTTACTCAGAGAAGCAGAACATATTGGGTTGAAAATGAACGTCAACAAAACGAAAATCCTGAGTGCAGAAGAAGTCGACATTACCATTGCCAACACCAGTCTAGAGACAGTCCAGGAGTACATATATCTGGGACACAAAATTAAACTCGGGAAAGAAAACCAAACCGCCGAGGTTTCACGCCGAATAAGCCTGAGTTGGGCAGCCTTTGGGAAACAAAATTACATAATGAGAAATCCTGATCTCCCTCTATGCCTGAAAAGGAAAGTTTATGACACCTGTGTACTTCCTGTTGCAACATATGGTGTAGAGACGATGACGCTTACCAAGAAGAGCATGATTAAATTTAGAACTTCCCAGAGAGCTATGGAGAGAACAATGTTAGGTGTAAGTCTTCGGGACAGAATAAGACACGAAGAAATTAGAAGCAAAACAAAAGTGACCGATATATCCGAAAGAATATTAAAGATGAAATGGCAATGGGTTGGACATGTAGCTCGTCAAGATCCAATCGCTGGGACACAAAAATCGTTTCATGGAGACCAAGATGATCTAAGAGAAGCGCAGGAAGACCGTAAAGACGATGGATCGATGACATCAAACAAACGGCAGGAAAAAAATGGTTTCAAGTAGCTCAAGATCGACAGAAGTGGAAAAAGCTGGCAGAGACCTATATCCAACAGTGGATAGACCAAGATTGAAGAAGAACTGCCTGGGGTTGGCAGTTAAGTTTTTTACCTTGATCCTTATCTGAATTCTAGTTAGTTATGCCTAACCTTGACTGAAGACATAGTAAGCGCATTTTGTTTTAAAATTTCGATTTTTGAAAACAATAACATTTTACAGCCATACTTCAAAACCATTAGGTTTAGGAAAAATGGTTATAAGAGAAATTGTTTATTTTATTATGAAGATCAAAGGCTTCGCGGTCATTCCTTAAATCTCAAGAAGAAACCAATATCTTTATATGAAACCTAATTATCTTGGGGTAGGTAGGTACATATTATCATTGTTCAATATGACGACTCTAAAATGTTAGAAGAGTAATAAATATTAAAAAAACACGAAATTAAGAATGACTACCCCTAAGCACGTTCCTCCTTCTTCTCATTGAAGGTCGTTTTATTCTATCCTTTTTTATCAACTTTTTCCATGTCCATGTTCATTTGGCGTCTCATCTCGTCTAGCATTTTACTTTTGTTCTTTCTATTCCTTCTATTTGTTTTAGACATGTTCTCCTCAGCCTCCCTTTTCTTTGTTTTCTCTTGTTGCATCCTTAATATATGCCCAACCAGCTGAGTTTTTAAATACATTTTTAATTTTAGTCGAATGCAGGCTTTAGAAAACTTTTGAAGAAGCTGACAGCATGAGCAGCGAAACGTCAAGTTCAAATCGACGACCACGGCGTAACCCGGAAGAACCTACCATTATTTTTAATATTATCGGATTTTGATTTAAAGATCCTCTTGTGTTTTCATTTCTGATTCCGTCCTTATGTGTCTTTCCTGGTACTTTTCTCAGTTGTATAATCTCAGCAGCATTTATTGTACTTTCGTGTTTCATCTGGATTAGCCAAGATTCACTACTGTATAGTAGTGTTGGTGCTGTTATTGCATTATATATCTGAGTTTAAATTCGTCTGCCTACTACAGTTGTTTCGAAGATTGTTTTATTTTGTGTACAGTAGATTTTTGTAGCTTTTCTTATTCTGTTTGTTATTTCCAGATTCCATTTTTTTGTGAGTGTGCTATCAGTACTATGTTGTTGCCGTATAATAAATCCTCCATATTTACTGGAACTAATTGTCTATATCCTAAAATTGATTGTGTGTGTTTGCTTATTTTTTCGTTACTATTATAAATAGTAAGGAACTGACGCAAACCCCTTGTTTTATGCTTCTTTCAATTTCAAACCTTTCTGACCTTTTTCCATTTTGTTGAACCTTGCCATTTGTCGTTCTATATATACTTTTCGTCACTTGGATTAGTTTATTTGTTATCTCTAGTTTCTTTAATAATTTCCATATGATTTTTCTGTTTACCATATCGAATGACGATGTCAGATCTATAAACACTACATGTAACTCTTCTCTCTTTTCGTTTTTATCCTCTTGTATGCTTCTTAGTATAAATATATTGTTGTTTGTTTGTTTTTCCTTTCAGAACGCTGTTCACTTCTCTTCTAACTTTTCTTAGATGTTTAAACTTTTTCTACGCTCTATGATCGTTATGGATAGTTTGAATGTTACAGTGGCTTAGCAAATGGCTTTATAGTTGTTTCAGTTTGTTTATTCTCCCTTTTTATGATTTGGCACTATTAAGTTTTCTTTCCATTCTTTAGGTGTCTAATTAGTCTTCCATGCTTCTCCGAATATTTTCAATAGCCATATTTTACCCTCTTCTCCCACCCATTTTATTACTTCTGGGTATGTATCGTCTGCTCCGCCCCGGTAATTTGTCCTATTTGTCGTTTCCCTCCATTTATGTTTCTTTCCTCTGTATATTCTCTTTTTCCCCTTTCAAACATTCCATGCAGTGCTCTCTCCACGATTGCAGTATGTCAGTTGTTTTGTTATCAGTTGGTTGTCTTTGTTTTCTAATGCATTTTAGATTTTCTTTTTTTTTCTTTTCGGTGTTCTTACTTTATTCAAAAACGTCCGTTATTATTCTAATATTCTTGAATTATTTTCTCCAGTTCGTTCCAGCTTTCCTTTTTTGCCTCTTTTACTAACGCTTTTATTCTGGTTTTAATTTATTATGTTCAGTTATACCCTGTGTTAAGTTTGTTTGCATTTCTCCCAGGCTGTTTTCTTTTCTTACTTCATCTTTTATTTAATTTTTCACCAGTTGGTTTGTTTTACGTGCTTTCTTGTTTTTTCCCGCATGGTTCTATCTTTTCAGGATAGTTTTTTATTTTAATGGAATTTAGTTTTAATAAATACCGTAATGTAACGGGTGATCAAAAAGCCTTTCAGTCACGGCTATGGTATAGCTCTTAATTTATGAATGCATTTTTATTATGATGTTTTCATAAATGTCAAACACTAATTAAACATTTTACAATATCTATTCAATTATTAAATAAATAATCTAATTATTCCGTTTATTTCAGTCAATCGTCTCTTCATTTTTAAATATGAAAGGTTCAAATTTCTTTTGAATTTGACGTTATAATGCTACTTATATGGTAATTAAATCAGCGTCATGCCTACTAAAATCATTTTGTATATGTTTATCTCTTTCTTACTCAAGAATTCTGTTTTTTTTTGTTCATGCTATCTCGTTGCTATTATATTTAATTATCGGATTATCGGTATTTCATAGAATAAAATGGGGTCAAATTAACACTAGACAAAAAGTCACAAATTTGATTAATTATTTGAAAATAACACGCTCTCAAGGCTCTATTTATAAAATAACGCATTTTTTTTAAATAATTGTGTTCGTTCCAAAACTTCTGAAAATGTCTGGAGAGTTATTCCGCCCAATAGAACATTATAATTGATTTTTTAAAACATGAAAATAATCCACTTTTACTTTCCTTCTAAAACTTCCAGTATATATCGCTGATCATCTATACAGCTTAAAACCAGCGTAAAATGAATGAAAATTTAAAAATAGGTACTTCGAAATTGCCCTTATACCGATGGGGCCACAATTATATATAACAGCAATAAGATAACATGAACAAGAAGATAACACGTATTGCTTGAGTAAGAAAGAGATAAACATAGTAGCAAATATTCGAGAAGGCTTGACTCTGAATTTAATTATGACATTTGTCAACTAAACATGCCTACTAATATATTTTTTTATATGGCCATCTCTTTCTTACTCAAGCGTTCTATTTGCTTGCTCATGTTATCTCATTGCTGTTATATATAATTATGGCCCCATCAGTATTTAGTAACCCTTGTTACTTCAAACAAAAGCAGATATTTCATTTATAAACGTCATACAAACATATTTGCACATAGTTTTCTTACAGTACTTGGTGTTTCATTTTTACTGAAAAATACGTCATATGCAATCAACACTTAGTAGCAGGAAGCAGAATTTTATTACAAGAAAAAACTACTCGCGGGTGTATAACTTAATATAAGGCAAACGCACATAAAAATAATGTCGGAACATAAAACGTGCAAGCTACGGATTTTACAGCTCTTTGCTGGTAATGGCACATGATGTGGATAATTAGAATTGCGGTTGTCCCGCTAATAAGTCCAACTCGCTTACTCGTCTCTTATATTTTAATTTTTCGTTTATTCAATAATAACGTATATGTATGTATACGAACATAAAAATTTATTGCGATTGGTTTCGGTAAGTTTAGTTATTTTCATATATACATGCAAAAGTACGGAAATATATCTATATATTCGTAATTAGTACCTGTACCGAGCGTGCAGCCGGGTAAATCATTTGCGTTTACAGTCGGAACGTAGTGAGTTCGAACCTCACAGACAGTGGTTACATCTTATGCTCTCCGACCATCATACCAACACCTTTAGTGATCGTAACTCTTGTGAAGGGGCATTCTTCCTATCAATGGGTTAGACTAGCTACCTGTCCGCGGGAAAAGGTGATTTATAAAACCGCTCAGTGTGGTGGTAACAGGTTTTCAGCCTGTACTAAAATGAAAAGGAAGGGAAAGAAAACTGCGAAAAGGAAAATAAAAAGAAAGAAGTTCAAAAGTGCCTCAGTAGTCTATCCACCACAGAAGTTTTGAGTATCCGCTTTGGAAGATAATGAGAAAATTAAAGCGACCACAACCTGTAGTTTCGGTTACCAATAGACAAACTTGTAAGTGAACCAGTAACGAGGATAAAAACGCTAACACATTTAGCATTTTTACACGTTTTTTGAGGAAAATAACCCCGAAATAAAACTATAGATCCATAGATAAGTGTCCATTAATCGCTTTAAAGAAAAGGAAATCGAAAAAATAATTCAAAATTCCAACAACGGCATTCAATTCAATGATTGTGAACTTCCAAAGGAAATGCCTAAAAAAGGTTTAGATTAAGTATTACTACTTATAATATTCTGATGGTTTCGCAAAGAAAATTAGCTTTTATTATTCCAATCTGTTATGTACACTATTATTCCAAAGACCACAACCAAGACACAT
This sequence comes from Agriotes lineatus, assembly GCA_940337035.1. NCBI lineage: Eukaryota > Metazoa > Arthropoda > Insecta > Coleoptera > Elateridae > Agriotes > Agriotes lineatus. The sequence continues at coordinate 90,810,780 of OW679196.1, read as the reverse complement.
TTTTGAAATTCAATGAATAACAGCTTTATTGTGAGAACTGATAATGTCAGTAATTTTTAGGTTAAAATTACATATTTTCAGCAGCTTTTAGGTTAAAATAACATATTTAACCCACTGTATAACTGCAAAGTGTGATTTCTTTCATAATCAACACGTTCGTTATGATAAAGACTCGGTGAATGATATTACAATTTTTCGTGGCTACTTAACTGTATGAAAACTGCCACTTTCCTAAGTGGGCGCGGGAAAAGTACCTAAAGAACTAGAAATTAGTACTTACACGTGAAATTCATATTCCTTCCCACGAAAATGACACATAATCCCTCTAAAAATAATCACTTATAATACCATGAGTAGTTCCAAGCGCAATGGACATGAGTAGTGATACCGAGGGAAAATTCAACGAATATAACTGTAAAAATTCATTTCGAGAGCAAATTTTTGCATGAAATTTGGATTGCTGTGAGTTCGTTTCCATAGAAGCAACCAAAACGAAAAATTATAATAACTGTCATCACATTGAAAATGGCGAAATTATGTTACCAGTATCACTAGTGATTATGTCGAAAAATTATGCCGCTTGGAACGACTAGTGGTTATGTCGATATAAGTCTTTTTTTATAGGCTGAAAACAGAACAACGCTACATCGTCATTGGTCTATTTGCATTATTTGATAGATGTGTTGAATTGTTGTTATAATTCCAGAAAATCATCTTAAATAGTGTTTCAAATATCTACACATTTATAAAAATGTGTTCATACTTGACAGTTAATCTCATTTACTCCAGTAGTAAAGATGTACCCTCAGACAAACTATACGAGAACAATGGGAATAGATCGATCTGTTTCTTTTTCAGCACGACAGCAAGAGGTAGACGCCATATGTCTCACGAGTAAGATAAAGGAAGATAGTATTTCGACTTCAGATGTTTATATCTAAATCTCATGTCACTTGTGAATTGTCAATTGCATTCATTAGTGACAACTGACACTTGTAAAAAGCATATAGCATAAAAATACAACATTAAACACAAGGCACTTGAAAACGGGTATTTATTCCACATTATTACTCACTGCTTGTGGTGGATCTATTCAATAATTGTGTATAACTGATTTACAGACTTGCAGAGGCTTTTTAAAACTACTGGAAATTCGAAGCAGAAACTAACAGCAAAACAATCTTTAGGGTAGAATGTAGTCCTGTAGTATGGGGGCAGCAACTCGGAATATCGTAAAGTACATAATAGCGAAAGGTGGCCTTGGGATTAAATATACAGGTCATACCAGGGGGCGACAGATAATACAGCAACTAATATAATTTACAAACAAATTACTCTGACGTCACTTGGTGTCAAAAATGTAAGAATATAATTAAGTTATTTCTTTTTATCTTTCTGTCTGTTAATTAGTCCTTCTCGAAATTCAAGAACTGAAAAACGTTCTTCACATGTTAAAATTAATCGGAAATCGTTTAATTGATGATGAATTACATTTTAATGGTACAAAAATTGGTCAAATTCTTCTTCTTCCTCTCGTTATAGGCCAAATTCAACTAGAGAAATTGGTTAATTTCAATGACGATGAAAATAGGCTTTGTCCTAACCTCGACCAGAAACTACTGTAATTATTAAAAGCTGAAAGCACACCGTTTCAGAAGTTTTAAAGTAATCAATGATGGATTTGATGTGATGAACTTTAAAATACCAATTGATTAAGTCGCATTTAATGAATCAGCATACGGAATGAAATTAGAACAACATGATCTGGCACTGAATCTGTTGAAAATCCTGATAGAGAATATCACGTTCTTGACTAAGAACCACAAACTGAAGAGTTCTTCTTCCTCGACAGAATCACTTTATTATTTCAATTAATTCGTTCACAGTTTTATGCAAGGATTTGAACGAGTTGTATCCAGTATATCAGCTACTTAAGACAAGAGTCCACCAAGACATTCTGGAAAGTTCTTTTTCCATGTTTCGAGCAGCTGGTGAATAAAATTCAATACCATATTCATTGGATTCTCGCTAAAACTTAAGAGTATTGATTATTGGTTCAAGACATCGCATGTATACAAAAAAATATCATCAGCGAACCTTCTGACGATGTCAGTTTCATCTCACTAAGCCTTAGTGAGATGAAACTGACATCTTAGTGACTTAGGTATTGAATCAGATTTATCTATCTTCAACTCATTTCAAGTATATAAAACACTCATCACATTCTGGAATAGTTGTTGTCTTGTCCTTCAAATATAAATAGATCCAACATGGAAGACGAGTCATTAAGGTTCTTGGCTGATTATTATTTGGAATGGGTTTTAAAGAGAAAAAGAAAAGGAATATTTGGGAGTGCCAATTAGTAGAAATCCAACACTAAAGAAAAATTCATGCTGGATACAGATTTTGTCAAATGTGGGGCTACTTTTACCCAACCAAGGAATTCTAGCAAGAGTCGGTAGTGCAAAACGTGTTTTCTCTAATGTAATCGAGAACCCTATTGTTGAAAATGTTACGTCGACGTGTAAAAAATCTACTTTAGAACAGTTTCTAGATTTTAATGTAGATAGTGTTCATAAATTTGTTAAGTGTTGATTAAGTATTCGTACTAGGACACTGGATAAAGGCAAAAAGAGTCCAAGCAATTTCTGTTAAGTAAATAGTTATATAACGATTTGAAATGTCAACACTTGAAATTAACAGCTGTTCCTATTATTAGGAAGGAATGTGTATCATTTCTTCCTGCGGATGTAGTATAATCATCCAAGGTAGAGAGTGACACTTTACCCCAGAGTTATACATATGATTTGTTGAAACTTACATTTTGCAATAAAATTTTATCTCTTGTATTCAACTGCATTCAAAAATATTACAATATTAAAATCAGAATGATATAATTCTTCTAAGAAAACGTCTGATGCATGTCGTCAAAATCCGTACCACCATAATAATAGAAAACTAAATGTTTGCATACGGCAAAAAAACATATAATTAACCTATGAGGTTGGCATCTCTGGGCACAGTTGCATTGTGCATTTTCTATTTAAATTTTATTAGGTGTCAAACTGTCGTAAGTGACCCCTAAAATTATTTTCGAAAGATGCCGAATAAGCATTTGGGGAGTCATGCAAAGGAACTTTTTGGTTCACTAATAACATATTTCTAACATATTTATACCGTTGAGTGCCCTGAGGAAGGTAATTGCTAGTCTTTTTAATTAGCGAATACAAATTTATAAAATTTTACTCCACCCAAAAATGGCCACATTCTAAACATGTTGCGTTGATAGCTTCATCGACGCTGCTAATCGAAATACGACTTATGAAATGTACGAAAAAAGTAAGCCTAGACCTCTAATATAAAATATTTAAACGTATTAATAGGTATATTTTGCCGAACATAAACAATCTAGTTTTTAGAACATCATGCAACCCTTTATCACTTATTAGAAGAACTGAGATATAAACCTTGAAAAATAATTGGACGACTTAAAATTGTTTGGAGTCTTATCAGCACATAAAACAAAAATCATTGTACCAATATATGTTTTTTGATGAGACATGGATATTCTAAAATTGCACTGTAGGTCGTTCTAGGCAAGATATTGATTTTCGAACTGTTAAATGTTGCTATCATACCGGGACGTGCATAGGAAGTTTCCTTAGAAGAACTATAGTTGATTTCTTCTTAATCATATTGCTCCCGTCTCTAATGGCAATGGGAGCTGATATATAATATTATGTACATACGAGCCAGATATTTTGACACCAAATGACGTCATCATTTATTTAAATTTCCCCTAGCAACCAGTGTTATTGTTTGAACTTTAGCATATATTATATTCTATACACCGTGAAGTTATACTAATTCTACATAGAAAATGTATGTTATTGCGTCATAGCTACAACCTGTTGTATAAGTGGTAGTAGTTATATTCGCTAGAACGGAAAAACAAATAAATTCTTTGTAACGCCCCGAATTCAGGTTTATCGCATAAAGCACCTGACGTTAGATATAAGGCACCTGCAAAGGTTTTTCTGGTCGAAGCACGCTCGCTTGGCTTTTCCTAACTAGGCTCGTCAAGTTTCTCGATTATTGATTTTTACGAAGAGCCTTCGCGGGATCTCAAATGCAAGGAGCAGGCCGAGATCGCTCTTGTTTAAGCAAACGAAAACCGCTAGCGGCATTGTTTTCTTCACGAGCGGCCGTAAACAGCTTTGGTAAGAATGCCTCTTCTAGATAACTTTTGCATATTAATTTCGATATTTAGGCCGGTTCCCATGCGGATTTCTTAAGGTTATTCTACAGTTACTCAAAGAATAACTGGGCCTCCCATTGTTCGCTTCGACGTGCAAGCTGGCTGGAAATTCCAGAACGCCCTAGCCCGCTTTTACCGCAGTTAGCTGCTCTCATTGCTCGTGGCGCCCTGGAATTCTACGAAATAATGCAGCCAAATCCGGCTTAGAAGTCCTTTTTGTCAAGATGCAACAAGCAGGATCTTCTCCCTCACGATCGCTGCACATAACACCAAATCAAAATGTAAGTACATGCATTTCTCAGCGTTTCTATCGACAAAAACAGTTAGCGCAAATATAATCAGTTCTTGCTAAAGCCTTAGAAATTCAAACTGAAGCGTGTTTAATTACTCCTTCTAATCAATCCATTTATAACGTTAATAGCGTGACTGATTAATAGTTTCCAAATTGCTGAAATACGTATGTGCCTAAAACTCACATCCGCCGCGTCCTTTGGACGTTGTGCCCCCATGTGCGATACTCACAGGTGGCGATCCTGAGTTATAACCCCGAGTTATTAATTAGCATATTTTGTGACTAAAATACTTGGAAGTTAATCCTATTTAAGGATTATTTATTTGTTAGACAATTGTCTTAAAAATATTAAGTTGCTGTCACTTTAGCCTGCATGGCTTATGTATATAATTCATATGTTACAGCGATTATTTGGAGTTGATTAAGTGCCCCTATTGCTGATAATATTTTTGTGTTTTTTCCGCAACCCTTTCCCCTGTACAATTTATATAGGTATGCAGCGAAGTACTAAAGGTAGGTGATGTTATTTATTAGGTAGATTTGATTATATGTTCTGAGTAACGACAAGGAGCCCAAATTTTCATAATTCTACTGGTCAATTTTAAAGCCTGAAGCATTTTTTGCCTAGTCCTTATACCACGCCATATTCTACCGAGAGTTCACGAGCTAGCCCAGACCCTGTCCACGCTTCGTCTAAGGGAGCGGTGCATCTTATGAAATAAATGTTATATGTTTTGTATAAAGCAGACAATGATTATCTACACTTTAGCGTACGTCACCATTCTGCTCATTACTAGGCTATCCCTTGTATTAAGTTAGATCTGATTACAATACTTTATATTAGGTTAGATTAGTTTTGGTTAGTTAGGTTAGGTTAGTTTAGGTTAGATAGGGGTGCCTTGATGTCAATTTGACGTATTTGTCCTTTCCAGGGTACGGAAAAATACGTCAAATTGACATCTAGGTATCCTAGGTTAAATTAGTTTAGGTTTGGTTGGTTTGGGTTGTGGTTAGGTTAGGTAAAATTGAGCTAAATCAGGTTAGGTCAAGGTGGGTTAGAATGAGTTAGATTACGGACTCCACGCCTCTTAAACCTTACACTTGTGATACAATTGGCTTAGTTATATTTACAAATGCGACTCTTCCTTTTATTTATACCACCTGGAATAATTCACATTATCAGGTGTCGATGCCCATATGCTATAGTACTGTCCAAATTTATTTGGACTTTATATGGTGTAGTGTGGTTACTGTACAAATGTTGTATAGACTAGTATAAGCAATCGGGTTTCTAGTACTTATTTGATTACAAGCAGTTTGAGCATATTTTGAACCTATGTGTGAAAGTATCCATAGAAAATATTCGTCGAAAAGTGGTCGACTATACAAATCTAACAAAGAAACTATCGAATCCGACAGATCAGTTATCGAAGAGTCGCACCCATCTGTCTCGCAGGAGACAATCCACGATAGCGAAAAGTGAATCATGCTTTGCCAATTTTTTGAGTATCTCATTAGTAGAACTGTTGCCATTGAGTGGCCTCAGAATCTTGCGATTCAACTCTGTGTGACTGCTTTTTATGAATTCAATATTAGTTACACAAATTAATAATGAGATGAACTTAAACAGCATAATAGCAACAAAGTTTGAAGAAATTAATAATGCTCTGCAAATACCTGAAAATGTAATAACTAAACTTGTTTACAGAAGGGCGTGGGACATTTTCAGCACCTTTTGTAATAACACCGTATGCAGCAGTAGCTGTTTTACACTTAGCGATTATGTTTTAATATGCTTCCACGATAAGATATAATGACCAATCAAATTTTATTACTTTTGATCACGTGTGTCAATTTGACAAATCAGATCACACTTGAAGTGAAAACGACTCTCATTAAAATTCAATTGCATCGTATGAAAAATGGGACAACCCTTATAACAGATTTTTGTCTAATTCTACCTACTTGCAATATTGAATATTTGATATCTGCCAAACAATTCCAAATTAAAAATAATACGACAAAGTAATTTAGCCGCATATAAATGCAGTGACGAAAGGTGGAATAATCGCGAAAATAGACGTAACTGTACCATTTTTTGGCCGCAACTGTACATAGCAACGGTGATAATCGTATATCTTCTTGACTAATAACTGATAGTCAAATTCCATCACAAATATCGCGTTATCTGCTGAAAGTACAATCGTCAAAGCAACCACACTAAATGTACTTTTAATATTTACAAACTGTTCAAACGTTGTTTATTGACTCGTGATATAGGTAATCTTTCCGAATGCAATTCGTGTCTTCTAGATTATCAAATCATTTCTGTTTTCACTCGATATATTGTTTTAGGCAATATATCTCGTGTAAACAGAAATTATTATTTGATCATCAAGAACCCACTAGTTGCATTATACGAATTGTCTGCAGGTACTAGGTATACACGGTAACTGGATACAGACGATTAGTGCCGTCAGACAAACAAACCGTCTCTGTATCTAGTTACCGTGTGTACCTAGTACCATGGTGGACAATAAATTTAGGTCGGAAAAATCGATATTGAAGTTAGTTGGATATAAGTAGTAGTAGCAGTCATGGTTACTCCATGGTAGTAGTATATGTCCAGCGAATGACAGAATAAGAAAACGTGCTGCATTCGCAACAAACAAAGATGACGAAGTACTTTGGGCCTATTATTTGTTTAACGCCCGTTATATGGTAATTTATATATCTTATCACTGATGAAATATCTATAATTTGCTTCTTATTCCACATGTGAATTTCGATAGAAAGCTGAATATTCTCTTTATAATTTTCGTTTAAAGGCACCATTACTTTTTATAAATAATGTTTTTGATATAGGTAGGAAGAATAAAATAAAAGAAAGTAGTGAACAAAATTCAAATAAAATACCTCTTAATAAAAATAATAATATTTTGATTGAAATCCGTGTTGTAGAGGAGTTAATAATTTTTAATTTTGTTCGATTCAATTGTGAGCTATTTGTAAATGGCGATGGCTTACGAAAAAAAGAAAAAAAAAATTTTTTTGCAGCTATTTTTAAAGAATGATGACGCTCTCCATCTTTAGAAAGTTCGTATCTACTGGACTATAGTTGTTATTTGACCAAATATTATTCTACAACCTAGAATGGAACAAGTATACATTCATATGTTGATCATCCTTAGTTTTCAATTTTGCTACAGTTTGTATGGGTGGTTCCGAATCTAACGTCCGTTTTTCAATCCAACGCTTATTTTATTCCGATTGAGAAAGATTTTCAACGTCGTCTGTAAGTGGTTAGAAATACTAATGGGTTGGTTAATATATTGAAGATGTTCAATGCCATCTGTAGAAGGTTCAGTGGTGTGGTTTGTTTAGGTTAGGTTAGGTTAAGATGAGTTAGGGGAGAATAGGGTAGGATTGCATTAGGTTAGGTGAGGTTACGTTCAATGTCATCTGTGGGTGGCGAGGAGTTCCAATGAATTGAACACCTAAGTGTTTCATGAAATTATTCCATAACTTTGGAACGATACGTCCGATTGAAAAAAGGAAGGCAGATTCGGAATCAGCGTTGAAAGCTGAGTCTAGAAAAAATTAAAAACTAAGAATTATCCACATACCGTAATGGTTTTGGAGACAATCTGCAGATGTTGACAAACCTAAGAAGTGCTCACCTTGTTGACGGCTCGCTCAGATCTCCGCCGCTGACGTCAGGGCTAGAACAAAACACACAATGAGGACAATGCAAGTTAATTGCGGACTAATCGGGAGCTCATTACGCGTCCCGGATATGAAGCAGGAGCCATCAAGCGCGTATTGGCAGTTCTGCCTGGCATGGGACCAATACCAGCCAGGTAGTGCACTAACACGGGCCGAATGGCTCGGAATATTTTAATTAAGTCGGGACTGACATTTCATCTCGCGCCACGGGCGCATCCTGGCGCGCAAATGTAATAAATCTCGCACGGAAAAAGTGGAAAGAACAAGATTGTCGGGATTTAGGGTAGCAATATAAGATCTCGCTCACAACCGCGTCAAGTGACATCTCACTCTGGCTCTTTTTACAAAATCTCGGCTTGCTCGTGATCCTCTTACATACTAGAGTGAAAATCCAATTAACCTCAAGACAGGCGGCGGCAACAGAAACACCGTGGGCTCGTTCGCCGCTGCCACCACGAACTCGTCGCAGTTGGTGTAATCCTGCTCCCACATTTCATCGAAACAAACAAAGAGACACGTGCACAACAAATTTTTTACACAAAATACAAAAAAGGTTATGTACGGACACTGAAATTTTGACACATTCTTGGAGAAACATCACTTACATCGTATTTTTTGTTTTTGACTGCTGCGCGCACCGGTGCCCGGATTAACGCCCGTTCGATTTGATGGAGTTCGCTAAACGCGATACGGCCAGAAAAACTAATCAAGTCTGGCTTTGAAGTTTGCTGGTCATGTCTTTGAGTGACATGCAATTGGCTTTATTCATCGCTGACGTCAGAAGTGTGGCAGTTTTAGAATTAATAAAAACGCGTTTCAAAAGCCAGACCTAGATTATATTTTTTATTACAGTGTGCGTCCGTAACAGACTAATTCCGAGCAATATTACAGAAATAGGGAATTCCTCAAAGCTCTATAGAACGAAACATTGAGCTACAGCTGAATGTGATCATTTGAAAAACTTTAAATTTCTCCTTGTGTCATCTCTAATTTAAAATATTCTTTATTAGAGTTGTGTAAGTTACTCTGAAGCAGACACCGAGATACAATTCACCATTTATACAATTAATGCCGCCCTTCTCTGAAGACTGGTCTATGAGGTAGTAACAAGACTACGCCCTATACATACACACAAGTATGACTTGGAAGTTGCACAACGAGCTTACATTTATACATAAGCGCGCGTTTACCCTCCACTTTATACTTTATATTATTGCACAGCATTCGGCAATATACTTTCATTAGTCTTCTCGAGATAACAATATATCGAGTGGAAACAGAACTGATTTTATAATCAAGAAGGCACGAGTTGCATTCGGCTAGATTGTATCACGAGTCAATAAACGTTTGAAGAGATTACTTCTAAAAATAAAAGTGCAGTTAGTGTGGTTGCTGTGACGATGGTACTTTCAGCATATAACGCGATGTTTGTGAAGGTTCTTGACTATCAGTTATCAGTCAAGAATGTATATGATTATCACCGTAGTTATGTACATTATTAAAAGTACATGCGTAACTATGCATTTTTACCGTTTTTCATTGGTTTATGTCATAGGGAGTGGTATAATCTTATATATTAATATGCTTACATGATATGCTAATAGTCATTATATAGGGTTTTCATTAATTCCCATTTCCCAAGTGACTAAATTTAAATTTGCCGCTTTAAATTTGTTTTTCGAAGGTTGGTGGTATTGGTAATATTCCTAAACAAATTGCCAAATCTTGACTTGCAACGACATAGACGTTCGTCACATCTAACCTCTAAACTGCATACGTTTCGTTTTGCTGTTTAGCAGTTATTGGATTGTATCTGTTGAGTCGACATCGAAAAACAGTTCTTTTCAGAACTCGGAAATTACCTGGATATTTGGATGTAAGTAAATTGTAAAGTTGAGATATTTATTATTACATATAACCTAAAATAACAGTTTCCAAATTTGTTAGTAATTAAAATTTATATTATTAATACAGATAATAATTAAATATGGCAATAAATCATTAGAAAGAAATCCGTTCTACAATTATCTGCTCAAACAATATTTAGGCAATATTAATTATGACAATTAGTTAGTACTCGTATAATATGATTAATGAAATCATTCTTTTGAAGGTTTGTCCGTTGGCACTAGCCATAAGGCTTTAAAGAAACGGCTTATTTTCAACAAGATGGTGCCACAGCGCACACAGCAAATGCAACCTTAAGATATTTGCAGGAGTTTTATGTAGACCGTGTAATTAGTAGATGTTTATGGCCCCCCAGAAGTCCAGATCTTACTCCATTGGACATCTATTTATTTGTACGAATTAAAGACAACATACTTAAGAATCGCCTTCACACACTCGAGAAGCTGGAGGCCGCAATTCAGCAAGAAATACGGAATATATCGCCTAATGAACTGTTTTTGATTCTATGAGACGTAGAATAAATTTATGTTTAGAAAGAGAAGGTGAACATATTCAACACCTTTTGTAATTTTACTTTTATACTGTTTCCAAACGTTATTCTGTAGTTTGTGTCATGTCCTGTGTTGCAACTTGATTAAAAAATCACTGACTTTTACTCCCAATAGTACTCTCCTATATTTTGTACCACCTTTTTCGATATAATAAAATAAATTATTTATTTTTTGTTATTTTATGAGGATAAAATGATTCGCAACCATCATTAAATTTTAGAAAAAGAAGGTGGGGATGTTCAACCCCTTGTTGACTTTAATTTTTATATTTTATGATTTCAAGCGTTATTTAGTCTGTGTCGTGTCTACGCCATTGATAATTTTGTCTTACTGTATTTAGGGAGTACTGCCAATCGTGTAAGTTTGGTTGCCTAGCATTTAGGGTGAACACATGGCCACGTGGGAAATGTGAATTAATGAAAACCCTGTATAACATACAAGCTGAAATAACACTAAGAAAAGCTCTAGAAAGTGTAACAGACATTGGTTACTAGATTTGGTGCACGAACAACGTAACATGTTGCGTTGGAACATAATTTTTTAGGAACCGCATACACATTTTTGGTGGTTGTTGAAGTGGAAGTCACAAATTAGGAAAATACAACAGTTGTTCACCTTTCTTCAACTACAAGGTCATCATAGTCATGTGATCCCATATGTCCATTCTAGATTTACTGTGATAAGAAATGTTATGTAGAAGCCGTTGTTGAGTGTACATGTCAACTAATGTCTCGAAATTGACATAGCCTGCTTAGAATGGAAATGCATTGCATAACATGATATACTATATGGTTTTTCCTAAACTTTTTTGCTAAACCGCTTAATGAATTTTTACCACTATTCTGTCACCTGTTTTGCAATCTTCATTTACAAAGCGGTAGTGCTCGACAGAGTTTAACTATTTTCTGAGCTGCATGAATAGTATTGCAATGAGGAATGAAGAAAAAATCTGCGAATTCAACTATGTTTAGGTTTTTTATGTAACAAAACTACGAGTTGCACTGAAAAGTAGCTTCTAAACAACAACAATGATTTAAAATGTAAAATTACTTCACTATAAACTAGCATCGTGCTAATAGAAAAATTAGGCATTTTAAGTATTAATATACAGAAAATGAGTTAAGATATACAATATAGTATAGACCAACTAGGTCGCAAAATATTTCCTCCCGTTACTTATAGTTCTTTATAGCATCGTTGCTCAACTTTAGACTCCTTTCGATCTTGTGGAAAAAAGCTAAGTGTACTACGGTCGAAAGAAGAAAAAGTAATTCGTACTTAAAAACAAGGAAGCTACTGGAGTAGATAAAAGTATTGCAAAAATAATCAAGGCTATGGGAGATATGGGATTAAACATAATGTATGGCCTCCGTTAGAAAGTATAAAAGTCAGGCCAATGACCAAATCATCAGTGCTATATCTATAAAAAATTACTACTAACGAACTCTGGCAACGATAGAACTATAGCATGTACCTCTAAGTATCATTAAGAAACGACTGAAAGCTTTTCTACTCTCTCAAATTCAAAAGGAACAGACTGGCATTGCTCCAGGTAAAGGATGTACAAGGAATTGAGAGACTCTCTAGTATAGACATCTCTAGAGGATGCCGAATGAAATGGACATTCTCCAGTCCCATAAATTGTTTCACCGAACCCTTAAGGAATAAAAGAAATGACAAAGATTTCTTAAAAATGAAAATGTAAGATTTGATTAAATGATAATTTAGGTCGAATATACACTTTCACTGATGATTTGGTGAAAACCATATTTTCGGGAATTCCCCTAAGTCAATTTGACGTTTGTAATTTGATAGAGATAATATCTTCAGAGGTTTATTCCAGCCAACTTTGCCGGATTGGTCTCTTTCTTCAGGGCTACTGTAGACGAAGAGGAAATTCTTCTATATATTGCGTCCATCTTTAAAATTTTTGTTACTATTCTACCATCTGGATTAACCAACTGTGTATTGCTTCTTTTATTTCTTTCTTGATTTCTTGCTGTAAGGATTTGTATTGACTTCAGTTCTTACATTTTCTTTTCTCGTCCATAGACTTTAGAATTTCTTCCGTTATCCACTGTTTATTTTTGCTTCTAAAATGTGACAGTCAGAGCTGTTTGACGTTCTTCCACTTCACGTGTGTCTGAAATGGTTACGTTTATTTTTCAGCGTTCTTGAGGTTTATGTTGACTTTATCTTTTGCTGACGTTATAGTTTTTGAGTCTTTCTGAATTACCAGAATTATTATTTCGTAAGGATTAAAATAGATTTGTCTTTTGTAGTGTGGCGAAATACCCATAAAAATAGGATGATACGTATATGTGATGAACATCTAATATCTTTGAATTGGGTGTTTTCTAAAAATAAAACACCTTGATTATGCGAATACTAGACGTTAATCGTATATTTCTGACTAAAGCATACAAAGCCCATAAATTGTATTCTAGCTCATTTGATTGTCTATGTTCACATTATCGACCACCAATCTTTATATCTGATGGAAAGAACGATATGTAAAGATACGCAACTAAATACAAGGAAACCGAATTACAATACATATTACATCTTTTCAATTTTCCAATATCATCAAATATTTCCCGTATCCACCAATAATTTTGTACGTCAACAGTAAAAACCCACATTACAGTAAATTAGGCAAATAGCTACCCCATTTCCACGTACCGTGTATCTGATATATCTATTGATTCGACGCATGTTTTATTATTAATGAAAAGTGTGCCGTATGTTTCATACAAATATCTCTGTTATTTTGGTTGTTAGTTAACACAACAAATTAGATTTTTTTGGAAAATATATAATAATTGTATACTGTAAATGATAGAATTTCAAAATTCAAAATAAAAAGTTCAAAGACCTCGCGTAATTCCAGTTTTCATACCCCATGAGCTCAGCCCCGAAATAGAATTTCTACCCTCAGACACCTCCCTCCCTGGAATTTTTGGGTAGATACTGACTATGGGGTATGTTGAACCATCCAAATCTCGTTTTTTATATTTAAGGTTAAATGTCAAATTCGTTTATTTCTATGCACTCTTCGTGAAAATGTATATAACGAATCAAGCAACCATACGTCAATTATATTGGTTAAAAAATGAAAACGTGACGTTGAAAGATCATCAAAATTAACCATTGCAATACGCTTCCGTTAACGCCGGTTTGTAATTAATCCGTTTCTGTGTTTGTTTGTGTTTTCGGTTTGTGTTTTCTGTTTTCCGATTACGTTTTCGGTTTTAAATTTTATTGAGAATTGATGTCTAATTTGAAAATGACTTTCATATGGAAGGAGTTTTAAAACTGCGGAACAAGATATGAGTAAGCGACCCGTTGTGCAATGAAGTCATGGTGCTAAACAAATAATTGTAAACTGTTATAACACCTTAATAGACGATGGTGTTCAATTTACTTTAAAGGGAACAGCACGTTTAACAAAAAGTCTGATAGCAGAAGTGACGATATAGCCCAAATTTAGAGATTATGATGCAGAAGTAATTAAAAGAATCATATACGAAATATACAGTAAAATGAAGTATTAACACTGGACTTAATAAAAAGTAAAATAATGAGTGAGGTGGTGTGAGTGAGCATTTGCATTTTTGTAAAGAAACGTTAAGAACTTTTTTAATTAGTTATGGTTTTCGTCTAAAAAGTTAGATAGGAGAGAAACGATATTAGAAAGTGGATGTATTCAAATACTGAAACTGCAACATCTCGAAAAGCTGAAAAGAGAAATAATATTTGGACGAAACATGGTATGACACTCACGACAGCATTTCGAGAATGGGCAAATATTTAAAAAAAAAATGCTTTTTAAATGTTCCTGCTGCCAGAGGCAATAGGATTATAATTTTTCATGCTTTTAGTGATAATGGGTGGGCTAATAATGCCCTTCTTTTATCTGCCAAACAAATTCAAAAATCTTCAGCGGATTGTCACCAAGACATGAACTCGGAATTATTCGAAAAATGGTTTTCTGAACAACGAATTCCTATTTTAGAAAAGAACTCCGTTATTGTTATATATAACCTAAGTTACCACTCACGCCAGATAACCAAAATATCAACGAGTTGCACGACAAAAGTTGATATAATAATTTTTTGAATGTACAATCTTGGTACCCCCGCAAAAAGTACATAAGAAGCCGTTTTAGATATACTAAAAACAAAAACGTTTCAAAATAATATGCAGCTGGAGATATAGCTGCAAGACACGGACATAGAGTCTACGGTTAGTGCCCTATTTTTGTATATTCAACCCAATTGAACTGGTTTGGAGCCAATTAAAGCAAAACATATAGAAAACACACACAATTCCTTCTCTTAGTGTTAAAGTTATTGAGCTAATCAGTCAAGAAGCTACTTCCATGGAGAAAGATGTATGGCAAAGCTGTATAACACAGGTGATTGATGAAGAAAACAATAGTTGCTTAATTAAAAACCCTACGAAAATAATAATATCTTTAGAAGATAGCAGTGATGTCAGTGGCGATACTAATTGAATTTATTCTTATTTGTTCTTTAATTTTCTTCTTAGTATTCATTGACTATACCACACTAATTGCCCCTTTTGCATTTTGTTTCGTTTTTTAGATAAGGTGAAATATTATTAGTTACAATCACTCCTAGTTTATATTTATTTTTATTTTTTTTTGCTTGCAAGATTTTACTAGAAACAGGTTAAAATGTAGGTAACGTTCGCATTTTTTTACTAATACGGACCTGATAATTAACGTACGGTTGATTGATGCTTTATATTGTTACGATTTGTGTTCTTTAATGAAATGAACTATACGCGGTTGTAGGAAACTGTACTTTAGTTAGCTATAAGCCATTTGTATCATAAATATTTTAAGGTAGAATTCGTAGGGAAAATGTAATATTAAAATTACAACAAGCAAATGTTAGCCGGTGTTTAGAAACGTGCCCTTCTCTGGGAATCTGGAGATATTTCAATCTCACGAATAGATTAGAGTAAATTTATGCAGGGTTTACTTCGTACGCCGAAAAATTAAAGAAAGATATATGGCCAGAACGTGATCAGAAGTGCAACTGTTGCAACTCGATCGTAAAAATTTCGTGCCGGCGGGGGCAGCATTGTAAAACTTTATTAGCAATAATTTGCGAAGGATCCAGCTTGACAAATTTCATCGTGTGAAAGCTTCAAATTTGTCAAATTCATAGAAGTATTATGAACTGTCACGTCCGCATGTACGTGCCAAAAGTCCAAAAATTTGAACTGCTCTGATAGGCTTATTTCGAAATTTGTAAACGCCTACCGAGTTTTCTTGGTCAAACTGGACTTTAGTTAGTTAATAAGAAGATGTTAATAAGTAAAGTTAAGAAGCAACGGTATTAAACTTAAGTGTTCTGTAAACGGCAGTAAAATAAATGTAAGTATTTGTACTTAAGTGTTCTTACTAATCTAGCAACAGTAGCTTTAGTCTTCCGTGTCCAAGTGTATTTTAACTAAAAGGATTGCCAGTTATCCCGACTTTACGAGTCCCGCGACAATATATATTTCCACGAAGAGTGCATAGAAATAAACAAATTTGACATATAACTTTCAAAACAAAAAACGAGATTTGGATGGTCAGACTATATCACTTTTGCGGTATTTGACCCTTCTCATACTGAACAGTGCATGGCAGTGGAACGAAAGTTTGTACCATCGTTCTAAAACATCACAAAATATCTCTGAAATTTTCAGTAGAAATATAACAAGTGCTTGAAAAATTTCCGGAAATATTTGGAAATATGTTCTGCAGCTATTTTTTCAATAATTGCATGAGTGCATGCCAACTGAAAAAATCCCGACTCCGAAGGAGGAGGGATTTTTTTAGTTCGCATGCACGAATGCTTTTGTTGAAAAAAAATAGCTGCATAACATATTTCCAAATATTTCCATAGGGAAATTTTTTAAGCACGCGTTATATTTTGATAGAAAATATCACGAATGAAAAAACACAGTAAAGAAAACATTTTTATTAAAAAAATTACGAAACTAATATCTAAGTACTAATAGTTTACGGTTTTTTGTGATGACAGTGACATAAGTGGAAATTTTCCGGTAAATTTCCGATTATCAATTCTCGCCGTTACCATGGCAAATTTCTAACTAAATTTGCATAAGGGATATTGTCATATAAATTCGTCTGTATGAAATCTGCCTCCCCCCCTTCCGCCAGCCCTCTCTGGAACTTTTGAGTAGATACCGACTATGAGGTATCAGTTATGAGTAAAAGGGAAATGTTGTCTGTGAAGATGATCAAAATGGTTGAGTAATTTTTGAGGACAGAAGTGTTTGTTATTTTTTCGGATTTTATTTGGGTATTTGGACTTCCTCACACCCAACGGTATATTGCAGTGGAACCAAAGTTTGGTAGTATCGTTCTAAAGCTTCATAGAACACCTCCGTTTTGAATTTGGTTTGCATGAACATTTTTATGTGCCGATATATTGCTATTCGTATTGCATTAAAGGTAATTCAAAGCATACTTGATGTAATTCTTTTGAAGACATCTCTAACTTTCGCTGCTATGTGTACATGGACATGCGTACATACCCGAAAATGAATTTTCTTCCAGTAGTTTCGAACGCTCTCGCTTCGGTCGGTCAATTCAAGTGTGTACCTTGCATCGAATACTTCTGCCTCTTCTCTACTAATATCATCGGTTTTATTTATTTGCCTTCATATTTTTATTCAAATATTTGCGTCGTGTTAAATAAAAATCTATAGCTATAGAGCTATCTGTCGTTTGAGAGCAGGTTATGCACACATATACTGTATGACAGAAATCGTTGTAGTATTTATGAGAGTTACTGCAATAAAAACAGAAATCTTCAAAGTCAGCCTATCATTAGCCGGATATATTTTCGTATGATGTATCAATTCAGAGGGACATTTTGATTTGAAGTCAACGAACAAAGCTTAAATTCCCAAAAATCAGAAATAATAAATCTTAGTATAACAACAATGGGTTCACTAGCTGGAAGAAGTACTGAATATCAAGAGTATAGACCATTTATCTGAAGAAACTATAGATATTAACATATATACATCTAACAACATGCTAGTTAGCATCTTCTGTATCAATCAATTCTAGTTACTCTTTTACCTACTTTACTGCGCATTGAGTAGTTAAGAAGCTACACGCTATAATTCGCAATAAACTGCAAATCGAGTATAGATGAAAAGTGGGGGTGTACCAAAGGGATGAATCTTTAAGATGATAATAAAACATCCCTACATCAATCAAGTTTTATGGCCGACATTTCAATTTGAAAACTTCGAACCTCTACATATTTCTCTATTAAAACCCAACTTACTTGGGTAATCTTTTATTCGAAGTTTTGTTTCGGTTTCCAAAGGATAAATCGATCTATTATGTTTAACAAGATATAGAATTCGAAAATGCTGTAAAAATTACACTTTATCCTTCGTGTGGCATAAGTTTAATGTATGTGGTTTAAACTAATTTTGTCTGCACGAAGAAACTAAAAATACGAGGGAAAACTATTACTTCAAATTCTTATATTTTCCACCATTATAGCCATAGCCATAACTATCACTTAATGCCTGTACGAGATAATATTGTAGGGGCATAATAATAAACAGGGATTATCGTAACAAGAGATGTGCAATCATTGGAATATTCGCGTAAATAGTGATACACAAATCCATAGATAAGCTATTCAAATAGACCACATATGGATCAAATTAATTTTGTTACCATGGCATATTTCTACAGAAGCAGGTAACTCTACTGTTACTATTAAAAGTAGCTGCATTTTAAAATGTTTAAATACATTTTTACAAACTACTGTCATAAGTCATAATAAAGCTAACGTACATTACTGGAGTCAAAGTTTAATGTTAATGACAATATTCCGGAGTTGATGTCACCATTGATTGTTCAAGACATGTCAGTAATTAATGTTCACATTAACGACCTGCGCCTCGCGAGAAAGAATAAGCACTAGGAGGAACAACGACAAGCTCAAGTTCGACTCATAAAATTGCTCCACTGCGCTCATTTTATACTGGAATGTACCTGATGTTCAAAGTTAGGCAACTACAGGATAAATGAGCTCCATCGCTACTTCAATATTTTGGCTACTGCGTATCGTTTACCCACATACAAGCTAATATCTGTTGAGCTATAGCGTACTATTAATGGTCGAAGCTTCCAATATTAAACGTTTCATAAGAAAGTATGCTGGTGCAAAACTATAGTAGTTTGTACAACGAGAGTGGATATGGACATTCCACTCGAGTTGTACAGTGTATTTTTTCTACGACCTATCAATGGAAAAGAATGGAAAATTAAAAGAAAATTTATTCAACGCTAATTAATAAGATATCTTACAACAAAATCACGTTTGCCACAAACAGGGCACAGCAGGGCGTGCCCATTGCAAAACAAACAATTAATGAAAGTTGCCTAGGTAATCACGACTAACGTGGTTTGTGATTGGTGTATTTCATATCCACCCTTGTGTGGATATGAAATCATATACGTTCAGTTAACTACAATTGCCTACATATCCATTCTGTAGATTGTGAAGAAAACAGAATATATACATGCGGGAGTAGCAAAATGTATTATACAACTATAAATATCTCTAAATTACACAAATAAATACATTTATTGAAACAGTTGAAGAGACAATAACTGTAATTTAATCAACTGAATTAAACAAATTACACCCTTAGAAGCTAAATTTTTATGCCAAAAACCGTTTAATCCAAACTGTGACATCAACTACTATAAGAAAAGCTTGAACTGATTGTTTTTCAAAAACTTCTATTCTGACGACGAGGTTTTGTTCATATAAATGTTTTTAATCGTTTTTAGGTCTTCAATAGTTCAATACGCCTCTAAACTTATGGCACGCATTTCAGGACCACTAAGTGTATAAAAGTTGAATTCTACTGTTTGTACCGTCTTGCGTAATCATTGTGCCACTAGCTATTAATTTTATCCGCAAACGTCACAAAAGTGACAACTTATTTGTCTTTATTGACAAGGTAAAAGTGTCACTTTATCTGCCTAAGCAAATAAAATAGCGACTTTTGCATACTTTATCTGCCTAAGCACACAAAATCGTTGCTCTCTTTCTTTCTATGTTTGTTCGTTATCTCCTCCGAAGATACTGGACCGATTAAATTGTATGATGGCTTAAAAGTTTGCTAATTTTTAGACTTAGATCCGTAGGCCGGTTTTATTTTCAAAAAGAGTACGAAATAGTATTTAACATTACAAGCCAGGTAAAACAGTTTTTACTGGCGATAGGATTGGGATGACTGGCGAGCCGTTAGGCGAGCCTGTCATATTTTGAGCCAGTAAAAATGGTTACCTGGTGTGTTTTGTTGAATATTTTATTTGTTTCTCACTTGTAAATAACTAGAAATTTACCATTTATTCAAAATGTCAAACTGACAATCAACTAAATTCATCAATATGACACATACTAAGGAAGACAACTCTGGCTTTGCACGCTATCATTTATCTATGAGCACGCTTGTAAAATATAACTGGCTAGGCAGTAAATTTTTTACTGGCTAGCCAGTTAAGAAACATTTTTAAGGTGAATACAGTGACTTGATAAATTGATGTTTACAAGTGAGGAACAAATAAAAGTTTTAATTTAAATAAACCTTTAAGCAGCGGATCGGAGCATCTGTCGCCGTGGTTCATGGTGTGACAGCTGCTGTGGCCGTGTGCTATTAGCTCGGGTGATTCAGTATGTTCATATATCATTACAGTAGCGCGTTATTTGAACAAGATCGGTGGCGCAGGGGTACAGTGTTCGCCAGTCACGCGGGTGGCCTGGGTTCGATTCCCGGCCGATGCATCTTTTTTAATTTAAATTTATGTTAATGAAATTTACCTGAATACGTTTGCGGATAAAATAGTATATGTTATTCGGAGTAAAAGTGACTTTATGTGGCTTAGCTGAATTATTTGCCTCACTAACGTTCGGCTAAATAAACTTCAGCTTCGCCACATAAAGTATCACTTTTACTCCTAATAACATAATCTACTATTATTAGCGGATTTTCATAATTTTTGGAAGAACCGTCTAAAATTGTTATGAACGAGTTGACATCTTAAGACTTACATTTTGAACAAAAAGTCAATGAGTAGAAATCAATCTTTGACGAAAATGAAGACAATGATTTCTATAACTGTCAAGAGATTTTCTCTTATAGAAATAACACATCCATAGTAACTAAACTGAATAAATAAATATTACAGACTATTCAGTTCACCTGTCATCTATCAAAAGTGGACCAATAAAAACGTAAAATTTTGCATTTCATAGCCAACCAAAATAAATTGTAGTGACTAAAACCGCATTGCAGCTATTGTACTAGTAGTCAAGTGACTATTTTGAACAAATTCAAATATTTATTGAAGATGTTTACATAAAATGATTTTTAACATGTGTAACTAAATGTCGAGTCTTTCTAATTTGAAAAATGGGTTTGATTCACTGATAGTCCTCCGAATACTATGCGTAGTCAAAGTTAGGTAGACTATTTTTGGGGTGGTATCACTCATGTCCATTGCGTCCGCAACTCGTCCCATTTGTACCCACACGCAATGGACCCAAAAATAATCGACATAACTTTGAGTACTTATAGTATTATAACTCAAAATTATAAATCTATTATCAATCATCAAATAATCTTAAGATTAAAATCTTACTTCAATTTCGCCAAAACAAAAAAAAATGGAGTAAACCAGTTTTTCAAACTATTAAAGATCAAAGATCTAGTTTTAATCATAAAAAAATAACAAACAAAAAGTAATTATTTATGGTGCAAATGTGACATATTATAAATGTCACGTGAGCAACGTTGAGCACTCGAGGATCAGGCCGAGTGGGATCTTTACTTGAGTGAATTATTTGTAATATCACACGCATGCTATACAAAATTTTGTCCAACAACAATAAATACCAAAATAACAGAAATTTTGCATTAAGATCTATACTAATTCAGTGTCAATGTGACAGGGAGTAAGTTAAAGTACTTGTAAAATTGCATGCGGTTTGTGACTTATACAATTCAACTTAAATGAGTAGATATAGCTATAGGGTCATAATAAGAAGATAAAGTAGTGAAAAACGACTAGATAGAGCTATTATGATTTTATAGCAAACAGAAATTTCCCCACTTTAAACTGAGATTCACCCTACTGATAAATAATTTTTCTATCTATTGGAGTTGAAGTTTTTGTATTATTTATTAGAAGTGATGTCTTAATTTTTGGCAATGTATATTATTAAAGGGGGTTGTTGTAACGAGATATCTAAAAAATGCTTCTCAAAAGTATTCCTTGGAATTTGAGTGAAGCTGCAACGTGGCATATCTCGTCTTACAAAAATCATAGGTCACTTCAGAAGAGGTTTTTTCGATCACTCTATATTTGCTTATGAGTTCCAGCTTCGATGTATGAAGGAATACGAATATGTGGAACTTTGTAAAAAATGTAAAAATATCATTCTTTTGTCATTGAAGAATTGAAGCATATTGCCAGCACCTACACCTTTACTACCATATCTTTCTGGGTCTTTCCTTCCACAAGTGCAATATGTGTAAGCTACTTCGGTAGAAGCTGGTCACCCATTTTCTGCATATGTATTTTGCATTGTTTTTAGATACATGTCATCAGTGCAGGAGCGTTCTTTGCGAAATTCGTCGGATAGCAAGGTTTCACTGATCGTTGTTCGGAATCTATCTCGCCTTCTGCAAAAATACGAGTGTCCAAAGTCAATGAAGCAGCTTTGCCATTGGCTATAATATAGTTTGTTAATGACAGATATCTCCGAGCATCACAGCTATAGTTTTTTTCTGAAAAACGTTAGTGTTGCTCTAAAATAATACTCTGTCCGCATGCATAGTTTCGAATATACATTTTAACATGTTGACTGTAATTAGCCTAATGTGATATGTTGACTGAAACATTTGCTCGAAAAACGTGGAAGTTTTTACTTTGGTGCCTTTTGTAACGTATAAACAAGTAACATGTTGGCAATTTTTAATACGTCATTAAAACGATAAAATAGTTGATATCACTTTCCGTACAAGCAGTACATACCTACTATTTAATAATGCACTTGCCCAAATGTGGTGCATATTTTCATATATAATGCAACTAGTGGGTTCTTGATGATCAAATAATCATTTATATTTATACGAGATATATTGATGTATAAAACAATATATCGAGTGGAAACAAAAATGATTTGATAATCAAGAAGACATCAGTTGCATTCGAATAGATTATATCACTACTCAATAAACAAAGTTTGAACAGGTTATGTATAAATATTACTTAAAAGTACAGATAATGTGGTTACTATGACGATTGTACTTTCAGTAGATAACGCGATGTTTGTGAAGGTATTTGACTATCAGTTATTAGTCAAAAAGTATATGATTATCACCGTTGCTATGTATATTCTCAAAAGTCAGTACATGCTAAACTATGCATTTTGTTATAGGAAGTGGTATAACCTTATAATCAGTCAAACTAGTTTTTCTCAAGAAGTAGTGTTCATTTTTAAGAAGTTTTGTCACTAAAATATCTACAAAATAGGAAATTAGAAAATTATTCGATTATTTTGTACCTTGACATGGAATTCTGACATTAAAATGCAATTTTATCTTTTTCTTCTTTTTTCTAAATTTGATTATTTATCTAGTAACGCAATATTTCAAGTTTTTTACTCAAAACAACCGATCTAATGTAATGCAGATGTATGTATTTCAAATTTAATTACAAATGTGGAAGTGTATTCCACATTTCCTTGTCTAATTATGAATAAACAAAATCCTTAAATGTGTATAATGATTTGCACATTTTGACTTTTCTGCTAAAAATTTGGCTTCAATATCATTAATTAATTTATCTGTGTTTTTATCACGAATTTAAAAAAATGTAGCAATATGTTTGCTAAATTGGCAAATATGGGTTCTAAACGTAAACCCAAATAACTCCAAGCCTAAGCTCTTCAAATCGGCAGATTCAAAAGATAATAAAATATTTGTAGAAATTACAAAGCATTGTGTAGGATAAAATGTTCAAATAACGAGGTTCAAATAAAATAAAGCTTCAAATAGTTTTTACGTTTATGGAGAAACAGTACGCGTAGTAAATCAATAAATCGATATGGCAGACAATAAAGCCCAACGCTAAAGCCATACAAATGCTAGAAAGACAATTGCTTTCCGCTCAATGGGGGTAAAAGTCGTTCAAATAAAAACATACATAAATGCACCTTTTTTCAACGCCAATAATTAACAAATAAATAACAGCAGATGGGAAAAAACCCAGGCAGGAACCGCACAGAATCATTGATTCGAGATAACACTGAAAAAACAGGCAAATTCAGCCAAAAACGAATAAGTTAGCTCAAATTTTCAGACACAACCTATAAAGCACATAACAAGCATCCGGGATGTTCCCTTCCCAAATGCAAGGTGAAAACTGTAACGTCGTTTGAGGCCTATGTCACATGCAATTTTCGTTTTGGGCCCAAATTGTAACAAATTTAATATGTCGCGGAGAGGCAGAAAGTTTATTGTGCGACGCATTTTCCATGTGGAAAAACTAGAATCTTCGTTCCAAATTAATTTAAAAGCAACGTTTTCAGGGTAAATCATTCTAGAGCATTTATTTATTGAAATGGGGAGGTTCAAAAAGTTTGGCTTATTTCTCGTGTTGTTCTGTATATTTTCTGATAGGTAGTTATTTGTGAAACTAAAATGATATCTAAATATCGATTCTGCCTTTACAATGTGTACCAGAAGATAAAAAATTGAAACCATAGTAATGTTCTAAAATCTAACGATTCAGTGTGATAGGTTTTCAGCTGCATGGTGTATAGAATATACTTTTGAGGACATACTGAAGTAACTTACAAAAAAAAGCGTTAAACAACACATGAACCGCCAAATAGCAACGTCAGTAACACTTCAGAACCCTCTGTGAGAAGGACAAGCCGTTATTGCAACCGTTCTTTGCCTCAAGACCACCATAAAATGTAGAAATGCTCGCTTTTAGCTGGCGCTGGGCAACACCAAAACTATGGTTATCGGTTTGCATTTGTGCCTACAAACGAAGCACATACTCTCTGCTGGTTTAAAGCAGATTCTCTAACGAACGCAGACCCCCGTGCGGGTTCATGAGAGGTATGCGCAAATACCTTAATGCCCGCTTAAACTTTTACTCGCTTTATTAAACCTAATTATTAACAATAAAGAAGATACATGTAAAGTTCCACTGTATATTAACAGGTTACTACAAATTCACTCAGGCCAGCAAGTTCACGTTGTGAAGAGCTCTGGACATAATGCTGCCTTGTCTAAACCTCTCTTATTGCGGATTTTTTTGGTTGTAGAAATCTCATCAACTATGATATCTTCTATACATTTCTCAATTAAGGTCTTTCTAGTTTGCAGATGATCTAAGTACCACACTAAAATTTTCTGGGTGATGATTTTAGTAAGTAATTTTGCTACCGTGATTGGTTATTGGTTCATCTTCTACATTCTACATTCTATTTGTTCTTTTCCTCGGTTATATGTGTCGTTTAGCCTTATTTATCGTGTCGTTCCATTTCTTTCTGTTCTGGGTTGTTTCCCTCCAGTCCTTAATTACCAATTTTCTAATATCCTCGTGTAGTTGGTCTTCCTTAAGTTTCGGTCTTCCTCTTGGTCTTCCCCCTGGCGGTCTCCAACCCGTTACATTTTTTATTATTTCAGCTGCTTCTCTTCTGTGGATGTGTCCAAACCGTTTTATTCTTTGCGTTTTTATAAATTGCACAATGTCCTCCTCCTCCTCCACCATCTCCCTTATCTCATGGTTCACCAATGGTCTAAATTCTCCTTGTTCTTTTTTTGGTCCTAGGATAATTCTTAGTATTTTTCTTTCTATTATCGTTAGCTTTTTTGATCTCTATTTGACAGGCACATCGTCTAAGTATCCTATTTTTAAGTAATTTTTTATATTTCCAGTATGCCCTATTCCCAGTTCGAATGCGCTCTGTAATTTCTGCGCTTCTGTTGCTTTTGTTGTTGACGATGACTCCTAGATATTTAAAGTGTTCTACTTTCTGGAAGCAATGGTTTCTTATTTCTATTTGTTTTACGTTTGTTGTTTCTCTTCTTGTGCATATCATATATTCTGTTTTTTTCCATTTATCCTCAAACCTCTTTTGTTTGCCTCTTTTTCTAGTGTGGTTAGAGCTTTTTCCAATGTTTTCCTATCCCTGGCCATTAACGCAAGATCGTCTGCATATGCTATAATTTGTACTAAACTTTGTGCTATGCTTTTGTTTATCTCTGCTGCTTTGATGACTCCTTCTAATGCAATATTAAATAATGTTGTTGACAGTGACTCCCCTTGTCTCACTCCTTTTTCTATATTGATTGGTCGTGTTGTTCCTTCATGAGTTATTATTTTTGCTTGGGAATTTCTCATTGTCATTTGTGTCAGTTTGATGAGTTTTGTCGGTATTTATATTTTTTTCATTTCTTCTATTAATATTTCTCTAAGGATGCTGTCGAAGGCTTGTTGAAAGTCGATGAACAATATGTGTAGTTCTGTATTAAATTCGTAGCATTTTTCCAGCGTTTGTTTTAGAACGTGTATAGCATCTTTTGTTGGTATTGTCCTAGTTTTCCTTCTACATAAATATTTAATCTATTTCTTAGAATCGATGTCAAGATCTTGTATGTCGTATTTAGTAGCATAATGCCTCTATAATTTCCACAACAGGCTGCGTGTCCCTTTTTGAATATAGGTGTTAGTAACCCGCTTTTCCATTCTGTTGGCATTGACTCTTCCTTCCAGATTTTTACTATTAGGTTATGTATATGTGTTAGTAATACTTCGCCTCCGTTTATTATCAATTCATTACTAATTTCATCGGGGCCCGATGCTTTGCGGTTATTTGCCTAGTCTTATTTTGTTGTTTAACATATCCGAATAGTTTTCTGTTGTCTTTATGATGTTCTTCTAGTTCTTGCATCTGTTTGTCAATCCATAGTGTTTTTTTCTCTTTACATAGTTTATTTGGCTCTTTCTTTTTTTCTCTGTATTTTTGCCTATCCCTTTAATTTTCTGTTTGCATCTTTCCCATGCTTTATTCTTTTCTGTGATTTTTTCTCTGCATTCTTCATCAAACCAACTGTCTTTTGTTATTGCACGGTTACTTTCTCTTAGGGTGTTTTTCGTTGTGTGTAATATCCAGTTACTTCTTTCGTTAGAGGTAAAGTAATTAAAGCATTATGATTCTTATAATTACCATTAATAACTAACTTTGACAGGTACCGACTTCAGAAACAGTCATCTGCGCCGTCACGACCATCTCTTTACTATGACATAAATTATAACTGTCATAAATGCAAACCTTTGTTAAATCGACATTTATGGATTAATAACAGCAAATTTAAGGTCGTAAAAAATATTGAGTGCAAAATCGTGCATAAACATCCACTTTTAGTACTTGTTGCACAAATAGCTATTATATTGGTCTATGTTTTTATGCAGTTTTCTTCTCCGTTCTATAAATTGTATTATTTCAGAGTAAGTTTTTGTTTTAATTTTATTCAGTTTGTCGATGTATCAACTCTACTACAACTTTTATTATGTCTTTGATAATTGTTCGGTGTTTGTGTTGGTTGCAGGTTACTTTATCTTTTATTACCTAGTAGTCATTTCCGGCGTGAAATCTATTTAGAACAGAAAAGTCGGTTACTATTTCTTTGGGATTTTATATTATAATGTCTGTTTAGTTCGTAGTTGTGTTGTGCTGATACAGTATAAATTATCGTAATGTAGATATATTGTTTAGTAAGCTTTCCCTTCGGCTGCTCCGTACTTCAATTCTAAAATTTCCAATATGTTCTATGTCCTTAGATTTTCACCTATTTTAGCATTTAGATAGCCAAATGCCAAGTACTAAGTAACATTTCGTTTTTTCTGCTCTTCTGGTTGTTATTCATCATAAAATGTCATGATTATTTGTTCACCACAGGTGCTGGTTGAAGCATACACATTAATGATTTAGATGCTACATATCTTATATGCTTTCAATAATATGTAGCTAACACGTTCTGATAGAGCTTGCAGTTTTGTAACGATATGTTTCCGTTTTTTTGTGTGTACGAGAATAGGTACTCCTCCAAGGCCATTGCTGTCATCTTTGGTTTTCCGAAATAGTATATATCCAGAATTAAGAGTCTTCTGAAAAATATTCTTGTTGGACAGAATCCTAGCATACGCCAGTATATTTGATTTTGTTCTTTCTCATGCTGTTCAAGATGTTCTTGTCTACGCATTGCTTGAATGTTATATGCTGCTACGTATATAGTTTTAATAGCTTGGATTTGTCAATTTTTTGCTCTCTCCAGAATCCGCAGGGCTGACTGACAAATACATGTCAGTGCAGCAGTGTGAGCTCGATGCTCTACCCACCTGAGGGAGTTTTACTTTAGATAGTGACATTTTTCTTGCTGGGATTTGTTGGCAGTTGAAATATGTACCGAGCTTGCTAGACGGCTAAGTGAATGACAATAAACATTCTAACTCTGGCTATAGAAGCTGCCGTTGATGTGATAACATATGTTTTTGTCAAAAGATGTCTACTTGTCTACGTCTACGCCCTTAGGTGGATCATTTCCAAATGGTCTAGGCCACCAGGTGGTACCAAGGTCGGTTTCTGAGGACAAACGCTTCAGCACCGATTTAGTGCCTCGCTGGCAGTTCGAGCCACGACGTCATGGTCACAGAATTAAATAACCTGCCAGACTACGTTACTACATTTTTACTTCCCCCGCCTAAGGCGAAGGAAATATTGTAATCCTGTAAAAAATCACCTTCCGAGATTTTTTAAGATCTTGACGTTTCAGGGTTCCTAGATGAGAAATTTTCTCAATTCCGTCTCTCTGTTTGTCGGTTGTCGGTGTAGCTCAACTAGTTTTTTGGACGAAGACGATACTTTGCATGCAGATTATATGTATACTAGGCTTGAAACCGAGAAAAGTTCTTCTTCTTTCTCTTACATTAGGCCAATGGCCTGTTTATTTCACACAGTTGTGGTTCTATGAGCCCTTTCAAGTAAGTCTGGTAGGTGGCCAGCCTTGCTCATTGAACCTGAGGGACAGTTCCCTTGTTAGGTGTTAACGGCTACCACAGGTGTTAGCGTAGTAGCCGGAGAGCGTACGTTTTTTTAAATCCGTATAGAGTCACCCGGGAATCGAACTCGGCCTGAGAGTCGAACATTTGCTTCGGGGGGCTATTCACTCAACTGTGAATTTCGGTCAAATACTTATATACAGGGTGAGTATCTTAAAAAATACAATTCTGGATATTCTTGCTTTAACTTAAGAACCACGCCAAGAGCGTAAGAAGGCGTTTATGGCCCGCGGCGTGAAAATTAGCACCTGAGACGTAGCTACGGGCTGTAACGCCACGAATGCTAGTTATGCACGAAGTGCATACAACCATCAAACGACATTTCTATTTCTAAAAATTGTATAACCTAGTATACCGTTGCTTGCCGAACTGACAGACAAGACACTAAGCGAGCCGCAAAGTACTTTATGGCCCTTGGGTTGCAAAGTGACGCATTACGACCTCAGGAATAGAGTATAAACTGACAAATTCCGCCCGCACAGATCAGGTGTTTATCCTTGACTAAAATGCGTATATTTTGGACGCTACACATACAGGGTGAACACCTTAAAAAAATAAATTACTTTTTTTCCTTTGATATATTCAAAATTTTTTGTTTAAAAACTTCTACTTGCCGGGAAAGTTCCGAGTAAAACCCTTGTCTTTAAACCTAGTTAAATAAAATATTATATTTAGGAAACATTGATTCTTACGTATATAAATTATTATCTGAATTGGCAGGCTGTTTAAATTAGTTTTCAAACATTTTTACGTTAGTTTTCTAAAGTGGAAGTCTCATTGCATATAGCCTTTTCAACTGATTTAAATAGTAAAAAGAAAAATATAGACTGAATGAATTATCGCATATAATCTGAACTGAGCAATTTTGTCAAACGAGGGTATAAAAAATATTCTAACTATGAACTTCTAATTTTATTCTTATCATTAGTTACACATTGTAAGTAAATTATTCTCCAAAAGAATCGCCTTACTAGTAATTGATTTTTCTTGAGAGAGAACTCTGTCCACGTTATTTCTCTTTGACTGTACGGGCAGAATTAGTCCTAAGTTGTTGACTGAGATGTGTGCTACACTATCAGAAATTATTAATAAACTAGCCAGTTAATGTAATACACGATTAGTAAAGCAATTAATATAAGTCTATAGACTGCATTATAGAAGACGTAAATGTAACTTCTAAACTGGGACACTTTAGCGGATTCGTGACCTATTGAAAACGAATAAAAGGGGTTCGTATTTATTTTACGATGATGATAAAGCTTCGAAATTATTAAAGTAGCCGTTCTTAAATATTTGAATGTAGTTCCAGTATAATAGGAGTAATTGTTTTAAGCCAGAAATCAGTTCCTGACCAGATCTTCATCATTTTACTGACTGCATGAGCTTCTAAAATTCTTGATCTTTTTTAGACATAGATTCTATCATCTTTTATAACTAATCTTTGACCCCTAATTGTGTTTAAATTTGATTATAGCATTCCCATTGTTAAACGGAAAACGAGTGGCATAGCTTTCTGTAAATACGTGTAAAAAAGACTATGACGTTGTACAACTGACTTTTAAAATATGGTATACAAAACTGCCACCCCTAACTGAATACTACGACCACCAATGATGTCTATCTGTCTGCCACATGGAAAAAATATATTACAAAAGAGATCAATTATTTATGAAATAATATGTTAATCTGTTATAAATTGAAACAAAAGATGAAAACCTGATAGCACACCACCAACATCGTTGTTTACTCAGATTTCTCCAAATTTCATAATAGCTATTTAAGTAACAAGGAATGTAAGGACCTATTAACAACTGAAGTAGACAATTACAAGCCAAGGCATAGCCTCGACTTTTTGTCTGCCGAAAATGTTAATAGGCGATACATTCCGGCTTCTTCTTCTTTTAGTGCTGATCCGTTAACGGATATTAGCGATCATTCTGGCTATTTGGACCTTATTTACCGCGGCTCTAAAAAGTGCCGTTGTTGTGGTATTGTACCATGTTCTTAAATTTTTGAGCCACGATATCCTTCTCCGTCCTGGACCTCTCTTTCCAAATACTTTGCCCTGTAATACCAGCTGAAGCAATCGATATCTCTCTCCATTTCTCATTATGTGGCCTAAATATTGAAGTTTCCTAGTTTTTACGGTTTTTATTACTTCTCTCTCTTTGTTCATCTTTTGTAAGACGGTGATATTGGTAATATGTTGTGTCCACGAGATTCTTAATATACGCCTATATAGCCACATTTCGGCTTATCTTATTATATTTCTCCCGCTGCTTATCGAAATTTTCCTAGATTTTTGAAAAAAATCCTTTGGTTTGTCACCTGTCACCAGGATTAATTTTCGTGAGTCGTGTTACCTGTGAGTGTCACATGTCACATAAACACTTGCAATTATAAACAAAACGTCTAAGTCTGCATATTGCGTTGTTAATTTTATTATCCTAGGAAGTTAATAATAACATTAAGTTCTGTTGTCAAGGGAAAGCAGCAAACAAATATAATCACGACTTACACGTTTTGTTACTAAGGCTGTATGACTGACTTACATGATCAGCATCGAGAAAATTAATATTATAAGCTCTGAAGCTTTAATCCTTAAACTTCTGAGTCGTCATTCCTCATCTGAGAGGCTCCTACTTGTTTAGATTATTTAGAATATGGTACGAGACTATCTGTTATTACGTGTAACATCTTGTCACTCTTATTGGCTTCTATCGTCGCCTGCCGGTTCCCAATCTTGAATTGTTCCAAACAAAATAGGAATGTAAAGTAATAACATCGTGTTTATACAGATGACGTAGTGTTTGGTACTGACAACAAAGACATATTGCAAAGACTACGTCAGTTCACTATAACACCAGAATCATACAACGTGATACCCAATGTTCATTGCAAACCAAAAGTATGATTATCAGTGAGGAGTTATATAAAATAACAAATAATCGCAATTTAAGTAACTAAATTACACAACAGACGCAAAATGTGCAGAAGTGGTCGGTATAGAGTGATTAAAAAAGAACTACATTTAGTTCTATTTGACATTTTTTTGCATGTTCTCCAACTAGCTAGAGCTATTAATACTTAAATATACTTCAGCTCTAGCTAGTTCTAAAACAATAAAAGCACATATAACACATAAAATTTACCCAGGCCCTGGGCTTTTTGGACTACTCCTGTTTGTTATTTGCTTTCTTCATCCAGTTGGTTATTCCTAGTTTCTCCATTAATTCCTTTACTGCGTTTAAGGGGTACAGTGTGTAAAAACAAGTTTATATCAATCGAAGCTCAAATAAAAATATATAAAACAACAATGAGGCCCATTATAATATATGTAGCAGGGGTAAGGACAGAAACTGAAAAATCCGAGCAGACCACAACAACAACTGAAATGAACAATTTACAAACTATTTTGAGG
The DNA here is from genome assembly GCA_940337035.1 of Agriotes lineatus. NCBI lineage: Eukaryota > Metazoa > Arthropoda > Insecta > Coleoptera > Elateridae > Agriotes > Agriotes lineatus. The sequence continues at coordinate 90,778,395 of OW679196.1, read as the reverse complement.
AAACAATATTTGAAATAAGAAACCATAGATATTAACAAATGGGTCTTGATAAAGGCAATCGGAGACCGAGCAATAGATGGGCAACGATATGGTAAGAGATCACCTAAAAGGTGGAAAGATAGCTAAAATCATCGGCTGGTTTTCCCTGATACTATATGGTACTTTTTATTAATTATTCATTTAACATTGTGCTTGAAAATCCTTGCTTTCTACATTTTAAAGTGCTAATCTTCCTCTTCCTCCTATAGTTCGGTAATTTGTTCACATTTAACTGCTGTGGGCTGATGATTATGAAATGTGTTATTATGAGAATCGAGGCCAATGGCCAATGAAGTTACCGTTAAAGTTGTGAGCACACGAATCACCATTTATTGCTTGGTCAATACTTAAAATGATCCGCTGCTTTGGTAGTTTTATCGGCGACAGTAATATTGCTAAATCGTTATACATTAGCTAGCATTTCAAGCTTTAGTAAATGTTACTTCTAAATATATGGGGAAAACGAAAAACCAATGACAAAATTTAAAGGTTACCCAGCTGGGGAACTGTAATCAATTTCTAATGGTGGTGAATGCCCCCGTCTCTAAGTAGTGTTTCCAAGGTATATATTTCGGAGGTTGTGGGAAGCAGGAAGGTGGCTGCGGAACCGGGACAATTCGGAGCTATTTTTAGGCAGCTCGTGTGTTTAGCCTTTGGAAACTAATTCGAAGTAATCAAAGCGAGCTCGTGGGGTAGTATCGTTATTTTATGATGGTGGCAGACTTTGACATAAAGGTTGGCAAGAAACGGCCGCAGTGACCGCGTGGTTGTGATCAGCGGTAATGAGAGCGTTATTAACTCGCTTTGAGTTCGGACTTGTGCGTGAAGCCGCTACTCAACCAGCAAGAGTCCATTAGTATTAACCTGTTGCCGCACGGGGCGCAGCCGAGCGCCCATCCTTAATAACCAAAATAATCGGCGGACGTAAATTTGTATCACATCACAAGGCACTCTGGATTTTAATAATTCGTGGCGTCGTGGCAGTTGGCATGGCAACGAGTTACCTTTGGCGTCGCGCCGACTGAATATTACAACCTACAGGGGCTGTCCATCGGTCTGTCACTTAACGGATCCTCGGAAAAATATCGATTAGAAAGCATGCTAAGTTATTGATTAGACGGCCATCGCTCGCCGGACCGTTCGTCGGACATGAAAGCTTCGGTAATCGATGCGAGGGTCGGTTGTTCGAGACGGTGAATCGGACCCCTTATCTATTGATAATTCGTGTAAGCATCTGCGGGAAGTTCGTTCTTATTGACTCCGAAACAGAGATATTCGGACAAGGGTTGCCCGAGGGAAAATGAAGCTGGGGTATAGTTTTATTTTTCATTCTGATCATCATATAGATACTGTAACACAATGTTAATCGTTTCTTCTACGGAAATTATAAAACATATTCTGAAGATTTATTTTCAAAATTATTTAGAGCCGAGTTCATTTCTTCCTGGACAACAAACCACCTACCTCGCATTTTTTCACATATTCAAGTGAATAGAAATTGCTAGGGGCAGGGTTCCAACTGCAGTATTGATGATTATGCTCTTTATATTCCGTATGGTGGGGTAGTCCGCTATCGTGCAGCGACCAAATTTCTTTGGCGCGGTTTAAATGTGTTTATCGGTAGTATAGTCATTACACTCATTACCGGTCCTTGTACTTCGCTTCGGTTTGCAGTCAACCTAAAGAATTCATTTGTTCTTCGTGAAGATTGCGGTCAGAAATTTCTTCACTTCTAACGACCAAGCCTCTAGCTAGACTACCTATCATTCTTCTATTTTTTTTTCACAATGTGTTTCTACCACCCTAATTCCATGATTTTCGAGATGACTTTCTTCTATTTCTTTTTATATCTCTATCGATCCAGTCATTTGGGCATTCCCCATTTTGAAATTATTTTTCTGTTCTTTGTAGTACTATTTCAGTAGCAGACGTTGTATTTATTAATTCTTCATTTTTACTGTATCGCTCCTTGAAAACCCCACTACCTTTTTGTAAGGTGTCTATTTCCACTGTTTTTACGTTTTCATCGTCGTACCGGCTCAGATCTCACTCTCGCTACACGATTCAGTTTCTATCATACTGTGTGGTATTCTTTTTTTTTTGTTTTTTTTATTATATTTTTGTTCCACCATGGCGAATGAAAAATTGAAAAACGCCTACAATTAAAAAAAATTGTTTCTCTGCTTCATTTTTAATTTTCTTAATTAGCTATTATTATCTATAATGACACCAATATATTTGCATGTATTAACGTACTTCACAGAACTTTCGCCACTCAAAAGTACAATCGCTTAATATTTGAGATAACTGTAAGCAGGGGCGGACTGGCGAAGGAAAGGCCCGGTGGGACTTCAACCCAAAAAGGCCCCTGCTTGTTTGTAAAAACTTAGGTACCTAATCAGTGAAAACACAGACCGCTCGAGTCGGAGCGGGCAAGAGTTCGACCCCTGGCATGGGCGGTCTGGATTTTCACTGATTAGGTACCTACGTTTTTACAAACAAGCAGGGGCATTTTAGGGTTGAAGTCCCACCGGGCCTTTCCTCCGCCAGTCCGCCCCTGCTTACAGTTATCTGAAATATTAAGTGATTGTACTTTTGAGTGGCGAAAATTCTGTGAAGTAAGTTAATACATTTAAATATATTGGTGTGATTATAGATCTTCTTCTTTAGGTGCCGTCTCCAGATCGACGTTTGGCAATCATCACAGCAATTCTAATCTTTGAGGCTGCTGCTCTGAAAAGTTCCCCAGATGTGCATTGAATCCATTCCCTCAAATTACGCAGCCACGAAATTCTTCTTCTTCCTACATTTCTCTTTCCTTGGATTTTTCCTTATATTATAAACTGTAGCATCCCGTACCTTTCTCCTCTTATAAGTGTCTAAGATAATGTAGTTTTGAGCTTTTTATCGTATCTATAATTTCTTTTTGTTTACCAATTCTTCTTAGAACCTCCTCGTTAGTTATTCGGTCCATCCACGATATTCTGAGGACCCTTCTATAAGCCCACATTTCGAACGTTTCTATTTTCTTGAGCGTTGCCACATTGAATGTCCATGCTTCAACCCCGTAGAGAAGAGTGGTGAAGATATAGCATTTAACCAAACGAACCCTCAGGTTTAGATTCAGGTATCTACTGCAAAGTACTTTTTTCATTTTGATGAAATTTGTTCGTGCTATTTCGATCCTGGTTTTAATTTCGTTGGTGTAGTCGTTATTGGCACTCACACTTGTACCAAGATGTGTGTATTTTTCAACTTGTTCGATAATATTTTCCTTGACAGTAAGATCTTCGTTATTACGATATGTTTTCGATATCCTCATGAATTTTGTCTTCTTAATATTTAGTGTTAGACCATACTCCTCACTACACTCAACAACTTTGTTCATCAGTCTTTGGAGGTCTTCGATACATTCTGCCAGAATCACCGTATCATCGGCGTATCTTATGTTATGGATGGGTGTTGCGTTGATTTTAATACCAGCTGTTTCTCCTTCAAGGGCTTTTTTGAGGACTTCTACGGAGTATGCATTGAAAAGCATCGGTGTATAAATTGGAGATGATTTGAAGGTCTCTATAATCCAGATATTTCAGTTTGAGAATATCTATTAACTGGTCGTATCTAACTCTTATCGAACGCCTTGTTATAGTCAATGAAACACACATATACGTCCTGGTTAACGTCCAGACACTTTTGGACCAATAAGCTGAACGAGAACAGCGCTTCCCTTGTTCCTACGAAATCCAAATTGGGTTTCTGTGATGTCCATGTCCATTTTTTGATATATACGATTGTGGATTATTTTGAAGAATAATTTTAATGTATGTGACATCAAGCTGATGATACGATGGTCCTGACATTCTTTGGCATTTGGTTTCTTGGGTAAACAGATGAAGACTGATAGTAACCATTCCTCGGGGATATTTCCTGTGCTGTATATTTGGTTGAGAAGTTCCAGCAAGACGTTCATATGTTCTTCGTCGATAATTTTAAGGATATCACTAGGGAGTTCATCGAGTCCAGGGCTTTTACCACTCTTCATCGTTTTCAAGGCGTATGTTATTTCTTCCTTGGTGATGTCCGGTCCTATTTCTTCTTGAGTTGTGGGTATCGGTTCTGGACCTATTGTCTGGTCTATGAATAATGCATCTATATATTCCTTCCATCGTTCTAGTTTTTGTTGTGTAACTATTTCCAATGATATTACCATTTTTACTAGGAGTGTACAAGATTGTTTTCTTGATTGTAGGCCAGCAAGTTCTTTGATTTTTTTAAATAAGTTAAAAAAATCATATTTATTTTTCAGTTCTTCTATTTCTTCACATAGTTTTCCAAAATATATTTCTTTGGCTTGTCTTATCCTTCTTCTAATCTCACAGTTAACTTCTCTGTATTTTCCCATATTGCTGTTTTTATGTTGTCTTCTTTGATCCATCATTTTCAAGATTTCGTCATCCATCCACTTTTTTCTTTTGTTTCTAGAGTGTCTTAGTCATTATAGATAATAATAGCTAATTAAGAAAATGAAAAATGAAGATGTAGGATTAAGTGACGCCCGCGCCCCCTGAAGTAATGCGTAAGCGGTCCCAAAGGGCAACGGTAGTCGTTAAGAGAGAAAAGAAAGGAAAAGGTACTTACTCAAATGGGACGTTTAAAAAGTGGAAACTAAAAAGACAGTAGTGTCATAAATGTATTTGTCATTTAAATACAAAGTTAGTAGTTTAGAATATTGGCGAAAAACTTTTTTTATAAAAATTGATAAACTATACTCAGTACAGTAAAACTAGGGTTTAACTCAAACATAAAAAAAAATCTACCCATCGGCAAACTGTTTAGTACTCTCTTCTTAGTAAGTGGTAAAAAGTTGCACAACATATTGCGGCAGGTTTAGGTGGGAGGGGGGGGGGGGGTGGAAAGTTGGTAAAATGGTAGGTTGTTTCAACTCTATTCTTTCTTCGTTGTGTTTTCTTACAATTAACATTAAACGAATACATGAAACTAATCGAACTGTCACATAAAATAACCTAACTTCATGCATTCGTGGATTACATTCGTTAAAAATAAAATTTTGGAATCTAGATTTCATTGGAAATTGTATTTTTGGATGTATAACTTTATCCGCGGCATTAAAAAGCGGAGTATAGCAGGCAACCTCATCATAATCGTAAAGACTCCTAATAAATCTTGAGAACGACAGAAGGAACAGCCCTTGATCTCGATTAGATCGTTTTTAATTTGTTTAGCTTCCTTTTACAATAAATCTGCGTGTAGATAACCATTAATATACAGTGCATCCCAAAATTCACCAGCTAATACAGCAAAACAAAACAAATAAAAAATGTTTCACATAATCATTAGTTCGAAATTGCATCTTAAGAAAGCTACAGCAAAAAATCTGGTGTGATACACGCACAACTTCCTTTTACAGTGATCTTATAATTAGCCAAAAATTTGATTTTAAATTTTTAAGCATTTGTCAAAAATTTTCAAAAATTACAAATTTTACAAAAACGGTACAAAATACAGTGTTAGTTCAAGAGACAAATTTTCTCTAGAATTTTCAGCTAAATTCAAAAATGTAATAATATACTGGTTGTTCTATTTAAAATAGGAGTTAATAAAAAAATAGAAAAAAAAAACAAAAGAAACCCATTTTAGAAGTATTCAACTGGAAAATCACCTATCTCGCATCAATACACATTAAAAATGTAATAAAAATGTAAAGTTTAAAAAAAATCGTTAAAGCCGTTTTTGAAAAAATCGAAAAAAAAACTGAAAAATCACCTCTTTCCGGTTATGCGATTTTCTTGAAAAGCTTGCTGTCGCATCTACATAGTACACAAAACTTATATATAAAGTTTCAACCCCATACCTCTTTCCGTTTTTGAGATATTCTGCTCACAGGCAGACACACAGATACACAGACAGACAGACACACAGACAGACCAATGAAAAAAATGTTTTTTGGGATCAGGGGACTCTAAAACGTGAAGATCTGTTGAAAATTCAATTTCGAATTTTTGGGGTGAATCCAATACTCCCTTTATTGTAAAAGGAAGTAAAAAAGCAGGGACTTTATTTAGTTAAAATGACCTCGAGAAAGACTTAGCGTAAAATTCGATAAGGCTAGAATGTTGTATATCATAACATTTTAGAATCGAAATTGTCGCCAGTTTCAGTTGGATATTCTAAAAAATTTTGAATTACTTGAAATTACTGAGAAGAGTAGGTTTTTAGAAAATACAACCAAAACATTACACCGGGCTTTATAATTAAAAATTCAAAGCATGTAAATAAAGATTTTTACTGACTTTAATCGGTTTTAAATGGACAACGTTATCAGAATTTTCTGGAAAATGATTTGTATGTAATTTCTAATGAAGTGACAACGGAACAAAGACAAATCATGTATTGCATCTCACTTTGGCCAAGAGGTTAGAGGATTACCTAAACTGCGTTTTGGGATAATGATGGGTAATGTAATGGTGTCTACTTAAATCGGCTTCAATCAAATAATATTACTTAACAATCCAGCTTTGAATTTTTATACAGGAATAAAAAGGGATTTTCGATGAATAAGCACAATCTTGAGGTTGGATTTTCTCTGAAATTATCATTGATTCTAAACAAAAATATCTTCCATGTATAAAGGTTTAACTTTTCGAATATTCAACTAAAAATTCAACATTCCAGCTGCAAAAAGATACAGAATAAAACATCTTTACAACCCCTTCTGAACATTATATTATTTTTTTCAAAATCATCTATTCCAGCATAAAAAATGGGGTAGAGATGTCAAAGTATATCAAATTTGCTTTAGATGTTTTATTTTAGTTAAATAAAATCATTGTGTTTCTTTATCTTCCTCCGGGGTATAGATTTCTTAGCTCATACAATTTTGGATCTATGTTTATACAAGGGTAGCACCCATAAGTTC
>OW679196.1:90688281-90771319 GCA_940337035.1 Agriotes lineatus | reverse complement strand
ATCATAAAACAAAAAACAACAGCTGATATTTTCTTGTTCGTTATACTTTCTTTGTTTAATAAACTCTAGATATGCACATACCTTTGATTATATTTTACTATAGGTTATTAGAGAGACACGTAGGGTCACTGGTTAAGACCGCTGAACTTTTATTCGGAACATCTCGGGTTGCAACCTTAGCGGTGGAATATGTTTCTAAACAATCCTCCTACTTTCTGAGATCGATATCTGACCAACTAAATCTACCAATCGTCTAGTTCCAATAAACGATTCTATCTGCAGAGTACTCACTGCAGATCAGGAATAAGAGACGTTTACACGATCACAAACTCGCCGAAATCGATACGGTAAAAGATCATGTGGAACACCTGGAATGAGTTCTTTGGTAAGGCTACCAACGAGGCCGTCGTTGTGTTTAATTTGCCCTTTAGTTGCCAGCTAGCTCAGTTTACAGCAAGGAAACTTTTATCTTTTTCCCAGTCAAGATTATTGATACTCAATGCAACAGAGCTTCGGAAGTTGGCTCAATTTGCTCGTAACCTCAAGTTATATCATCCAAGCTTCTACTCAAATAAAATCCAATCAGTGAACCACAAGATACAGGGTGTTTACGGTTTTCTTACTTTATTTTTAGTGGGTGATACTATAAGTCAAAAGAAGGCAATAAATGTTAAAACGCCTTAGTAAAATTCTTATAGTAACAGAGATAATAATATCATTACTAGTTTTTATTTTAAGGGGCCAAAAGATGATGATAAACGCTTTTACAACGGTTGTTCGAAGTTATCACCGACCAGGTCGTTCTCCAACACGTCCTTTACGAGTTCGAAAATTACCAGTATCTCAAGCGCGTATTATAAGAGCAGCGAGTTGTCGAGGTATAGGACTTCGTTTGTTTGGAAATCGTTAATCGTAAAGTCGGCCTTCCGCAGCCAAATTTTGCTGCACTTCCCCCATAAATTAACATCATCTAAACTAATTCAATATTAGAATACTGACGGGCCATCGTAATATAACAATAACTATCTCAAAACTGACAATGCATAGTCAACTGATAACGAACTACCCCTGATATGTAAAAAAATGTAAACATTTTAATTATTTTTTTAAGTTTATTAATCTCTATTATAATACAACTTTTAGAAACGTGTTTCAACGTTGATCTTTGTTTGATCTGCATCATCAGCATTAAATATAAAATACATTGTAAACACCCTGTATATTCGCTTTGAAATAAACGTACAAAACAACAAAGAAATAGGTTTAAACTCTAAAATAGATGATGATTTCTAAATACGAGCATTACTTATTAATAATAAAAAGTACGATCGGTTGTTGAGTGCTACAGGCATTTACCAGTTAAACAACACTAGAGTCACTATCACTGGCTAAAATAAGTGTCCTCTGTACGTGAATATCCAACCGCATGAAAGTTCGAAGTCGCTCGCAGTGTTTACCGCTTACAGAGATGTTATTCGATACTTAAGCTGCGAGATTATGTTTGACGATGGCTTTAACCCGAGTCCAAAAATGTTTCGATAACCCGATAAACACGAGTTTGTTAGATACAATCATTATATTAGCGCGATATTACGTTTCTGGATTCTTGACCTTACTGTGATACAACTATTTTTGGAGATTTTATCTTTGCACAAGAGCTGCGACTGGCATGCAAAGGTGGGCCCGGGCCGTGTCTTCAAGGAGTCGGAATATAAAATAATTCCCGCTGAAGCTTAGTGTTTTTGACCTATCACATCCCTTGAGGTCATTTGTAGGGCACTTTACCTTCAAATTACTGCGGATATGTCTGAGATCATTAGCTGACAGAGTGTAACAATAAATGATTCTATCTGCCAAGTGGTCGACTACAAATTAGTAACAAAACATTTAGGTTTACACGATCTCAAACCCTGCGAATATCAACGGGAAACCATCACAAGGAACACATTATAAAGAACATGAGGTGTTTAAGGTGTACGTCACCGAGGACGATTAAAAATGTAGTTTTGGCCCTCCCAACAATGTCCAATATCCGATACTTTGTACAATATTGTTATTAGATTTTAATTAGTACATGGCGAAACTGCTACATGAAATGATTATGTTAAAGCGCTATTACGTTTTTGATTAAAGAGCTGCAATCGGCACGTAATGCCGGCCCACGTCTTAAGGAATAAAGAAAGTAGTTGATACTGGAGCTTGTTAGCAGAGGTCGCGTTCCCGGTTCAAAATTCCCGCCAAGTTGGCATTTAATTGCCGGATAACAAAATGGAACTAATTGGTCATTCACGTTATGTTTTTAACGTTTCTCATCTCTTAATATAATCCCGTGAAGTACTTCACTTTCAAATGACTTCAACTGCTAGACCAGTTTTGCAAGCCAGAAAAATATTTTGTTTTATTGAAAGGTTTTCCACTCCAATTCAATACTTTATATCGGCAGGTAGTGCTCACTAAGTTACCGGATTGTTCTACATTCTTCTGATACGACTTTAGTTCATAATTCGGCAAGCAAGAAAAAATATATTGAAATACATTCACTACGGGTTATATTTATTTACTTTTTAATAAGCTATTATTTATGATTATTAATTTTCAACACATTGGACGGTCATACATTTATTAAGGTCCTCGTTGTAGCGCCTTTAATATGCTATGAATCTTCAAGTATAGTTATATTAAACTGTTTTTAACTTAAAAATTGCCCTTTTATGTATAGAATGTAAATAATTCTTATTCCAGATAGTTCCTGAAAATAAGGGGTGGATTCCTTTATCTAGTTAACTGATTTCTGAAAAATTCATATTCGAATATTTTTAATCTCATCGCATAGGCCACAATAACTTATGTCAATTAATGTCAAAACAAATCTGAAATTCAAATAACAAATACCCAATCTTTACAACGACACACAACAATATTACAACAGTATGTAATTCTTTCATAAATAGTTCACCTTCTAATTGTCTTTATTTTGTTTTCTAGTTATGACTTTGATAATAAATTCACCCACCATTCACTTGGTCCGCTCCAGATGCCAATCAAACTGTTCCCCTCTGCCTACTAATCGATCCTCTCAAGCACCTTCCCGCAATACATGGTCTACAGACAGACAAAACGTCGTAACCATCCAACATTATTAACTCCACCTTTTCTACAGTACGCAGCAAACAGACCAAACCTGCAGACGTCTATTCGCTACACCGCACCTGGCAACCTCCTGAATGTGCTTCTTTAACTGATGATCCCTCTCTGGAAGTCTCCCTTAGCATCAAACAGCTTGACCTGATCCAATTTGATTAATGATTATGTCAAATGGACATTTCCAATAAACTTGACTCATTATTATTCTCCAATGATTCACTTTTGTAGAGTACTTCTGCTATCCATTAGTTTTTACCACATACTTGCAATCTTCATTAGTTTATGTGTTTACTTATTCTTGTTTATATTAAATTTCTATATTACTTCACTTCGTCGATATAATTACTACCCTTTTCATTATTCAATACATTTTTATAATAATAGGGTTATTTTCAATATTTTTAATTACACAAAAATCTTTTGCTACATTTTTTAAGTTTGTTGTTTTCAATAATCGAAACAAATTACATCACCATATTAAATCCCTTTAATATACTCTAGTTTTAATATATTTGATTTAAACCTACTGAAATTTCTATTTTATAGTATTTATCATTCGCTTCAAACTACAATTTTAAATTATTATATTATTTTCCAATCCACCTATTTTTCATTCAACTATAAATTTTCTTTCACTTTGTAATTATATAATATCCATTCACATTCCCACCTTATACCTGAATAGATCCAAATTATATTCAACCATTTTTAATTCCTTAATCTTTTCTAAATTTGATTCTAACATACACACAGGAGTGTATATCATTACCAACTCTGCCACCTCCATTGAGGTTTCAAACTTCCTTTTGGGGATTTTACGTTGCACTAAATAGATTTTGGACTATTCAGACAAGACAAGATTAAGAAGAATCTTTATTGCAGCATTAGGTGTAAACTTAGATTTGTTATTTTAAGAAATGCATCTATTAATAGAGAATGACATGGCGGTCTAACTTTAGGGAAGAGGGCAAATGTAAAATTGAGCCCTATTAATATTCTTTATTTTTTAAATATAGTTGAACATATTTAATTAAGCAAGTATTAAGAACTTTAAGACGTTTACCATAAATGCCGTTACGTTTCTAAAGACAGGTAACTATTATTCGCATTAAGAACTTCCGTTTAACGTTACAAAGTATGGACAAAGTATAACTAATCAAATACCAATAAATTTGACGATTTGTGAACTGACTTGTTTGGGGTTCATGGTTAATTATGAAACTCGACGCCACTGTCAAACACCTTTATAAGCTTCCTTTAGTAACCTGATCATTACTTGTTTTGGTATGAAAATAGCAGCGATCTTGACTAGTACAACATTATTAGATGTAAATTTCTAAAGACCAGTTTCTCCGTTGTATTGTAAACAAAAGGCTTTGTTCTCGTGTTGTTAGCTCTGAAGATTCCGTAAGATGGCAGGCTAATAATATGTCTTGCAACTACAAGTAGTACAAGTGGTTCTCTGTATTTAAGTTATCGTTTGAAATTCTTTAACATATTTTTAAAATACAAATTTAATATGATAATATAAATTTCCAAATTAACGAGTTACCTCGATATTTCTTGTTTTTATTCCACTTTCGCCACGTTATTTCATATATTACACATGTAACAAAAATGTGTTTCCACTAAAATAACGAATCCATAATCTGTCTCATGTTTAGACCATTAAAAAGTTATTAGGGATATATCGTAACAAAGGGGAATACCAACATTTCCTGTTGCTATTATACTACCTAAAACACGCATTGTTCCCCTATTGTACAAACAGATGTGCTAGCTTTTGTAAATATGGAGTTTTTTCATAATATTGTCCTTGTTTAAAGCGATTACAATAGCAGCAATTTTTCGCTGTATGTTGGATATTAAGCTGGCATTTCAGTTTGTAAAATTATTAGGGCTTTCATAACTATGCGTAGTTCTTTGATGTTTACTTCTATTTGCACTTAAATGTGTCAACTGTAAAAAATTTCGTTGCGATATGAGGTTTGTGCTTTAAATCGTAATTGATGGTAATCCAGAGTTATGTTTTATGAGTCCTGATAAAAATGTAATAATAAATTGTTTTCAATGTTTTTTAAAGTAAATTAACAGCCGACAATAATGTTGCTTCAAATAGTGCACTTTACTTTAGTATCATTTTGCATGACGTTTTTATCTCTTGTCTGTAGATGAGTTTTGTCACTTTAGGTAGGAAAAGTCTTAGCTACACGTTAAATACAAACAAACTTTATTTTTATACTGATCGTTTATTCCATTACAGCTAATAATAACCCAACGTCACGATATTCTATGTAATTGATAATCAATAGTTTAATTGTGGTAGTAACTGATTGCATCCAAACTAAAGTTGAACAATTTGGCTATGACCATGTCTGAAAAATAGTAATATAGTTCCAAATAAAATCAACGCTATTAAATCATATTAGAATGTATAATTATAATTAATGTGGTTAATTATAAAACATTATTTTAATAGAAACTATTGTTCTATCAAATTTCAGGTTTAATATTAGCATCATAGAAGTGAAACCGACACAAGTTTAGTATTAAATGGATTTATAGTATCAGATATTGAATATTGAAAATTACTAGTCGTTTATCTGAAATTTTACCCTACGTACTATGCATCTAACCAACGATGAACGCTGCGTCATCGTTACACGAAGTTAGCACGGAAATCTTTTTTATGCGTCACTCTCCTTACTAACAAGTGCAAAAAGGTTAGCATTGGCACATCTCTAGTTCTTTGGGGTTAATTTGACTAGTGCGGTATCTGTCTTTAAAATACAATTCCGCCGATCTTAATGATAAATTCCTAGAATATAAGAATAATAATATAATTTTTTTTAACTTGGGACTTGTTAATACAAATATTGTAGGTAAATAAAAAAAATTAAAGATTATTTAAGGTCTTTCACAGATTTTTGTGAAAAATGCCTGAATTATATGCAACATTATATGTGTCCATAAACATATGATTAACATTTTACTTGTTGCTGAATTTATTGACCTATTTCGAGAAGAAAAAGAAATGGTGGACATTTACTTCCCTTATCCTGTGTGAAAGACGTATAACACGTTAATTGATTATTTATAATCCTATTGAACAATTGTTCGTTGATTGCAGCGAGCAACCGATGCTGCAGGAATTAGTACTTCTAACGTTAAAAGGATCAAGACTTTTAAAAGAATCCAACTAGTTTTAACTAATCCTGATGATCTAAAACTGCAGGCCTACCAGATTTTCCTAAACTGGTCATTAGAGAAACTAAAAGATGTATAGTGAAAGTGAGGCGTATGATATTGATATAGTATTGACTTTGCTATTTAAGCCAATAATGCTTTAGAAAATTCTATTAAAATTATTATACAAAATGTTTGGTTATTGACAAAGTATTTCAGAATGACTTTCACCTGTCCCTGTCAACTTACTAATATTGACACTTAGCTGAATTTATATTTAATTAACACTAATCAGTTCCAATTTGTTGAAAAGAGTAAGTATTTTTGTAAGTAGTAATTGATTATTACACTGTTAATACTAATTAATGATTATCAATTACATATACCTGAATATCTTTACTTTTAAAATGGATCCAATTCTCTTGCAGAAAAACAGCACAAATATAACCAAGCTATTTTGTCACATGTATTTGGATCTTCAACCAGGAACCCTGGTTCAATTAGAATCCACAGTGTTACAATGAACCAAACACCTCCAAGGTGTCACGCTACTACTCCAAAAATCACCCAGCCCTCCTACTGCAAATCCAAGATGTAATCTTCATTACAGCAACCAATATGGTATCCAATCCTCCATATTCCATTCCATAAACACCGACCCGCATAAGGATTTTGTGACAGCAAGCCCAATGAAAATTCAATTCACAGATGTCATCACCTCTACTGCAACCCGCACAAACTCGAACCAGCAATTCCCGTTCCAGGTTATAATGAATCCATTAATAAGTATATGCCAGCATACCCATTCAAATTATTTACAGGTATCTACGTATTGACAGAAATCCACACCACAGCTACTCGGGTCAACCCAATTAGTACGGGCTCATTTCACCAATTCCAATATTCATAGTTCTTCCTCAGCTTTTTAAATTCTCGCTTATTCCATTTTTTACTTAATTTAGTCATTTGCACCCTTGTATATGATTCCATTAATACACTTTGGTTATAAAAGGGTTTATTTAATAATTTATCTTCAATACCAAATAATTATGTCTAACTTTTTAAAAATCGCAATCAGTTGCTATCTAATAATAATTTTTACTATAGCAATTCTCAGTTTTAAAAATAATGTTTTAAAGTAACATCCTGGATTACTTTTTACTACATACAGTACATTTTCTTAATTAATCTGTCAAATTCCAAGTAACTTATTTAAATATTAATTCAGCTTACGACTTTCATACTGTTTCAGACTATCTTATAGTGTGTTCTAATTATTTACTTTTTATAAATTGTTCCTTGCTAACTTCAATAATCATTCATTTTTAATCCAAAGATTTTTTTTTACAATAGATCGGTAGTCCTAGTCTGCAACTATCACAATATTTATTTGATTTTATAAATTTTATTTTTTTTATTTATTTCAGAAAAGCATGTTATTCTTTAGATGATGAACTTCAAGAGCAACATATTCTAATATAAGCAGAAGCAGTTTAAACATTGTTCAATATGACTTTGCATTTAAATTTCTCAAAGACGAGAACTTTCAGCGTACCACCACAACCAACTGCTCAGCGTCTGAGAAATGAAGAAAGAAATTAAACAAGTTAAAACTTCTAAAAGCAGCCGGATCAGATAGCATACCACCTGAGCTATTCACATTCTACTGTTATAGCACAGCGCATCTACTGCACCCATTCATACAGACTATTTAGAACACCGAAAGGATACCTACAGAGTGGAAGGACGGTCTCATTGTCAAACTACAAAGGAATGGTGATCTGGATGAGCTCCGAAATTACCAAAAGATCAGTCTTCTTGATATGGTAAATAAAGTAATTGCCACTATTATAAACAACAGATTGTCAGAGATCGTAGATCCCACCCTTTGCAGTAGCTTTCATTTTAACAAGTTTCTATTCGTGTTCTATCGTATTATTAATGTTAATTCTAAATACGTGCTTGATAATATCTAAGTTGATTTAAATTCTGAATGGATGGTGTTATTTTGATGGAAAAACTTCTAAATTATATTTACCATTGTATTGTATTAGTTAATTATAATAAAATAAAATTAAATAAATATTATTAAAAATACGGTTTGCTTAAGTTCAATTAAAATCTAAAAGACAACTAGATCACATACCTAACCTCAAACAATCATCCTGTATGACAACTCTGTAAACGCCAGTTAATTATAAAACTATAAATGGTGATTTAACTAGATATCCTTTAATCTTCTACCACACAGACAGCATTGATAGCCAGGGCTCTTCTTTCGTAGGAAGCAAAGTATATAAAATAAACTATGTACACGAAAAACAATGTTACGTAATGTGTTAAATCAAAGTGGATTTTTACTACCTGTAGAATGTTAATAACTTGGGGACAATTGAACAGAGTATTTGATTGAATCAAACTAAAGTCACATACAAACTTTAAACTCAAGTGACTTGCTCGGTGGCACTAAATATAGTACTGTGTAAAATTCTTCTACAACCTTCAGTATTTTATCCATGTCATGTATAACGACCCCATATTTATTGGGTAGCGCATATGTTTGTTTATTTCCTAGATTTAGTTGAAAGCTCTTTATTTTCTTATTTTTTTCTATTTTATCCATTTGCTTTTCTTGTTTTTGCAGTTTTTTGATGTTCTTTTGTTTTGTTTCGCTAGTACACTTCGTTTTTTATTGATATGCATATCTTTTTGCTAACACTATGTATTTAGTAACCAAAACATAACTGTTAATTTATATTTAATTGCACGATCATATTTCGCAAACAGCGATTTCAGATATAAATACGTTGAAAATGCATTACAAGCAGTCAGCACTTCTCGACTGACCAAGTGAATAAACTGCAATTATGCTGAATTTGCTGATGTTAATATTACAGTTAGTTATGAAATGAAACACGTTAGGTAGAATTGGAATTTAAAATGTATCAATGTGCTCAACTTTAAAATTAACGTCATATTTTAAGTGTATGTGAAGTTAGATATCTTTCTGTGTTCACGAACCTATGCCAAACGAGTCCAAGTTTTTACTACCTTCCTTATGTAAGACTCCACAAGGACGTTTGGCTCACCAGCCTCTAGCAACGGGGCCATATCGTTACTACCCTCCTTATGTGACACTGTATAATAATAATAATAATAATCACTTTATTACCATGTAAGAAAAACACAAAATTTAAATACAATAATTTAGAAACAAAAAAACTGGTAATCACAAGTCGAGATTCAGGTGGGTATAGGTAAATATCCTAAACCCTCTGATCTTCCACCTATCCTTAAGTAAGTATAAGGCCGTTGCCAGTGCATCCTTTTACATTCCTGCACCCCAAGAAATTATCGTGTAACTGTCTAAACCACCCAAAATTAAAACATACAGTCCGCTACAAGCTCCATCCTGAACAATATGTTTGTGGTTTCTTCAGAATGCTTTCTTTTTTAATTCTTCTACTGCATTATACATTGATGTTGTTATATTCGTTTTTAAGGTCACTATTGTATGCAGTGTTGCCAACCCTATTACTATAGTAACCGATTTATTCCTTTTTACCCGCGCATATTACGCTATTACTCTTAAAGCAAAATTTATTCCGTTTTGCAATTTCTATTACTATTCTATTACGTTTCTGTTAAGTTTCTTTTTGTGATATTGGAACATACTATATGAATTTATGATATTTTTTATAATAAAAGGCCAATTTAACACAATTATCTTGTACTTGTAAAATTTATAGAACTTTGCTCGGCATGGAATAATCGTACGCTAGTATACTTTTAAAAAATGCATCTTGTGTAAAGTAAATAGTCATCGCTACTATGTGGTCAATTTTTTTTCATATGAAATGCAATCTAGGCAAAGCATTGCCACTAGATTGAATTGTGTTGATACATACATTTCTGGTTATTATTTTTGCAGTGAGGTTAGGTTTTATGTCGACTGATTGACATTTTAATTATTTTAAATTGTTGTTCTGTTTGTTATAAACAGAAATTGTCCTCAGTTTTGGGACAGAGTTGGCTATGATTTTTGCTTTTCATGTTGGACTAACTAATTCGGTGATGTAGCGGATGCAATTTTTTTTCCTGTCAGTGACAGTTCGACATTTTCTTGCTACCACATTGCCAGATTTATTATTTTAATATTTGTAAGAAAATAAATAATTTATCAAGTAATAGCTATTTAAGTAACAAGGAATGTAAGGACCTATTAACATTTTAAGTAGGCAAGTACAAGCCAAGACGAAGCCGCGGCTTGTTGCCTGCCGAAAATGTTAATAGACGATACATTCCGAGTTATCTTATTATATTTTTCCAGCTGCTTATCAAAATTTTCCTAGATTTTGGAAAAATCGTTTGGCTTGTCACCTCTCTCCAGAATTAATTTTCGTGAGTCACATCAACACTTGTAATTATAAACAAAACGTCTAAGTCTGCATCTTGCGTTGATAACTTTATTATCCTAGGAACTTAATAATAACTTTAATTTCCGTCAAAGGAAAAGTCAAAATGCCCAAAATAATTTTATTACAACAAAAAATTTCCATTAAATGATGCTACTTCCAATTTAAACAGGACAGGCCAGATTTAAAAAAATACAAGTTGACGTGGAGACTAGAGAATATATTTACTGTACGTTAAAAAATGAAATTTGGAAAGGAGAAACAATCCAACGTAATGTATAATAATTTACTACATAACTATTTATTACTATTTTAGTGTTGAAATATTATGTGGCAGATGTGAAAATCAACATGAAGTAAAATCAGCAAGCCATCCATTTGACAAGATATTTACATTTTTCACATGTTAATTTCTATAAGACCAATATGGCTCAATTGCTCTATTAAATTTATTTGGCATCAATTTGTGGCGTCTTTATCCTTCCACACCAGCAAGCAAGCAATCATGCAGTAAGCATGTAAAATAAAGTGGCATATTCATATCATGCACACAATTTCTTATCCAAATTGCAATAAACATTAATATTGAATGCTTTCCTTATGCATTATTTATCATGTACCGACACAAATCAGTCTATACTTGGCGCAGCGAAGAAATAGAGTGGCTTATGCAACCCAAATGACATATTACAAAGCCGACTGGATTCACATTTTAATAGTGATAATGGTTGCTGTCAATTATTTCCTTAGAATTTTGCTATTTGCATTTCCACATAAAAAAATTGGGATAGATGACTTTCCCCAGTTAGTCTACAGAGGTTAAAGACCGAGTTTAAAAGTTAACGCTGACATAAAAAACTGATGATTTTGACGAATTTGAGTAGAATTTAAATTATTATTAGTCTGTTACGTAAGCTGAAAAACCTATTACTATTTTTTTTTAAATTTCTATTACGGAAAAAAATCAAGAGTTGGCAACACTGATTGTATAGTAATCGTCTAGCTTACTCGTAATTAACTTTTTGTTGATAATTTTTATATACAGTGAATTTATTTTAATGGTTAACATAGCAGTTTCGTTTCTATGCCAGCATTTAATTATACATGTCACTTCCATAGTTACGAATGAAATCAATAAATCAGAGCGTTTATTTTAAGTGTTAACATACGAATATGAATTAGGTACTTGTTAATAAGAAACTTTAATTTTGTTACCGGAATGAGGTATGCAACTAAAAAGTAGATATTTAGGAACAACTTGTGTGTTGTATCTTTTCTTCAGTGGTATACATTAGGATAACTTTTAATTGTCTTTTTGACAAGTAATAATTCCTATGTTAACTTGTAAAATACACGCTCTAATCTATTGGTCTCATTTGTAACTATGGAAATGACCTGTATGATTAAATGGCGGCATAGAAACGAAACGCTTATGTATTGTATTATCATTACCCTCATTTTACCTTGCGGTGTAGAGGCTGGTGCTTCATGTGCTTGCATCTGGCCGTACAATGCTCAACTTGCCCCGGATTCGGGATACAAAGTTGGAGCGCGCCTTTTTGCTTGCACAGCAACCATTGTGTGAAGTGTGTGTCATGTTTATGTGTTGACCTTGTTACTCTATCTCTTAGGTCTGTGGTTCTGAGTAGAGCACAGTTAATTTGGTGCCCAACTGTGAATGGTCTCACTGAGCCCGATTCTAATCGCCAAGGATACGGAAAAATTCCGACCCCAGCGGGATTCGAACCGAGGACTTGCGTAATGCAAGCCTGGCGCTAACCCATCTGCGCCACGCACGCTTATGTTAACTGTTAAAATAAATTCCCTGTACAGTGAGAATAAGGTAAGACTGTACATGGCTGAATTATGCAAAATTAGACAAAGGGCATTTACTTAATGTTACCATGGTGTTTGTAAACAAAACAATAACACTGTGACTATAGAAACCAATTGAAACTGGATTATTTCATTGTAATTTCAAAACCGACAATTGTTACTACAATGGGTAAATTGATTTATGCTAAAATAAAGTTGCCAATATACAGGGTGCCTGAATTTCGTAAGGACAACATGGGTAACTTTTGTATTTGAAGAGATAGAGAGATAGTTAAATTAGCAAAAAGGTGCAGGTTTGAGAGCTCATTAAGAATCCATCTTCAAATTTTACTTGTCATGGCCCACTTGTCTAAAATTTTAAAAAAAACAAAATCTCATCATTTCTTTTATATGCCGTAACTTTTTTGTTACTTAAGATATTGAGATGCAATTTGAACTAACTTTTATTGGCATTTAATAAAACCAATTTTATTTGTGTAAATTTTTAGTAATATAACCTAACCTCAAAATTTTAAATTGGTACCGTGCAATTTTTTTGGCCCTTTTAAAGGAGAATTTTTTTCTGAATGCAATGATGTATTATATGATATGGGAACTTCTTCAAAATTTTGTAAAATATATACCGGATGAGCACCATAGAAAAATTTATTTCTATCTGTTTTTGTTTAAACTCAAAAACTGTTACTTAAATTAAAGTAATATTTTGCACATAGCTCAAATGTTTGCCTTTGACTGAAAAAGTTTTGACGCAACATACATGCGGTGAGCACCTTAAAAAATAAAATTGTATTTATTTCTGCTTTAACTAAGACATAGATAACAGTAATAATTTGCACAGAGCTGAGGCTTTACCTTTGGCGAAAACGGGAACAAACAGATACAAGGTAACCGATGGACAAAATGCAGAAATGGACAAAAGGATGGGTGTTCTATATACTCCTGCAGCTAGAACATATGCGACAGACGGGCGGCATTTCCAAGCGCTGAAATTCGAATCCCACCACCGGTAATTTTTGTTTATTTGAAAATTGCTGCAATTCGCGTTACCAAATGTTTATACTTATTGTTTCAGTATTATTAGGAACGTTAAGATATTTTTACATCTATGTTTTTTGAATTTTTAAAATTGTTCAGTGTCACAACGTCCACTTGCGAGGGAAGTTCTGAGCAAAGCCCTTTACAGAGTTCATTCCATGTAGCTTATGTTGGTTCATGTAGTTTAACGGTAAGTTTTCTACCTAGTTTGGCATTATTGAAGTTTCCCATCACGATGTTTCAATGGATAGTGTTTCATGTCTATTTTAGTTGTTCATAAAATATTTCTACATATTCCCTCGAGCGTGTTTAGGAACATATACTTGAGTAATTTGTATGTATTTATTTATTTCAGCATATGGAGAGCTTAAAATTCAACACAAATTGGAACTACTTTCCAAGGTATTATAATTATAAATAAAACAAGAACTATACTCTTTTTACTAAATTAATTATAGACGTTTGGATATTTCGAAATATTTTGTATACAACTGTAACATTGAAATCGTAACTTTACTGAAAGAAAAATAATTAATGTCGGGAAAGTTTCTGATTACAAAAAATATTTATCCATTTAAAACAACAGAAATCTGGATGCTTACAATACATGTAAATCTCTGTTGGAAGCATTTGGACAGTAAAAGTCCCTTAGTGCCTGAAAGAACAAAAAGCATAGCAGTAGCAAGAACAAAAGGTCTTTAGTTGGTGGTTGTTTGCTCCAAGATACAAATGCTGTAGAGGAGTCGAGAGACTATCAAGTGTGTTTGCAGCCCCATAAAAAGTGCAGTCGGAACTTGGAAAGTTAGCAGTACACTTCGCCAGACATTATCTGGAAGTCAATCGAAGTCTGCAAAAACAAAAACGATTACTCCCTGAACTGGAACTGCCATTAAACCTGAGCAGCTGAGGAGCAGAATATTTTAACTCGGAATATTGAACCAAATTGCTTTTATCGCGTCATTACCAATTAATTCATCTTTATCTGTGCATCTTATGAAGTTGTCTATCAAAGTAGCACACTTTAAACTTCTGTCGAAAATAGGCAATTAAAATGTATGATTTGGAAGGTTTTCTTGTCCAAGTAGAATAGTTTTTCAACCTTTGACAATAAATGTATCCTGTCTTGAACAATATCAAAAAATATGTTTTTAAAATATGAATATTTAATAAAAAAGCAATCTCGGGATGAGCAGTAAAACGTTATATTTAATAAATATAAAAACTTGTTGTCGTTATCCTAAAAACTTACTCTTCCTTTTTAATTATATAAGGATCCAGTAGCAGAAAATTTAGTTTCCAAAGTAGGTAGGAAACGGAAGCTCTTGACGTGATTGAGTAAACTTCGTTAACCGGAGCAACCCAAGTTTTAATAGTGGTTTCCCAACGAACTTCAGTTTTTGTCGATATTTTGCACTAGATCTGTGTATTGCTCGTTTCCGTTCAGCAACTATTTCTATATGACTGTTGTGAGATTATATTTATCATAGTGTACAAATACAAATCCTTTGATGGAAAATCTTAATTGATTATAACTATAAGTTCAACCAGACGTATGTATGAAAAGTAAAATTTGTCTCTCTCCTCCATTTTCACAACTTAGCCACTACTTATCGGCCATGCCTAATGCAAAATGATTCTTATTTTTAACACCAAGTTAGGTGCATGTTTATATTAAAGGACAATAATTATTTGTTTGTAGATAATGTTAGCAACTTGATTGTGACAATCCAAATATGCACTTCTGGCAAACACACCACATTCAAACATGTTCCACAATGTCGCCAGGTTTACTATTAAATTGTACTGAATTTACATCCCTCACCTAACTAATTATAGATTAAGGTAATTAAGTTGAGGTTATATGATTCGATGGGTTGGTCATCAATATGACGGGAGGTGTTGAAGTACCTTCTGAATATTTTAACTTGGGTCTTAACATGCACAATCATGCAGATCTAGAAAGAAAAAATTGGTAACTTTGACCAACAGTTAACTTATTTAAATCAGTACCATTTCATGTAACCAATCAGTTATAGATTTTTCCCCAAGTTCTTAGTATTGTAAACTTGCAGTTTAGCAATTTATTATTATATTCGTCCAAGCACGCATTTCTATACCGTATAGTTTAGTTCAAAACTATTTAATAGTTTCGTCTTTTGACCCCTTAAATGTGACACACAACTATACTACATATGAAGTTGAAATTCACACAGCAGGTTTTAACTGCTTTTATCAAGAACTCTATATGTTTCAATTTTAGCGAACACAATCAAATCATCTATATGCATAAAATTGATAAATGGTATGTTATTACTTTTCAGCAGTATAAACCTGGCCGACTTCTGGTTAACTACAGAAAAAAGGTTTAGAGGGAAGAAAACTCATGTGTTACCCATATTCTGATAAATGTTTTTCTGTATGTCGAGTTTGTAGAAATGTTTTGCTTTTAAACTTTCGTACTTTCAATCTTTACTTTGCTTCGATGTTGTAAGAGAAAGTTTTTGTGGCTGCCTTTGGAGATGTTTAGTAAACGTAGTTACCCCAAAAAGCGCTAGTAAAGAAGTATAGATTTATTGTCATGATGTGAAATTGGTGCACCTATGTGATAGAAGCAGGATTTCACGATATTTAGGAATAAAACCACTTGCTAACTGCCGAAAATCTCAGCTATAGGACTGTTATCGCTCTATATTTACGTGATTTGACGTTTTGCCTCATTTATTTCCAGCACTTCTTTATGCAGGATAACCTCCAACATTCGTCAAGTTATCTATAGGAAATCTTCCAATATTTAAGGAACCGTCCGTTGCATAGCTTGTCTGATCACGTTCGTTATGGAGGTTACTTATTGTAAATTATAATTTTGTTACTAGTACTGATAGTAGTATACTAATTTTATTTGCTTTGTGTGTTCAGAATTTATGTCGTACTTTCTATTTACCAAGAGCAATAGACGAGTAGTTTTACTGATATGCCTGCTATCTAGCGATTATGTAAACGCTAACTATAATTACATCTGTTCGGTGAGGCCCTGTCGTACAATGAAACCCTCGAATCAGTTAACTCAATAGATTTTGGAATATTTACTGGTGGTTTTTTTTTTCAATTAGGGCTCCGAGCGTTCTTACTTATCCAGATACTTGTAACAATGTAACAATAATTAGAATTCTAGGTTCTTTTTGAATCCAATAAACTTATTGTGACTTGCGTAATAATAATAATTAGAATCTAAACAGTTCGTTTTGAATATAATAAATTAGGTGTTACGTTTTTCCCGCACTTTAAATGTATTTAGCTACCACCCTCACGATTGTTTACCTATTCGGTTCGTATTTAACTGTAATTAATATGTTTTTGGGTGCAAAACTTAAATTATTTGGAATTTATATGAAGATCTTTGGGGCTATTTATTTACAATTTATTTTTCTTTTATTGGAACCCCCTGAAATTGTTTAGAAGTAGGTACCATTTGCGTTAAATATGTGTATATCGTGCGTTGAAACATTAATATTGTATGAAATTAATATTCGTATTTTCATGAATGTCGGTTTCCAAATGATTGATTGTGTGTGTTAAAGCATTGGCATTTCAACTTATTTATGGCTTGCTATTGATCTCTATCTGTGGGCAACATTATGATTTTAAGATTAAGCTAGCATAAGCACTTCTTATTATCGCCCAGGTAAGTAAGGCTTAATCAAATCACCTTATAAGGTATTTAAGCTGCTATAAATTTTCTTATGATAACGTTAAAATTCTGTATTTTAAATATTTTTAACAGTCGACTATGAGGTATCCAGTCGAAGGCTTTAATTTATCCCACGTCACGATTCTAAAATTTATCAATAATTATAACGGTAAATAAATTTTATACAGTAGACTGGTGTAAATCTATTATTATTATTATTATTATCCATTCTAGTATTTTATTGCAGTTCAGTATATACCTTTTACTGTTAGTTGATACTGTCTTATCTAATATTACTCCGATTTACATTCCATGTGGTGATTATCGCGCTACTAATCATGCAACTGGCTACCGTGGCAGCCAATAAGTAACCCTTCACCTATCGTCTAACTAATGGCATATTACCCAAGAGAGCAAACAGAGAAAATAGAATAGTTAGGTTTTCTTCACTAGAACTAACTGATCGCCTTCTCATCAACAGATATATAGCTTTGGACTCACATTCTTGTTACAGACAGTATGAGGGAAATGCAATAATATAGGCTATAAAATAACGTATTATAAAAAAAATTCTAGCCATAAAACAAAACATTTTACAGAGTAGAAAAGGAAAAACTACTACACACACTAAAGGAAATAAATGCAGTAACTTCGCCTAATTAAATTAAATAGTAAAGTAAAATTTAGAATAGTCGGCCTATAATACGGAAAGCAAAAGGTTTTAATAATTTTGTATACTTAAGATCTTTAATTCTCAACTTTGATGAAGCAAAAAAAAAAGACTTGGACTCGGCATACGATTCTTAGAAACATTGAACATCGGAGTACGCTTTTACAAAACGGGACCGATCTTAGAAGTTTACACGTAGTTAGACAACGAGATGCTATGGAGAAACCTGTAGTCGAAGGGACGAGGACGGGAAAAAAATCCAGAGGAAAGTGTTACTGGCATTTTCCCATTTAGGACATGCAACAAGTTTAAAGGCGTGCTATCAGGATGTACACGGAAGTAACTACAATAAGAGAAGGTTCAGAATAATTTATCCTTGGAAGAAACGGGGGCACCGAGATAAGTTCATATTTGGAATGCGACGAGTAGATAACGGCGGCCGGTGCAAGGCTACATTTGGTTGATAAGGAGAAGCCGCGCGTGCCAAGGTTGAATAACCGCGAAGCTTGAAGTATGTGCATTTTTGACCTGGGGGAATTGACTATTATGCGGAAAGCTTTACTGTGGCGCCGTACTTCGGGCACCTGTTTGTAGTGGCGGCAAAGATATGAAGGAAGTTTCGAAATTTCAAATTATTTATAATAATGCAGCCCGATCTTAGATTTGCTTTGTCTCGAATTAATACATGAGGGAAGCTTCAGGAATAGAAATCTAAAACAGCACAGCCCGATCTCAGGTTTGTGCTATTTTAAATTAGTAAATTGGGAACACTTCCGGACTAGCTATTATTGATTCGCCCGAATTCCAGGTAGGCGTCGATTTAATTTAGTCAATTCTGAGCTTAATGGAGCGGGTCGGGGATGTCGTTCGGGGAGCTGGATCTAAATTTTCTAGAAGAATTCTGGTATAATTCTGGTGACCCAGCTGAGGTAGGAGCAAAGCCCTTCCTCAGCTGGGGCCGCGAGATCGGCCTGGAGAAGCCAAGTTTGCTTTACCGGAATAATTCTCGGAAATTCTCCTCGAGTTCGCGGAACAATAATTTTGGTTTTATACCTTGTCATAAATTTCCCTTCTCTTGCATCAAAGCAGAAACGGGAATGCTCGGCAGGCGTTTCCTTGTTTCCTCCGCGCATAACGACGAACTGGCGATCTCAAGCGGACTAAAACTTTAAAGTTGAATATGCGAAATTTTAAATATGATTATAATTACTTAGCATTTAAAATTGGAGCGAAACGTTACATATTAAGCTAACATTTATAATATTACATATAAGCGGCTAAGCTGTTACCGAAGCAAAGAATTTCTAAGAATTACGCCTGCTCATAGTGATAAGTCGCCTGAGAAAAAAACTTCACCTGGGAGAACAGCATTGATACACAGGTGCAGAGCGCCGAAAGCGTTACTGCACTACGAACTTAGAGATGTGCCAAAACATGTTTTACAAAGACAACTGTATAAACATATACAAGAGTGGATAGTAATTTAGCCGTATAAAATTTCTTTCAACACATAGCATACTTAAAATTTACAAAAACACTTGCAACATTAAATAATAACCCATAAATGAACTTAATATTGGTGTAGCAAAGTAAATAGTGCGGAAATATAGGTGGTCCGTCACCGAGGCTAAACAGAAAGTTTGCCAGGCGATGAACTGGTTAAGTTCAAAGTTGATCCATGAAGGCGGGCTCACAGGTGTATCGAGTTAATAGCCCGAAAACGGAAGCAAAATGGGGAGCTTGTCCAGAATGTTGACTGCAAAACTGTGGTCCTAGACATAATTCGTTGTAGGTAAAGTACGTTAAACAACGTTATCTAGAGGTCTTTGATCAAGATTTTGTTGTGCGACTGCATGTCGGCGATTATTACATCGCTCCATCCAGAATTCAGGGCACTCCATCACTTGAGTTGTCAAATGTCAAATACCGTTTACCTTTTAGTAGCGTTATTTATTTTGTTCGTAAGTACATTATTAAGTGTACAATAGTTCTTTTCAGAACTGAACTACAAGTTGATTGCCGTAAAATAGTTTTTAGGTAAAAAGTTAGATTGTGTAATATACGCAATCCATCAAATAACTTACATGACTTTCAAAAATTTCTGTTTGACACAAGGCCACTTAATAGTGTGTTTTAACACACTTTAAAACCTCTCCAAAGTTAAGTCACCAGGCCTGTAAATAATAGACAACAGATATTTTTTACAATCAGCACGAATCTACACGCGATGTACTGAACGTTTCTTCAGAGTTGCGTCGATATACGAGAGTGGCTGGAATATAATGTATCGTAAACGATGGTAGTTCCTATAAATCGATTCAGAGATCGACTTGAAATTTCCAAGGGTACCTACTACAGAAACGAAAAATCGAAATTTTAAACTTAGTAGACTGCGATTTGGGAAAGCTAATAGATCTGACAGTCGTCATAAATTTGTTCAAGTGGCACAGTAAGATTTTACCATATAGCTGTGACGTAGCTATATGGTCACCGACCCCTTCTTCTCATTTGTGCGCTTCAAATACAATCCGGTATCCAATCTCCAAGCGATCCTAACAAAGGTTATCCACATAACGACATCACCAAATTAGCCTCTTAGAAACACCAGGCAGAAACATATAGAAGATAACTATCAAGCAAGTATTATAAAGTCATCGTACCGTAACAGGGTGAAAGATCTAGAAAGATCCCATAATCATCGATCACGTCTGATGCTCTAGTTATTTTTTTCTAAATATATCCTAAGAAAATAACACCAGCCCTTAAACAAAACACAATGAAATACACAGGCGTATCGTTTAAAATAAGGAAAATAAACACGAGGATGTCAAAAAATGAAAACACGCTAGGAGAGAACGCCGTACTGTCTATACGGTTATACATATGCAGTATGATTCACACAGTTATAAAAAAGGGCATATTTTGCGGTTCAAAGTAAGACACCTTAGCTCAACTAACCTATATACAGATGCGTTTCGTTAAGTCAGTAATCTATCAATGATAACCAATAACATCTCAAAATACCACTTACAGCCGTATGCAGTTTTATACCTATTGAAATGTTTTTAATCCCACAATTTGGCTCTGTTTGCAGTGCGAAATATTTAACCAAGTCAATAAAGCACAGAGTTAAGATATTTTATGTAATTGCAATTTAAACAGTAATAAAAGTATTACATGCATTGGTAACGAAATGCAAGAAGCAGTAAGTAGAGGGATAAAGGCACGCACAAACAAAGCAAAGTTACGAGAGTTTGAATATTTGAAGTTTGAGTAAAGTAATATAATTAAGATGAGAGGTTTGTGCATATTTAAAGCCAGACCACATGAAATTAATTTACACAAAAGGTTTGTTAGGTGCATACTAAATGAGCGTAGTTATTAATAACTATATTAATAAAAGTGAGGCCAGTGAGAAGGTAAGCAATCTGACAGGTAGATGAAAGCAAGATAAGGATAAAATAGAAATTGCAAAGAGCAATTCAGAAGTAGGCAACGGAAGAGAAGAAAAGCAGGTGACGTGTAAAAAATATTGAACTCTTTTAGCTATAAGCAATAAAGACAATTTTTAGATTTAAGAAAATGTTAATATTAAGAATCATGTAATCAAACTTTACTCCGTTTATGTGTATTTGTTATCAAAATTAATTTCCATTTAACATAAGCAGATCACGGTATCCTAGCAACGTGATGCCTTTTTGTTGAATAAGAGAAGAACAATTGAAAATAAATTAAAAAAGTTTAGCTCAAAATTGTGCTCCACTAAATTAATATTTTATATGAATAAAAAGTGTTATATCCGTCTAAAAAGTATCCAGTTATTTTATATTCATAACCGTGCACCTGTGGTATCGTTTGTGGCAAGTACCGCAACAAAAATTTTACAAAATTTTCCATTGGTGTTCGAGTGGACATCGGCAGCCGGGCACCTGGAATTTCCGATCTTCGACTACATGTTTATCTAAGCTGCGGAATCCAGAGGTCTGCAGTCCATCACGCAAAGGGGGTCTAGAAGAGCAACCTGCCCAGCATTTGCAACCAGGGGAGCGGCTCCAACAGCAAAACTCCAACGGCGTCACCTGCACCTTCGTCGGTCCAAGTTCGGGCAAAACTTCCAAGGTACGATCTAGCTATAATTGAGTGTTGAGAGCTCGGGAAAGTTGTTGAGGTCAGAGATTAAAGTCTAAAGAACGAGTCCATCGCATTTCTAAGAGTCCAGCTACGCCCCAATTTTCATAATTAGCATAGCGTCATCAGAATCTGCGAATTTTCAAGAATTTCCAAGCTACCAGAAACAAGTGATTGTTGTCGTCTATCTACGTCACACCTATAAACAAATTCGTGGAGGTTTGTTGCCAAGCGCGATAATTAAATCAATTTACCTGAGGTTTCCTTGCTTCATTTCACGATTCTAAACATTCAAATTAACGTTAATTACCCTGGAAAAAAAGTTGTGTTCAGCTGTCAGATTGAGGTTACAAATATTATCTACTAGAAGCGCGCATATGAGCTACTTTGGGACATATAGTCTAACATTGAGAATACATTTTGAATATAGTCAAATTCTGAACTCACCTGAGAGAAATTTTGTGTTTTGCCGAGAGCTGGCCTAGATAGTATTGCAGTTCCATAAAATATAAAAAGGGGCATTTAACCATTTATTTTGAAAAGTAATAAATGCAGTTCATTTTTAATGACAGGAAAAATTAAAGCACAATAAAATAAAATAACCTGAGAATTGTGTGGTTATTTACCCTATTATTAAATTTCTAATTTAAGAGAACCTTGATAATATAAAACAATCCGGCATTCATTACACTATATCATCCAAATCGATTAAAGCATTCTATTGCTTTAACCAAATTGAACTTTCAAGCAGAGTTTGAATTAAATCATTTTATTTGGAGCCTTTATTTTTTTTAATAGTTTTGTTAGTCACCTTGTACATTCTGAACTACTTCATTGTTCGTTCGCCAATTAGTACCTCAATTAGGATGTCTGAATGGTGAATATTAATGTTAATGCTGCGTATTATAATTAAATTATTATTAAAGCAACTCATGCAGTTCCACTAAACGTAGATCAAGTTTGGTCACATCAAAAGCTGGGTGCAATATCAGGGACTCCAGGAAATTCCGCGTTACTCTGTTGCATTATTACGTTGCATTTTATTGCTCGTTCGGCTGATTACGGAGCAGTCCCTTGATTATGTTGTCTGGGAGTAAAATTCCTAATAAAGTTTATGAGAGTGTAGAGATAAGTCTTAATAACGCCATAATTAATTGAACAATGCTACGCCCGCTCCAACAGGGAACATGAAAAAGTCATCTCTTTAAGTTAATTACCCTCTAAGCTCATCGCATAGTTCGCTTTTAGTGCACGAATCGAGTGCATATAAATTAAAGCCGAGTGCAATTGCGTGAACGTAACGGCGCCCTGTTTGTCTTCGAAAGTTTCTCCTTGTTGAAATTTTAAGCAACGAAAGGGTAGTTTATTTGATCGGAGTTCTGCTTTAACTCCCGGTACAAATCGCGAAGTCCATGGAACGGTCAATCGCTCCACTATCTCACTGCCTAAATAAATTATCCTGCCAGGCCAGGATTATACTTTCGTTCAGCATTTGTAAGGAGCGACCCGGATTTTCTTATTTACTTCCTGGGAGCTCCGGGGAAACTTGGAGGCTTAGATGGGGTTAGAACAACTAAAAAATGCTACTCGTCGTTACATGATTGGTTGTTTCATATTCTAGCTCTGCCTGTTGGAAATGAAAAATGCATTAAACTAACTCGGCACCTTTCCGTTCGGAGCTTTTTACACAAATAAATCATAAATAAGTCGGTTGTATTCTCTGGCAGCGGGCACAATGCACTGTATTAGATTTTAATATGCCGTTAGATGGTGAAATGATGTTATGGAGCTCTACTTTATTGAACATCTAAAATTTAGAAATCCCCAGGAAACAGATGTAGTGGATACGCGAGACTGAGTGTGTGTTATATATTTAGTTGAAGCTGAAGGATTACTTAAGGTGAACAAGAATTGACAGTTTCGAATCATTTGAGATGTGGAAACAACTATTATAGCGTAGCCGTTTGTATTGAAAATATTGAAAAACATATATGTTACAATTATGCTCATAAAAATGTTAAAAAATGCTTTAAAATTTAACATTGAACATACTGTTACACTTTCGGCTCTGAACGATGCTATTGTTAGAGTTTGTAGGTAGCTAATCGTGGCATCAATGTTATATCTTCAAATCGCAAAATAAATATATACCTATCGTATGAAAACGATCCAAGACTTCAGGAAGGTTTCTGGCGACCGGAATCGTGTACACATACGAACATACATACCCCGCACAGCACGTTTAGGCACCCGCCAATACAAGGGAGGGATCTAGTGGGCTGGGATCTTCACCAAAAGATCCGCACAGCCGAGACGGAGATTTGGTATAGTGGGTTCATTAGTCGGTTGGCACGAATTTTGAAGATATTTGACTTAGAGTGGTTTTCGATATGAGGGAATTTCAATACTTCGTACACTTCGTGTCGAAGTAATATGGAAATGTGTGCCAACGGACAAATTCAATGCGAAAGTCTTTAACGAAGCAAGTATAGAAATAAATGTAGTTGACGATAAGCCATACAGAAAATTGTCACACCTATTTACAAAAAGCAAATACATATGGCATACTTTTGAAAGTAAGCAGTAGTGACCGATCCGAATCATGGCAAATAATCTGCACAATTCGGGTAAACTATATAGAATAATTAAAGACCTAAAAGATAAAGCGTTTAAAGCAATAGATGATGTGAACAAACTGAACTGGAGGAGCAAAGACCCTCTAGATACATGCTATCGTTTGAAGCTAAAGAAAACGGAAAGTGGAAATCGACCCATTCAAAAACGATTTTACCCAAATTTACCGTATCAAGCATTTGGTCAAGCCCAGAAGTATTGTAAAAAAGAACCAATCTGTGTCAAATGTGCAGGTAAAATGACCAAAACAGCAAAAATTAAAAAATGCAAGCCGCGGCTGTAAGTATTAAGACTATAAATTACTCAATTGTTGCAGCGGGAATATGTTGCCCCTCTAAGCACTCATTAAAAAAACAATTACCTGAAATTTCTTAAGTAACTGGGAAAGAAGATTCATAGTGTAACGCCCCATTTTCATTTGTGTGTTCCTTGCTATTCACTCCTCGATGCGGCTCGCATCACTAATATAAATATCACGCGCGCTCCTCTTTTCGTCGAGCGCCGCGCGAAAGAATTTTTGGGTTTTCCGAAAGGCTCGCAACCTTCGATAATCGAGGTATTTGGATCGAGATTTTAGCGATTTGCGTTCTTGCATCGCAAGCGCTCGTCTAGAGCGGCTGTGAAGGCCTGAAGTTCAATCACCTTGAAGGATTTGAAATACCTTGAACAAAGCAGGCTATGCGTATTAGCAACATTTTTGTTTCTGTCAACAACCATGGCGTACATTATAACGGCGTCACTTGTACGTGAGGCCAATTTTTATCATTGGCCCTTTTCTTTTTATCATCTGGCATAATGTCTGGCGACAATTGCCACTGGAGTTCTCTGAAGCACGCCGATCCGCACGAGTTCTGAGCCAAGGTCGTTCCAGTTAATCTCAATCCAGAAATGTAACAATTTGCATGATATCTTCGCACCTGTGGACTGCATATGAAGGAACCGGGGAAAGCAGTAAGTACATATTTAATTTTGTTGATTGTTCGATAAGAACATTTTAGCCGCAATGATTTACGCATTTTTTTACAAAAACCTTTAAAAGTAAAAGTGCACGGGGACAAGTAAAATTTATAGTTCTATCAGACGCTAATGGGTTTTCAACTAGGGATTAGCTGAAAGCATGCTTGTATGTACCCTGTACAACATCCTTTGTGCAGTGTGACCTTGAGCAGCCCGCTTCTCAGAAATTCAAATTTTGCCAATTTTGCGAACCGGTCGATAGCGCTTTGTTTCATTAATCTGGCTGAATATTTGGATTGTGACTTTTCAACCCCTTTACTAATGGCGTCAAAATTACACCTCGGGTTATGCTCAAATCGGAGAAATACGTTCACTCAAATATATGTTCGATTAATAAAAACACCAGATATTTACCAGAATAACGTATAATGCTTTAACTATGTATACATTGATTAATAGGCAATAAATAAATTATACATTATTTAATTAATAAATGCTCCTGGGGCTGTGTTAGGCTTCCTGGCCCGTCGCAACCCACGATGACGGAGCGTACGGCGGGCTCGTCATGGACGCACGCTGAATCCTCCAGAAATCGGCCACGTAGGTCGTTCGACTCGAGTTGCCAACATGCACTTTGCTTCTCGGGAAAATGGTCCTAGTAGCTCTCTTGTTCCGCCGAACTTGACCTTCGGCGTTGAATTGTTGACAGCAGCTGGCGGCTATAATTTGCCTTTGTAATTAGCAAGTTTTAAAGTGTACCTGCAGTGAGGCCTGCTGCTACCTCACGCAGCCTGGACAAAACTCCTCGGACTACTGCGACTTCAAATCCAGCAGATAGAGGACATGCGCTTATGAGCCGAGAAGCGATGCTTTGGCAGTTGGCCGATGAATTTTCTGGAGACGGGCACGAACTTCGAACCTCTGGACGGCGTTTTTAAGCGTCTAGAACGGATTCTACAAGTGAGCTTCTAGAAGAGCGGTCTCTAGTTTGTAGCCACTCGCAGGCAGGACCGATGATGCAAATCTCCACGGGTCTTAGCATTAGTGAAAATAGGTTATGCGAAGTATTGCCCTTCTGGAAGCGCCAAGATTTGCGCTTGAGGATTATGCTGGTACGGATAATCAGAAGCGGTCTGGTCGGGTAAGCTACGGAGAGGTTTAGATTTCGTCGGGTTGACAGTACTCCCTGTCATCTCCCTAAGAGCCTATCTGGATAAAGGTTGAGGGTTTATTCCATTAGACAGTGCGCCCTGTCAGATCGGAAAGGAAGGTAGGCAAGGAGAGGAATTGGGGACGGGACAGGTCAGGTAATCTCAAGATCGGATATTCTCAAAAGCAGAGCAGATATGAACTGGTAGTGCGGTCTTCTCTTATAGCTATTTCTGCTGCGTTATCTAGATACTCGCGCTCGCTTGCAATGGAAACGGAATGACCCCGTTCATTTAGCGATACGTTGCGCAGAGCGAATCGAACCCCGTATCGCCTTTTCGCCCGTCGAATTGATGCAACGCTTGATAGGGAGGTGTATTAAATTTAAATATATTTTATGTATGATAAAAAATCAATACAGGAGCAAACGTTACGACATGGCATTCAGATATAAATGGTATGCCAGTTATTATAACTATGACTTTATAACGCTGCTGGCGTCGAAGTTTTAATGTGGTGTAAATTTTTTTGAATTATAGTAATTCATATTTTTTGTGAGTTTCATTTGGTTTTTCATATTTAATTATATTTGCGCAGTAGCGCGCCGGGTTTTACGTGAGTTGTTTAAATGATATTTCTTATTTAACCTATTTGTGATACTGTTGTTGATATTAAATTCTATTGACTGTTACTGGTTTATATATTTTTTGAGTATTTGTACTTCATGAACCTTCATGAACCTGCTCGTCTTCTTTTAATATTTAAATTAAAGTAAGAAGCTTCCAAGGTAGGTGGTGATTCGTTTTGGTAGCTAGATTTGTTTTTATATTGTGCATAACGGCTGGCGCCCATTTTGTTTATTTTAATTAAGTTTTTATGAAACCTTAACAACCGCTGCCTGGTCCTTATTCATGTCCTAT
This sequence comes from Agriotes lineatus, assembly GCA_940337035.1. Taxonomy (NCBI): domain Eukaryota; kingdom Metazoa; phylum Arthropoda; class Insecta; order Coleoptera; family Elateridae; genus Agriotes; species Agriotes lineatus. The sequence continues at coordinate 90,743,557 of OW679196.1, read as the reverse complement.
TCTACCGAGAGTTAAAGCTAGCTTGGGCTGTGCTACCCTTCATTTAAGGGTGCGATACAATAGTTGCAGGCAACTACAAAGCAAAAACGCCCACTGGGGGTCAAAGTCAACGACAACTAAATGCAGGTAACTACTAAGTGCAATAAAAAACGTAGATCGCGAAACTCTGTTAACTGGAAAGCCAACCTACTGGCCTACTGATACTGATAAGATACCAGACTTAATTAACTCCTACGTAACCAGGAGTACACCTGCAAACAAATTATAGTCAAGATTTGAACTCTTATCATTGCCTAATACTTCTAACAGTAAGCGTGAATATGATACAGAAAGAAAATAACACAGTACTGAGTAATAAATATACCGACTGGTAGAGTGTTAGACAACGTCTAGAAGAGAAGATAGACTTGAAGTTACCATTAAGGAACGAAGAACAATTCACACAGAAATTAAAAACGTCAGAAATTATATCCAATAAACCTGTGTTAACATCTCGGAATTCAAAAGAAGAAATAAGGAGAGCAACTAACTTAATGTAAAAAATCAAACAATCAGCGCCTACTTAAGAAAACTAACTAATGCCAATAGTACAAATTACTCCCTCTGGAAGACCACCAAAAAAATTAAGATACCTATTATGCAAATTTTCCCCATTAGGTGGATTGATGAAAAATAGACCAGAAATAAAGAGAAAAAGTTTCAGCTGAGTACCTTGAAAACATTTTCCAATAAAATGAAGATATCAAACTCCTTACTGAAGTCAATAATGAAATCAAAAACAAAATACATCCAAAAATAGCTCCAAGATGTGACCTAATAACCGGAAAACTACTAAAGCAGCTACCGACGAAAAGTATAGTAAAACTTACCAACCTTATTAATGCTGTCGTAGAGCTGAATTGTGTACACAGATTGTGGAAAACGGCGGAGATCATAATGATATCAAATCCAGGGAAACCACCGCATATAAACTTTGAGAAATTTTTAGTCGAAATCTATTGAAACAAGGGCGAAGAGATGTTTGCGGTAGTTACAGAGGGGTAAGTCTACTCAATACTACGTATAAGCTTTACAGTGAAATGATAAATAATCGTCTAAAATCTAAATGAACAATAGAGCGGTTTTAGAAAAGGGCACTCGAGTAACAATAATATTTTAGTGGTCAAACAACTGATAGAAAAGAGAAAAGAATTCAACGAACAGACACGTGCCTCGTTTATAGATATTAAAAAACTCTTGATAATGTAAATAGGAAATTGCTGTGGGACATACTAAAAGACGAAGGATATCCAAGACATCTTATTGAAACCATCAAATACCTGTCTAAAGGAACAAAAATTATAATTGAACATGTAGAAGGAATTTCGAAAGAAATACTTATAGATAAAGGATTACGACAAGGATGCGGATTATCATCCACACTTTTCAACATATATATGGACCACATTTTGATACTCTGGAAATACGGCATGGATAACAGCGATAATACTGGTATGAAGATCAATCAAAGCGTTCAAGGTCTACCTTTTACGGATGATATTATAATAATGACCCAGTGTGGAGACGTCCTATAAAGGTATGTATTCATATCAGACAAATATGTGAAAATTTTGACCACCACATAGCCAAAAATAAAACAATGGCGATGGCCTTCCTGGGAAACGAACCAACAAGAAGCAAGATTGTGCAGGATCACAAAATGTTAGAAGTGTCGCATTTTCAATATTTAAACGGCCTCAGATACGATCGCGATAAAGGCATTGATAATAAAATTCACACTTTTCAATATAAAGGGTTAGGCATAGCAATGTTACCATTTTTAACACTAAATATCTTTTGAACAAAACATAATACATTTTTAATTCTTATCATAGATTGTTCTACATATCTACCTTTGGATTTGAGTGCATCACTGCAATACAACTTGCGTTTCGTGTGGAATTTGGAGACAGAGGCAAAGGGGATGACTATTCGCAGATGGATCAGAAGATGGTAAAATCAAGGTTCCGTACGTAACAAAAAGGAATGGGTTGTAGAGAAAATATTACGACGAATATCATGGAAATTTTTCCCTAATGTTTTCAAGCTTGCATTGCAGAAAATGGTGGTCATTTGAAAGATTCTATCTTTAAGTTATAAAATCCAAATGTGTATACAACCATTTATGATAAAAAGTAAAACGGAATCATGTTTTGTGTAAAAGATATTTAGTGTTAAAGATGGCAAAGTTGCTATGTCTAATTGTCTAACACTCTATATGCGGCACAATCCACAGAACTCTAAACAAACATGCAACTAGAGGGGCCAGAATACTATTTTATAAAACCATTACAGTTCCAGCTCTGTTGTAGGGCAGTAGAAACTGGGTCCTTACTTCAAAGAATAAAGAATGCAAGCCTGAAATCTGACCAGATGACTGGAAAGCCTTCATATTTGTACCACTACACAAAGACGAGCCCAAAATGAAATGGGATAGCTATCGTCTGCTAGCACTAATATCACATACCTATTAGCAAAATAATGCTGTATATCTTTCAAGGAGAACTCCTGGACCAAAGTATGCTCAACATTTATTTTCATTTAGTACGGCTATGGAATAGTTCCTAATTTATAATTGCAACTACGTCTATTCTTAAATCTCAAATTTGACATTTGATTTTTAAGCGATTTATAGTGACATGCATAAATTAGCAACTCTTCCATAGCCAGTATGTGTCAAAACTAACGCAAAACCTAACCTGCTAACCTCGAATTTGACATCGACGTACAGTGCCACCAACATAGTGTCAACCTAAGAAAAAAAATCACAACCATTTATGGTCACTCAGTACATGAAAATAGTTTTTGGTCATACTATACAGATTTTTGCAGGTACTAGGTACACACTGTAACTAGATACAGAGACGGTATAAAATTTTAATACAAACAAACTATCTCTGTATCTAGTTACCGTGTGTAACTCTTCTTTTCAAATTTTATTTTTTATAATAGAAGATCGTGACTGGAGAAAATCTATTCTAATTGACTCTAGTAACTCACAATAATAGCTATTTCATCAGTTAGATCAATAATAAATTCTTCATGATCAAATCAAATTTGCTAAACACGTTTTTTGAGTAAAAGTATTTTTTTGGCGGCCCCTACCATAAAAACCGATCTAACGATATGCATCATGCACTATATCATTTTTATGTAAAACTAAAAAATGTTTAATTAATACATTTTGAAAATATTTCTATATAATACCTAAATCTAGAAATAAGAAGATGCATATCGTTAGATCGTTTTTTATGGTAAGGGCCGCTAAAAAAATACTTTTACTCAAAAAACGTGTTTAGCAAATTTGATTTGATCATGAAGAATTTCTTATTGATCTAACTGATGTAATAGCTATTATTGTGAGTTACTAGAGTCAATTATAGCTATTTCATCAGTTAGATCAATAAGAAATTCTTCATGATCAAATCAAATTTGCTAAACACGTTTTTTGAGTAAAAGTATTTTTTAGCGGCCACTACCATAAAAACCGATCTAACGATATATGCATCATGCACTATTTCATTTTTATGTAAAACTAAAAAATGTTTAATTAATACATTCATACATTAATACAATATTTCTATATAATACCTAAATCTAGAAATAAGAAGATGCATACAAATAGCAAAATCCGCCATTAAGAACATCACGAAAAAGACAAAAAATCGTTTAGTAAATGCTTTGATATTCTCCATATTTCTATATGGAGCTGAAACTTGGACTCAAAAAGCATACAGACGCCGCATAGATGCTTTCGGAACATCGAACTAATATCTGTTTACTGTTTCTCTAATAACCATAACTATAATTATAAGAAGAACGAGTAAAATGAAAGGAATTGGCCTCGGATTCTGCATATTGGCAGTATACGGTTCACCGTTTACTTATATTCAAAACAATTAATTTGTATATTCCATTAGTACAGTTAACACTTGGATCCATTTAGAAATAAAGTTAATTTTACTTAACACCTGTGAAAACCAGCAAATACACTCGCTTTTAGGTCGAGTTATCAACGACGTAGGTTGATATTTAATACAAATTTGAATACAACTTGTTTATAAGTTTAAATATACCTAATGCAAAAATTATAGAGCAACGCACGAACAGCTTCTCTAAAAACGATTCTAAGGTGTAATATTTTATATGAATATACATTGATTTTTTCTCTGCTGATTTTACATATAAATAACTAATATTTATTTAGAAAACTAGATTTACTGTTATTAACTTTATCTTTCAATAAACTATTCTTTGAAGATTTGTGAGACATTGTGAGTAGCTTTTTCATTATACCGATGGGGCCATAATTATATATAACAGCAATGAGATAACATGAAAAACAAAATATAATGTTTGAGTAAGAAAGAGATGACCATACGAAAAAAATATTTTTATCTACTCCTACTGTATAATGGCCATGAATTATGATTCATAATTCACGGTTTGCAGACAATCATAAAATTCTATTTTCATAATTCACTAGTTTGCAAGTTGCAACCGATCAGAAAGTTCTATTTTCATTATTAAATAGGTTGTAGCCAATCACAAAATTCATTCTTATTATTAAATTACTTTTGCAGTTAACAGCTGTCATAATTCGGAAATATGAACACAAAACTCCTATTGCATAGGAGTAGATAAAATATCGTATTACATTCGCGATTATGGCCACTATTCACTCAGGTGATTTGCGCCAAGTGCCTTCGGCTTGTGGCTCATATGTCATCTTCTTGAATAATAGCTGGAATAATCGCTCATATAATAATATACTATAGTAGGCATGTTTAGTTGACTTATATCATAATTAAAATGTGCGTCAGGCCTACTCGAATATTTGCTTCTATGTTTATCTCTTTCTTACGCAAGAAATGCATCCTATTTTCTTGTTCATGTTATCTCATTGCTGTTATACAATATAATTATGGCCCCATTGGTATAAAGACGTTATACAGTTGCTGAACTTCACAAATAATATACAGCTTCAAAAAGGTTAAAAATAAGGTATGTCTTTAATCTTAGATTAAACAGACATAAATTTCAATTTCAAAATTTACGAAATCCAGTCATAAGTTTTAAAATACAATTCTAATTTCATAAAGCGGGAAGATTAAAGGCCGCACACTTCAAACAAGCAACTTACACAAATAAACGACGTACTATCAGAGTTCAGTGTACTTACTTGCAGACAAAGCGGAAACAATACTGGCTTAATGCTGACAGTCTATTATGAAATATTATATCGCCACTGTAAAATATACTTTGTACTTTGAAATCGTAGTAAGTAAGCAATTATCTTTGTTTATATAGAACGCTATTTTTGAAATAAAACCAATCGACATTGACTGTTTGATTCAATTACATCGATGCTACCCTCTCCCAAGCCATAAATTCATAAAGCGTGAGGCTGCGTTTTAAGGGTAGCATAATTATCGTCCCTTTAAGTCACAGTGACTACATTGTTTTAAAACAGGAGTGCAGTCTCACTCCTGTGCTTAAAATATTAGGGACAAAGAACCAGTGCAAGTAACAGAAACCTAATTCAGCCTCCAGGCAATTCTGTTCAGCATGTTATGTAGCACTTAAAGGATATTCAGATAAAACAGGAAAATTCCATTTTTTTCTAAATTAATTTGTGATATATTTAACCCTGAAATGACTTCTATTTAGTATTAACGAACTATAGTAAATGTTATATTACTCAAATGGAGAACCAACTTGGAAAATTAAAAGCGCGCAGAAATCCATTTTAAAAACTAATCCGTAGTACCTAAGTAGTACCAATTTAGGCAGTATTTATAAATATAAATTGGTTTCTAAATTGACGCAAAATCCTGTATTTTATAGCAGAAGAAAACAATATTTGGTCTATTAAAGACATTTCATAAGAATTATGGAATCAGAATAAACATATTTTTGGTAAGATTATAAAACACACAAAGCTAATAGTTAGATCGATCGGATTTGTATATTGTAAGCTACTTTATTGTTTTTTGAATACGCAATATTTATAACTTCATACAAAACCTTATTTTTATAAGACGAATGGCAGAAAATTTGATTTTCTCATAGCATTATTCCAATTGATGTATTGGCCAGTTGTTTAGAGGTATGTATGTATGTATAATCGATAACCTCGTTTTACCTTGCAGTGTAGAGGCTGTAATTAAATCAAATTGTATGCTATAGCCAACACCCTTGGAAAGTATAGTGTTTAAGACTTATCATATCGTAAATTGTGGGAATTTACTTTCAAACAATAGACACACTTATGTCGTCAATAGGTGCCAGATATTGTCTTTTGTTTGCGTAAACAATGACAGTGAGAAGTGTGGTCCTGCGAGTATATTCGATTTCGAACCTTGGCGTGAAGTTCAAAGGATATTTTAATTAAAAATTGTTTGAACAGAATTATTAAGACAGCTGGTGTTCCGTTTTGAAATAAAGTTGAAATATCGTGGAAATAAAGACCCTGCATTTGAAAAAATCCAATTTTAATGCTCCTTGAGAAGCTTTTTATATTTGCTAGCACAGTCTATATACCAGAAAAAAATAGTAAATGCATTGTGGGTGTAGAAATACTTAACATTTACATTTGAAAATCTATTTCCACTTTACTTTGTTCGAAATAATTACGTTATTATATAGTGCTATCCCCGAGAGATATTAAAATAATCTAGTGTGCTTCTAATGTGGAAAACAGCAAATAACAATCCTTCCAGCTTTTATCTAAAACAGTAGGGTTACGCACTCTTCTACCCACTACATCCCTCATATAAGATTTTATGACTATTCGGCCAATCCTCCCTTATCACAGCCTGGATTGCTTCAACACGGCCTGAGAGTCCATTTTATGGAAGGGGCAGTTCATTACCGCATTAATATCCCACCTCAGGCATTTTACTACTTAACCGTTTTGATTTTAAAGCTTCTATGAGGCCTAATTGGGGTTATTTAATGAGAGCAGGTAAAACTACAGCGATTGACAGATGGAAGGAAACGCGTTACCAACAGAAAGCTTTAACTTGTGTCTAAATTTGTTTTAAAAATAGTTGTTCAAACAAATTAACACGAAGTCTGGACATTTGTTTACATAACTGAATTGTACTAAATTAAAAATAAATATACTTGTACGAAAAACAGATGTGATTGTCATTACTCGTTTGTGAGTTGCTTAAAAGATATGTTAGATATTTTTAAATATTTGTCGCTTCTAGTACGCTTCAAGGTACTGCATAACCAAATTTATATAGTTTCTTAAAAAAAGACATTGAAGTGAGAAAAAACCGACAAGATATTAGTATTTAAAGAATGTCACCGAAATACTTCAGCAGTTGGATGAAGACCATTCTATGCTGAGGAATATTCAAATCGAAGACATTAACTCGATTTACTTTCAAAGGTACCTGGGATTCGTTTGTAATGTGCCTATTGTTAAAATAACAGTTTGATATTCTATTAAAGCCTATAAAGAACCTTAGAATAAAGTCAGAGATAGAGTGGGAGAGTGGGAATTATAGAAATACAGGACGCTCACAAAAACGTTGCACCTTTCGGCCAAAACAGAAAAAAACATAACAAAAAATTAAAGAAAAATTATCCAAAGGAAAATTATAGCTTTTATTATTTCATTTTGATTTAAATATATGAATTAAGATGGCTGTATTCTAGATTCTTTTTAATGAAATAGTTGTTTTAATATTTCGGCAATGGTTTTTTATTTAACATTGTTTCAAATGACAAACCTTTGCCGAAATGTCAAAACTATTATTTCATTAAAATTATAGATTTTGATTGTCTGCCACTAAATATAATTAATTGAATCACGCTGTAGCTACTATTTCTTTGCAGATTTTACCATTTGTTTGAGTACTCACATGTAATTTTGGAAATTAATAAATTGTATGAAGTAACTGTAGCAATCTTTCTCGCCTTAAGTACCTTATAGCTTCGTTTTATTTATAAACCAGAAGCTATAACCTTTAACTTTATTACTGAGTGAAAGTAATGGTCCATTGTGTCTTTTACACATCATAAATAATATTACTAATTGTACGAGCGATGACAAAATAAGCATTGATCGGAGTTGTGAAATTGGTAATAAATTTAATCAATAAATCAGAAGATAGAAAACAGTAGTAAGTTGCTTCTGAATGTTGTTGAATTTAACAATTTTTTAACATGTTAGGTGCAACAGCAATTTTATGGAAATGAGAAAACGTATTTTAGTTTCTCACATTCTTGTCGGCTAGAAGGAAATGTTTTCCATTTAAAATCTTTTTGCTTCAATATAGCTGTTATAAGCGTTCTGCTTTTACGTTACCTATAATATTGTATTTAGTCTGAATTTTTCCCTTAAGGAATTTGGGCATCAGCGGATAAAATTGAACTACTGATCCTATAGCTTACACACTACATCAGACGACCAAAAATGACAATGAGTATGCTTAGAAGAAGGTCAGTAGAACTAATCTTGATCTATTCTTTGCTTTTATCGACTTTCAAAGAACCTTCGGTACTGTAAAGCAATAGACAGTACAGAGAACGGTAATGTAAGTCAAAATAGACCAGATATACAAACCAACTATTTCTACGAACATGCAACTTCAATTACAAAACTCCATAAAAAATAAAATCAACAAATCAGTAGCGGAATTAGACAAGACCTCATTCTATCCCCAAACTTTGGGACTTCGGTACTGAACGAGGAATTTAAGAATATTTTAATTGGGAGAAAAAAAGTATATTAATAAATTGCATAAACTTAAACAATGTAGAATTTACCGACATAGAACACTTCAAATTGTATAAGGTTAATATACTGAATAATAGAAAACAAACGCATCACAAACGTCAACAGCTATGTTTATCTTGATCGTTCATTCACACTTCACAAAGAGAAACAAGGTAGTGAAATAACAGAAATGCTGGATTTGATAAAATCAAAAACGCTCAACAACAGAAATACCCCATGGTCTTAATGATCATATGATCAATGTGTTATATCTATCTTAAGGAATGGAACTCAGACTTGGACTGTTACTAAACATTCCATGTAAAAGCACCAAAGTAATTCAGAAAGCTATAGACAGACAAATGCACGGACCTTCATCAAGGACCATAATAGAAATAAGTGTATCAAGGACAGTATCAACAACAAAGATGTTGCTAAGACTATAGCTAACATGCTGAAAAAGGCAAATATGTCTTACAGTGGAGACAGTGGCTACAAAAATGTAGGCGGGCATGGATAAGAGAATGCCAAAATCGGAACATATGAGGGAGGCTTATTTTTAAAGGAGGCAGAGGAAGAAAACATGATGTATTATAAAGGAGAAGGCGAAACACCAGTGGAGTTGGGTTTGTTGTATCGGTACCCCGCAGAAGAACGCAAAATATAGTATGATCGAAAATGGTTAGCATCTAGTATAGCCATTGAATAGTTTCTAATTTATAAATGCAACTATAAGTCACTTAAAAATCAAGTGTCAAGTATAAACATAGTTGCATTCATAAATTAGGAACTATTTCATAGCCATACTAGATGAAAATATTTTTTGATCATACTTTACAGCTGACTTTATATCCACGAGTATCAAATAGGTACACATATTTTGCTGAAGAAGTAGAAGAATTGTATAAGAGAATATGGAATATCTATAAATAAAGCCTACTTACAAGTGTTACTGGAGAATTTTAACGCAAAGTAGATTTAGAATAAATACATGAATTATGTTCAAAGATCCGCTACAGGCCGGGTGGCGAGTGGGTACTCGCCACGATCCCGGTGAAGATAGACCTACCAGAGGGAAAGATGACCCTGCCCCTAAACGAGCACTTGATTTCCCCTAACCTTTTGTCCTGGGGAAATCGTGTTGCAAACCTAAGCCCTAGAAAACACACATACACATCATTTTTATCTTCATCTCAAATCATCTTTCAACCCGCCTTCCCAACGTGGAAGATTATGGCTATAGACCCCTTATAAATGTAATTATGGCAAATTTCAAAAAACGACAAGAAAGAAAGCGACAGGGCACCTGGGGAGGCAAAAATTTGCTGGTTAAACAACAATGTTAACCAAAATTAACGCTGCATGTATCTACTTACAACAGCAGAACTCTGTCATCGGACCAAAAAATATTAGAAATGGGAGAAGAATTAAGAGAAATAAAATGGGGCATAATAGGTCTCAGTGAACAAACAAATTAACCTCTAAAAATGGACTCGGACGGGTAAAGGTTTCCTATCGAAATAATCTAGCAAAATTCCGCGAAAATTCAGCGTCACACTGATTTATACCCTCCGAAAAGCAGAAGATGCTAAAAGCCATGTATTGGCTGAAATTGACGTCAGTTTAATAACAATTACCGAGTGACCCACAATATAAGAATAACAAATGCCTATCGCTAATTTGAATAGATGCATAAAATAGTTAGAGAAGAATCTTAGGACTAAACATGAAACTAATTGCACCATTGTCTTTACCACAAATGTACCGAAAATCACAAAGCCCCACTCTCGTGCCATATCAAAGCGATTTTAGCACTACACCAATTCCAGATGTACTGCCGGAAAAATGATTCCATATCCTTGCTGTACGTGTGTGAATATTATCTACCAGGGGAAATTTTACTTAGCTATGATTTGCAGACATAGCTAAAAGTGACCCCCGCATCTGCAACTTCGAACGAATTCGAAAAGTCCAATAGCTCTGCCAGTGGATGGAGGCTTCAATATTTTCAACAATACCTCCTACAAGTGTGTGCCTGCCTTGCAATTTGCACGGACCCTTTAATGGAGCGCACCCAGGGCATAACCTGTTATGTTCTTACAGACCTCTAATTATGAAAACACACATGCTCCTCAACTACTGCCCTTGGAATCTGCAGCTATGGCCCCAATTTTGTGTTGGCAATACCCTCGGCTTTCATTTGAACTCAAGCCCTCTCCGATGGTAGCTTCCACTGTACAACAATAACTTTATCTGCTTTTTCAGTGCTCCGAGTGTATCATTTCTAGTGTTGTGACCCGATTATACACATGCATTATACATAACTTGCATGTTTAGTTTTCTGTGTAACGCACAAAATTTTATCGAAAATTTCTTATTCTGTGCTCATTAAAGCTAACATGTAGCCCTAAACGTTTTCTGGCTCTTTGTGTGGCTAAAAAATAAAAGTGTATTTTAGCTTCGTTTTGCCGAACGTAACCTCACATTTTTCCTGTTAATAAAATGCTTCGTGTGCCAGCGTGGCTCAGATGGTTAGAGCATCGGACTGCGGCGCGGAAGTCTGGAGTTCAAATCCCAGATCGATGCCTGGCGGGCGGCCTACCCAGTCGCTTTAAATAATTGGGAACCTGCGTTCGAAAGAACAAGGGGTAATAATGCGGCTGTCTAATGCGTGGTGCTCACCACATCACCACGTGTCATGAATTTGACACGCGACAGTCGGGTGTGAGAGCGAGGATACGGAAGCTCTAACCTTCCGCCTTGCAGGCCAAGCTCCTTCAAGGGGTGTTAGTGCCTCACCATTATTATAAAATGCTTCGAATCGCAATTGATGTTATATGAGACACACTTTGCATGTGTGCCTATCTTTAATTACTATAAGTTAATTGGCTATTATTTATAAGGATCTCCTAATCTCTAACTGTGACTATTTACAATCTTTGATAAATCCTACGACAAGAACATCTGTTTGTGTTGTCGATTTTCCTTTAGCAAATGAACTTTGTTAGATACTCATTACCTTTAACTTGTACGAATGTTCAACGTACGAGAGAATATCATATCAGTATATATACTGGTTTGTTATCAGAGAATCTTGTTATGCTTATTTCTTGGACTCCTTTGTTTATAACAGTAATAAATTACAAATAAGAATGTTTAGTCTTTTTGATTTAAAACATAACCTCATTTCATTACAACTGAATGGACATTAAACACGCAATAATGACTTGTAAAGGCTAAAACAATAACATAGTACTATATGCATATTCGTTTGAAACCCCAAGGAAAATATCGTCGAGACAAACTAACTCCCAATTCACTTATTGATACAATACAAAATTGGCAGCACTAGACACAGCAAGTAGAACATCTTGTACATTTTAAAATTTTACTGGTGCTACCTTCTGTATCAAGAGAAAGACGGTTAGATTTGCTTACAGTTCTTTTCATTAATCTTTCGTAATAAATACCTTCTTAATTGGAAATATGAGCCTCCAGTATTCCCCTTCGCATCTTTGATAAAGGAACAGGTCCAGAATTAGATGAGAAGTTACTTACTGCTTTTTAACGATTTGTTGGAACAGCTGACGGCTTTTACCAGCTTAAACGTGTCATTAATTAAGTTTTACTCCTAGTTCGTGTTCCCAAACGACAAAAAAAGAGGATATGATTTGATGCTATCGTAAAGCTTCATCAAAATACCGCAATAAATGTTTAAAATACTTAATAAAATTTTTAAATTAGAGAACAACAGCGCCCTTGGGGTAATGTTCGTGTTGTAGCAATTATGCGCCTTAATGAAAACGTCTTAGCCCCAAAGCTCAAGTTCGACATCGGCGTCGCCCCCTTTGTGTATAAGTGTATAATTAAATAAAAAATAACAGCACTAGCTTTGTGAAATTATGTAGCCAATTATAAAATTAAAAAGGAGAACGATATCAACAATAATTTGCGGTCGCGTGGCCGACCCCCGCCATCTGCCGGTAAGCAAGTGGAACACGTCATCGCATTATAAAGAATTTATTGTATCGTGCTGAAAGGTATTCCCACTGGCAGTTCTACAGAAATTATTTATTCGTGGCCGAGCAGTGAGTGTGGTAGATACTACCAGATAATAGAAACTGATAAATCTGTCTCTAATCTCCATTGAGGTCGTTTTCCAATAAAATTAAGAGGTGCGTGACCGATGTTTGCCCAACCAACAGCGTCTAAATTTATGCACCCTTTGATTTCCATCAGGCTCATTTAAGTGTAGTAGGATGAGTTTTTCTGAGTTGATCTGACAAATCTAATAATTACTGTTTTGGAAGAAACTGCTACGAAGAGGTTCAATCTGTTCAATCTGATATAGCTGTTTACACTTGCGACAAAAATAAACTAGACAATGGCAGTGCATAAGCACAATCTGCAAGGATCAAAAGGAACATATACCGGAAGTGACTGTCTATTTTTGTTATAATAATGTTCAAAATCTTCATCAAAGTCTTCTATCCGAAGGTTTTTGAAGAACGAACACTATAGAATTTGGATATTATAAACGCACATGTATGCTGTCAATTCAATTTAAAAACCATGGCATACTCCGTTAATTGGCTTTTATTTCGGGGTCTTGAAAAAGCACTTAAACCAGCATTTTCAATAATTTTTTAACGAACTTGTGTTGTGCATCTACAAAATTAATAAAGGAAAAATTAATAAGGGGCTGGAAAATCCATCATTTCATAAACACATTTTCAGCGCTACAAAACCAGAGAAGGAAAGTGTTCTTCAATTTTACGTAACCTAACCTTCTCCTTTCAATTCTTTGGCCCTTGACAGGACGTAGTGACACTCTAAACATTATCGGACTGCTTTCTTCATTCTCTTCGGTTCTACTCTAGTAACGTTTGATAGTGAAATTTTTCTTTTCCAATCCTCGAAGTTGCCGATCTTACACTTTTCCTCCTCCACAAGTTTCTTCATTATTGCTCTCTTTCTGGAAATATGGCCGAAGTATCCTATACACGCATGATTTAGTTTCCACACTAGTCTGATTCTCATGTTCAGTTCTGCTATATTGATTTATTAGTAAGGTGGCGAGTTGTTTTTACGAATAATTAGCATGTTTTTGACTCCTATAGTATCTTGAATTATACTTTAACGTAGTAGGGCAGACAAAGCAATTTCTATTTAAACACTATTCTGGTTTGCGTCTTCCGAATGAAATTTCTCTGTTCGCTATTGTTAAGAAGGTATTTTTTTCTCACTTTTGGTTGTTCATAAACGAGTAACCCATTTCCAAGCATTAGACAATGTTATAAATCATTGATGTTGGTGCTTTTTTTGTAAGTGCTTTACAACGTTTTTTAGCATACACGTTTTCTTAAATCTAGCGTTTTACCCACGTTTAGGTGATATTTTATTAAAAACTCTAGATAAATCAGACAATCGAATAGTAACCAACTAAATTGCCACATCTAGAAAACTTAAATTGCCTGGTTACAACGCCCTACTATGTTTAAAGATTTTTGCGTTACCACCCTACTTTACTCATCCTTGTTGGTTGGTATGACAACAATAACATAACAAAGCCGTTATAAAATACAACGATTTTAAACAAACATATATTTTTAGCATTCAATGGTATTTCTATTTTTATAAGTTGATAGCCAAACCATTTATGCGACACTCGATCATTAAGAGCCTAATTGGAACAAGCCAAAAAAACAGATAAATTCGTCCCATCGGGTCTGATCTTTCTATATTTTTTTCGGTCTGTTCTAAGATACTTACCAATTTTGTAACGTAATATAAATGCTATTTGAATCACTTTTAACCCATCTGTTTTATGCAAAAATATAGTATATTCCCGAATAGTCATAAACATATATACATATATTGTATTTATCTGAGACTAATTTAAAATAATTATAGGTATGATTCAGTACTATAAAATTTTCATAATCATTTTCATCTAGTTATAGCGTTGGTAGCCTTTCATTTAACTATACTATTGGCATGGACATATTATACAACTTAAGAAACGCGAAAAATAAAAAGCAGTGCAGAGATACCCCTTAAAATAGTTTATATACGAGTAAAAATTTCTGAATCTCTTTAGCAAGTGTTGTTAATAAACTAATTAAGAACAGTGTGAATTTAATAGATATTAAAAATTAAAGTAAACTAACGATAGAAAACGCTGAACGCAGTAACAGCGAGACTTTAAAAGAGCAGCTTTAACAGATGGTAATGTCTTCAATCGATTAAAAAAAGTTGTTTTAATCATAGAGCTGTATCTCTAACAATGAACTTACACCAATATAGTATCAACGAGCTGCTTAACCTACCACATAGGTTCTAAGTAAAATCATTTTTAAAATTGAATTGTAAACAGAAAAGTTACACAGGAAAAGTTTTGAAAGACTATTAACGAAAACACACCACAAGGAAAACAACCTTTAAATGGAATAACGGTTGAAGAGTGTTAAAAATTATGTGCAAATTAGGTAAAATCATCTTAATGTTTGTAGTAATAACTACTGAAACAGTAAAAGGAAACAGTTAGTAATTTGAATTATACTAATTCACAAAAGAAATCGCAGTCGGTGAGATTCGAACCCAGACGTAATCCAATTGCTAGTCAGACACTTCTCAAACTTGGCTAAGAACGCTACCTAATATGCTTTCTTGTTGTTGCATGATGAAGGAAGCAGTGACGACAGGACCGAATGCGGACAAACTGTACCCGTTCGGTGACGATGAAAAAGTGAGACACCCACGTAGACAGGCACAACGCACTTGTTCGTATAAGGATGTTGTCAGTGTACAAACTATGCATAACTACAAGTATAACAAATTGCTTCTTAACCTATAGAAATGCACCTGACATAAATGATTGGAAGCACACGAAATCTTTGCAATTAATTTTATACGCAAATGCGAATTTGGACAGTGTAAATGACTGAGAGGCAAAGCTTCTGGATCTAGACCAAAAACAGTGGGTTCGATTCCCATAGACTGCAACGGCCACAAAAATCTAGCGCCGAAGCCATTCCGCAATCAGGAATTGGAAGTTGTAAGGTCTTAATGCTTAATTCTCCTCACAGAGAAGAGCCGATGCCGCTATTTTGCATTGTTTTTTTCTCTATTAGTCAGGTCTCAGATCTATACATATGTCTGAATAAATAGCTTGCGTGTAGAAGAAGTAACTTGCTAGATATTGATGTAAAATCTTCCTTTGGCCTATTGTATTTAATAAGAGATACGTCGTTTACTACTTCGTTATCTAATTTTTCATTCGTTCCTATTGCTTATATTGATTTTGGATTTTGGGCTACCATCCCCTTCATGTTAAGTATGTATTTTCACATCATAATTTTATTCATCTCCATTTCAAGCTTTTACATGCCCTTTATTTTCAAAGAATAATGCTATATTGTGTTGCGCAGCACACGATCTAGCGAAGAGAGGATCAGAGAAGTACATTTAATATCACTTGACGAATGGTTACAATGAGGATAGGCCCGTATTAAGCAAAACTCGAAGGAAAACAGAGACAATGAATTTTAGTTTATTTTTAAGAGGCGAGCGACTTCCCCCTGAATAGATAAGCCACACATAAACAATGTATATAAACAAGTTAATAAAGAAATATGCGAACTATAGCGGGCTGACTGTTATTAATTCCGTATCGAGAAAACTACAGCTCTATTAGCTTGCTAAACCATCTACAAAATTTGTATACCCGAAAATAACATATAGATTGAAAGCCAAACTAGACTTGTACCAACCCTGTGAGCAGTGAATACGGTACAAATGAGCACATGCAATGTTTGAAAACAACAACTGAATACAATCGACTCTTGGTTCTGATATTTGTTGACTTCTGCAAGGCGTTTGATGCAGTAGAACTGCCTGCAATTCTAAGAGGGTTGCAAGAGTGTAGAATCGACTATAGATACTGCAACATCGTCAAGAATACCTACGAAAACGCAACAACAGCTGTAAATCTTCAGTCTACCACTAAAAATATCAAAATCAAACGATGTGTTGTTACGATACTTTTGGAGTGTCCCCCGTAGTATTGAACTTCTGCTAGCTGAATTTCTGAACTTGAATATTTATGGTTGGCTTTTGTCAATGTTTGCATGCTTTAAACTGGGTATAATTAGCTGTATCTTATTTTTAAGTACTCTCTTTTAATTATCATGCAGTTTCGTAAGCAATCCCTCGTTTAATTACTCATATTTTGCAAATTAGGTTTATTCTTGCTATATTTCTACAAATATTTGGGTATGGCCGCTAGGCAACCGGTGATACAAATTGTTTTTAACTATTCCATTTGTTGCTAGAGCAATGTTATCTTTTCCTGCAGTCAAACTTGCCTGACTGGTTTTTTTGGCTTCTTCTGGCCCAAATTTTTGTTATCAGATGACCTGTGGGCTGGGTTTTTGAATTTTTCGGCTTTCTTTTCAAGCTAAATTGTCGTGCTAGTAGGTGTTCCTCTGCAGCTAAGTGCTTCATAGCCCTTTGGTAGGGCTCGCCTCTTCGAATAGATTGTTTGAGGGATCTGGAAGCATTTCTGCGTTATCGTGGGTGTTCGTAATGATTAGATAGCTACTTACTTGCATCCCTTCGCCTTGGCGGATCTCCTGGAAACAACTTTAGCACGCTTCTTTCGGCTCGACCCCCAGCTTGAGGTAAGATTAGGCCAGTTTCTTCTTAATCGGGAATACATTTGGGTTCTGTGCGTTTTTAGCCAAATTCCCGGTGGGAGTTAAAACACTCCCCATCTGTTTGACATCCTTCCTGTCTGGAGTAGACCTATCCCGTTCGACTGCACCCTGCCGGAATCCAGTTCGATGCACTGGGCCCTAAGATAGTCGCATCGCCTGTGAATTTTGCAACTCTCGTGGGCAACGCTGAAGACTGAGCAACTGCTCTACACCTACCTGCAAGTCACTTTGCAGCCTACCTGGCACTGCATCTCGCAGCTGCAGCCGCCCTCGTTGCTTCGCTAGCTATGTTCAACGCCAGGGGAGCGAACGGAGAGATTAGGTTCTGGTGAACTTTCCTGCAGGCAAGACGTTATTCTAGATAATATGCATTGCGCCTGTTGTAACTTATAATTGAATCATACTGTTTCATGCCGTTAGCACTCCGGGCATGTGTGATTTTATTCAGCATCGGATTGTACGATAGTAGGCTTCGTGCATCGTTAGTGTAGTAATATTTGAAATTGTTATTTTTGTTCGGGCCGCCGCGCAATGACATGCGGTTACCCTCTGCTACTTGCTAAATTGAGGTCGTAAGGATTACCTGTGTATTGCTCCGTTTGTGCCTTCGGGTCTCCTAACCTTATTGACCTCTGCGTTATCTGAAAGATTTATAGAGTAGAACTTTGAGCTTCACTTGTGTCCTATCTGGACGTCGCTTTTACTCACCCGCTTGCATAACACAGTTCGGACGCCTTAAAGCTTCGCTATTTTCGTCACAAAACAATAATTAATATTTTCATGTCAAACCTTCGGCGTGAAGATAGGCACACTTCAGTAGCAGTGTCTCGTGAGCCCCCTTCGGGAACATTGTGATTATTGCAGATCTCCGTTAACCGAGTAAGGGGCAAATCCAAGCCTTTGCTTTCTTTAGCATATAAATATACATACGTACACTTAATGCATTTTTAATATGGACACCGTCGTTCATGTGTGGCCACGCAAACGCACGCTGATTCCGCCCTTTAGAAAATTTTGAACATAGATATAGCGTCATTTAGCTAACCTTCGGGGTTGAAACGTTAGCCAAGGTGGTCTTGTATTGCTCCGAGCCGGTATACGCGAAATTTTAAACTCGCTCCGCGACTCGCGCTTAATCATTTTAAAATTATTTTAATTGTCTCCGCGACGCCCTGCTATATCCTGCCTCACAGGGATCAATTTATTTTCTTTTTAATTTAATACTCGCTACGCTCCGATTTTAACCGCGCAATGTTTTAGTGTGTTAGCCCATTCTCAGGTCATAGTCATTGCTGCTCGTGGGCTACTATTTGCTCGATATTTGTATTTATATTTGTATTTGTATTTATTATTGCATGTCGCATACTGTGTGTTTTCTTTGGTGTTGCTAAAAATATTGCCTGCTGTGATATTTATATATACTTGTGTTAGCCTTGCACTATAGTACGCACCAAACTATTTGAAATAAAGCTGTGATCTATTCATTGGTTGTTGGTTTGTTTATTTTTGACTTGCTGGTTTTTATCCTCGACCTTGTGTAAGGTCCGGCACAAGGAATTGGATCTGAGTCTAGGACCTGGCGCCCACTCCTTTTTTTTTATTATACTTTTTCAGCATAGCTGGAACCCTGCGACCCTCGCGGCGAGCTAGCCCAATTAGGCCGATAGTTACCAGCCGGCAAAACATCAAATATAACTTTCGCCAAAAGGTAAGGCCGACCGTCTATCTTCCCTGACAAGAAGATTTTGACGCCCAACGCTTTGGGGCCTTGAAAGGATTTTTGACTACGTCGTTATTAAGGTACTTGGTGGTACTATAGTGCAAATCGAATTTTTAGGGTGTTAGATTGTATTGACTTTTTTTTGTGTTATTTTATGATTGACTTCTAGTTATAGAATTGGTTATTGGTGAGTGAATATTCTTGACGATTTGGATTTGTATTTTTATTGGCTGCGTGTTTGCGAATTTTATTGAGTATTTGTTGACTCAGTTTGCTTGAGTTTTTTTTGTGTTTTCTCTGTGTAGTTGGTTTCCTTGCTTTTTCCTTTGGAATGTTGATTAGTATTGTGGAGTGTGATTGGTGCGTTTGAGGGGTACACTTTTGTGGATTTATAGGCTCTTCAAACCATCTTTCTAGTGGATTGGTTTAGCTCTTCTTTGATTGGTTCTTTTCCTCTTTTATTCTTCGGATTGTTTGCTAGTTGTTCGGTGGCGATGCGTTTTGGGAGACTTGCTGCGGCACATTTGGATAATCTCCCGAACCTCTTTGGATTGTTTTAGAGTAGTTCTTCTTTGATTGGTTTTCTTCTTTGTGTGGATTGATGATAGGTTAGTTATTCGGTGGCGATGTGTCTGGGAGATTTGCTTCGGCGATTTGGATAATCTCTCCAGCCATCTTTGGGATAGATTGGTATAGTGATTGGTTGGCTTGATTTTATTTCTTTTAGGATTTCTTTTGTCCGCTTTCTTGGTGAGGTTTGAGTGAGCTTGGTGGATGCTTGTAGGGTGCCCTTTTGGATTTTTGGATTTTTGAGGTATAGCTGATGATGCCTATTGCCGTCAGCTATACGTTCTGTGTGTTTTGTTGGTTGATAGGGTATCCCCTCGCTTAGGCGGATTTCAATCCTCAAGTGAAACTCGCCCCTTGCCTTTGGGCACGCTTTATGACTGAGAACGGTTTCTTTTGCCCTCTTTTAGGGCCTCGGCTTTGTCTGGATTCGTGGAACCCGACTCTTTTGTTGAGCCTCTGTCCTTTTCGGTTTTGCGTTTGGGTGTGTCTGGTTTTTGAGGACGGTTTCGTTCGCTCTTTTAGGGCATCGACTTTGTCGGATTTATTGGGACCTGAATCTTTCTCCAAGGCATTGTCCCTCTCGCTAACCTTGTCTCTTGTGTGTGTGGTCTCGTCTACGTCTTTTTGGGAGGTTGGTTTGGGGACGTCCGACGGAATCTTGGGACCCAACTCACCTTTTCTTTTTCTCGAATTGGAGTCCCGACCTAAACATCTGGTCCCTTCATTTCTCGCATCTTTCTCTGTCTCATTTTTTTTCCTGTTTGAAAGGGATGTTTCCTCTTTTTGCTGTGCTCGTTCTCTTTATACTTCGTGTTATTTTGGATATCAGTTCTATCTTCCGTCATTTGGAGATAGCTTCAGTGCTGTAGGTCGATCCTGGGCCTAAGTACTTAACCCTTGGTTGAGGTTGGTTTTCCTTTCCCTTCCTTCTTCTGTGTCGTTCGCTTTCCTGGCTCCCACTCCGCATCTTTCCGAGGTGTTTGCGTTTCGGGTGCATCTTTGTTGCAACCTGGCGTAACCTTCCCTTCCACCGGCGCAGTTCACATCATCTTGCAGCGACGGAAGAGGTTGGTGTCTAGTTGTCTTCGATGATGTGCTTGAACTCTTACATCCTCTCTTCCTGTCTACTCTTTTAAGTCCTCTGTTTCTTCCCTTTGTATTTCTTTCCGGCAGGCATCGTTTTTTTTTTGGAAATTCGGTATTGATGGCATTTGTATGGTCGGGTAAATCTGGAGTGATTTACCCTCCCTTTTGTGGGGGGAGGATTTGTTACGATACTTTTGGAGTGTCCCCCGTAGTATTGAACTTCTGCTAGCTGAATTTCTGAACTTGAATATTTATGGTTGGCTTTTGTCAATGTTTGCATGCTTTAAACTGGGTAGAATTAGCTGTATCTTATTTTTAAGTACTCTCTTATAATTATCATGTAGTTTCGTAAGCAATCCCTCGTTTAATTACTCATATTTTGCAAATTAGGTTTATTCTTGCTATATTTCTACAAATATTTGGGTATGGCCGCTAGGCAACCGGTGATACAAATTGTTTTTAACTATTCCATTTGTTGCTAGAGCAATGTTATCTTTTCCTGCAGTCAAACTTGCCTGACTGGTTTTTTTGGCTTCTTCTGGCCCAAATTTTTGTTATCAGATGACCTGTGGGCTGGGTTTTTGAATTTTTCGGCTTTCTTTTCAAGCTAAATTGTCGTGCTAGTAGGTGTTCCTCTGCAGCTAAGTGCTTCATAGCCCTTTGGTAGGGCTCGCCTCTTCGAATAGATTGTTTGAGGGATCTGGAAGCATTTCTGCGTTATCGTGGGTGTTCGTAATGATTAGATAGCTACTTACTTGCATCCCTTCGCCTTGGCGGATCTCCTGGAAACAACTTTCGCACGCTTCTTTCGGCTCGACCCCCAGCTTGAGGTAAGATTAGGCCAGTTTCTTCTTAATCGGGAATACATTTGGGTTCTGTGCGTTTTTAGCCAAATTCCCGGTGGGAGTTAAAACACTCCCCATCTGTTTGACATCCTTCCTGTCTGGAGTAGACCTATCCCGTTCGACTGCACCCTGCCGGAATCCAGTTCGATGCACTGGGCCCTAAGATAGTCGCATCGCCTGTGAATTTTGCAACTCTCGTGGGCAACGCTGAAGACTGAGCAACTGCTCTACACCTACCTGCAAGTCACTTTGCAGCCTATCTGGCACTGCATCTCGCAGCTGCAGCCGCCCTCGTTGCTTCGCTAGCTATGTTCAACCCCAGGGGAGCGAACGGAGAGATTAGGTTCTGGTGAACTTTCCTGCAGGCAAGACGTTATTGTAGATAATATGCATTGCGCCTGTTGTAACTTATAATTGAATCATACTGTTTCATGCCGTTAGCACTCCGGGCATGTGTGATTTTATTCAGCATCGGATTGTACGATAGTAGGCTTCGTGCATCGTTAGTGTAGTAATATTTGAAATTGTTATTTTTGTTCGGGCCGCCGCGCAATGACATGCGGTTACTCTCTGCTACTTGCTAAATTGAGGTCGTAAGGATTACCTGTGTATTGCTCCGTTTGTGCCTTCGGGTCTTCTAACCTTATTGACCTCTGCGTTATCTGAAAGATTTATAGAGTAGAACTTTGAGCTTCACTTGTGTCCTATCTGGACGTCGCTTTTACTCACCCGCTTGCATAACACAGTTCGGACGCCTTAAAGCTTCGCTATTTTCGTCACAAAACAATAATTAATATTTTCATGTCAAACCTTCGGCGTGAAGATAGGCACACTTCAGTAGCAGTGTCTCGTGAGCCCCCTTCGGGAACATTGTGATTATTGCAGGTCTCCGTTAACCGAGTAAGGGGCAAATCCAAGCCTTTGCTTTCTTTAGCATATAAATATACATACGTACACTTAATGCATTTTTAATATGGACACCGTCGTTCATGTGTGGCCACGCAAACGCACGCTGATTCCGCCCTTTAGAAAATTTTGAACATAGATATAGCGTCATTTAGCTAACCTTCGGGGTTGAAACGTTAGCCAAGGTGGTCTTGTATTGCTCCGAGCCGGTATACGCGAAATTTTAAACTCGCTCCGCGACTCGCGCTTAATCATTTTAAAATTATTTTAATTGTCTCTGCGACGCCCTGCTATATCCTGCCTCACCAGGATCAATTTATTTTCTTTTTAATTTAATACTCGCTACGCTCCGATTTTAACCGCGCAATGTTTTAGTGTGTTAGCCCATTCTCAGGTCATAGTCATTGCTGCTCGTGGGCTACTATTTGCTCGATATTTGTATTTATATTTGTATTTGTATTTATTATTGCATGTCGCATACTGTGTGTTTTCTTTGGTGTTGCTAAAAATATTGCCTGCTGTGATATTTATATATACTTGTGTTAGCCTTGCACTATAGTACGCACCAAACTATTTGAAATAAAGCTGTGATCTATTCATTGGTTGTTGGTTTGTTTATTTTTGACTTGCTGGTTTTTATCCTCGACCTTGTGTAAGGTCCGGCACAAGGAATTGGATCTGAGTCTAGGACCTGGCGCCCACTCCTTTTTTTTATTATACTTTTTCAGCATAGCTGGAACCCTGCGACCCTCGCGGCGAGCTAGCCCAATTAGGCCGATAGTTACCAGCCGGCAAAACATCAAATATAACTTTCGCCAAAAGGTAAGGCCGACCGTCTATCTTCCCTGACAGTGTCGAGCACAGTGATACTATGTCGCCGAAACTGTTCAATACTAGGGATGGGCGCGTGACGAGAAATCAGTAGGGTCACACTGGGTCACGGCGGGTCCCGTCGTGAACGTGAGTAATATTTGAAAATCGGGAAGTGAACGTGAGTGAAAATTTTCAAGGCGTGATTCACGTTTCACATTAATGTCACGTTAAATATTTAGTAATGACTAAAAGACTTTAGAGTGCCCCACTCCTCCGCTGCTCGACATGTGGAAGATCTAGAGCGGGAAGTCATTGTACTGCTGTGTGGCACCCTACAGCGACGGAACTTCGCACTTGTGTTGTGTTGTGAATCTTGTGTCTACAGTCAATCGGGTGTCTGCGTCTATAGGCGACCAAGTAGAACTTACTTTTAGTTCCTCGGACGTAAAATTACTTTTAAACCTAGTAATTAAAAGTGCTGCCTAGCGACATATACCTTCTTGCACTCGTATCAGTAAGGGAAACGTCAATTCCAATAACAGCTTTTGGTATTAAAAGTAATGTCACGAAGAGGGTCGTAAAAAACATTTTTGCGAGAAATCAGTATTTATCATTTGTTGTAAGGTATTGTAGTCAATTTTCATTTTTTTTTGTGTCTACTATTCTGATTGTAACATATATATGTATGTGTTTGCATTATCTGTAACCTTATTTATCTGGCCGTGTATTGGCTGGTGCGTTGTATTTAGCATCTGTCGGTACAATGTTCAACTTCGGATTTCGGTTACATTGTGTGCGGTGTGTCTCTTCGTGATGTGTTGACCCTGTTACTTTATCTCTTAGGTCTGTGGTTCTGAGTAAAGCACAGTTCTTTCCTTCGCGTTGGAAACCGGCCTCTTCGAACGAGATCCATAACAAATTAGGTGGGAGCACAATGGACCAACAGGTCTCAGTGCAGCTTACAACCAGCCCCACCAGAAAAAGAAGAAGAAGAAGAAGAAGAAAGCACAGTTAATTTGGCGCCCAACTGTGAATGGTCTTACCGAGTCCGATAAAATTCCGACCTCCGCTGGATTCGAACCGTGGACTTGCTTAATGCAAGCCTGGCGCTTTCGCAACTGCGCTACGTGGTTCCTTTGATTGCAACATATAATGTAAATTATTTGACGTGCAAAACATATTTATTTTACAGTTATTAGTTCTGTTGCGAGTCCTTTATTGGTTTGAAATTTGAACATTATGTTCTATCTGAATTTGAATTTTCAAATAAAAGCTGCAGGTCACGTCGTGAGTCGCGGGTCACGACGTGAACATGAGTGGACGTGAGCGTGAACGTGAGTGTTTAAAGCAAGCGTGAAACGTGCGTGACGTGAGTGAATACTCAGTCACTCGCCCATCTTTATTCACTACAGTAGTTGAACACGCATTTAAAATGTTAAACTAGGAACACAAAGGAATAATTATCGACGATATTGTTCTTATATCAGATAATCTAGAAGAAGCCAAAGGTATGCTTCAAGAGCTGCAACGCTCAAAAAACAAGTCGGGTTCCACATAAACGTCACAAACACTAAGATAATACAAGTTGAAAACACAAGTGTGGACGTAGAAGGTAAGTATATTGTTACGGTATTAAAAGAACTTTAAGACACCCACCCAAGGTGAGCATCGCACCACGAAATCAGTCCTGAAAAACTGGCACACTTGCCCTGAAATCGGTTCGAAATAGGCTAATAGGCCACGGCTGGAACGCTCAGGGAGTCGGGCGTGAGTCACACGATACGTTCTGGGCAAGCGTGTGGTGGCATAATATATATACAGGGTGTGTCGAAATCATGAGGGCGCCACCAAGCCTGTCTTAACCCGGCTAACCGGGCCTGGACGGTTAGACGGGAGCGAAGCATGCAAAATACCCCGCCAATAGGTTTACTCAAGAGTTGCAAGGTCAAATAACAATTTCGGGATTGCCTTATGCAAGGATTGTAATTAGGTGTCAATCCGACCGCGACTACGCAGCTGTCTCACCCACCTGCACGCTCAAAGCTTCCTCGTTCCGTCGTACAATAAACAGTACAATGAAGGGGGCGTCTATCTGTAACAGAACATGCACAAGTCGAAACAAAACAATAGTTTCCTTAACTAACCAATCATCTATTGAACTTCGGGTTACAATGGGGCAGCAGAGTGCGTCGCCCTATATCTATACTTAACCTATAATTAAGGGCACCAGCTGGCACGCGCGCTCTAAACTTAACGACAGATGTTGAACAGTAACGAGCAGTAATAAGTAGTAATGAGTACAAATATGCGCGTCGCCTTATGCGGCGGACAGCGAAGATTTAAATTAGCACTCGCGGCATGAACAGTCTGCAAGTCTGAATGAATGCACTAGCGCAGTAATAAGTAGTAATGAGTACAAATATGCGCGTCGCCTTATGCGGCGGACAGCGAAGATTTAAATTAGCACTCGCGGCATGAACAGTCTGCAAGTCTGAATGAATGCACTAGCGCAGTAATAAGTACGAATATGCGCGTCGCCTTATGCAGCGGGCAGCGAAGACTTAAATTAGCACTCGCGTTCACAGCGGTAATCAGGTTAAAGTCACATACCTTAATGCGTAGGCGGCGAGGGAGCCTGGTACAGTTGAGTTGCGACAGGCTGCAGTCGTAGGTGGCAGGTACCTTCGATGTTACAACGGCTATAGGGGTGAATGCACAACCGCCTTAATGGCGACGGGAGACGCGTCAAGACGCGTGCAACGGGACGACAAAAAAGAAAAGGGCCACTTTCGTTCTGCGGAACAAATCCTCGTAGGTCGAGATGAAGGGGGCACGACCCCTTACTTACGGAAGCAGTAACTGGGTTCAAAAACACCCACGCTACGCCGAAGACAATTCGAAAACTCCGACTCACAACCACCACACGAGCGTTCTCTGCAACGGGCTGCGGACAACTGCCTCGAGGGAAGCGTTGGCAAAGGTCACCTTGGCCGTGTCCCCACGTGACTAAACCTTGGTAGCCAATCGCAAGGCGATAAAATGAAACAAGCCAATGCGGGCCACGATGGTATCACGCCACAACAGCGTGCTTTCTAGAAGATTCGGAATTCGAAAAAAACGCCATCAGAGGGGAGCTCCAACCGACGAAAAATACTGCTTTTGGAGCTAAATATGTGCGACATCGTGATTCTGAAAAGAGGCGATGGAGCCAAATAAAGAACTAAAAGGGCTTAGCATACGGGCACGCTGCCCTAAAGCCTAGGTGGCTATTTAAAATACCAAAATGACCTAACAATATGTATCTGGGTTATGAGATAAGAATCGACAGGCACAATCAAGCGTGCGACTTGTCCAGAAGGATCACTCTGGGGTGGGCAGTATATTGAAAAATGAGAGACATTACTAAAAAATCTACAAGAAAGTTAAAACGTAACTCATTGGAAACTGGAAAGACCGATGTTAGGCTTAACCCTTAGAGATCGTCTAAAAAACGAGCAGATATGCAGAAGAACTAAGGTAGACTACATTATAGAGCGCATCAGAAGATCGAGATGGAAGTGGACTGGACATGTCGCCAGAATGAAGGATGGCCGATGGACGAAAAAGGTCCTCGAGTGGAGACCAAGATTCGACAACGAGGACCTTCTACCCGATGGAGTATGAAGTATGAAGAGAATTTAGACGAACTGGATAGCAACTGCTCAGAAAAAGAAAAACTGTCAAACGATGGACACAGGAGGCAGTTTGATGATGATGATGATGATGATCAAGAATATAAAAAAAGAAAATATGGGTATAGAAACAAATATTATCGACTTAAAGAATGCCAAATGAGCGATCGCCGAAAAAAATGTGGTTATGAAACCTTCGTATCTTACGTTAATTTTTACTTTAACACTACCTGCCTATTACTTTTAGCTTCGGCCATTTTTACAAATTTACAATTTTTATCACAACCGATCAATCAATCGCAACCAACCTAAAAGTATGTAAAGGATCTCATAAAACTACATATCTTTTGTGAAAATAGCACGTTAGCGTTAAAGGAAAGTCGGAAAATGTAAAAAGTTTAGTGAAGGTATCACGCCGGGATAGAAATGTGAAGGTCAACGTCGTGGGTTGTTAGATACACAAAGAAACTACTAATAGAGCGATTTCTCCCACAGTAAGGTTGTATAAAAGTTTCAGCGCCCTACAACGGGCGGGCCAGAAACTATTCTAGCAATATATAAATACGTCATTACTATATTTGGATTAATCAAGGATATGCCGCCAACACCAATAGAAATTTTGCATATACATTATTTGCCTTCATCAGAATATCGATTTTAAAGTTTTGAACCTCATAACTCGTAATAGGCAAAATGTTTAGAGGTTCTGAGCTCTACAATAATTATGGAAAATTAAAACAAAATATTTGCGAATAACAAATATATTTTAAAATTGATTAAGTAATTCAAATAGCAATATTGTTTAATAGGTATTGTCAATCTTACAATAGTCGTGCTCAATTGTACTTTGGTTCAAAATGATTTTCACACATTTTAAATGATTTGTCGATGTCAGTTTGACGTATGAGTTTACTATTTACGCACTTTTCAAAAAGCGGACAGGTGACACCAGCGCCTCCTGACGGGTGGGCCAATCTCTAACAATTATTTGATTTGACAGATGTATTCAGAAAACGTTTCTATTAGTAGGTTTTTTATGGCTGTGTCTCCTACACTAAATCGGCACAATTTAAAACAACACTTCTTCACATACCGACCCATCATTAATTATAGTTTGGTTCACAACCTTGCCGAGTGGCGACACTAGCGCCCTCCGACGGGTGGGCCAGTCTTTAACAATTATTTCACAGGTGCATTTAAGAAACTTCTCTATTGGTGGTTGCTTTGTGATTAGATGTATGGACACATTTCTCTAGATAGGTAGGAGTTTATTTGTTGAAGTAAGCAGAGATCTACAGGATTAGTATGAGTTAAAACCAAAAAACTGTTTTATAAGGTAAACCTATCAAGAATTACCTGAAATAAAGAAGAAAGAATATTCATCAAAGCTATTGAAGTAAAATATTTAATGAACTGTCAATGTGTAATTTAGTTAAAATAAATCTACGCACTTGATTTACAGTTTCAACATAAACTAATGATGAATTGATAATAATTTAAAAATGCACATATCAACCTGAACAAAGAAGTCCCATGTTCAACTGAGCTATTTTTGGAAATTTAATTAATCCTGTGTCTTTAGTACACCGCACAGTGTAGATAATGCTAATGACAAAGTACATAACCACAAATGTATTGGGTTAAGTCAATGTGGCATAACGGAATATAGGAATACAGTTCTATGTATGTAAGTGTAGGTGCTTAGGTGCAAGAAATGTTGATTTCGAACAATTGTTTGTTTATTCCAAATATCCACAAATAAGCATAATAATTAATAGGATATTCTTATAGGAACATAAATATTATTTCCCTTTGTACAATGTACATTCATCTGGCGACTGACCCATCCAATTTCCCTTATTTTTTTCTTACAATTGGCATATTGCTAACTGCCATTGTAGCTGCCTTAGTATGCCATTCCATATGTAAACACATGTGAAACCAAAATCTTACCGTCACTTGCAAATCATCGACTAAGAAATAAAAAAAATATGTTTCGGTAGAAAATCGGACCCGTTCTAAACAGATATCTTCTACGGTTTGGACTATTGAAATGAGCTTTGATACTGATAGACATTGTTGAAATAAAATATAGGAACAAAACTGTAGATTTATAAACCAACGCAGTATTAAAATTCAATTGCTATTTGAATTCAGCTTAAATCCCCCCAAAAAAATAATATAAATTTAGTACAGCTACTTAAGGCAACTCCAGCAATGTGAATGATTACATCTTTTAACAGATCTTCCATTTTGATAGACTATTGCGCCTAAAATTTGTATTGATTTTGGTCTATAAATAAATAAATAACACCTACTGAAAGTGGAAGAAGAAGAACAATAAATAGTTAGAAATATAAGCCTGTCTCGACAAATTTAGCTATTGATTGTGACAGAACAGGACAAGCTGCCACAATTGCTTTGTGCACTGTGTTTTCAAGCAACTTTATTTGCTTCTTGGCAAATTATCGTTCACATCTGTAAGGTCCCAAGAGAACTCGTCCTCGCGATCGTTGTTAAATTAACAAATAATTAATAAGCTTTCAGTTCCAATCGATATTTTTAACGTTTGGAAAGTTCTTCCCTCTTCAATAATGTAAACTCATTAATGCCAGTTAGCACTGTGACAGGGTTTAAATTATTTATTAGCATAGACCCTCGCTCAGATGTAAAATATATAAATTTACGACCTACACAGATTATGATTGTTGGGTAATTAAAAGCGAGAGGCTGTTTTAATAAAAGACGGCTTTATTGGAAATTAAGTTTGAGTCGCCGAAACCCAGACGGCAGGATAAAAATAGGTGGATCGAAGGGACAATACGCATTGCTTTTAAAGAGGGGAAAACAAGAAGGTATATTGGCCGTTTATTACGTCACACCTTACAACGCCCTTCTTGATATTGCCTGCTTTCCATATAAACGATTATAGGGGTTTAAATGATATTGGATCCATGCAAAAGAAAATTATATCGATTTATTAGAGGGGAATGCCTTGGGCATTATTTAAGCAGTAATGAAATTTTTCGCCAAAATTTTTATCCAAAATCTTTTCAACCTCATTATCCTTTTTATCCTTATTATCCTTTTATATTAAAAAATAGAATTATGATTTATTACGTGGGGAGGCTTTGCGATCAGACGAGCCCAGAGCAAACATTCTCATTCAAACAGTTGACGCAGAATTATTTTTCTTATTACGGTTTTAGATTAAAAACGTAATTTTTGCAGAGGGTGAGCTTTTATTCCAAGTATGGCAAGGATTTGAGTATTTTTCGACAGGAATTTCAAGACGAGGAGGGCAAAGTAAATTTTATGCAGCTCGAATATTACGAAGGGAAAATATTTGTTTTCGGCTGTAACTGAATTATTTCACGAAAGCCTCAAACAAACGTAGCAAATCCAATTGTAGAGAGCAGAAACCAGAAATTTGTTTAATTGTCTTTGTTTCTCTTTATTACGTTTTTGTCATTCATGGAACTTAATCGAATTTTCAACATTCTTCGCCGTTTTACAAAATTAAAATTAATAATTAGCGGAAAACGCCGCATGCTACCCATAACAGAAATTCGTGTTCCTACTAAAAAATCTGAATAACTCCAGGAGCATATAAATTAGCCAGGGAGGTATTTAAATGTTTCGGCAATTAATTATTCTAAGAAGCTGGCTGAATTCCAAACACAAAATTTGTAAACACCAAGGTGAATACAAACAACGCGGTAATTCGTTTTGTTTAAATTCTTCCCGCGCCCAAATTTGATTGTCACACAGCGTTTCTGCCAAAGGATAAATAAGAGAAATTCGAAAATTCTGTTCGTTATATCTTATAATATTTCTGTGTCTCTTGTAGAGCGCTAACATATGAAGTTTTGAAATAAAATGTCATAATATTCCTGCGAGACTTAAAAAGTTTGTTTACATGACGTGGCCAATATTTTTTGTAAAACTCCTGAGTCGCAAGTATAAGGAATTCCGGCAGCTTTTAACATCAATTCTCCTGCGGTTCGTTCGGCATTTTCCTCAGTTTAGAACTTCGTATAATATTTCCAAGTGTTGCTAGAACTTATTTTGTCCATTACTTGTTTAAGGTGTTCGATATTGTTCGCTGGTTCTTCCTTCTTGGACATTTTCATTTCGTTGCTTGCTTTGTTCACTTTCAATAGCGGAAACAGGATAACTAGAGGACAAAGTTATTTCATTTTATACACTGTTTATAATTGCTACTACAAAAATTATTATCCTACACGGACGTTGCACTAAAAATATAGTCACCCATGCAAATGCCGCTTGAGTTTCTGCACGTAACTAAAACAAGTATCACAATAACCAATATTAACTAAAATATTTGAAGCACATATTAAGGTATATTAGAAAATAAATTTCCATTAGACTTAAATTAAATTCAAAGTGTTCTTTAAAGCCACACGTTAGCTTTGAATTAGTAATAAACGAAGGTACCTTCTTCCTATGTTATTTTTCTAACGGGTGTTCATAAACAGTCGTCATCCCAGTAGGTTTTGAGTTCAGAAACGTATGTCTATTAAAATTGAGAAAAAATGCGCTATGGCAGTATACAATGACGTTTCATTGTGTTGCACGAATTAATCAAAGACATAACATTTTGTTTTTCAAAGCAACTGGGATGACGACTGTTTATGAACACCCGTTAGTTTGTCTTCTCTACACTTACACAAATATTTAAGAAACTCTCACAAAAGAAGAAAGTCTAAACGGAGAAGGGAATAGAGCTCTGTAATCCCGATTTTTTATTTTATAAAAAGTTTGCGTCGTACTGAATTTCGCAAATAATTATTTTTCTAATTTAGAAAAAAGAAAAAAATGCAGTTTAAAAAACTAGGTTGAATTAGTTAGTTTTGGTACAGTTTCAATTTCGTTATCACAGATAGAAGGACACAACTAAGTTAGGATATAACATAAACGAAGCAAAAATCAAATTGTAATTGGTAATTTCCATTTTTGTTACTCAATTACTTTTGAGTAATTAAATTACTCTCAAGTATTTAAATTATTTTGCAAATATTTGAATTACTTGTGATAATTGCAATTACTCGTGGCAATTGGATTACTTTCTGGTAATTCAGTTGCTAGATATTTAATGACCATAATGTTAAAAGTAATATAAGGCCTTATTAAGTTTCATGTTAAAGAAATGGCCATAAGGCAGCCCTGGAGCAATATAAGTATAATTTATGAACTCCTCTGACTAGTCGGATAACACTAGCTTTGTGCAGCAGCAAAAAGTTACTTCGTGCAGCGCGTATGTTTGTAGATGAAATGTGTAAGTGTTGTGTCTCGTGTAGTGTAGGCTGGACGGGATGCAGTATTTTAGCTTAGTAATAATTATTGTGTAAGAAGCGAAAAATATGACTGCTGTAAGTGTTGAGTTAATTTTTCCCGTAACAATTGACAACAACTAGCGTCATTATACAATATTGGTTCGTAATAATGATTTATTAATTTCAATTTGCTTGTTTAAAACTAGCAGATGGCTATCCAAATACTACTAAATACAAATATACGACGACAATTTGTAATTTATGTTGTGCAGCTACAATTGCTAAGTAATTTATAATTAAATTACTATTTCATTTCAGCAATTGAAGATCTGATCAGTCGATTACTTCATTGAGCGGTAATTTGAAATTGGCAGCTACTTTTCAAACTAATTTGCCCAGCTCTGTTGATCATACATTGCTTAGGTTACAATAAACCGATTAAACCTAATACGCCTTAGTCGAAAGTTTTTCCAGTAAGAAGTTATAGAGTCTTGCAGTTCAATTTGTTATTTCTACATGTTATGTTAATTTTCCCAATAATGTAAAGGAATTTATCTCAACTTTGGTACATACAGTTTCTGTTATGTAGTGTACTGATGGAAAAATGTTCGTAAACTAGACTCGACTGTAAGAGGCACTTTACCTATCTTTAAAACCTTTTTTAGCTGTAACTTTCTTATATGCCACATTTTTTGAAATGTTAGATTATTATCTGAAGGGAAATTAAAAAGCGTAAAAATAGGGTATACTTAGTTTATAAGCGTGACAGCAACCGTTTACCTTAAAACTCCTCTCAAAGTTTTGAGTTGCCATTAAAACGTACAATTGTCAAGTAGCCATGATCACAAAAACAATGGGCAGTGATCGTAATCTAGTAAACAACAATGATAAATCAGTTAATAATGCTGGTGGCATAGAATTTCTTTACGTTTACGAAAATAGCGCGACATAACAAAATTTCCAATCCTAAAATGTTAGTTATTTTGCGGCATTTTCGTAAACGTAAAATAAAAAAATTCCATGTCACCAACTTCATTAGTTGATTTATTATTGTTGTTTACTAGATTACGATCATTGCTCATTGCATCCACTACACTTTACAATTTAAAACGGCGTACACCAGTGTGCATTATATATGAAATGACCCTCGTAACGCAACTGTCTTTAATACGCAAATATTAGGTGCATATAAGTCCAATTTGTGCGAAAGATATCACTGCGTCTTCCACTATAATATGATACACACGCTAAAGGTTACAGCGTGACGTTGCCCATCTAAACAGTGACTTCAATGTGCGTACAAGGTGCCTTTCCAGTTTGAGATGCTGGTTATTACTGAACGAATATTCGAACAGTTAGATGCCATCTATCTATCTAATGTTTAAGGATGTCTTTTGCTTCTCACATAGGGCAGGCTTCTCCACAAGGCTCGAAGAAGGGGCTTTCGCTCTTGGCTGGCGTTTGATTCAAACTTATATTCCAACTGATTGTTTCCTAGAGAACTTAGAAATGCACTGCACCTTGGCTCGGAAATCATTGGTTGAAGGTGGCACTTCTTAACACCCAGGCGAAAGTGTCTTTATTTTCGCTGGTAAAACTTGGCAGTGGAAATTAAAGAACTGTCCACAATGAGTGCCTAGTTTGTTCACTGTCAGCAACTCTCCAAGTAACTTTTCGTTGTAAAACTTCTCACTTCTGGCATAGTTCAAAAAACCCCACACTAAAGATTGGGGATTGCGTAGTTAACAAAGGACGAAAACTCCTGCACGTCGGCAGTTCATAACTTAAGTATATTTACTGAAAAGTAACCATTACAGTACACATGCGTAAAAATTGGCTTTATCGAAAGATTATTAATTACTGCCAATGAGCTCTGGTGAAACTATGGCAAGTCCCGCTTCAACGGAAGATGGAACAAGAAGGCAACAGTTTGGCAACCGAGGAATGGCAAACGAAATAGAGGAAGACCAAAGACAAGGTGGAGAGAAGCTTTGATAAAGACTGTCGGCCGACAATAGCCTCCTCCCCGGAGATCTACTAGAATAGAAAAGCCTGGGTGAAGCACATTCCCAAAGATGAAGCAGTAAATGCTAGTAATGTCGATGATGGTGATGTGTGTTTAAATGATAATCATAACCACAACCAAGACACTAATTACGCAACGCATTCGTAAAGAAGAAGGAGAAACTGATGAAAAATAATTCCTATCAACGTTTGTCTAGAATTGAATCGAAACCTTAAATATCTGGAATGGTGATTTATTTTAAAGTATTTACATGTACATGCATAAAACCAAAATAGTTATTTATTTAACATCTTCAATACAAACAGTAGCAGAAAATGAGGTGTAATAAATTCTAAAGTATAATACAATGACCGTGATTTGATCATCTATCGCGAAACCAAATGGGCTTTCTATTGATATGCCTTGCATTTTTTTTACTAAAAAGTCATAGAAGATTAACAAATACCCTCTGCTCAGGTAACACTCCATATAAACTATTCATAGACCTATTGGTCGTTTTTCATATTGTATGTGCCATACACTTTGTTGCCAACGTTTTTTGTCTAATTTTCTCTATTCTATAATTTATTAAACCATCAACCTGTATATCTTTCGTCTTCACTCTTTTTTCGATTATGGACACTTTTTTTTGTTTTGTTAATCCAATTTTTAGCGCTAGTTTGCGATATTTTCCTTAAACTTGTGCTACTATGTAGCATCAAACGCCTTGATGGTCTCTCAACGTTCAAGGGAAAGAGAAATGCAAAAAGAAGGAGATCAACTTTCATCAGTAGACTGCAAAGTGGTGCTAAAGAAGAAGAAGCATGTTTATTGATCGTCAAGATTTTCCAATTACGTAAGCTCAAAGTAACTTCTCTAGCAGCTGTCTTCAACCGCATTTATCTTTTAAAATTTGCAACTAAATTCTAAAATCTGATATTTGAAACCGCTTCCAATTACTGGAACGTTATCGAGCTTAAAATTCAAGAAAGCTTAGGTTTAATTGCGAGTATTTTCATGGCCACCTACTATAATTCAGGTTTCTGGGCGATTTTTCTTAGTCAATAGATTATCTTATCTGAGACAAATACCGGAATAGTACCTATTTCCGGACTTTTCTTTCGTTTCCGATACCTTATTGCTCTAACTCATACTACACTTTCTGTTCTCGGTGAAAGAGCAACACACTCCCATTTGGGGGAATTGAAATGTCAACAACTTTTGGACGTTTTGACAGAAAGGTTGTTCTACGTCCATTTCTGAAACGAATTCATGCCCTAAATGCTTAAGAATTTACAGCTGACTGATTGCAATTACTGATCGGAGTAAATAATTATCTTAATAAGAGTTTTAAGTTTAGATTAT
This sequence comes from Agriotes lineatus, assembly GCA_940337035.1. Taxonomy (NCBI): domain Eukaryota; kingdom Metazoa; phylum Arthropoda; class Insecta; order Coleoptera; family Elateridae; genus Agriotes; species Agriotes lineatus. Next base: position 90,707,789 of record OW679196.1, on the reverse strand, counting down.
TATTAATTTTCTCAAGCAATCTCTACGTAGCTTTATTAAAACATCGGTTAGCATCAAATACTGACTTAACCTTTTGTATTTATGAAACTCAAAAAATGGTTGTCGGGGATGTACATTTTTACCAGGAGACTGTTTAATAAGATACTCTTTATTTTCGGAACCAAAATATTATGATATTGGCGGTTTGTTGAAGAAAACAATACAATCAAGAGTATCTTTATTGAATATATAGCAAGCGCCTTCGAACAACTGCCGGGCACCGTAATACCACGAAGAATTTCTACATACAGGGCTGCTCCTTGTTTGGGAAACCAAGCAGGTACAAACTTGCCAAACTCTGAAGGAACTAGTCAATGGGCAGCATCGTATAAAAGGGACGGGCGCTGCCTCTTACTTCAACGGCAGTCGCGTGATCGTACTGTGGTTGTTTCGATAATTATATGTTTGTGTATGTTGGAAATAGATATTAACTCATTTAATTGACTCTTTTTTGTTATTTATTTATCTAAAATCTGTATCCGCTTCTAGTTATACTTATTTATTTTATACAGTAGAAACAAATACTGAACTTCTACAGTGAATATTGTTTAGCCTGAATTTACAAATTTATTTCGATACCGCATTCACTGCAAATCTGAATCTCCTAGCTTTAATAATCCCAACCACACCGTCTACTTTTTACACTTCAATAGTCGTTTAGCTTGCGCTGCTTTAGCTTTATTGCACCTTTGTTTTCATTATCACAGACTTATTGCGACCTTAAATTCGAATTCCCCTGCAAAGAAAACGCGAGGAGGAAATTAAAACAAGAATAACATTATCTGATAGTAAAAACGTAACAACCTAATTTGCCGATGAGCCCTAACAAATTCGCTGCATTTTTCGTAATATATAGCTTTTAACTTGCAGCCAATTCGGTACGAAATGGGCCATTACAGTCGGACTTGATAAATAGCAGCCTTCCGCCTAGTGTTAAATTGTATTCTTATTTGTAAATCTTCGATCCAACTTTGCACAAGGATATTCATTAATCAAACCATGAAAATCTATCGGCGGGCCTTGATTTATTGCGAGAATCAATATTTAGAAGAAAAAACCGTCTAGAGCTTTTATTGGCATTCATTACACAGAAAAACCGAACTAATAATGACAAAGCGTTTGTTTATCTGTCTCACTTCTGTATGCCCGTTTTCGCAATTTCAAGGGTCCTGATTTATTGCTGTTTTCCATTGTCATCATACCTCCAGTGTTTAACCGTTTTTCCCTTGCTTTCCATCGCATTTATCGTAGATTGTTACGTTATATTTAAACAGTGTTGTTTTGCATAATTCAAGAGAAGTATTTGACATTCAAGCGTCATTTTCCCTAAAACATATAAAATAAAATATTTGTTTATTGCTTCCGGAAAAACAAAGTGGTTAATAATAATTTAACAACTATAAATAGAAAAACACCATGCCTTGCTTGAATTACCCTTAATTATACATGGTGCTGAAAAAATGGCGTATTAACTTGATGGTACGTTGTATGAGTATGACAAAAATAAAGAAAAACTTCTTTGTACGAAGTAATACAACACAGTAGTCTTCTCCACGTACATTTATTAAAAAGGCGACATGTTTCGAAACCAGACTGGTTTCATCTTCAGGCCAAAATGATCATTGGTAATAAAACTGGTAATAAACCATGTGTTCCAAAATTATACGTTAAAAAGAGGTTATGTTTAAGCCCTGAGGGCGAGGTAGTAATAAAAATTCACAAAGAACACCACATTGGAGAAGAAAATTAATTCAATAGCTAGCAAACTACGTTATAAAGATCGTTAAACTGATTATTACATCAAATTTAACAAATAAAAATTAAAACAAGTAAAGTAGCAACATTCTCTGAAGGAGAAGGCACTAAGAAGGTACACTAAAAACTTAGTGCCAGTTAAACTGATTATTACATCAAATTTGACAAATAAAAATTAAAACAAGTAAAGTAGCAACATTCTTTGAAGGAGAAGGCACAAAGAAGGCACACTAAGAACTTAGTACCTTCTCCTTCAGAGAATGTTGCTAGGTACTTTACTTGAATGGATTATTGTTGAAAGGATCCAAGCACCATTTTCGGCTGTTTCCGGTTTAAAGCGGAATATGACATTTTGACCAGTTCTACACCACTGAGTGTTGAAAGGGACTTAGTTCATAATTGCCCTAACGAAATATTATGAGAAGTTATAGAGCGTTCATTGTTGAAAGGTACCAAGTGACGTGACTTAATCCCTTTCAACAATAAACGGCGCGGCATCGTATATGAGTAATTTTGTGCTGCTCTAACCTAAAATATTAATGTCAGACGTGTCAAGTGTGCGATTCATTTGTAGAGTTTGTGAAGTTATTTTATTATTAAAAAATGGACGAGTTGGAAGAAGTGACATAAATGAAGATGCAACTGCAACACGCAAAAAAGAAAGAGAGGTGTTAGGAATGACGAAAATTATAAACGGAATGTTGTCAAGAGGAGTAGGTTGACGCGTGAAGCTTACGAAAACTACACAGGTGTGCTGATTGCAGAAAAGAAAATTGGTCCACCTTGCAAGTAAGAAGTGCGTTTTTCCAGTATTTTTGGTATCTAGATGTTGATTGTTTTAGCTGCCCGTTAAAATGCTTTTTAAAAATAAACGATGCCTGCAAAGTTCAAATTTTTAACATCTTCTATTCTTTGCAAACGAAATATGAACAGGATATCTATGTACAGGGACTCCTAGAAAAAAAAAGGATGTCACTAGAAGACGCAAAATTAATGAAAATTCAAAAAGGTCTTGCACCTATTTTCATTTTGTTCTTGTTGGCGACAGAAGTGCAAAAGTTTGTCAGTCAGATTGCATTTTTAAGTCTTTATGCTATTAGCAAAAAACGTCTGAAACGACTTAAAGACTTGCTTTCCAAAAATGAAACTCCTCGTGACAAACGTGGCCACAATCCTACAACTCATGCTGTTCCAGAAGACGAAAACATTTTAATGAGGCAACATATCGAATCTTTTCCTGTAAAACATTCCCACTATTCAGGAGAATCCATTGTTTACCTTGATGCTAGATTGGATATCACAATAATGTATAAACTGTTTTCCCCCAAGCATCCAAATTCACGTGTAAAATATTACTATTATTTGAAATATTTCCATGAACACTACAACTACCGATGTGGACGCCCAAAAATTGATACGTGTTGTCAATGTGAGGAGTTGGGAGTTAAAATATAAAGCCCATCGCTAGGGGATGCTGCAAAACGAACTGCAGCTGCAGCGTTAATAATCCACAAGCGAAGAGCTCAAAAGTTCTACACATATCTGAAGGAATCGGAAAAATTAAGCCACGAACGTGACGACATGATGTCGTTAGCATTCGATTTTATGCAGAATATCCAACTTCCGGTAACTCCTGTACAAGACCAATTTTACCTAACGCAGCTTACTGCCAGTGTTTTTGGAATTCACAATTTAAGTGGCACTTGTTTCTTTTACATTTACCACGAGGAAGAGGGTGCTAAAAGTCCTAATAAAGTATGTTCTTTTTTATCACACTACATTGAAAATTTCATTCCATCGTCTGTCCAAAAGCTTAGGTTATTTTCTGCCAACTGCCCTGGTCAGAACAAAAACCACACAATGGCCAGATTGTGTATGGCTCTTGTGGAGACCAGATTTAAAAAGGTAGAGCGTGCTCAAAAAGCGGTTAAAAAAACATGACCGGATTTATTCACTGCATCAGTACACAGAATTGATAGCTAATGCCAGTGTAAAGAAGAATTTCTCGGTAATGGAAGTTAATAGGAATGATGTGTTAGATTTTAAGAGATGGTGGCCCAAATACTATAAAAAGGACTGCATATCTCTAGAAACCAATAAAAAAACTACACCAAGAAACCAGAAACAGGGATTTACCATTTCGCACTTTCATCATTTTACCCACGATGCTTCTAAACCTGGATATGTGGTAGCATCAACTTATGTTGATAGTTTTGTTAAACACACATTTCCTCTATACATGCCAAGAAACACAGAACGAGTACCAGTAACTCTGCCTAACACAAAAGCTTATACTGGAAAATTACCAATGGTTAAGACCAAAATTCTTCATCTACAATTGACTATAAGATACCTAGAAGAAGAATACAAACAGTTTTACCAAGAAATTATTGACCACGAAGAAACCTAAACCATAATCTCTACCTATTTTTAATTTAGTTCTTATTTTCACAATTTGCCGTGTAATCTCAAGTTACATGAAATACTGTTCCTAAGTTTTTGCCTACTTCAAAGTTCTGTAACTTATTTTTACGTTTCATTGTGTAATTTTAGAGTATGTTTTATTACTCTTACATATTTTGGGTTTAGTATAGTCGTTTTCAAATTGTATTTGAGCATTTAATGTTTATTCAATAAATTTTCCTCATATAATCGTTTATATCTATATCGTTAAGTAAAGACGGGGCCCAAGTACCAAAAAAAAATTTTTTTTATTATGCACAGAAAATAAAAATTTACAATTTGTAAGTTAAGTAAGTACTAGAGAGATTAGGTATACATAAGTGACTGACAAAATTGCCATTAAATTGAATAACAACAATTTGAACTAGTTTTTTGTTGTTTTCCTAAAGTTTACAGAAAGGGGCTTGGATCTTTTCAACAATAATCCATTTACTTGTTTTAATTTTTATTTGTTAAATTTGATGTAATAATCAGTTTAATGATCTTTATAACGTAGTTTGCTGGCTATTGAATTAATTTTCTTCTCCAATGTGGTGTTCTTTGTGAATTTTTATTACTACCTCACCCTCAGCGCTTAAACATAACCTCTTTTTAACCTATAATTTTGGAACACATGGTTTATTACCAGTTTTATTACTAAGGATCATTTTGGCCTGAAGATGAAACCAGTCTGGTTTCGAAACATGTCGCCTTTTTAATAAATGTACGTGGAGAAGACTACTGTGTTTTATTACTTCGTATCAAGACACCTCCACTATTAGCGTGATGGATCACCTCCCTGTTAAACTTCTTTGTGTTATATTTCTGAAAATATGAGAGCCCAAAGTTATTAATTTATTTAATATTCAGTATTTATTTATTTATTTATTTATTTATTTAATTAACCTGTTTTACAAGGTATAACTACCCAATTACAAAACAGTTGTATAGAGAACATGGATACATAATATACCAAAAAACTTCTTTGTAACAAGCAAAAAACAAAACAAAACAAAACAAAAACGACTGAACACAAAACTGCGTAAATTTTATGATTCGTTTAGTTCGTAAAGAAGTAAGATTTTATTTGCTTCACAGTACAACAGAAGATGTCAATGTCCTGATTAACTGAGTTGCAAATCTGTGCCATTTTATGCAAAGGAGAATTTTTTAAGATATTTGTTCTAGGGATTTTAAGGTATAAGCAGTTCTTATTTCTGGCTGCTTGTCGAGGAATGTTAAAAGCCAATTGTTGTAACAAATTAGGGGTTTTTACTTTATTTTGCACAATTTTGCTTAATAGCGAAAGGGAATGGCACTCGCGTCTTTTTTCTAAGCTAACAAAATCATGTTCATTCAGCAGTTCGTCATGTGGTATGCCTCTCTGCGGATATGTACCATCAGTTTTAAAACTTAAAGCTTTTAAAAACCTTCTTTGAATCGATTCCAATCTATCAATGTGATTCCGATAGTACGGGCTCCATATAACTGAAGCATATTCAAGCTTAGATCTCACAAAGCTATAGTAAAGCGTCTTCAAAGTGTTAATATCTTTAAAATCGCGGCTGCTGCGCATTATAAAACCATATGCTTGATATGCTGATGATATGATGGCATCAATGTGATCAGTAAAAGTGAGAGTTCTATCGAAGGTAACGCCCAAATCCACAAAAGTATTTGGTCTCTGAAGTACATCATTAGCTATACTATAGTTATACTCAATAGGATTTGATTTTAGGCTGTAAGACATTACTTTGCACTTGGAGATGTTAAGGCTCAAATGATTTTCTTGACACCAAAAAGCAATACGATTCAAGTTCACTGATAACCGTTCACAATCCGAGATATCCGTTATATCACTATATAGCTTCAAGTCGTCGGCATACAACAAAAAATTTGTATCAACAACTTTCGAAATGTCATTGATGAAAATACTAAACATTAACGGCCCCAGGTTAGAGCCTTGCGGAACTCCAGATGTTGCGACGTACTCAACAGACTGAAAACCATTTACTTGAACATATTGCAATCTACTGGTCAAATATGAGTGAAATAATTCGACTAATGGACGAGATAAGCCAACTGATAGTAATTTGTTCAGCAATATACCATGGTCCAGTCTGTCAAAAGCTTTAGAGAAATCAGTGTAGATTACATCTGTCTGGGACCGCTTGTCAATACCCTCAGCAATGAACTGCGTTATTTCCGTTAAATTAGTTATAGTAGAACGTCCTTCCATGAAACCATGCTGGTTGATGGAAATAATGTTACTTACATGACTAGCGATTCTTTTTTCCAACAACATTTCAAATACCTTACAAAAATTACAAATTATAGAGATAGGCCTGTAATTACTGATATTATGTTTATCGCCCTTTTTATAAATTGGGCATACTTTAGATACTTTCCAGGTGGAAGGAAACTTACTTGACCTAATGCAAATATTAATCAAAATAGAAAGGGGACGCATAAGTGCAGAGGCACAGTCTTTTAGAATGAAAACGGGAATGTTATCAGGTCCAGTTGTTCTTTTTGGTTTAACCTGCTTGAGTATTTCAAATACATCCTCCTCGCTAATTTAATGAAAATTCAAATAATTACTTCAGGTATTACCCTCTATAATATCATTAACCGAAGAATTCCACGGTGTGGAGATAAATAAATCTGCAAAAGCATTAAGAATGTCTTGTGAGTTATCCAGTACTTGGTTTTTGTAAGTCATAGTATCGCCGATTTTTGAAGAACATTTCTTATTATTAATAAATGCCCAAAATTTGTTTGGATTGTTTGAAATATCTTCCTCGGCATTCTTAACATATCTATAGTAAGCAGTATTAAGATAGAAAAACATTAACCACTTAAAGATAATAGTATGAATGTAAATACTTGTAAATCATTTTGTCAATTAACGAACAAAAACTCGAGAAATTTTAAAATTGAAAGTATGTTTGCCTTATATTTCTCATACTCAGGGAGTATCCCTTAACAACGTACCATCGCGTTAATATGCCACTTTTTCAGCACCCTGTATATTTAACATATAATATTACATGTTCCACCATTACATTGTTAATGAAGATGTGATACATCTAATATATTTTACACTCTTGGTTATTCAGGCGTTTGTTTGAATAAAACCATACAAATCAATATAAAAATATAAGTAAGGTCGAATTTACTGTACATATAAAATATATCAATCACAGGTCTCTATGACGTGCATGTAAAATAATATTATTCTAAACCATCTTGAGTATTACTTGCTTACCGACGATATCAAATACAGTAGGTCATAAAATGAATTGGTAGATCCAGGCCAAGCCAGGCTATATTAAGTGATAAAGCAGCAAGATTATCAACGAGTCCACCAAGTCAAAAGAAAGCGAGGGTACCAACATTAAAGTTCTTGCACCAAAAAAATGCCTCGATGTGGGTGGAAGGGATTTTATCGTTAGATTAAAATGCCTATAGTTTCTCTAAAGAAACTTTCGTTGCACGTCATAAACTTTAAGCAGAATTTTACCAGCAGATCAATGTCTTGCCTAGAACGACCTATAGTGCAATTTTAGAATATCTACGTCTCATCAAAAAACACAAATTGATACAATGCTTCTTGCTTTATGTGCTGATAAAATTCCAAAAAACGTATCTGTTAAAGAAAAGTCATTCAATTCCATGAGACCTATTCGAGGTTGATCATGTTGCCATTTAAATATTTTTATTCCCAACCATATATGTAATAAGATCATTACTGACTTTTAAAAAGTTGGAAAATGAGCTATTCCCAACGTGTAACTTTCCAACCGGTCGGATAAGTGATTTCCGGTTGGAAATGAATCCATTCCCGACCGCTGTGTAGGTAGGGACAATGGGAATCTCGTTGATCCATTCATGCGCGATCCATTCACGACGGCTGTGTAGGTAGGGACACTGGGAATCTCGTTGATCCATTCATGCGCGTCACAACCTGTCATCATAATATAATAATTTTTCCAATTATTGTTTAGAATAAAGTGGTTGCAAATAAAATAGTATATATACCACTGTGAAAAGTGTCATTCCTCTCTCGAGATAAAGTTCACCTCGACGCTACGCGTCTCGGTTAACTACTTAATCCCTAGACAGGAATGAAACACTTTCCACCTCGGTATGTAATATACTATTTAAGACCGTATGGAAAGACTCCGTATGTTAATTACATATGTTTTTGTCTTATGCAAAAATGTAGTTTTCTATTAAATATTATGGTGGTACTGACTATGACGTCATACGTACATGTAACGAAAGTTCCCTTAGAAGAACTATAGCTTTAAATTTCAATGTTTGTGCTTGAATCAAGTAGTAAGACGACTCCACTGTCTTGTATAACGTTACATATTACTTAAAAGCAGAAAGTGAAGTAACGTCTTAGTGAATGCGACTGAAATAAGTGTCAGTGCTGTTCGTTAAATCCAAATTATTACATAAACTTTACAAGTGGAATACCGATACATCAATTAAAGTTGTGGTGTTTTTCAATTTACATTTGGTTGTTGTTATTAGTGTGTGCTTTAATTAAGTGAGCTTACACGATTAAATCACAAATTAATTTGAATTGATTTATTGTAAACCAAAGTGGGGCTTTCAACGTAATATTCCACAGAAATATGTTTAAAACACAAAACGTAATTGGCCGAGTTAGTTTGCAACTTTTGCTGTACCCAATTTTAATATTGTGTTTTTAAATTACATCTCTTAGCAAGCAAGTTTACCTGTTGTCGCACGTTCTTTCGTCATTTGATCGGCAGACTACAGTTACAAATAAAAAGTTAAGTTTTGTGATACAGGCGAACATCAGGCTCTCATCCGTTGAATATCTTTATGTACCTATAGAAAAGCTTTCCACACACCCTTCCTCCTCGCCACAGGTGTTATTTTGTTTGTTTTCCTGTTTTCAGTTCTTTGTATTCTTTTCCTTTAAATCTGTTTTTACAGCCCGTTTCAATCTTCTCCCTAGTCTTGCCTTTTTCACTTTACAATCCTGTTCTGTCGTCGCTTATCTTTTTCAAGTGGTCCAACCACTGCAACTTCTGCGCTCTTGCTGCTTCTACAATAATTGGTACCCCATGCAAAGCATAAACTTCTGCATTCGTTTTTTTTTCACAACGTTTCTCTGTTTTTTCTCTTTGAATATCTTTGCAAGTATTTTTTCCCATCTTAATAGCTTTTAATGCGAAAACTGTTGGCTTTAGGAGTGCCTCAACAGCCCTACCTTTACATTTCCAAATACATGTTTTGATTGTATTCAATCAGCAATGGCTCCCGCACACTAATTGGCCTTGTTAGTCAACTTCCTTTTCTTCTTCACATTTATTAGTTATTCTAATCTCCAAATATAAATAACTGTTTTTTCCCTTTCTTGAAAACTACTTTTCCAAACCCCGTTTCCAGTTCTGGAGTACTTTCTGCTAATCGTGCTTTTATTCTCACTTTTCATCTGGGTTACATGAGCATCTTCCATGCTTCTTATAATAATTTCACCATAATTTTTCCCAGCGTTTTCTTATTTCTATCTTCAACAGCTACGTCGTCCGCGTAGGCTACTACCTGGTGGCTTTCGTATATTATGTTTTCTTTTCTGTTGATTTAATTTTGAGAGGAGGTCATCTTGTTTGAGCCCTGTTTTGACTTCAAAATTTTTCGCCATCCCACCATAGGTTTCTACGTTGATTTTTGTCTTCTTTATAGCCAGGTTTAGTAATTTTTAAGATATCCTGAATTCCTGCATCACCTGCAGTTGCTTGTTTTCCTTTCAACGAGTATGGCCTTTTTAATACCATTGAATAAAACCATCGCTAATATTTTGTATTTATAACACCTTGTTATCGTTTCTTTCATAACGAAGACTTGATTCATTGATGATCTTTCTTTTCTAAAGCTCGCATGGTATGCTCCTAGTCTAGTTGCAAGTGTGATTCAATCTTACTTTCTAGCTAGCACTTTATATGTTACATATAGTAACATATCCCTATAATTGTTAGAATTATCAACATCTCCACCATTGAGGATTGGTATAACGGTTGGGCTCTTCCAGTTTGTATGCATATTTTATTGTCTCCAGATATCCTTAGCATAAAGTAGCACTGTTTTTTTTCAGGTTATTCCCCGCAAAATGTATATTCTCAGAAATTGTTTAGACCACTGTAAAATCCAGCACTTGCATTTCGAATAACCGCTTTTTGCCGCATCTTTTATTTCAAATATTCGCAATTCTGCGCTTGATTTTTAAATTCAAATAGAGACGCTTTCCGCTAGTTTTGATTGCTTACACATGTGAGACCCAACACCGATATTCTATGACGTCACTACGTAGAAATTAGTCTCGCGATTTAAGTCCCGTCGCTACATGTTTATCACGGCGCGGCGTACGGCCCTTTTCGCTCGAAGAAGCTGTTGTAATATTGTTTTAGAACAAATCAGCTGCAGGGAAAGCAAGCAAAAGCGCCCGCTACCCTTCTGTCTTCAACCCGCGTCTCATCACTCATGGTCTAAAGCTAGTACCGTAGGGTTGTGCGTAGTTTAACTTTCCTTGGTGGGTGTGTGTTATGGCCGAACCAATCTTCTGCGTTGTATTGTAGCACTGGGTGTGCAATTAACGCTTTGGTGGATTTTTACGAAAGAGAATCCCTAAGTGTGGTAATTAGGTGTTGGTTTACCCTCTTCCTAATGCTTGTCGCTACAAATATCTTCACGCAAAGCCCGACTTTTTGGGAGTTCGTTTGATAAAGTCGTTTCGACGGCCAGCAATCTGCGCTGTCCTTTAACCATCTGCAGAGAATGCGACGAGACGGTGAGACCTTTCGGTTACATGAATTAGTCCAGTCGTTGAAGGTAAAAATATTCTATTACCTCAAAATTCTTTGAACTTTGACCGATTGACGTGAAATTTGGTGAGTGCTTAGGGGATGGCTCAAGGAGCAAAAGTGACATAGCGCCGATGTGCGCTTTTACCCTGAGAGTGGATGCCACCCTTCTCGGGGGTGGAAATGTGTTCACTCAAAATATGTTCTATATAGTTTTTTTAATAGATCGATATTTTTCGAGCTATTCGCAATTGAAAACTTATATTTTTCGTGATAAAAATGCATGTTTTTAGACGGTTTTTCCCGAATAAGTCGAAAACTTCGCGTTCTATCAAATAAGTTGTAATAACCAAAAATGAAGCCGAGAAAACAGCAAAGAGATTGGTTTTTTTTATGAATGCTCTAGGTTCAAAATAAAAGAAGTTATGGCTCGCCGAAAAATATTATTTTTTGCAACAACTTGGTTCGAAGTAATCAACGTTAATTAACGAAAAACCGATGCATTTTTCAGGAAAAACTTACAGAACATTTTTTGTAGTGATTAAAAAGACCTTTAAAATAAGCATTATAATAAAAGTCGATTGCATTATAACTAAGCGAGTTACGATGCAAAAACGGTGGGCCACTCGACTTTTTGAAAAAAAAATGAGCGCTGAAACCCCAGCCATTCCACCAGAATTGATATTGACCATTATCCCTTTACAAATTACTTTATTTTAGTTCAAAGAATTCGGAGAAGAAAACCTTCAACGAGTGGACTAAATCAACATCACCGGACATCATTCAGGTACTGTGATTTAGTATTTTTATTGCCTATGTATTTTAGAGCGTCTATGCGGCGCACTTGTGTTGACATTAAAGTGACGTCATTTTATAAGTGGCAAGAGCCATATTTGGAGCCGACGCGCATGACCTACTTTTAGAGTAAATTGTTGCATCATATCATACAGAATTTTTGTGCGGCTTGCTCAGCACTGTTGTTTAAATGTAATCCATGGTCATTTTGTGTCATACCAATCGTTGTTAAGTAGATTTTAGAGTTACTAACTCTCTTTAACTATTTATTTATAACATTCATATGTCAAACATTTACCGGCATACATAAATGTTAATAGATTTATATTCGTTTTTCATTTCCTGGACTTTTATTTATGATTCCTATAGGTGTTGATGTACATGTGTTATGCTTTCTTAGATTTATTAATCGGCAAAGCTACCAGACCAGCAAAGGTGGGTCCCCAGTAGCAGGAACGTCGCACAAGACCGTTGAAGGTAAGCATCTGATTTCGAATTTCTACGAGGTCCGGCCAAAGAGTTTCGTCCCATTTTATCAATTAAATTCGTGGCGCTCAGTTCCCTCCTTATTTTGATTACAATTAACCCCTATTGTGACAGCATCTCGCTCTAAAATACTTCGTCTTGATCCGACGCTCCCCTTCTCCCTTCTGCCTGAGCAAATAGCCGGTTAGTTATAGCAGGTTGAGGCGTAATTAGAATAAACTTTGCCTTTTTGAAGCTTAACTTGTCATAACGACCCATTTATAGTACCCTTATAGTGCTTTAATGTCGTAAAAGTCCTTTTGAGCTGTAAAAAATGATGCCAATTTTCTCTTATTATTTTTCAGCTTCTCTGTAATAGAATATACATCTTCCTTTGTGAGTTTCACTACAACATCTTCCTCTCCGTCTTCAGCTTGATTGTTGTATTCCTATTCCGAATCTTCCCCTCCGCATTTAGAATTTTTTTGAAGTACTCCTTCTACCTCTCTCTAATTTTTACAACCACCACTTCCTTCTAGTGTTTAACCTTCCCAGATTTATCTCTCAATACAAACTTCGAATTGTTTTTCTTTGGTATTAGGATTTTATTTACTGTGTTCTTTTCTTTCACTTTTCCTCGATGATTCTTATATGGTGTTTTGGCATCTTCTCTTTGTGTTTATAAAGTTTTGAGTCTCATTATGTTTCTTTTTTCTATTCTACTATTTTTTGCCTTTTTAGGGAATTCCGAGTTAATAATTTCATTTTCCCACGCTTCGTCTATACTTTGAAATCTTTCTCCTTTTACTTATTTATAGCAATCTTCTATTTTTTGTGCATACCTTCGTTCTATATCTGTATCTTGTAGTTTTTTCATATCGTCAGTTTTAATCCAGCTCTTTCCGTTACTTTGAGTCCACATCGGGCCCTCTATATAATTTTATAATGTTGATTATACAACTCATTATAAATTTGGCCAATAGTAATTGAGAATTTTACTTAGTTACAAGGTATAGATAAACGGATATACCCTTGACGACGTGGTATAATAACTTCGGTGTTTCGGTGGGTCCAACAAAGCAAAAATAATGGATAATAATAATCTAGAGCCATGATGTAATAACTGTCGATTGCAAATTCGAGGTTAGCAGGTTAGGTTTTGCGTCAGTTTTGACACAAACTGACGCAAAACCTAACCTGATATCGTTGAATTTGACATAGACTTACAGTGCCACCAACATAAACAGTGCCACTAACACAAACCGTGCCAACCTAAGAAATAAAATTATTTATTAGTATCGGTCTATTCATTATATAATCGTAACGAATACCACTCGAGGAATCGAAAATAATGATTATTTGTCACTCATAACTCGACGTAATACTTACCATACCACTCGAGCTGCGCCTCGTGGTTTTTCGCAGATTACGTCTCGTTACTCGGAAAATGATCGATTATTTTCGATGCTTTTATGATATTATAACTGATTATGGTATTATGTTTCTCTGCTCATGATCAGTCGATCTGTTTACCGACCATCCCAGGTGACTATATAAATTTCTTTTCCTTTGAAATGTGTTCTCATAATTTTCTTTTGCAAATGCTATTACTCTTTTCCCGTTATTATCACATTCCTAGTGTTTGTTTTATGATAGAGGCCAAGACCAAGCTGGAAATTGCTCTCATTCCCTCAATATTCTTATGGGTTTGTAAAACAAGGAAACTGACAGAAGAGACATTGGTGCTTTTGAGCTGTGGGTGTGGAAACCAATGCTTAAGATTGCATAGACAGCACGTCGAACAAATGCTTTCAGCAAATACGTCTTCCTAAAAGGTTGTCAAGCATCGCTTACACAGGAATCCTTTCGTTATCCGGTCATATTAACGAAAGTGAGAAGCTGTACGTTTGGCAATCCAAGAAAGAGGGAGTACATTATATTAGAGCCTCAAACTCATAAGCCCCAAAACTACTGGCAAGATGTGCTAATAAAAAAGAAGTTTAGTTTGATTCCGAGGTTACACTTAATTCTGTCTAGCAATCTTTAGTGGTTACATTTTACATTTAAAACCAACTGTTCATGTACCGAATTGGATCAAATTTTCACCTTTATGCGAGCATTTAAGTGATTCAAATAAACTACAGAAGTAAATGCATTTTAATTATTTTTATTACAAATAGGAATTGGCAAATGTTCTTCTGTAAGTGAAGAACCGCTAGAAGTCGTTATAATTTTACGAAGCTGCTGTTATTTTGTCCAAAGTTGAACATTGCAGTGCAATCAATGCAAAAGCAATCAAGTTGATGTCCGTTGCATCAGAGTTGAAATAAAAATTCTTTCAATGTGTTACGAAATTTATAAATATTTCAAAACTAAGTGGCTACTTCCACATAACTCAAAATTAAAAATTGGAGCAATTGTGATCCTTTTAAGGATTTTTAATGTCAGGAGCGAAGAATGTGTTGGTTTATTTTTACCACAACCTGCTTTTAACCATGAACAAAATACATAGAAATGTCCCGACCAGCGTTTTAAAAAAATGGTTTCCGTATAATCGCCTTTATAGTTTTATTTGCCCGTATGTGTAAAAAAATTACAAAATAATATTACCTCAAACAAACATTAACTATCCAAAGAACTATATATCCATGATAATAGAAGTATACTACCCGAGTATTGATTCTTTGTCCACCCAAAAAGCTGTTTGAATTATTTTGTAACACAATAAAATTAATAAAATAAAAACATGTGCAATGCTAACCAAAGGTTTTTAGTGCATTTATTTGTCTATTAAGCTAGATGTGATAGATAGATAAAACCTGTTGGTACTGTATGTTCAAACGCACATCCGCGATAACTGAGTACGAATGATTGATCTACGCTTTTCATTAGTAAAATGGCTGCACTAATAGATATATACATATATGTCCTGTGGAGATACAAAACTGTTGTACGCTTAACGACAAAGCATAACCCAATAAATACGAGAATAGCGTGATAAAAGCCCATGAAAAAAATTACTACCATTTCCTATAAATCGAGCCATTAAACAAACGTAATTTGGTTTTTGTAAATTACTGGGAAACACTAAAAGTTTTTACAATGACCACTACTTAAACTCGTGCTAATTACTGCTGCCGTTGCAAATGCTGTAATACCTTTAGCTTTTCGATTATAATGCGATAACGAAAATATGTGATTTTTAATTATAAAAACGATAAGGCTACAGACTCAGTAAACTTTCAATAATTCACGTATATTGAATCAACACAACTACGCTCAAACCATTAAACTAAATCGTTTGATATAACTTTCTGATGGTACCAAGCCGTTATACTTCAATTTAAAAAAAAAGGACTTTGAAAACGTGTTGTACACGCGGTTTTTTGCATAGTGATATCTTGGTCGAAATGTAGTCGAAAAGGACTTCGGAACTGACAAGTGTCAAATTGACATTTCAATAAAATAGTTAAAAACGTCTACTTTTTTCACGATTTTTGAGTTAAGAAAAGTGGAACTTTCAATACGATTTTTCGTTAAAAAAAGACGACTTTCACGATCGCTATGCAAACAATTTTATTTACTTATTTTATTTTATTTACTCCCAACATTTTAGAATACATATTTTTTTAGTGAAATTAGTTTAAAGCCACAGAAGCCAAGCTTGAGCGTGACAAATATCACATGTTTGACACGTTTGAAACTTTTGTTAGGATCAGGTACTTTATCATGGGCGGTTGGTTGGACACTGTAGGGTAGGAATCTTTCCTTGTAGAAAGAGCAGCTACCCACGCTCTCTTAGAGTCAGTCGGTAGGTAGTTCCGTTTTCCATTTGGAAGATTGATTGTTCAGATTGCTGCTCCCTTATCCAAATGAACACTTTGGGAGCCGATTCGTCCTCTAACATTGGCCGAAATCAGATTTAGAATACATGTAATGGTTTTGTGATTTGCTTTAATTTTGCCGATTAAACCAGGATCTCACGGTATTTAAAACACAACTTACCTTTTGGCCGCATGACTTTTTAGGTACAAAACCATTTCGTTTCCCGGTGGCAGTTGTTTGAAGTGTTACTGAATTTATTTGAGACATTGCCCATAACAAAGTTATCCTACAAGTCCCCTTTTAGTCATTTTCTTCTCTCCGAGCAACATTGATATAGTAATTAATACTTCTGGAATTTATAAATTAGTAGACAGTATTGCCGTAGATGTTATTAATACCTTTCAACTGCTCTATTGCACATTACACACTATGAAAAAACTTCTACCACTACATTGTATCGAATCTATAGTATGATCAAAAATTATTTTCATTTAGTTGGCTATGGAATAGTTCCTAATTTTTGAATGCAACTATGTTTATATCTAAATGTCAAACTTGATATTTGATTTATAAGTGACTTATACTTACATTCATAAATTAGGAACTATTCCATAGCCATACTAGATAAAAATAATTTTTGGCCATACTATATTTTCCAGCATGCATCCACTTTGGTGAATCGTTCGGCTACCAGATTACCGTGGTCAGCCTATGGTACAGGTCCGAGATATTTATACTGAAATCTATGATATCTCGGCGCCGCCAACTCGGCGCCGCCACTTCGGCGCCGCCATCTCGGCGCGGGGCCAGCTCAGCTCCAGCCAACTCGGCGCAAGGCCATCTCGGCGCCGAATTCAAATTCGCAAACTGCAGTGTGCACTACGTAAGAAAATTATTATAAACAAATAATATATAAAGTGATCGCCAAAACGTTGGCATCAAATGAAAAAAAAATATATTTAGAATTTCCTGGAAAATCAAATACTGACGACCAGAGGTGGCTGCAAAGTGATTACAAATTGACCAAACAAAAGTTGTCACGTGACTTTCGTTAACAGTAAAATTTGAAATTTTTTACAAATAATTACAAAACATGGATTTACTAGCCAAGATAGGGACAAAATTTACAAAAAAAGGTTGTTTTCTGGCCTTGATTGTTGAGTTAGCTAAAACTAACACACAATAAAAAATCGTATGAAAATCTTGCTTAATTCCCGAAAAATTATACTTTTTGGAGTTACACAACTTCGAAAAACGCCATTTTTTAACTAAGTAAAAATCACTCAATATATCTAATACGGGCTAAATAGGTTTTCGGGCAAGCTGTCATCCTGTATAAAGTAAAATATAAACATTACCAATATTTTTTTATATATATTTATATACAGGGTGATTTTTAAGTTGATTCTTTCCGTTTAGGCCTACCAGGAAATAAAGCTAAAAAAATAAGCATTTTTTTATTTACCACTTTTCTGAAATATCAAATCTAACGGAGGGGCAGGGTGTTAAAGTTCCACATTAAAAACTAAACTCTGGCGGATAGGCGGATGGACAATTTTATTTTTGTTTATCTCTGTTGTCAAGCAATGACCTGTCAACTAGTTTTCCATTGAAATTTTCTTAATGTTATTGCTACAATAATGACTCATGTTTATGAAAATAATGAATGAGTGAATATGCTTATTATTTACTAGGAGTGTCGTCAAAATGCCACTGCCGCATCGCTCTTATACGCGGAATGTGTGTGTAGAAGCGAATGCTGATAATTTTGAACATATCATTTAAGTTAGATTAAGTTCAGTTTAATTTTCGTTAAGTAATTTTAGTTCTTAATTTTAAACTTTAACACCTTGTACCTCCGTTAGTTTTGATATTTCGCAAAAGTGGTAAACTTTTTTAGCTTTATATCCTGGTAAAAGGAAAGAATCAACTTAAAAATTACCCTGTATATAGAGTGTGTCCCCGGATAGGTTAAAGGCAAATTTCTAACAGCATTACAGTTTTCAAAAATCAAGTATGCCTTGGAAATTTTTAAAAAACCTATTTTACTAAAGAGTAAAGTGCCTTTTATGTAACAAATACGACAAAAAGTTATTTATTTATTTATATCGCACTCAGCCAACAGCCGTTAGGCCAATTATAGGCGTCGCTGTTCATTTATGGGGACTTCCAGACCCCACTAACGACTGTCAAGATGTTATTATGACCGCCGGGACCAACTATTTCCGTGACAGCCGTATCACTAGGCGCCGAAAGATGCAGCCGTGGAACTCCCATCCAAGTTCTGACCAGAAAGAGCGTTGCTTAACTCTGCTGATCGAACGTGGACGCTTGTTCAAGCTACACCACCCGGGACCTTATTAAGAGAAGTTGTTTAGAATCAACATCTAGGCTCCTATACCAAATTTCAAAATCCTCGGCTAACTTTGATCTCTCACATTTTCTTTTATGTTTAGGTCCCATATCAAAGAATTTTACTTTCAACAAAAACTGCTATGGAAAGACAAATATTTTTAACAAAGTTTATTATTTCATAATAAAAAAACTTTGTTAACAATAAAATTCTTTGATTTGGGAAATAAACATTAAAGAAATATTTGCCACATAAAAGGCACTTTGCTAAGTTAGCAAATGGCGTTTTTCGAAATTGTGTAAAACCAAAAAGTGCTATTTTTCGGAAATTAAGCAAGATTTCAATGAGATTTTTTATTGTGTGTTAGTTTTAGCTGACTGAACAATCTCAGGGCCTGAAAACTTTTTTTCGTAAAACGTGTCTCTATCTTGACTAGTAAATGCATGTTTTGTAATTATTTATAAAAATGTAAAATTTTACTGATAGCGGAAGTCACATGACAACTTTTGTTTGGCCCATTTGTAATCACTTTGCAACCACCTCTGGTCGTCAGTATTTGATTTTCCAAGAAATTCTAAATCATTTCTTTTTCATTTGATGCCAGCTTTTTGGCGATCACTTTATTTATTATTTATTTATAATAATTTTCTTATGTAGTGCACACTGTAGTTTCGAATTTGAATTCGGCGCCGAGATAACCTTGCGGCTAGTTGGCTGGCGCCGAGATGGCTCCGCGCCGAGTTGTCCCGGCGCCGAGCTGGCCCCGTGCCGAGATGGCGGCGCCGAAGTGGCGGCGCCGAAATGGCGGCGCCGAGATGTCCGGCTTCGTTTATACTGCTCCCCGTGGGAACTGTTACCTTAGTAAGTTGATCCTATGTTCTCGCTGAAACAGAAAACCGGATATTTCGTAGAACTTGCTTAAATGAAGATTACTTGCGGTTTTGTTTTTATTCGTTATGATTTGTAATCAGTACAAAACTACTTGTTATTAA